>OY821757.1:55863880-56463880 GCA_963682095.1 Potentilla sterilis
GAAACTCAGAATCACAATGGAAGTCATAATGAAACAATTGTCTATATCTAAGCATCACAATGGAAACGAAACTAAAATCATAGAAACGAAATTAAAACCATTGTCCATAGCAGATGCAGATAACAAATATCGAACACAAATATGAAAATCCAGAAACGCCTGTAGCTTAAATCAAATACTGACAATACATAAAGAGAAAATTAAGTTGTGCAAAACTAATAAAGACAATACTTCTTATAAATAAGTCTTCTTATAATGACAAAGACAATATTGCCCAAAAAATATTATTGTACAAGATAATATGAGACAATGATGTATAACAAAGTAGCGTTGTATTTCCCGGATCTGAGACAATTGGTCTTTTTAGTCCTGCTATTATCCATAGTGTTATCAGACAATTGTATTTTGCCATTGTCTGAAGCGTCTATCAGACAATCCCTGGGTAGACAATACTTTTTTAGTAGAAGACAATTAAAAACTTAAAGGAATTGAAAGGAAATTCCAATATGGATCATATGTGGAATTTATAAGATTCGATATGATAGAGGAAACACATAATTGAGAGCCTTAGTTATTTATTTTATTTAGTTCAGACCTTATTAATCTTTTGAACATGGAAATTGATACAGAATTGCGCATCAAATGTCTCAGCACTTAGATGAGCTTATACAAAGTACAAAACAGTACATAAACTGATGGAGCACATTATTGGAAAACTATAACATAATTTGGAATTTTGATTAGTTGTTCGACAGAAGCTAACAAAGCTACTATGGTATAGGAAATTGTTCAACTGCAGATTTCTTCTTTTTCAAATTGATTTCATCTATATAGATTTCCTTGCCTTGACGATTCAACACGACCACTATAGGCACCTTTCTCCACCCCCAAATTTCTTTGATGTACTTGATGCCTGGTATCGGTGCTAAAGTATACATCGAGAGCCACGGCATCTTCAACCTAATTTTGGAAAACATTTGTAGTTTCTCATCGTCAACTACCCCATGTAAGATAGGGATCCACACAATCTTATATCTACTTGCAGCTTCTGTTATTTTATCATGAAGTGGCCTAAGATATTCTATGACCTTCGAAGAAATATCGATATTTGAAATCAGCAACAACACATTATTGCCCTCCAGTACTTTCAGACCAACCTGTTACATAGTTAAGAACGGATAACGTTAACCCAATTCATTTGCATTCCACAACTATTACGTACAGTATACAACTTAATGATACAAGCATAAACCATAGCCGAGCTGCAACTCCCATAATTTTTTTCAAACAGTAGAGCACGTACTGTTCCCCAAACATTTTCTTTACACCCCAATTATATTTCTTTTCTTTCAAATTTTCTTTATTCACCCCATTTCAATATATACCTAAATTACCTCCTTTCAATTATACTTTTTTCACCCAACATAATTTTTTTTTCAACTTTAAACTTAATTATTTTGTTCACCCATTTTATTTTAGATTTATTTTAATAATCTCTATAAAGAAAATATCGTGCAACAATTTTTTATGAAATTTTCTTCAGTACTCTCATGTATATGATACCTTTATTTAAAAATTTGACGACAAATTTTATTGTCATTGTGGTAAACAAATTTATTGTTTATATAATTGTAGTTCTGTTAGTTGTAATTACTTCACCTATGGTTTATGAACAAATGGTGTCAATGTAGTAAATTGGTTTAACTATATGTAAATATATAAAATATAAGTTGTAAATTTGTAGTCAATGTTGTAAATATAGTGTAGAAAAATAGTAAATTTTGTTCAGATAGTTGTAAATTAAGAGTATGGTATACTTCAAGGTACTGTAGACGACCATTTTTTTTATACGATCATGCAACTACTATTGCTACAAGTAACAATGATTATAAACATAAAATAGGTCATGAACAATATATCAATGAGCATATATAATTTAATTAAGTAAAAACTCTCCTAGCCTTAAGAGATATTGGTAGATTTTTTTTTTTTTTTTAGAAGAATGAGAATGGTAAATGAGAAATGAATTCTAAATAGAGGATATATAATGACTTAAAAGAAATCTAATATAATATTTTAAGTTTTTTTTTTGTTAAATCTAATATTTGAAGTTTACGTGCGTGTTATATAAAGTAAAGTGTAATTTTATATAAAAGGATTTTGGTATCTGAATAATTTAATAACTTGTGGGATGAACAAAGTAAACTAATTAAGAGTTGGGAATAGCTAGCCACATTCTTTTTTCATTACATCATTTTATTATTTTATTTTTTGGGACACACTACTTTTCTTTCTCTAACTGTAATTAAACTCGATAGGAGTAGTTGCAATTCCCACAGTTAGTTTCTCGATCTATTTTTTCATTTTTATCCTAATTTTTTAATTTACCATCTTATCCTTTATGTAAATCTATGTACTATTGTCAAAGAAACCTGCAAAAAATACATCTATACAAAATTCACAACCTTTAGTTTCAGTTTTAATATTTTGCATTATAAAAAATAATTAAAAAACACAAAAAATTATAAATTATAAATATTATTATATCAGAAAGGTTTTTTAATTATTTTTATAATGCAAAATATGAAAACTGAAACTACAGGTTGTGAATTTTGTATAGATGTATTTTTTGTTAGAGAAAACGGGTGGGAAAACCAACATCAACTGTACATTTTGGGAAAAAGACAAACAAGTGTCAGACAAAAGATCAAAACAAATAAGGACATCAGCCGAGACTCAAATCCAACAATTAGAGGTTTGTCAATACCTTGTGATAATAATTGTTTTTCAATGATTATTTTTCTTCTTCTTATATATATATATATATAGTTATTGGCTGATTGTGTTGTAACTACATTTTGTATATGCACTACATGTATGATGATGTAATCTGATCGTATCTGAATCACCATACATGATTTTTTTTCTTCTAAAATGTTAAAGATCATAAATGGTGAGTATGTAATAAAATTGAAAATAAAAAAGGATTAGGAAACTAATAGATAATGTGATTATTTTTAAAAAATATTTCTTTTTTAATTTAGAAAGTCTATAGATTATAGATATAATATTATATCTCTCCTTTATTTTTTAAATTCATTATAAGAGTGTGTGTGTATATATATATATATATATATATGTGTGTGTGTGTGTGTAATTTCATAATTGAAACTTGAGGAGGTCAGGTTGACAAATTTAGAAGTCACAATAGCAACAATTTAAAAGAGTAATTAAGATTGTAGTAGCGATCGAGAGCAAAATATATACCTGATTCCCTTTGGTATTAATATCAAAGAGCTTGCGGGATGGTTTGTCCGGGGGATAAAAAAGGCGCGAAACAATTGCTGCACATGCATGATAGATTACTCTGGAATCTGCATGCATTTTATTTTAGGAAGGAATGAACACCATGATTGTTAAAAGGAAATAAGGAACATGCAATAATAGTCATCGGCATTAGATTACACTGTCATCATATACCAACCTTTGTTAAACACAAAAAAAGTAGAACATGCATCTGATCCACGCGAACGAATCACTTCGAGTGCTTGCTTGTCAGTAACTATTCCCTTTTCGTTCATCAGCAGGCCAATAGGTTCACCTTCGAAGCCCCATTCCTCGAGAAGCTGCATGGCTGCGGGTGAAAGGTACTGCACTGCGTACCATGGCATCTTAGATCTCCATTCCTTGAACGCGTCTTTTATTCCTTCTTTAGTCCAATCCTCCACAAAGGGGATCCACACGGTCTTACAGTTTCGAAAGGTTCGTCCAACTCGCTCATCAAATTCTCTGAGTCTGGAAACGTCTGTGTCGTTAATATTGTCCATGGTGGATATATAAAGTAACACAGACTTTCCCTCCAGCATGTTGATGTCGAAAACCTATATGTTGGAAAATTTATTCAACACCGAGATGTAAGCTAGTGAACTGAGAGTCAAATATGTAATTTTAACTATTTGTTTAATCACTATCTATTCATATAGCCCTTATATTCGAAGAGCAATTTGCTGTTTAATTTATGTACACCTACCTAACTAACTAGTATAATACTCTCTCCGATTTTTTATATAGGTCGTTTTAAGAGTTTGTACAGAGATTAAGAAA
This sequence comes from Potentilla sterilis, assembly GCA_963682095.1. Classification (NCBI taxonomy): domain Eukaryota; kingdom Viridiplantae; phylum Streptophyta; class Magnoliopsida; order Rosales; family Rosaceae; genus Potentilla; species Potentilla sterilis. Next base: position 55,867,985 of record OY821757.1, read on the forward strand.
CAATTATAATGACAATTTAACCTCTATTTAAGGCTTCATTGCTCTTAATTACATTTAAACTACCCATCACTTTTTTATTTTTCCTGTACCTTATTACTACTCCACTTCACCAAACTCTTTCACATTCTTTATAATTATTGCAGCAATCCAACTTGAAAATTCAAAAACCTAATCCAAATCTAATGAAAATTGCCTTGAGAAAAATTTCAACTCAAAATTTTTTATGTATCAAAATTTTCAAGTTTTAGAATGGAGCCAAAATTGAAATTACATAACTTCATTTGCTTATATAAGAAGACAAATCAAAGAGTAGAAATTTTGGAGAGACACACATCCATGGCTTCAAGCATTAGTAATTTGAGCGGAAGATGCTAAAATATTTTTAATGAAGGAGTAGTAATTATAAGTAATTAGAAAGACAAATAGCATGAGAATTGATACAAATTCTCACGATGAAATTCTTTTATCCATGTCATTTATTGTGGTACATGGATAAATTGGGAAATATAACCTAAAACGACTTATATATATTAAAACAAAATTCAAAACTTAAAACGACTTATATAAAAAATCGGAGTATATAAAATGCATTTATAAACAAAATCATACATTATATAAAAAATCGGAGTATATAAAATGTATTTATAAATAAAATCATACATTAAATTAAACGGCCAACCTCATTGGTAGTGGAATCAACACTAATGATTGGTTGTTGAGGATATGCCTCGTCCTTGAAAAGAACCACGCAATCGAAAACATCCTTAATATTGGCAGGGCAATTGCCGTAAAGAAGACGAAGCCGGCGGTTGGCGTTTGGCGCTTCTGTATCAATCCAGAAAAGAGAAGAAGCATTTAGTTTTCTCTCTAATCATCAAGTAGCAAGTTCAACATTACATAGATATACTCCCCGGTCGGCCCGTTTCTTAATTAGTCCTTGAATAGAGGATACAAATATACTATGTGTGGGAAGACTCCAATATAGAAAATCGATTATTAGGTCTGAATTATAGAAATTCGAGTAAGTAAGTATGAAATTATAATATATATTTAAAAAAAAAAAAACATGTTTTAATTTTAACTTGATGAAAACTAGCATTGGAAGACTAGTGTTTACACTACTACAAATTTGGGTAAAGGTCACAAATGTTTTGTAGACATTGGTGGTTTGACCAATACAAAAAGCACCCGCATATCTCACTCAAATGTGGCATTTGTATTATTATATAATAAAAAAATCACATTTAATGAGATATGTGAGTGTTTTTTGTATTGGCCACACCACCAATGCCCACAAAACATTTGTGGCTTTTGCTCAACTTTGTCGTGGTGTTAAAATTTGAAAATTTTGAAGGGCGCTCACCCAATCATTTGATTTGGAACTGTTCATTACTCAGATCATTGGAGAATCTATAAAGTATCTGTGTGCAAACATAATTTATATGTTAAGAGAGAAGACTTTGTCTCTCAACACAAATACCTTAAGTCCTTAACAATATCTTAATTCCCATGAGTGTGTTTGTGTGTGTACTTAACATGCACTGTTTTTCTTTCCTTCCTTCAAATTTCCACATCTCATTTGAAAAGAAAATTCTCACACACGTATGTGTTGATTATCAGTATAAATAACGTACTATACCAACATACATATACATATGTGTTTAGAACGTAATATACACGACTGATACAAAATTAAATATGGCAATGTGTGGTGGACTGGTGGGTTCCTAGAGTACGTGTGACAAATTTTTGAGTTTCTGGGTTGAATTTAAGCAAGTAGTTTGCCTATGTAGAATTATTGTCGTCGATCTCATTCTTACAAATGTGTTTGTGAGATATTAGATCACTCCAACTATAGTCAATTTGTTTTACTTAGTTGTGTAGCCTTAATATTAATACCATAGTACATATATGTCTATATATATATATACAGCTTTTGATTCATAAGCACAGATAATTGACTACCTTTCTCTTGTTGGCGGATTTTCAAACGTTCTTCAAGTGTGTTCATGATGAGGTCGATTCTTTCCGAAAATTGGGATAGATCATATGGTGTGATGTCTCTGAAATGGTAATTACATATAAAATTATATTTTCAAGTGTTTCTGTGTGCCAATTAATTTTTGCTAGGCAACAATATATATATATTAAACGGGAATAATCGATCGTGAGCTAGACGAGATGAGCAACAGAAAACTAACTGGTCTCCGGCAGTGAGATTAGTGAGCTCAGTGCCACAAGCTACAAGGGTTATGATTGACCAGTAGACATTGAATGGACAGCCAAAATTTGGCGTGTCGTCAGTTGTAGGAATATCGTTTTCCAGCTCAACGATGTGCTGAATCACTTGTAACGTGGCCATGATCAGCTTGTTAAGCTCAATGACTCTGTCCCCGCGTATAAGCTCACTTGCCTGCTTGACCGCCGGCGGGTCTGGTTCCTGGTCAAAGATGGCACATAACTTGGCAATTTGCTCAGTTTCTTCATACTCCAAAACAAATACGGCCAGGGCCAACACTACTTGTTGATCAAATGGATAGGTCCACAGTTTGGTGAGTATTTCCAGTGTGCGTGATGCAAAAACAATTTCTTCACCTGGACATTTGCATGATATCTGAAACATTTCACCCAGATGGTTCGGTTTAGTATTCATCTTGATATATATGTTATTATGTACAGAAGATACAGAAAACTAAAGCACGAGAATATATAAGTTCATCTTAGTTGTATATATATAATGTATGTAATTTGACCTCGCAGCCAAAGGACTTGATAAGAGCGCACTGTGTCGAGCTCAATGATGAGAATGGGTTGATAAGATTAAGACTAAAGTCAATCCCCTGCAAAAAGACGTACTTACGTGAATACAAATAGAAAACATTAAGAGGTGGAATGTGTCTTGATCAATTATTTTTGTACCTGTCTTTTGTGCCGAACAATTTGTTCAATGACTTCGACTGCAGACGCCATGATGTTTCGAGAAGCGGAGAAGAGAGAATGAACATCAAAGCTGATATCATTCTCAGGACCAATGTAAAGATTGCAAAAAACAATCTCCCAGATAGCGCTCGGAGACATGGTAAACAGGCTTATTCCCTCACCGCAACGCTGGGTGTATTGCTCATCGGTCGTGTTAGTAACGACTTCAGAAAAGTTCTCCAAGGTAGCAGCAGCAAGATCTTGTTCGACGAATCCCATTATCTCGGGAGGGACAGTTGCTAAATTGTTCGATGAGTCGACTCTTGGCTGTGAGAAGTTTTTGCCTTCCTATGGTGGCCTATTTATAACCATATTTGACTAATCGGTGAGGTAACATGCAACAACGTAAATTGCGTAATGTTACATAATTTTGCCGATTATTCTAGTGCCGACTTGGCATGAAGTAGTTGACAATTATTTATTTTTCATTAGCATGCAAGTCAGTTCTGCGGTGGATCCGATCTGTTTGACAAGTACATTAAAGTATATGCGAAAGTCATGACTTTTACAATTAGACAGTTAGTCACTCTTTATATTCCATTCCTACCGTGCTAATAAAAGAGCGGATTTACCACACTGTACTTGCACTAATTTACGCCGTCATTTCTTCAAATCTGTTATTGTTGTGTAACACTTCAATGACTGGGTATTACTGACGCCGTTTTTTTTTTTTTTTTTTTTTATTGTTGTTGTTGTTAATCATGTTGACATAGTAGTTCATCTCCAATTTGTTTTAATTATAATATTTTACAACTTCATCTTCACTCAGCCCCTAAATATTAGGGCAATATGTATAGTTGGTGATTAAACAAATAGTTAAAATTACATATTTGAGTGTAAATTCACTCGCACTCCGGTGTGTTGAATAATTTTCCATATATAGGAAATCAGAAAACATATGTAGGTATGTTAATGAACAGCTACTTTTAGAATGAATAAAGCCTGCATAATTTTCAACGTCTTTATCACCGGGTATAATAGTTCGACTTACTTCGCGAACCGATGCTAACTACCCATTATGGTCCCTAAAAACAAAATGGATAGCAAGAGAGTCATTTCATGGGTAAAGTACCCGAAAGTACTCACTTTAAATAAAAAGTAATGTCCTCTTGACATCTTTGAAGGGGAGTTACTATAGTATCACAGATATAAGAAACTGCCTCTGGTAAAACCTCGGGATATTCTTGATAACTAGGTCCCGCAACTCTTAGGCCATGTTTGTTTCCCCGATTTGAGGGGTCTGGAAAGGAAAGCCTTTCCATTTCCTTTGTTTGGCTGACATAAGTTTTGGAAGTAGCTTCCTGATGTAGGAGAAAGTAAAGAGGAAGTTCATTCCTTTGAGACTTGGGGGGATTGATGTTCCGGTCTATGTTCCCAGCATTTATTATAAAATTTTAGGACTATAATATCCCCACTCAAATATGATATTGCCAACTATACCCATATATATCCTCACATCTGCCCGCCTCTTCTCATCTGACAGACCAAATTCGCGCCCAATTCTCCAAGAAAAAAAACATCCGCCCCTCTTTTTCGCACCTTTCATCACAGTTCTTCACTCACAAAGACTCACAAGTTGCAAAGAATTCATTGGCTATTGTTCTTGCGCAACACCTTTCATTCAGGTATATATAATACCCATCATCTATGTTTTTTCTTTGTGTGATTTGAGCTTTTTCTGGGTAATTCGTTTCTCTTTGTTTGTGATTGGTATATGATTTGAGTTCTTTCTGGGTAATTTCTTTTCCTTTGTTTGTGATTGGTATATGATTTAAGCTCTTTCTGAGTAATTTGTTTCCCTTTGTTTGTGATTGGTATATGATTTGAGCTCTTTCTGGGTAATTTTTTTCCTTTGTTTGTGATTGGTGTGTGTGTGTATATATATATATATATATCCCCTTTGTACGTTTTATTCTTTGCTGTTCTACTCATCTTGTGAAGGTTTAGAGTTGTCAGTTGCATCTGTGGATTTTTTGGATGAGATTGTTGCTTCTTCATCTTCCTCTACTTGGTCTGCGTTAAAATAGCATTGTTGCTGGTCATTGTTGAGACATGCATATAGAAAAGAATGTAAATTTTGTTTCTTCGTTCACATCTGTGTGCGATCTTTGAATACTCATATCTAGTAATATTAGACAATAATTCATGTTTGTTGTGTCGGGAAGTTTGCTCGGGTATGAACCTTTAAAACTTTGTTAGGCTGTTGCCATAAATATGCCAGATGAACATTCAATATTGCAGTTGAATTTTAAGGAAACAAGAAATACATGCCAGCATAGAATGGGGATTTAAGGCCATGGATATATCAATGCATGCCGTCAAAACATAATATGTTACAACATTGTGGATATATCAATGTTCCATATTCAATGTATTGTATTACATGTATGAGTTGTAATAAGAGGGATATTATAATACAATTATTGTTCTTGGGTTAGTGTCTAATAAGATGGATGTAGAAACAAAAATGATACCTTTTTTTTCTTTGAATGTTGTTCTTGTGGACACTGTCACCAGAATGGCATAGATGTGTATTCTTGTGCAGCTTTTGAGGTTTTTGTACCACGAAACAAGTAAATTTGTTTTGTTTTTTCATTTAATGGTGGTATACTTGCTTTACGGAGTGATATATGTGTTTTCTTTAAACTGCCCTATATGTAGTTAGTTCATTAGAAAGCTGAGGTTTTGATGAGCTTGAATTTGGTTTAATTAATTAGATGCTTAGTTGTTAAGTAAAAGCTTGATTTACTTTGCCATATAGCATAGATAATATTACGAGATCAGTCTTGTTGCTTGAGCTTGCAACCAAATATGTAAACCCAATAATTAGACTCTATATACAAAATGTTTATACAAGGACAGACGAATCAGACTTCAAGAGTCCTTACTTTGTTAAGCAATAATAAATAACATATTGTCCATACTCTGCAGCTATGGCTCGTAGAATCTTGGCAAAGACTAAAAAGATTTTTCCAATGTTGGAAAATGTTAAGGATTTACTTAATTTTGTCGTCATGATATACGTTGTCATGTATATTATTGCTGAACGACATTATCGTAAGTACAGATTGAAATCAAAATCTATTTACGATGCTTTTTCAAGAGTTGGAAATTTTCAACGCATGGTGTATGTGAGTGATGTAAGATGCATTAATGAGCTCCGGATGGATAGGTATACATTTACCAAATTGTGTACCATGATCCGCACATCTGGAAGACTTCGAGATACTAAAAATGTGTCTATTGATGAAATGGTTGCTATGTTCTTGAATGTACTTGCACACCATGAAAAAAATAGAGTGATTCAAGACAAGTTTTTACGTTCTGGGGAAACTATTAGCAGATACTTCAATGCAGTTTTAGAGGCAGTCTTATGTCTACAAGGACAATTATTAAAAAGACCAGAACCAGTGGCTGATAATTCAACTGATGAGAGGCGGAAGTTCTTTAAGGTACACAAATTATGAGTTTTCTTATTAACTTAAACTTAAAACAAAAAACAGTTTCTAAGGGTGTTAATCTTGTAGAATTGTCTTGGAGCGTTAGATGGGACGTACATTAGAGTACATGTACCAGAAGTTGACAAGCCTAGGTATCGAACTAGGAAGAATGAAATTGCTACAAATGTCTTAGGTGTGTGCTCTCAAGATATGCAATTCATTTATGTCTTACCGGGTTGGGAGGGTTCCGCTGCAGATTCGAGAGTGCTTCGTGATGCCATTAGTCGGAGACACGGTTTAAGAGTCCCTCACGGTGAGAAAAAGTGAAACTTGTTTATTGAAAAAGTGAAGTTCTTAGCTTTCTATTTTATATCTCTTTTTACATACTAATATTATAAATTAATTGTATTCTTTAGGACATTATTATCTTGTTGATGCTGGATATCCAAATGGGGAAAGATTTCTTGCCCCATATAGAGGACAACGATATCATTTGAATGATTGGAGACCAGGATACCAGCCTATCTCAGCTGAAGAATATTTTAATATCAAGCACTCATCTGCTAGGAATGTGACAGAGAGGTGTTTTGGGTTACTAAAATTGCGTTGGGCAATTTTAAGGAGTCCTTCATTTTTTCCTATCAAAACACAATGTAGAATCATCATTGCATGTTGCCTACTTCACAATCTTATAAGAAGAGAAATGTCTGTAGATCCATTAGAAAATGAGTTACCTAATCAGTTTACAAATGATGATCATGATGATGATGACAACATTATCACTAGTATTGACTCTTCTGAATATTGGAATAATTGGAGGAGTGATTTAGCAACAACAATGTTTGAAGAATGGACAACAAGTAGGAACAATCGAACTGAGCAGTAGCAGGAACTAAGTCTGTTTCATTTTGCTTTTTTACTGTTATTTACAGATTTAGTGTTGGTTGTTTTGTATTAAACATTGAAATGGTTGAACTGTATCTGAATAGTTTTGTAGTACGACTTTGTGTTGACTGATTTGTAACAAACTTGTTTATTGGAATGGATATCTAATATTCTGACTAGTGTCTTTTTTTAAATTTTTTTTTGCATGATTTCAATTACATGTGATTTAATATTCTGAAGCTAGTTATACCTTATCATCGACTATTGTGTGTACAGTTATAAATGCTATACAGATGTCTATACTTGTGTTAAATCATTGTTGATCATTATGGTTTACTGCAACTTAAATCATTGCTGATCATTTTATATATGTATATAGGATGAATTCTACAGAATCTACTCGTAGGCCTATAAGAAAAAAAGCAGATCAACACAAATGGACCCCTCGTGAAGATGTGGCTCTAGTTGAAGCATTGACAGAACTTTGTGTCAGTGGCTATTGGAAGGTCGACAATGGCTTCAGGGCAGGATACTTGGGTCAGCTTGAACACATTATAAAGCAAAAGCTACCAGGTTGTGAAATTAAGGCAGATCCTCACATTGAGTCTCGTTTGAAGACATTAAAGAAACAAACACTTGCTATTCATGACATGCTTGCTAACTCAAGTGGCTTCTCTTGGAACCATGAAGAAAAAATGGTGGTCTGTGAAAAACAAGTATTTGATGATTGGGTTAAGGTAAGTACTGTGTTTCATAATACATTTTAGGTATTGCATTATATACATGATCCTTTATAGATTGAATGACAACATGTCTGTGTCTTTCTAAGCCTGTATTCGGAGTAAATAACTTTTAGGTATTGCAGTAAATATGGAGTTTCATTTTTTGTTTATTGCAGTTGGTTTTGGTCTCTCTTACATATATGCCTGCCTTTTCACAGTTTTTTCTCCTCTATGTCTTCCATTAATGGTGAAAAAGAATCGCTAGAAGAAACTATATACGCCGTGATCTATTGCTAGGTAGAAAGATAACCATAAGTAGACAAGACATGATTGAACCCCTAAATGATACGGATTTATATTTTTCTTTTCTGTTCTAAGTGTGTATATATATATATGATCATCCGTTGATCTACCAAACCCCCCACCCCATGGATATGATGTCATTCTCAGTGTCAATGTGTCACAAGTTCAGGCAAATTTTTTATAAGGATGTCATTCCACTAAACTCTAGAAAAAGCACAGATCCAGAGTATATCATTCAAAGTAAAACCATAACTAATTAGGCTGTTCATTATAGGCTAAGCTTTCTAGCCATGCAATGAGAGTACGTTGAAAGCAATCTTATCATATGCAGCACATGAATAATTAACAAGAATTCATTTAATTTGTTTTCCTGCATGGACACTGCCATCAGACTAAACAGACATGATAGATAAAACAATAGTTAACAGAAGATAAAACAGTAGTTAAAGTGATTTGAAGGTGAGTGGTGAACAGTAGTTAAAGTGATAAAACAGTAGTTAACAGAAGATAAAACAGAAATAATAGTTTTGTTTATGCATTCTGGGATTTGTTCCAGAACCTATAATTCCAATTTTTAAGAGAATCGTTTAAAGCTTTTCATTTGCCAAATGTACATTTATTTCTCATGATTGCACCTATATAGTGATTTGATTGAAGTAATAACCTATTGTATGTAATAGGTCCATAAGGATGCAGCAGGGTTAAGATTGAAACCATTCATTCATTATGATAGCTTGATTGAAGACTTTGGAAGAGATCGTGCAAATGGATTAGGAGCTGAAGGACCAGCTGAAGCAGATGAAGATCTAAATGGCAATGATTTTGTTGACATTGTAGAAAATGATTTGGATGAAATGACAACTCCTTCACCACCTATTGCTCCTTCACCTGTTGTCCGCACTCCTACAAACCCACCGTCAACTCGAACTAGGAAGCGAGCACGAGATGCATATTCTCAATGTTTGGGAGACATGGCTAGCACACTACGCTCCTTTGTGGACGTGACCAAGGCACACTTGGAGACAATGCAAGGAGTACTCTTGAATGAGCATGCAACATCTGAAAGAAGAGGTAAGCTTGTTAATGAGCTTATGAAAATTGATGGCATAAATGACCAAGATGTTATAGATGCGGCTGCTGCAATTATTGGTGATGACTCCAAAATTGATCTACTGTTTAGCTTGCCAGACAACCTAAAAAGTCAATGGATTCATAAAATTCTTCGTCGTTAGAGAGATGGAGTTGAATATAAATGTTGGCTTAGAGCTTTCTTTTGCTTTGCTTCCAGAACAACATGATAGCTCAAGCTATGATATATTTTGAACTTTGTATTATGGTAGTGGCTATTGTCTCAAGCTATGATCTATTTTGAACTTTATGTAATGGAATTGGCTCTTATCTATTCCATATTAATGTAAGGTTAACATATATTATGAACTTATGCTACTGACTATATCGATTTTATTTTAGATAATATATCAGTATATCTTCTATGACATGGCTAGCCAATTTGAGACTAGTGCCGGAACATTAGAAATGTGGAGAGAATATTATTATTTGAAATAATTCAGCCTTTGAAATGATATCAAGAGTTGTTAGCAGAAACATATTCACAATTCATCCAATTGTTATGTTTTAAAAAACTATAAATAAATATTAAAACTCAAGGGTATTATTGAACATTTGATAGTTGTTTTCTTTCCTTTCCTGTATTAACCAAACACTGGAAAGGAACTCAAATGGCATTTCAACATTCATTTCCTTGTTTTACCAAACACCGGAAAGGAAACTTAAGGAATTCCAACTTCCCTTTCCCTTGGGAAGTGAGTTCCCTTCCAACAACCAAACGAGGCCTTAAAGCAACTCCTAGGGTTTTGAGCAGCATCTTGAATATCAATATAACTTTTATTCTTTTTTTTCTGTATTTTTGTTGCTCTTTCATCTCCCAAAGGCCACAGCTTGGGGTTAACACCCTAACAAGTGGTATCAAATCCCTCGATCTGAGGGCCGCCACCTGCCAAAAGAACAAAAACCAGGTGCCTGGAAATTCTCAGGCACAAATCACTGAGCTCACCAATGTGGAATTCGATTTGCAGGTTTACAAAGATGATACCCAAGCTAAGCTCACCGAAGCCAACGCTAAAATCGCTGCACTGAGTGACTCTCTGGTCTAGCATCAGGAGGTGCTTGCTATAATACGACTCGAGATGTCATCGATGAAGGAGCTAGACATGCTGAGATTTGGGTCCATCCCTCCACTCAATGGTTCTGCAGTTTAACCTGCTCTGTTAGAACCGATGTCCGTCACGGAAGGAATCCCCACCACTCTACCCATAGTCAAGTCCAACAACAATGGGTCTAGTCCACATCAAACCCCATCTTCTGACGAGAACGTGAATAACGTCTCGGTAGGGTACCCCAGCGAGCCTATCTCAGAGCCCTTGCCTTTGTCACAATCAGCTGCTATGGTGGTCGTACCTAAAACATCATGTGAGATAGGGCCACTGGGCGTGAGGAGTCACATGGGGCTAGGGGAACCTAGCTCCAATGGTTTCAAATACCCAGGAAAACAACCCATTATCCAGTATTATCAACACACTGACGGCTCTTTATCCCTACTCCGAAGCAGCCAATTCTCAACCTCACTACTCACAATCCAAACCCATGTGCTTTGCAGTTTCAGATCCCCTCCACCACTTTACCTCTGAAGAAAGCTCCTACCCCCATCTGTCATCCTATTGTCCATATGGTCCGGCACAACAAACTCATACTACCACTATGTCCACTCAACAAACGGTCCCCAACCAAAAATCTAGTCTTCATGGTCAGCAGTGGCAAGGTTATCCCCCACCACCAACAAACCCACCCATCTCTCGTACACACAAATGCTCACATAACCCCTCCATTCATTGTTGTTCACCACCACCAATTACCAATCAATGTACCAATCATTTCCAGAACCCAGGATCTTGTTCACAACATCACTACCACAACCATTTTATCCCACCCTTTGATCCCACCTTACCTTTGATGAGGCAAATGAAGCTTGAATTCAGTTCATTTGGAGGGGGAGACCTAGTCGAGTGGCTGCATAAAACTGAACAATATTTCGATTTCTATCGAGTTCGGGAAGAGCGACGCTTGTCCATAGCCACCATGCACCTCTCAGATCGAGCGGCAGATCGTTGGTACATGTTTTGACACGAATTCCCTCAAAGCTGGGTGGGACTATATGAGCTTTTCATGAGGGAGTTTGCTACCCACAACCAAGTGGATTATCAAGCTGCCCTCGCTAGAACATCGCAAACGGGTTCAGTAGATAGTAGGGGTGGACGTTTGAAGCCGAAAACCGAAAAAAACCGAATCGAAATTCGAACCGAAGCCGAAAAAAACTAAACCGAAAAAAAATCGAACAGAAGTAAGAAAACTGAACCAGACCGATTCTGTTCGGTTCAGTTTTATGTTTCAGTTCGCTGGAAACCGAACTAAACCGAAGAACCGAAGTCAACGGTCAAGGGTGTTAAACGACGTCGTTTTTGACGTTTTATTAATTTTTTTTTTTAAAAAAAAAAACACAAAACCTAAAAAGTAAAAAGACTAAAAACCCTACACTATTACACTCCTCTCAGAACTTCAGAAATCAAAAGTCTTCGCCTCTTTCTCCAGTTTCGCGTCTTCATCTTCAAAGACTCTGATTAGCATTGGGCCATTGGCTCTCCTGCCTCTCCAGCTCCGTCAAGACCGCCGCGCCCTTCGCCCCCTCCGCCTAGCCAAAACCCACTGCCGCACCCTCCTTTCAGTCTTCGACTCTTCGCGTCTTCATCTTCTCTCTATCCTGCTCCGATTGGCATTGGCTCTCCTGCCTCTCCAGCTCCGTCAAGAAGATGAGGAAAAAGGTAATGTTTTTGTTTTGTTATTTGATATTTTCATTATGATTAAATATTGTTCTATTCTAAGTTTTATTCTTTTTCTAATTGTATATAGATGAATTGTTGAGCATGGCATGCAAGGAAAATGTCGGTAGGGGTGCAACTACTATGTTACCTCCAAGAGTAATCTCATGATCTCATCTATACAAGTTTGAGAATTGAGATGATGTTGCTCACATTTTTCTTTTTTGTTCTCTATGATGTTGTAAACTTTGAACTTTAGACTTTAGAGAGTTGGAGTTTATGGACTTTAAAAACTATGGACTATATTTTTTATTTTTGAGTTGAACTTTGAACTATGAAATATTCGAATTTTGAAGTATGAACTTTAAGATTGGACTTCATATTTTGGACTTTATTGTTACTATTCGAAGTATTGAACCATACATTTTTTAAATTTTTATTCAATTATACATAACATATTTACAAAAAAAAAAAAAACCGAAAAAAACCTAACCGATCGGTTCAGTTCGGTTTTCGGTTTAATCCCATAAAAATCAAAGAACCGAACCGAACCGAACAAAATGTTTAGTTCGGTTTGGTTTTCGGTTTAAGGTCAAAACCGAACCGTTTTGAACCGATTCCACCCCTACTAGATAGTTACATGGACCAGTACACGAAGTTGGCAAGACGTACACATGGTTTTAATCCAAAGGTTCTGTTATCCTTCTTCATTGAAGGGCTAAAGGACAACATCAGCCCATATGTCAAGGCACAGAGACCACCCACATTGTATGCAGCATGCGAACTTACAAAAATATTTGAGGCAAGGGAGGTTCAACTCAAGAATCAGTCTCGAGGAACTATCATGGGAAGAAACCAGCCAGGGCCACCAAATAGGTGGAACACCAGTGTGGGAGGAAATCCCCCTTTCCGAGCTCAACAAGGACCCCCTACAGGGCAGAGAGTCAATGGTCCTCAGCCACCGATACAAGGAGGTAATGCATGGGGAAATAGATGTAGGCTCTCTCAAGCCGAGTATGATGAACGTCGAGCCCGCAATCAATGTTTCTTTTGGGATGAGATTTTCCGGCCATGCCATAACTGTAGGAGGGGACAAGCTATTATGGTCATCGAAGTTGTAATATCCCCCTCCGGCCAACAGAGAGGGGGTGATGTGCCTTATATGTGCAAGCCCACCTCCATCTAACACGAGGCCTCTTGGGAGCTCAGTGGCTTCGGAGGGGATGAGAACTCCTAAGTTAAGCTTGCTGAGTTCAGAGCAATCCCAGGATGGGTGACCTACTGGGAAGTTGCTCGTGAGCTCCTAGAAACAAAACCGTGAGGGCCAGAGAGGAGAGTGTCCAAAGCGGACAATATCGTGTTACAGCGGAGTTGGTCCCGGGATGTGACAGTTTTACCCTCGTTTATACTTTGTTTTAACTCTTATTTGTTTAGAATCGAGTCATAATATAGAGTCATGAGCTTTTGGTAGACTTATAATAAAAATGTGCTTAAATGTTGGAAATTTACAGAAATTTGACAAAGTACTCAAAATAGGAGTCTCTAAATGTTTCGTTGATTCTATAAAGCTTCCATGATGCTTTTGATGGATTTTTCTTCTCTTATGAGCAGTATACATATTGATGAGTGAGCAATGGAAAGAGTTAGAGAAATCGGAGAAAAAGAAGCTGGCAAGAATTGCAGGACAAAATTGGATCCAGTAAGTTTCAGCAATTTCTTGGGCACATCACTCAACTGCCATAATTTTTCCAGGATAGACCACAAGGAACTAGAAGACGTGCCATATATGCACGGAAATACAGAATTTGGAATCACATCAAAAGCTTCCTTGAGGAGAAATTTATGCCAGTCGCAATCCTAGAAGGTCACTGCCCTACCGAGAAGAAGAACATACTGCCTATTTTTGCACCTTTCTGTATTTGTGCATCAAAGAGGCAACCGAATGCATCAATTGCGAGTTTCCAAGCTAAATAAAGGTTAGAGGAATCAGCCAAGCCATTAAGAAGTAAAAAATATGGAAGGAAGAGTTCTCCTAGCTCGGATAGGAAACCTGCCGGTTCTAGGAGAATTATGTCGGTTGTGTAAGGGAGGCCAGCTGCTGTGTATCCATGGACCATTATCCATCAAAGAAAGTTGCTGAGTCCACCTAAAGAGTCCATGAAGCATTGCAGCCCGATCCATGAAGAAAATCGACAGTAGAAGTATCATAGAAGAACCAAGAAAGGAAGAAAACAAAAACCGGATTTTATAAGGATTTCTCTTGCGGATTTGCTTTAGGTTTTCTGCCGGTTTTGTACAGCCTTTCCCCTATATATAGAGGCCGATTTCTGTATAGAGAAATCATCTCATCTCAAGCACAAGTACTAGCCAAAAGCTCTACCAAGTCTCTCAAGTACCAAACAGAAAATTACATAGCCAAAACCTGATTCCACCACCTTCCATAATTCCGAACCTCACCTTAACCTACTGCCGTGCGTCTTCCATCAACACTTGCCGAAGTCTTCAAGGTTTTTAAAGTGTGATCCGCTTCATCTATGGCTTTTGTATTAATTCTAGTTTGTGTAACTTGTATGAATATCTTTCGCTTCTTGGTTTTCATTGAAACTTTGTATGAACTCGGTTTGATGTTTGTAATATACACTACAAGAAAAAATACCTTAGGCGATGAAATTTTTTAATTTTCGTCTCCTAAGAAGCCTTAGGCGACGAACATTATTTCGTCTTCTAAGCTTGATATTTCGTCGCCTAAGTACATACTTAAGCGAAAAAAAACAAAATTGTCGTCTAATAGAAGACACTGACGACGAAAAAAACTTTCGTCGTCTTTTTATATTCTTAGGCGAGGAAATAATATTTCGTCGCTTTAGATCCATACTTAGGAGACGAAATTTATTCATATCGTCACCTAAGTTCTAAACTTAGGCGACGAAATTTTTATTCGTCGCCTAAGTGAATGCAGACTATATATACTGCACTTGTTTTCCAGATCGGGAAGAAGAGGAAAAAAGCTGAAAATTTTTCCTCCCCTCGAATTTTTCCACCGATTATTTTTTTTTAGATGTGAAAAGCTTCAAATCGGGTCTTCCTAAACCTTCTCCACTACTACCCATCGATTTTTAACTTGGTATGATCTCTTTCTTCATCTTTTTCAACAAAAATTTCCATTTTTTCCATTGAAATATTCCATTTTTGAGGTAGAGAATTATATATATTGTTGTGTGTGTATATATATATATTGTGAGGTGATAGTATATTGCTTTTGTTGATCCATACATATATACTCAATTAAATTGTTGGTTTTTGTGAAATTGTTGAATTATATATATTAACTATTTATTTTAAAAATACCTTAATTAATTTTATTAATAATTGTAATTATTTTACGAAAATCATTGTTATATGATTTATAATTAGCGGTGAATGAAAGAATAAATTATTATTTTATTCACTGATGTACATGCATTTATATCCTTAGAAATTCCGTTCGAGAATCAACGTATGTTTCTGCACAAACCCGTAGGCCTGGTAGAAGCACAATAATAAAGGTAGAACATGAACACAATGATATATAGTGGTTCACCGTGCCATCGGAGGGCACGGTTACGTCCACTTAGAATATACTATAGCCGGCTAATAAGCCATCGGTAGTGGTTACATGCCAAGAGTAGCAAGTATCCAAGATCCTTTACTCTAAGGGGGAAGCCTTCTATTTATAAGGAAGGAAGGCTCTCTCCTTTACAATGTTTCCAATGTGGGATGCAAACCCACTTTTCCTACTCACAAAGCTATTTCAGGAGCCCGATGGCACGCCCTCCGGGTGCGGCACCGGTGATGTGGAACAATGGAGATGTAGTCGGGGTGCTGGTCTACCCGATAGATGCCGGAAGTAGGACCTATGACGTCGGTTGCACGGTCTACGAGGTCGCCGTATGTGCTTGGCGATGTACCATATATACCTCCAACAAGTCCCCCAAGTTCCCGAGTAAGAGTGCAATCTTACTTGGGGAGTTATCATCATGTACCGCCAAGCGTGGGTGACGACCGAGTGACCCCTATTACCACCAGTCCCCCAAGTCCCTAAGTGAGATTGGACTCTTACCGGGCGTTCGAATGCCGAGTCCCACCCCTCCGCTCGAGTGTTACTGATGTGTTCCCAGTAATAGTCCCCCATGTTTCCCGGTGGACTGCCTTGAAGATGCCCCGTTGGATGATTTTGACCGCTCGGTGACACGAACCCGGGAGCCATGGTCAGCGGGATCGGGGGCAGGCCTGGGTAGTCAACAAGTCCCCCAAGTTCCCGGATGTTCCCGGTGGAATATCGCAACCGTTGCTTGATGTGTACCTCAGAAAGAAAGAGAAACAAAAAATGAACAATTAATCAGAAACGAAGCCACTTACAACAAGCACAGAGTTGTTATACTATGCTTGTGAACATGTTGACTGCCCGGTGATACGAATGCCACTTGGTGATACGAATATCGCCCGATGTCATGCATACGGATATTAATTGAACACATAAATCATGATCATGTATATAATGAAGGCATGCGTAGCTTGAAGATGTCATGCATAGTCTTTCGTTGGTGTTGGCTTAGCCGTTGGAATGCCTCAGCCGTTGTTACTGACTCTACCGTTGGAATGCCTCAGCCGTTGTTACTGGCTCTACCGGTGGAATGCCTCAGCCGTTGTTACTGGCTCTACTGTTTTCCGGAGGAAAAATCCCAGAGGATACAACTCGGCCAGTTACGAACGAAAGACGTATGCTATGCACCAACAAGCTAAAAATTACCGATGTAGCAGGTAATCATGCACATTCATTAGCCGGTACAAAAATAACCATGTGTTTAGCACAGTACAGCGTGTGTATACGGTTATATTGCAGCGGGAAAACTATTAACATGCTTGCCAAATATATAGCACAATACTCGCATAAAGGTGGAGTAAACATAATTGTAAGAATTAAAGACTTAGCTTTGCTTGAAGCTGCTGCAGTTTGGTTTGCTGTTTGGAGCAGTGGGTGCCCAAAGGAGACTATTGGGTGTCCAGAGGAGATTGGCTCCTGTCCAGCCTGCTGCTGCCCAACCCGGCCCGGCCCAACCTACTGACCCGCTGGGCCCCTTGACCGGGCGGGTTAACCCTTTTTTTTTTTTTTTTTCTTCTTCTCTCTTTCCCGCTCTTTTTCTTCGTCTTCCTCCTCTTTTCTTTTTTTTTCGCTCTTCTGCATGGTGTCTCTCCCTCTGCTCTGCTTTTTCTCTCGGCTCGGCCCATGCCCGGAGACCAACCATACCGGAGGGGAAGCACCGGCAGCTGGAGAGCAGCCATCGGCTCTGGAGAGGTGAGCCAGGGCCGACCCGAACCGGAGGAGAAAACCGCCCGGACCGAAGAGGAGGCACACCACCGGCCTGGAGAGGAGAAACGACCGGGGAAGAGAGGGTGACCGACACCGGAGGGATAGGCTATCGGGGCCCGGAGAAGGAGGTTCATCGGGGAACCCGGAGAAGGAGGTTCATCGGGGAATCCGGAGAGGAGCCCACTGGTCGCCGGTGAAGAGCTCTGCAGTTTCCGGAGAGAAGCATATCAGCGCCCCGGAAGAGAAGACCCAGCCCGGAGCTGTACCCACCGGTCCCGGAGAGGACTTATGACCGGCCTGTCTCGTGGTGATCCGTCCGGTGATAAAGGTGACCCGCGGCCCGGAGAGAGACCTGCGACGAGAGAGAGGGGCCATCAGTCTTGGAGAAGAACTAACCGGTTGAAGACCGGCCGGTCTCGTGAGCGACTGCTGGAGAGGGAAGACCCAGCGCCTGCAGGAGCGGTGACCCGGAGAGTACGGTGGTGATGCAGGGGCACTTAGTGCAGAGGTGAGGGTCCGAGGTGCCCAGAGAAGATAGCTGGGTGACCTGAGCAAATGTTCGGAGAGGAAGACAGTCGCCCGGTGCTGACCTGCTCACCTGTTAATCGGTCTGCTTGATACTGACCCGTGCTGGGCCCGTTGGCAGCAGGGTTCGTTGTTTTTTTTTTTTTTCTGGCCGGGCTGCTTGCCGATGGTGCAATTAAAGAAAAATGGACTTGATTGATCTCTACTCGCTGGTAGAGCAACACAACTTTTTGAACTGATTCCCACAGACGGCGCCAATTGTTTCTGCACAAACCCGTAGGCCTGGTATAAGCATAATAATAAAGGTAGAACATGAACACAAGGATATATAATGGTTCACCATGCCATCGGATGGCACGGCTACGTCCACTTAGAATATACTATAGCCGACTAATAAGCCATCGGTGATGGTTACATGCCAAGAGTAGCAAGTATTCAAGATCCTTTACTCTAAGGGGGAAGCCTTCTATTTATAAGGAAGGAAGACTCCCTCCTTTACAATGTTTCCAATGTGGGATGCAAACCCACTTTTCCTACTCACGAAACTATTTCAGGAGCCCGATGGCACGCCCTCCGGGTGCGGCACCGGTGATGTGGAACAATAGAGATGTAGTCGGGGTGCTGGTCTACCCAATAGATGTCGGAAGTAGGACCTATGACGCCGGTTGCACGGTCTACGAGATCGTCGGATGTGCTTAACGGTGTACCATATATACCTCCAACAACGTATGATTCACTTCTCTCATACCAACAGGTCATGCATAGAGTTTTAAATTATTTAGAAAATAAAATAAGAGTATGGATAAGAAGTGTGTAAATTTGAGTTCTCATTGGTACAAAACTTTTTCTATTTGATTAATAAAAAAAGAGGACAAACATGTGGAATACCGAACATGACGTAGGCAATAACAAAATTTGTGACGTAGTTAGGTTCTATGTCAGAACTAGGAACCAGGAAACTGGCAACATTAACCTGAATTGCCCACTGCACAAAGCTTAATATATAACCTCTAAATTTCTAATTCTAGATCGGATCCACCGCATTTGTGTGTACGCAACGTGTTAAACCTATTAAGTCAATTTCTAGTTATATCTAGTGGCAGTACAAGTCTTCATATTAGGCATTTACAAAAGTATAAATAACTAATATTTTCTGTACACACTTACACTTGATCACATGCATTTTTTATTTTTATTTTTTATGAAACGACTTGATCCCATACTTCATACAACATCTCCTCCTAAATTGGTGGCTTCAAGTTCGGGTAAGTGTGCAATTGAAAATAAAGTTTAAACAAGTGGACTGATATTCATACTAGACACATACAACTGTACATGTGCTCACAATAATTTATGGTTATTTTGTCCCCTTATTTTAAATTTAAAAAATTTAAAGACACGCTTTTAAAATTTTAATTACTTAAAATAAATTTGTTAAAGAAAGGTTAATTTTATAATTTTCAATATGCGTATTGGCTTAATTAGACTAGACTAGTAGAATTTTTAGTCATTAAAAAATCTTTGATTTTTATAGGATACTTATTGTAATATCTATTTAAAGGTCTTCTTATCCATCATTAAAATATCAGTATCACTTCAATCTTTTAAACTTGATCACGTTATCAGACACTTTGTTCTAACTTTGAGCGAAAAACAAAAAACAAAAAAATAATACTAGAAACTCTAAATAGTTTTTCCCGACCGGCTGCCCTTCATCCATGGCCACCGGCAAGCTTTGATTCAAGGGAAGAATTCAAGAATTGAGCCTAAATCTCCTGACCGGCCGAGAAAAGGCCCACTGACAATGCTCAGTCCAAAAGCCCAAGCAAAGGACAAGATGATACCCAATCGTGTAGGCCCAATACAGAAGCAACAACCCTACTGTTCCTAGACGCTACACGTGTATGTTATATTACAATTATGAGTGACCTAAGGCCTCGTTTGGTTGTTGGAAGGGAACTCACTTCCCTTTCCCTTTCCCTTGGAAAGGGAAGTTGGAATTCCTTTCAAGTTTCCTTTCCGGTGTTTGGTAAAACAAGGAAATGAATGTTGAAATGTCATTTGAGTTCCTTTCCAGTGTTTGGTTAATACAGGAAAGGAAAGAAAACAACTATCAAATGTTCAATAATACCCTTGAGTTTTAATATTTATTTATAGTTTTTTAAAACATAACAATTGGATGAATTGTGAATATGTTTCTGCTAACAAAGGCTGAATTATTTCAAAGGCTGAATTATTTCAAATAATAATATTCTCTCCACATTTCTAATGTTCCGGCACTAGTCTCAAATTGGCTAGCCATGTCATAGAAGATATACTGATATATTATCTAAAATAAAATCGATATAGTCAGTAGCATAAGTTCATAATATATGTTAACCTTACATTAATATGGAATAGATAAGAGCCAATTCCATTACATAAAGTTCAAAATAGATCATAGCTTGAGACAATAGCCACTACCATAATACAAAGTTCAAAATATATCATAGCTTGAGCTATCATGTTGTTCTGGAAGCAAAGCAAAAGAAAGCTCTAAGCCAACATTTATATTCAACTCCATCTCTCTAACGACGAAGAATTTTATGAATCCATTGACTTTTTAGGTTGTCTGGCAAGCTAAACAGTAGATCAATTTTGGAGTCATCACCAATAATTGCAGCAGCCGCATCTATAACATCTTGGTCATTTATGCCATCAATTTTCATAAGCTCATTAACAAGCTTACCTCTTCTTTCAGATGTTGCATGCTCATTCAAGAGTACTCCTTGCATTGTCTCCAAGTGTGCCTTGGTCACGTCCACAAAGGAGCGTAGTGTGCTAGCCATGTCTCCCAAACATTGAGAATATGCATCTCGTGCTCGCTTCCTAGTTCGAGTTGACGGTGGGTTTGTAGGAGTGCGGACAACAGGTGAAGGAGCAATAGGTGGTGAAGGAGTTGTCATTTCATCCAAATCATTTTCTACAATGTCAACAAAATCATTGCCATTTAGATCTTCATCTGCTTCAGCTGGTCCTTCAGCTCCTAATCCATTTGCACGATCTCTTCCAAAGTCTTCAATCAAGCTATCATAATGAATGAATGGTTTCAATCTTAACCCTGCTGCATCCTTATGGACCTATTACATACAATAGGTTATTACTTCAATCAAATCACTATATAGGTGCAATCATGAGAAATAAATGTACATTTGGCAAATGAAAAGCTTTAAACGATTCTCTTAAAAATTGGAATTATAGGTTCTGGAACAAATCCCAGAATGCATAAACAAAACTATTATTTCTGTTTTATCTTCTGTTAACTACTGTTTTATCACTTTAACTACTGTTCACCACTCACCTTCAAATCACTTTAACTACTGTTTTATCTTCTGTTAACTATTGTTTTATCTATCATGTCTGTTTAGTCTGATGGCAGTGTCCATGCAGGAAAACAAATTAAATGAATTCTTGTTAATTATTCATGTGCTGCATATGATAAGATTGCTTTCAACGTACTCTCATTGCATGGCTAGAAAGCTTAGCCTATAATGAACAGCCTAATTAGTTATGGTTTTACTTTGAATGATATACTCTGGATCTGTGCTTTTTCTAGAGTTTAGTGGAATGACATCCTTATAAAAAATTTGCCTGAACTTGTGACACATTGACACTGAGAATGACATCATATCCATGGGGTGGGGGGTTTGGTAGATCAACGGATGATCATATATATATATACACACTTAGAACAGAAAAGAAAAATATAAATCCGTATCATTTAGGGGTTCAATCATGTCTTGTCTACTTATGGTTATCTTTCTACCTAGCAATAGATCACGGCGTATATAGTTTCTTCTAGCGATTCTTTTTCACCATTAATGGAAGACATAGAGGAGAAAAAACTGTGAAAAGGCAGGCATATATGTAAGAGAGACCAAAACCAACTGCAATAAACAAAAAATGAAACTCCATATTTACTGCAATACCTAAAAGTTATTTACTCCGAATACAGGCTTAGAAAGACACAGACATGTTGTCATTCAATCTATAAAGGATCATGTATATAATGCAATACCTAAAATGTATTATGAAACACAGTACTTACCTTAACCCAATCATCAAATACTTGTTTTTCACAGACCACCATTTTTTCTTCATGGTTCCAAGAGAAGCCACTTGAGTTAGCAAGCATGTCATGAATAGCAAGTGTTTGTTTCTTTAATGTCTTCAAACGAGACTCAATGTGAGGATCTGCCTTAATTTCACAACCTGGTAGCTTTTACTTTATAATGTGTTCAAGCTGACCCAAGTATCCTGCCCTGATGCCATTGTCGACCTTCCAATAGCCACTGACACAAAGTTCTGTCAATGCTTCAACTAGAGCCACATCTTCACGAGGGGTCCATTTGTGTTGATCTGCTTTTTTTCTTATAGGCCTACGAGTAGATTCTGTAGAATTCATCCTATATACATATATAAAATGATCAGCAATGATTTAAGTTGCAGTAAACCATAATGATCAACAATGATTTAACACAAGTATAGACATCTGTATAGCATTTATAACTGTACACACAATAGTCGATGATAAGGTATAACTAGCTTCAGAATATTAAATCACATGTAATTGAAATCATGCAAAAAAAAATTAAAAAAAAGACACTAGTCAGAATATTAGATATCCATTCCAATAAACAAGTTTGTTACAAATCAGTCAACACAAAGTCGTACTACAAAACTATTCAGATACAGTTCAACCATTTCAATGTTTAATACAAAACAACCAACACTAAATCTGTAAATAACAGTAAAAAAGCAAAATGAAACAGACTTAGTTCCTGCTACTGCTCAGTTCGATTGTTCCTACTTGTTGTCCATTCTTCAAACATTGTTGTTGCTAAATCACTCCTCCAATTATTCCAATATTCAGAAGAGTCAATACTAGTGATAATGTTGTCATCATCATCATGATCATCATCTGTAAACTGATTAGGTAACTCATTTTCTAATGGATCTACAGACATTTCTCTTCTTATAAGATTGTGAAGTAGGCAACATGCAATGATGATTCTACATTGTGTTTTGATAGGAAAAAATGAAGGACTCCTTAAAATTGCCCAACGCAATTTTAGTAACCCAAAACACCTCTCTATCACATTCCTAGCAGATGAGTGCTTGATATTAAAATATTCTTCAGCTGAGATAGGCTGGTATCCTGGTCTCCAATCATTCAAATGATATCGTTGTCCTCTATATGGGGCAAGAAATCTTTCCCCATTTGGATATCCAGCATCAACAAGATAATAATGTCCTAAAGAATACAATTAATTTATAATATTAGTATGTAAAAAGAGATATAAAATAGAAAGCTAAGAACTTCACTTTTTCAATAAACAAGTTTCACTTTTTCTCACCGTGAGGGACTCTTAAACCGTGTCTCCGACTAATGGCATCACGAAGCACTCTCGAATCTGCAGCGGAACCCTCCCAACCCGGTAAGACATAAATGAATTGCATATCTTGAGAGCACACACCTAAGACATTTGTAGCAATTTCATTCTTCCTAGTTCGATACCTAGGCTTGTCAACTTCTGGTACATGTACTCTAATGTACGTCCCATCTAACGCT
The DNA here is from genome assembly GCA_963682095.1 of Potentilla sterilis. Taxonomy (NCBI): domain Eukaryota; kingdom Viridiplantae; phylum Streptophyta; class Magnoliopsida; order Rosales; family Rosaceae; genus Potentilla; species Potentilla sterilis. Next base: position 55,891,693 of record OY821757.1, read on the forward strand.
CCAAGACAATTCTACAAGATTAACACCCTTAGAAACTGTTTTTTGTTTTAAGTTTAAGTTAATAAGAAAACTCATAATTTGTGTACCTTAAAGAACTTCCGCCTCTCATCAGTTGAATTATCAGCCACTGGTTCTGGTCTTTTTAATAATTGTCCTTGTAGACATAAGACTGCCTCTAAAACTGCATTGAAGTATCTGCTAATAGTTTCCCCAGAACGTAAAAACTTGTCTTGAATCACTCTATTTTTTTCATGGTGTGCAAGTACATTCAAGAACATAGCAACCATTTCATCAATAGACACATTTTTAGTATCTCGAAGTCTTCCAGATGTGCGGATCATGGTACACAATTTGGTAAATGTATACCTATCCATCCGGAGCTCATTAATGCATCTTACATCACTCACATACACCATGCGTTGAAAATTTCCAACTCTTGAAAAAGCATCGTAAATAGATTTTGATTTCAATCTGTACTTACGATAATGTCGTTCAGCAATAATATACATGACAACGTATATCATGACGACAAAATTAAGTAAATCCTTAACATTTTCCAACATTGGAAAAATCTTTTTAGTCTTTGCCAAGATTCTACGAGCCATAGCTGCAGAGTATGGACAATATGTTATTTATTATTGCTTAACAAAGTAAGGACTCTTGAAGTCTGATTCGTCTGTCCTTGTATAAACATTTTGTATATAGAGTCTAATTATTGGGTTTACATATTTGGTTGCAAGCTCAAGCAACAAGACTGATCTCGTAATATTATCTATGCTATATGGCAAAGTAAATCAAGCTTTTACTTAACAACTAAGCATCTAATTAATTAAACCAAATTCAAGCTCATCAAAACCTCAGCTTTCTAATGAACTAACTACATATAGGGCAGTTTAAAGAAAACACATATATCACTCCGTAAAGCAAGTATACCACCATTAAATGAAAAAACAAAACAAATTTACTTGTTTCGTGGTACAAAAACCTCAAAAGCTGCACAAGAATACACATCTATGCCATTCTGGTGACAGTGTCCACAAGAACAACATTCAAAGAAAAAAAAGGTATCATTTTTGTTTCTACATCCATCTTATTAGACACTAACCCAAGAACAATAATTGTATTATAATATCCCTCTTATTACAACTCATACATGTAATACAATACATTGAATATGGAACATTGATATATCCACAATGTTGTAACATATTATGTTTTGACGGCATGCATTGATATATCCATGGCCTTAAATCCCCATTCTATGCTGGCATGTATTTCTTGTTTCCTTAAAATTCAACTGCAATATTGAATGTTCATCTGGCATATTTATGGCAACAGCCTAACAAAGTTTTAAAGGTTCATACCCGAGCAAACTTCCCGACACAACAAACATGAATTATTGTCTAATATTACTAGATATGAGTATTCAAAGATCGCACACAGATGTGAACGAAGAAACAAAATTTACATTCTTTTCTATATGCATGTCTCAACAATGACCAGCAACAATGCTATTTTAACGCAGACCAAGTAGAGGAAGATGAAGAAGCAACAATCTCATCCAAAAAATCCACAGATGCAACTGACAACTCTAAACCTTCACAAGATGAGTAGAACAGCAAAGAATAAAACGTACAAAGGGGATATATATATATATATATATACACACACACACCAATCACAAACAAAGGAAAAAAATTACCCAGAAAGAGCTCAAATCATATACCAATCACAAACAAAGGGAAACAAATTACTCAGAAAGAGCTTAAATCATATACCAATCACAAACAAAGGAAAAGAAATTACCCAGAAAGAACTCAAATCATATACCAATCACAAACAAAGAGAAACGAATTACCCAGAAAAAGCTCAAATCACACAAAGAAAAAACATAGATGATGGGTATTATATATACCTGAATGAAAGGTGTTGCGCAAGAACAATAGCCAATGAATTCTTTGCAACTTGTGAGTCTTTGTGAGTGAAGAACTGTGATGAAAGGTGCGAAAAAGAGGGGCGGATGTTTTTTTTCTTGGAGAATTGGGCGCGAATTTAGTCTGTCAGATGAGAAGAGGCGGGCAGATGTGAGGATATATATGGGTATAGTTGGCAATATCATATTTGAGTGGGGATATTATAGTCCTAAAATTTTATAATAAATGCTGGGAACATAGACCGGAACATCAATCCCCCCAAGTCTCAAAGGAATGAACTTCCTCTTTACTTTCTCCTACATCAGGAAGCTACTTCCAAAACTTATGTCAGCCAAACAAAGGAAATGGAAAGGCTTTCCTTTCCAGACCCCTCAAATCGGGGAAACAAACATGGCCTAAATAGCACATAGAGAGGCACCTGAATCCTGACAGGTGTTGCTCGTCTAACGGCTACAAGCTTACATTCTAACCTTATATAATTAACTACTAAATGACCGTAACTGGATACAAAACCTGATGCGGATCTCACGTGATCAACTCCTACTTCTCAACTAGCTAGGAGCCTAGGACTGCTATAGAGACACACCCAACATTTTTTTCAGATCCTGTTGTGGATGGAGGAACCTGGGGATCTGATTCGTGGTGCTTCCTTGGCTAAGGGGTGGAGAGTTGGACGCCTGTACAGCGGCAACGACAATAACATTTGGGAGGGTCCGCTCTCAGGACGTATCGACGGTGATTTTGGTGGCCTAGGGAAGACTTCGTCGGCGGTCGCCGGCGGATTTGATTGTGGTGATTCTAAAGAGATGCTCGGATCTGTTATTTGGCAGTCTGGTTTGCGCCAACATGGTTTGTGGTCGACTCCGTTATAGACTTCAGGTTCCTGGAGTTTTTTCCGGGCTTCCACAACTTGTGGTGGTGACGGCGGTTTGAAAGAGGAGGCACGGCAGACGGCTTGTTTGCTTCTAGGGCTTTCTCAGCTTGAGCCTTTTTGGGCTTGGATGGGTTGGGCTTTTTTGGCCCAATGTCAAATTGTGGAAACTTCTGTTGGAAAAGGTAGCAAGGCATGCAGTGACTTTAGTGGAACCTGAACAAGTTGTCCTGAGACAGACAAACTAGTGGGAGAGGAGGTTTCTTCTTCTTGATTAAGTTGAATCTGGTCACAGTGTCTGGTGTATTTGGTTGTTACCCTACTATTGCTTCTAAATATGTCCAACACTGAAAATTGTGTTTCATACTGTGTTGAAAAGGTGGGTGTATTGTTGGCTCTATTAGCCTAGTTTTGTTTAGGTTGGTGAGTCATGAGATATAGCTCTTATTGTCGACCATATGAGTGTGTTATCTTGATACTGCTTACTGAATAAAAGTTTTTGACTTCTGATTTTTTTTAAAAAATGTGAACTCTGAGTTTATGCATTTTTTCGGTAAAACACACTTAGAAAGTAAGACGGTTGTACCTATCTTAGTAGAGCTCCTGCCTGAAGGAGATACTTTGGGATGGTTCATTACACTTAGATGCATGGCTGAAGTTGGAGAAAGGTAATCAGTTGGCAATTATCGCTCCTCGTCGAATGGATACTGTTGTTATGCTTGATGTATGTGAATGCTGTTGGAATACTGAGTTAGTTTCAGCTCTTCCATTAAATCCCCCCATGGAAAAATTATCATTTCCAAACTAAGCGCGGAGCACAGAAGAAGGTCTTAGTATAGCTTCTCCAAAGCCTTCAATACAAGAAATGCAGAAATACTGTGATTGTATGCCAATCAACACAATTAACATTTCGTATAACTTGGACATGAATCTCTGAACCATTTGTAGGAGAATATCACCAACTGTAATAATGTGAGTTATAGAGACATTATTACCATTTGTAGAAGATCTTATAAATAAAGGTTGATTAGCACAGTGGATCGATGCTCCAAAGGCTAATGCAGAAGAGCAAATGGTAGCCCTAGGTGAACCATGCCACTTCGGTGTTTCTGTCACTAGTTACTCCTCTACGTACCTCCATCGATCAATAATTTTTTCTGAGAACCCTGCGAGAGAAGAGTCCATACCTTCAATTGAAGATGATCCTCCCATCCAATACCTACATTTAGTTTTCTTGCTCACCATGTTATTTAAATCAAGAATCGCAAAAACAAGATCACATTTTCAAATAGGCGGAAACTAGGCAGTCACTAGACGGGGTGTTATGTGGACTAGGAGGGAGCTAGGTGGGCGCTAAAATGAGATGATTGCAAATACATGAAACTTTTATTCTCTCTCTCTCTCTCTAAGATCCTAAACTTTAAAATCTTGCATACCTGAATGCCATAATAGCTCAAATATATATTTCGAACTCGAAACGTTAAATATAAAGGTAAATGCTTCATTCTCTAGCAACGTTCCTCAACAGAATATTGCTTAGTCTAGCTTCTTTGTTCAAACCTTAAAAGATTGGGAAAAAGGAGCAATTGTATTTGCACCGACCAAACACAATGCCGATGTCAATGAACCAGTCTAAAATGGATAAATGCTTATGTTGTAGCATGTAAGTATTGTCATACACTCATTCATCGTATTAAAATAATGAACAAAGGTAGACTACTCTTAATTGAATTTTTTTTTTTTTTTTTTTACAAGGAGACCTGAAATTACATACAAATTAAGGTTGGATTCAATCTTCATATGTTACATGAAACCTCTTGTATCTCTTGCTCTCGTACTTGCCATTTGATCTGAATCTTGTCAACTCCATCCCTTCTCCAATAGGTAGAGTTACATATTGATAGCCTTTCTTTTCCTTAAAAACCTGATCAGGCGCACCTCCACCAGCACCCCTTTTAGAGTGATGAAGATTGTTCATTACCACCATGCTACGATTTGGATTTAGATTCATAATCTTCAACAACTTCAGGTACTCTTCAACCTTGCAGTCGACGACCGCAAAATCAATATTCTTGAACTGCTTCATCACCACACAAGGATCAACACCATAAACGAATTCGACAACACCTTCAAGACCATTTTCCAGAAATAGGGTTTTGCTCATACTCTCCACATACTCGTGATGATGATCAAGAGGCTGAGTAATGCAGACGATGAGGCGGCCTCCAGTCTGCTTTGCGGCCACAGCAAGTGAAACAGTCAGCGGCGTTACGCCTTCGGATGTGATCTGTACCATTAACTTTGCTCTCTTCCCAGCGGCCAATGCTGATACAAACTCCATGCACTTTGGCTCCATAATGCAACTTGTGCTTCCGAAGGTGCTGCTGTAATCTTGATTGTTGTGAACTTTACACTGCAAATAGATCAAATATAGGAATGTCATCAGCCATTGCAGAGATACTGAAAATGAACTATATATCTGACTGCAGAAAAGGAAGATATCGAAATTGAAAGAGCTAGTATGCTATGACTTACCAGGTGAAGAGTGTTAAGGTATGCTTGCAAGGCAGCTTGAGGACACCACTCCATTGCCATTTTGAGTGATCAAGAATTGCTTTGTAACAAAAAAAGATAGGTACGTTCAACTTGTGGAAGGATCGAGATCTTTAATTTGTTGAAGAATATCTATGAACGAAAGGCATACTTATAGAAGCTGGGAAAAGCTGGTTGTCCCTGATATTAGTTCTTTGAGGTGTCTTTCAGTACCCATTACGTAATGACATGTGGCGTAAGGAAGGAGGTGATCTGCATGCAGTAGGTGAAACCGTGGCACATTTTGGGCACTTTCATCAGTTTCATGTGAGGGACTGACCAAAAAGGAAGTTCACATCCCGGAGGAATGTGATCAGAATTACCCAAAAACAAGCCTACTGGATGTGGAATAGGGCACTTGTCACCTCCCAAACACGAGGAGATGGATGACACAAGAGCTCAATGGACTAATATATAAGTGTTTAGTTTTTGGTGAAGTCTTTGCTAAGCATACTCCAAAGTTTGCTCATGAGGTTAATGATATTGCAGTATTTGGACCAACCCAAAGTCTGCTCCTAAAGTCAAAATGATACATATCAATATCTGGACCAACAAAGCTTTCAGTTCATTTTATGTGAACGGCGAACGGCAAACGGCATACTTTGAGTTCATGATTTTATGGTAAGACACACTTAGACCTATCTTTGTCGTATCTCATTTGAAAATCAGAGCTCCTACCATTCAGCCATTCTTATCAAGACGAGCAGGAACGCCGAGAGGAAAGAAATACTTTGGGTCTTTGGGATAAGTACTTTTCCATCAAATTTTGTAAGACACATGCAACAATACTTAACGACAGGTGTTTTATTCACATTGTCTTGAGGGTCAGTATTGTATGCGCAAATGTCTCGAAGAAACTTAAATTGGCTTCATGGAGAAGCAAACGACTGCAATATTCGAGGATCATACTGGTTTGGTAGTTCCTTTATTTTCACTTGAAAAAAGATGTACATTCTTGGCTTACGCTTTATTTCTTGCTTGACGAAATGGAAAGCTACATCACACTCAAGTTTAGAATCTCACGTCAAATAAAAAGTGATAGATGTTGGAGTAAACAAAGAGAAGAAACTATGTGGTAAAGATAGAACTATAACTCAGCTTTATGTATATTGTATTACCATGCATAATGATACATTTCAGAAATACAGATCAAAACATTTCCTCTACACTTTGCCAAAAATTAAGTAATTACAAGGCAGTGAAGCAGCTGTCATTTTTTTTTTGTTCGTTTCAAATTCCAAATTACAGTGTAGAAAGACTTCATGGGTAACGTGATACCCATCACCTAATCAATATCCTTTACAGCATCCTGAAACCAATAGCAGCAAAACAGTCAACTCAGCATGGAGAAAACAATGCCTTCTCCACAAACAGTATTTTAAAGAGAACAATAAGATGTATACTACCCAGGTTTTTCCTTGGCATTTTACTACCAGAGTAAAAACCAACATTTAGGTACCATATGGGTAGGTGGGACATATTTGAATAGTTGTATTAGAAATATGATGTTGTGTTTCTAGCTTCAAGCATTCATCTTAAATATGTATCAAAGACTACCAGCATTATTAATAGTAACTAAAATACTGGATGCAAATGACTGTTTAGGTATCGTAATTGGATTACTCTTGTGAAGAATATTACCTAGTGAACTATGCAACATTAAGGAATAAGATATATACTTTCCTAGTACAGAAAATGACGCTAGTCAATGTGGGCATTACCTTTGCTAATCTTGTTACATATGCAGCAGCTAATGCTGTGACTAATAGTCCAGCGGCTAGCGTCAACAGCTGACCATTTCCTCCCGGCAAACCAACATCAGATTCTTCTTGCTGAAACATCAACCAAGAGAATTTTCAATGAAGTAAAATGGAAATGCTTGTAACCAGATGGATATAAATCTCAGGAGAAGGAAACAGAAAAACTCCAGCAGCAATTATTGGACTAATTTTCAGAAACTTATTTTAGCCAAGGAAAGATAACCGGATGGTTTATCACCATGAGCTTATGATAAAGACGCACCAGTAGCACTAAATTATCTACTCAGAACTACTGCATATATCTAGAATTGTATTACAATTAGCACCTTTTGTACTGTGATTACTCCATATCTTATTTTGATGGTTTCTTAGCATGAAGAGTTGGCATTTCAATGACAATTTTTGTTTGGATCGATCGTGACAATGAATGGTTGTTATTTTACTTTGCAGTAAGGTAGTACAAATTCCTTCTTCGTAGTTCATACCCAATCACCTACCTCAAACCCAGCCCCTCCCGAGAAGGAAAAGATATAGAATTAGAGAAAACATGTTAAAACAGGTCGAGCTGATATAGAATTACCACAACACAACAGGAAATAGTGAGAGAAACTCACAATTATTGCTCGCCCAAATGCACCTGCACTCACATAAGCCCATGTTCCTGGAAGCATCCCCAACCAACTGCAACAAGAATATATAAACATAGGACTGGATGAAAAGAAAATACAAACAGATTAAACAGTTCATGATATTAGAGTTCTACTACTCCATAATGAGAATACCAGACATGACCATCATCCTCTTCCACATCTTCAATTCTATTCCCAATGGTACATGAACCACTTAATAATCTTTAAAAACTTGAAAAGATGCATAAATATTTACAGCATGAATCACAAAACTGCAACTGGAGAGCCAAAAAAAAAGTAATATTGTATTTACTGTAAGGCTTTTGTGACTTCCTATTAATAACAATTATCCTAGGACAGTTCAAGCTTAACTTTCACTCAGGGAACGTCCATAACAAACAAAATACATTTCATAGTTTTGACTCTTATGAGAAATTTTTCCGACCGCACCATGAATGCATAAGGGCATTCCATAATAGTTTCTTTAGTCTGAGATTATGAGGTCATCCGATTAGTGACTAAAATCAATGAGTTCAAGCCACAAAGATAACAAACTCATTTAGAGCTTACTGACTTCAGGCTGACCTACAAGCAGTCCATATTCCGTCAAATAGAACAGTTTAACTTTGGTTAGAGCACCTGGCCCAATAATTAGGTTGGACAAAAAGAAATCAGGCTAGGAACCTCACAAATCGGGCCAAGCTCGAACAGGTCCTAAGGGTCAGCCAGTTGGTACTCTCAAGAGCAGCCAATAACATTTGTATAACAACCAACTAGACATATAAATCAGAAATTTGTTAAGTTAGCAAAAAGTAGGGTAGAGCGAACCTTCCCAACACATATGGGACAAACTTTACGGATGTCAATCCATATAAATAGTTCCCCAGAGAAAAAGGAAGCAAAGGGCTCAAACGGAGGAGAGTAACAACTCTGAAGCCATTTTCCCCGATAGCCTTATCAATTGCAAGAAACTTTTTGTTTCCCTCAACCATTTTAAGAATGCGCTCACGAGCAAAATATCTAGCAATCAGAAATGCAACACTGGCAGCCACCTGAAATGGGTAGATAATATCAGGGAATAAAATTGAGAACAGATATAAAATTTTGTTCTTTGTAAGCTTGTAAAGTAACGAACATACCGTTCCGCTTATAGAGACTAAAATTGAGCCAACAACTGTGCCAAAAAGAAGACCAGCTGACATGGTCAATGGAACAGCTGGAATCGCAAGGATCTGGGAGATTGAAAAGTGTCAGATCTTGAAATAAGACTGTTTGATTAGCTACAGACATCTGAAAAAGATACTTTGAAGAATTTCCAGAAATGTTGAATATTGTTATGAAAGACTATGAGCGAACCGAGTTCAGAGCATATAGCATGTGAAGCAGCTCATTTTATCTGTCAAATTTGAGAAGAAAGTACATAATTTTTCATTCTCATTTTGTTTTTTGTTTTTTCCTTCTACATAACCGCAAAAAAGCTATTTATTCATGATAACATGCTAGGAATGGCTTAAGCTTGCTTTCAGTGTAAAGGTAATAGAAGTAAATAGCATATGGGTTCAACATACAAGGAATGAAAATATAGCAATATATTCAACAATTCAAGGAATGGGTATCAGATGCATACTTCCAGTCCTGCATAAACTGCTACGAACAAAGCATATCCTGCAGGACCATAACCTGTGCACCAAAAGCTCTTCGAGGTTAAGTCAAATATAGACTATTGGGAGAAAATAAATAAAAGCACAGATGCTTCATATTCTGGTTTTATAAAAAGGATAAGCAAGCAAGGGATAAATGAATAAGAGTTTCACAACAGATCACAAAGGATAAAACGATACTAGTTTTTTTATTTTTTACCACCCATTAGAACTTGATCACGGTAGGGGCCATAGGAGAAGCTCTTATGTGCAAACTTCAAAGTAGAGCCTTGTTGAAGGGGAAAAGAAACTTGGTCATATGTATGACTTGTGCAACAAGATTGCAGACCTGTGTGGTTTAGCTATTGTCAAAGGTAAATGCTAGTTGTAATTCCGGTGGCAGACTACAGTTTCTTTTGATACACGTCCCAACTCTTACTACTATTCGCAGTACACTACTTATCCACCTATTTTTGTTTTTAATATCATAATGGACGGAAAAGACAGAATGAACATGAGAATTTCATGCTGCAAGGCAATGAAAAACCGAACTGTTCGTGTTGTTTGACATATTTTCATGCTAAGCAACTATTAGATTCTTCTGTAACAAATAAACTCTAATCAGCATGAAACCGAAGCTAGAACTTCTAATACACAGAAACCTGATGAGAGTTTACAACCGATCAAAACACTCAATCCAGCTCAAATTCTCAAATCTGTTCAGCATTACATTTTGATGAGCAAAGAATGCATTCGCAATGTACCAGAGCCTAATCCCAAGTCAAATTTTTCACACACTAGCAAATGTAAACCCAAATATAACAATCAAAACACAAACTTGAAAGCAGAAATGAACTAAACCTCGAAAAGGGTACTCAAAGATATCAACTTTACCTTCAATGAGAGTAGTGAACTGATTCAAAAAGGCATTAACCTGATCCTTATAGACATAGCCCGCCGCCCCAAACCCACCAACAAGCCCAACCAACAGCAACCCCGCCAAGATTGTACCTTTAAGCGCAAACCCACCCTCACCCTCATCATCACCGCCGCCGCCGCCAACGCCGCCGCCGGACTTGTCAATCTCGGCGGCGTCGTCGCTCTTGGGGGTGCTGAAGAGCCACTTGAGGCTCTGCGGCGGAGCAGAGGCGGTGGTGGTCTTCTGGAGGCTGGTGGTCTTGTTCTTGGTCTGCTTGAGAGACGAGCATGGCGAGAGGAAGTGGAGGCGGTGATGGTGGTTGGGTTTGGAGGAGGAGGAGAAAGGAGAGAGGCACGGCGGAGATTGGGGTGGCCTCAGAGTGAGGAAGAGGGTGCGCATTTTAAGCGGTGGAGAGTGTGTAGATTAAGAGCGGGAGGCTCACCACAGCCCATGTAGCACTAGAGTCTGTCACTATAACGTACTTGCTCATCATAAATTAAAAGTGTGGTTTTTAAATTTTGGAGCATGCTGGAAATTTGTGGAAATCTGTGAGGGGGTGATAAGGTGCCCGACTGTGGTTTGGTATTGGTGAAAGTTGGATGTGATTGGGGGATGTTGTGAGTGGTAGAGGGAGTGCCATGTAGTCCCTTGGTTTGCCTGAGAATTGCTCACCTACCTGTGAGTACAGATATTTTGGGTTTCTTTGATAGTAACCCGGCTCTAAACGGACGTGTAAATACTCTTAATCACTACAACTACGGTGATTACAAAGTGAGCGTTTTTGTGTAAATGCTCTTAATCATTAGAATTACGGTAATTACAAAGTGAGCGTTTTTGGGAGAACTAGTAAACTCATAAAATGATAATACATAGATGTTGGAACTTGGAAGTAACCACATTTTGAGGTTATGCCTACCCAGGCGCAAAGAGTATTGACCCAAATTTAAGGACATTTCCAAGAATAAGTGGTTTTCTGATTATGAGAAGACACTTCCAAAAAACTCTGCAGTCAACTAACCTAGATTGGTGATGGATCCAACTTATAGGTAGCTGATCTAATTGAAGAAATAACACCAATTAGCAATATTCAACTTGGGTTCATTCTGAACTCCCACGAACGTGAAGGAAAGTGATGAATAACACCTTAAGAATCACTGTGAAGACTCATTTCAGGCTTCTTTTGAATCATCAACTCGGACAAGGGCATGAGAATAATTATCTTCAAAATAGAAAATGACATTTCATTTGCTTGAGTGTTTGATATACAACATTGTTACAACCTTAAATATTATGCTAGAAGTATAATACAATCAAGAATTAAAGAGATTAGAACAATCTAAACCATCTGCGGATTACTGCTTTCCAGTTGTTCGCTTGAAGACGAGGAACTGGCAGCTTTGGACAAATTTCCTTTGAGTATCAAATTCAAGTCTGGCTTTGGCAAAGTAGATGTGATTTTGTGAAACTGGTCATTTAGACTAGCATGCAGTTGCTGAGGTGAAACTAGTTCTGGCTTTTCAAAAGCTTTAATTGCTGAGCTTGCTGCAAGGCTAATCTGTAGGAAAGAATGAGAGGACATAAGAGAAATGAAATTTATCCTTCTATTTGCATGAAGAACTGTTGATGTATGTTTTGCAAGTTTCATTATGCATAATGCCTTCCGTCGCACAGGAGCAGAGCCACTTGAGTTATGACTTTGTTTACATTTCTAATGAGAATTAGCTTTGGTCCATGTCATCATACAATTTTGTAATTCATAAAAGAGTTGGGCAGGCCACACAAACTCGCACTCAGTGGAAAGCACACAAGAGAACATTTCGCAAATTGGTCATCAATACCCAACTCAGATATATGCATGATGCATCCTACTGTTTCCCAGTTTATCAACTTCACACACACAGAAGGAAGACACTGAGAGTAGCCAAAGGCAAGTAAGATGACTGTCATTAATTCCGATCTAGTTTAAAATTTCTGTTGATGATCGCAACCTAATAAGTCCAAGAGAGTTAGGAGTGAGATACGGTAAATCTGTAGTGAGAGGATACACATATCAGTGTATTTGCTACAGTTTAGGTGTCGATATGCCTGCAAGTAAACTGATGATCTTGTATTCTATCTCACAAAGACAGTCTTTGATGACTCCAGGACAATGTCTAAAGGAAAATCTTTTGCCCTCCTTGCATAAGCTTTTCCTGAATCCTGGGATCAGCCAACTCCACAGCCAAAATCCTGGGACTCTTAGTTACTACAGAGTTGTAGTTACAGAAAGTCTTTATTTGAATTATCATAATTCATTATCCTATCCTGATTGATATTCTTGATCACCAATAAAACAATCTGCAAATTTCCTAGTCAACTGTTCTTCATATGGCAACATAATGAGCAGGAACACCAATATAGAGTAACTTCTAGGTAATTTGCAACCTCAATCCCAGAATTGGGAACCACAACAACACTCCTGAGCTAAAGTCGTAGCTCCTAGGAGAGCCACGACCAGTTTGCCAAGTAGCTAAACGGACAGCAGCAACATCTTATAAAAACAAAATCCAAACCTTTCTGAAGCATCAATGACATGACCCTCGTAAGTTTTAAATCATACTACTCTCAGCACCTAAACTCATCAAGTAGCTATCGTAATCAACGTTTAAGCCTGATGACAACTGAAGGAGTGCAGGTCAACTAACTAAACAATTAGAATAAAACTAAACTACATACTGATCGGACCACTAATATTGAACACGGTGATTTGGTGTAATGCATAATAATAAGACATATATGAACTATGAAGTAGCTGAAATTTCAACATACCGACTGTGAAGCCAACTTTAGGGCAGCTTTTGTCAAAGGCAGTATGCAAAACCTAAAAAACCGAACCCAATAGAACAACATTAGTCTTAAACTTGAGTATTATATCAAACAAACACAATAAAATTTCTCAATTTTGTTTTTCTTATCTAAGTAAATAAACTCTGGGTCATAATTGAAAGTGAGGAGCTTACATTCCACGGCCACCGGCCAGAGCTTCCTCCGATGGGTCTTTCCATTCATCAATTCTGATTTAACATTCACCAAATTAATCACTTTAGCTAAATACAAACTTACAAAATCACATATACATATATATATATAGAGAGAGAGAGAGAGAGACATACACCCAACCGTAACGGCGGTCAAATAAAAGGCGTTTGGATTTGGAGGAGGAGGTTGAAACGGAGACTGAGGGCTCCATTCTCTGTTGCTCTGAAAAAACTGATACCTGATAACACAGACGGTGGAAGAAAATGGAATATTAAGTGGGCCGGGTCGGGTCGAGATGATGAGCACATTTGGGCTTTTAAGTTACGCGCGGATACGCGAGAAGTGTGACGCGGAAACGCCAGGGATACGCTTATATGCAGTCCCTAATTCTCGGTTAAATTTTTATATAGCTATCGTTCAGTATTTAAGTATATGTGTAGATTACTTCTATAAAGTTTCATCAAATTTGATGATCGTTTGAACATCGAATGGTTCATACTTAATATATTCAGTTTGTTTATTAATTTTTTATCGTTTTGATACTTTAACGATCACCAAATGAGCTGAAAATTTGTAGAGATGATCTACACGCATATACTTAAATACTGAATGGTGGAGATGTAAAAAATTTCTCAAAAATGGGTCAAATAATGAGCCCGCTCTGGATAGGATATAGGCACAAATTTTGAAATACGTATATAAAAACAGAACCGCCGCGCTTTATAAATTTCAAAGGCCACTCAAATCCACTTCGTCTCTCTCTCTCTCTGACTCGGAGCTTTTCAAATCGGCAAACATGAAACCGACGGATCGGGTTCCGGCAAAGGCCACAAACTCAGGTAACTTTATTTTCAAGCTGTAGTCGTTTTCATTTCTCTGCTTTATTTCTCCGATCGTTTCCACCGGCGTACTGATCGGTCGTCGGAAAATCTTGCATAAACTAATCGAACTTCTCTGTAATGTAAGAATAGAGTTTTTTTCCAATTAAAGACGAAGAAAAACAGAAGGAATTGAAAATTTACGATTAATTTGGTTTAGTTGAGTTTAATTTTCATGAGTGTGATTAGCTTAGGGTTTGTGCGAATTGTGGGTTTGAGTTAATGGATTAAATGTTGGTTTTGGTGATTTCAGCTGGGGTTTGTATGATGAGAAACGCATGGAAAGATGAACAGCACCCGTCTTTCATTAACTTCATCTCCAATTTCCTCGCTGCTAATTCATTCCGGCTCAACTTTGTTTCAATTCCAGCAGTAACTAATTCACTTCGATTTTTCCTGCTTAGTATTTTATTTTGTAATTGAAAACAAGTTTGGCGAATACGCTCTTTTCGATTGCATTGCAGGACTTCATTTTCAACTGTGGAGGTTCATCAGTGGCATTCATCTTTGTCACAAGCTTAGATTCAACTAATGTCTCCAAAATCTTCGCCAGGTGACCAAATTGTTCTCGCTTTTCTGGTGCATTCTGCTTTTTCTAGTTTACGAGTTTGATGCGAATCTTTGTAATTATACAGAACTCAAATGCTGAAGCAGCAGTTTGCACATCTCTATGTTATCTGTACCCTCCCAACCAAGGAGCAAAATGACTTGTTTGTTCGTTCTTACTTCAAGTGAGTTATCTGAAATTTTCTGTTCAAAGAAAAGTGTCAATACACTTGTCCGTTAGAGCTTAGCAGTAATCTTCTTTGATAATGTTGAGTATGAAACTGACCGGAGCTGTTTGAACCTGTGAAGGTCCGGATTGGAGCTTGGTAAGCCGGCATTTGTTCTGGTTAAAGACTTAGAGATGGGTTTTGAGAAGATGCTAAGGATAGCTTATGCTCGCGGAGGTAAATCTTGTTCTTTAGAGCTCAGCACCTGAATTTCCAATGAAAAATTTCTGAGGTAGCTTATTGATCAACAGTATGCAAGCGAGAGGATGTCAGCACAAAAATGAAGGTTCAGGTTGGTGTAATGTCAATACAGACACTAACATCGTTATGTTTTATACTTAGTTTTCATGGCCTAATATGCACATTTCGTTTGCTAAAAATCTTGGGGTTTCTTGTTTGAATAGAGAGAGCAATATGTGCAAACCGCTGGCGTGTTTCAAAGGGTGGTCACATCCATACCAGGAATTGACAATCATGATGCAAATGCGGTACATTAGTCATCATAATCCAACTTATATCTTTATGTTGTATTCTTTACTGCCTAGCTAAAGGTTATTCTGGCGATTCTGTCCAGCTTAACCAAGCAGTAGGATCAATTGAAGCAATTGCCAAGGAATCGAAGGAACATATTCTGGAAAACACAGACCTTTCAGCTGACAAGGCAGAAGTGCTTTCAAGGTTCTTCAGGGATCAGAGGTTTTACCTCAGTCCCAAGATCAATTGACACTCCTTTTTTATCTCATGGACTTTAAATATAATCTGGAGTACTTGTGGATATAACTTGCTTCTCTTTTGTTGACTTTCACTGTGTAACCGTATACCGTAGTTTCTGCAATTGGTGAAAGGATGGTACTTCAAAGTTCGAACTGAGGTTTGAGGAACCAAAACGCTGTAATATCCCCAGGTTTTCAATTCTGCATGCAGCCTTTAGGTTCTTAGTAACAGTCAGTGTTAACTAGCATCATAGATCGGCACGGGCCGATTTATATGATGCTAAGTTGTCTATGAATCGTCTTGTTATAACTTCATTTTAACGGTACCAGTGCATTCACGCATCTAAGAGGAATTGTCAAAGGGAGCACTTTTGAAAACAGGTAAAGTCTGGAACCAAACAAGCACTCCCAGGATCAGATATCCAAGTGACTTAAACCTTTATCTTTGCTTTTTTTATTCACCGAGATTAATTAAACACTTACATACCCTAAAACTCCCAGCAGGAAGGAACTACACCTCGTTTCCAAAAACAAATGAAAGCTACTTCCATGAACCACGGTGCATCCTAATTCAAAATTACCAGGTAAGTTGCATAATCTCCTAGACCTGTTCAGAAATTTACCTAGAGGTGAGAAAAATTATTACATCCACTACGGGACAAGGCGGGCATACATTACAAGTTGGAAGTACAAATGGTTTCGCCAACCGTAGGAACTATGAACCATATGAGCACAAATCGACTATGATGGGGCACCGAGATATGAGGCAAGACGCAATATGTCACTGAAGACTCCACCAGCTGTAACTTCGGCACCAGCTCCTGGTCCACGGACTATTAGCGGCTGATCTTTGTACCTTGTTGTTGTGAAAGCAATGATATTATCCGCTCCTGATAATTGAGCAAACGGGTGATCGTTTTTATATGCTTGAAGCTTCACTACTCCCTTCTGGTTGACTACATCAACCACCCCAACGTATCTCAAGACCTTCAATATCACAAGTCACAACATAAGAAATAAGATCATTAAAAAAGAAAAAAATAGAAAAAGGAAGGATTTGGAAAGCGTGTAACATTATATATATATATATATATATATATATATATATATATATATTAGGCTGCATGATCCATGCCCGTAAGAAAACACAGGGTTTCATCACACATTGTCAGAAAGAAACATCCACAACCCCGTCATAACATGTCAGAAGACAATGCAAGTAATTGTGCAGGGTCACAGGAAACTAGAATGATACTATTCTCGAATTTATAAAAATGAGAAATAGCGAGTTATATCTTTGCCCATTTAGATGACTAATACCTCAAGCCAATTGGAAATATTCAATAGACATTGCAGAAATGCATCTTAAGATACTTACTTCTCCTGCATCCTCAGCTATCTGTCTTTTCTTAGTCAAGTCATGATCGAATTGTGGAAGTTTCTGCATGAATTCATCCGCTGATGCACTATCCTGAAAAGTTATCCAAGACTCAATGTCAAGGTGTTCTTAGGCACTCGATAAGGTATATTGAACAAACGGCAAGATCAGATTTTACCTTCAATGGTTCTGGCACAAGGCTTTCAACAGGGATGTCAGAAAGCTCCAGCTTTAGACCAGATTCCCTAGCAAGAATTATTACCTGCATTTGAAGGATACCTTAGAACAGTAAATCTCACACCAAAGTAATGAAACAACAATCATAGTAGTGGAGGTTTAAGTTTGGAGACGTGAAATAGCAGCATAAGTATGAAACACAATTTTTGTTGGTAATATGCATTAGAGGCCTAGACAGTCGGTGGAGAAAGTTCGGCACACATTACCTTCCTACAAACATCTGTTCCAGATAGATCATCCCTTGGGTCTGGCTCAGTAAACCCTGCCTGCTTTGCCTCAGCCACCACCTCACTAAAAGTTCGTCTTCCTACAAAGTTGTTGAAGATATAACTCAAAGTCCCACTGCAAGAGCAACCAAAGATGCAAGATTTAAGTTCCGTAATACAACATGTGGATTCTAAACATCAAATTCTATATGCTTAAAGGGCATTAATAGTATCTAATTTTCAATTTTGATTAAGAAAACTGAAAGTCGTCGGCATACCTGAAGATGCCCTCAATACGCAATATTTTGTCTCCAGTTTCTAGGAGCCCTTGTAATGTATTGATAATTGGGAGACCAGCTCCAACAGTGGCTTCATAGAAGTAATGTGTATATGATTGCCGTTGAAGAGCTCTTAATTTCAAATACTGGAAATAGACAGCAATTATGTTATAAATTATGAAAGTATGTAAACTGGATACCCATGCAAATATGTAAATTTTGACTGTATGAGTAACTAATTTAAACTGGATCTTGTCCAAATATATTACACACACACACACAGGGTGATAGTATAATGAATGTGTGAAATTAAGTGCAAAGCGTTTTCAATCTTCTTCTGCCAGTTCCATATAGGGTAATGCTGCAGGGCAACAGAAGCATATACACTACAGAATGGTACGAATGAAGTCCACATAGACAAAAATAAATAAATTTTAAAAAAAATATTAAAAAAAAAATCCTTGTGACACAAAAATTACAGACATTTTGTAGTAACCCACTGCCCTTTTTGAAGCAGAAACCATTGTGTATTCAAATAACAACACTTGAAGATCATTCAGATTACGTTATCATCTTTCAACTTAAGGAAGAAAGTTTGTATTCTAACTGAGCAATCAGTATTATTAGTAGCATTTCCATTACAAAGGCCATTGTAATTGTGGTCCTAGCATGCTAAAAGCTTTTAAATATCTTTCAGCAAGATATCTCAAACGGTATTTAAGTGGATAGTTATAATTAAGAAAATGGGGACGCTTTGTATTTTTCTCAGTTAAGGCAAATCATATAAACTCCAAAAACCTAACTTTACAATTATTTAATGTCACCTTAATAAAGCCTAAAAATTTGCCCACACATACAAAATTTATTACCTGATCAAGAGGACCTGAATTTGCCTTTTTGTTGGGGGTGACCACATGTATTCCTTTCCGTAACCAGTCATAGTAATGGCTTGCAATGACAGAGTCAGCTGTGCAGTCAACTAGAACTGTATTTGGAATAAAATGATTCCCATGTACATGCTGCACAAATTTGTCCATGTCTGCCAGTTCTCCTTGTTCATTTTGAAGTTCTCGCCATCTAGACAAGTCAACACCCCTGCAACCATATATATATGGAAATATAAATTCCAAGAAATCTGACCACGGAATGAGTAATATTCATTATGAAAGTAATACATATATCACCATCAGAAGCAACTAGAATATCTATTTTGGTAAAAGACAAGTAGTATGGGCATGTGAAATGTAGAAAATAACAAGTTTATAGGTTTTGCAATGTCCAGTATTTAGCAGCGGACGCAAATACTGATTTAAACAATGTCTAAATGACTGTACGGGCATTTATTGCCAAACCCAATAGACCTGTAAGTCAAATTTCAATTATCAACAGAACAATCCTAAAGTTATAACACATTACAAGTTGGAGCACCATGATGTTCCAACTTCCAAAGTCACAACACATAGTAATTCAGCATTATATTCTTAATAACCTCAGACGCACATATACACATATAAACAAGTTATCAATCCGCCATTTTGTTTTTTCGAATATTTCAACTAAAGGATTCAACTTACGTCTCACTCAAAAGCATTGTCCTTGAGCCAGTAATTCCCATTACACGCAAGTCAATGTTGAACTTATCCTTAAGAGCAGCAGCCTGCAAAGATTAAAAAGACTTTTAATGATTTTTGCCAACCCAACAGATTAAATAAATGGATCAACTTTCCATCAAAGCTACGTGAATAATCATGCCCATAAATGCTGAAGACAGAGGAAAATATGGATGATCGACAGAAAGGAAAACTACCAAATCATGCTTAATAGATTAGAGAGAGAGAGAGAGAGAGGTAATTTCAACCTAATGCCTTATCAGATCTAGATCCGTGCATTAGTGACTAAAACAGGTTTAATAATTAGACCCAGCTTTGTACCCCTCCATCTTCTACATTCAACACGCCAACGTTTTCTACAAATTGCATTTATTTGCGTACTGGCTATGAAAACTTCAACTTGTTAAAATCCAAGTTCTTTGCACATTTAACTGTGTTATATTAAAAGGTAAAGAAATGAATCGGTGGTGCTTTAATAGGTGCATATACAGAAAATAAAAGAAATATGAAAAGAATAAAATAAATTCTTGAAATCTATCACACAGTATTAAAGTCTTTGACACAAATTAAGATCTTTAAAAAAAACATGTAATTGAAAAGCATGAAATTTGATGTACAGATAACATACAAATGAAACCTTTAAAAAAAAAAATAATAATAATTAAATATAAAAAAATAAAAAATAAAACGAATTTCTTAAAAAAAGCACCTGATCTCTTAGTTGATCAAGTAGTGTAGCACCAATAAGTCCTGGTCCAACAATCCCCATTGCTATAGTGGTTCTTGAAAGATAAAATCTAGAGTGAACTGCTCTCAGGGCCCTAATACAATCCTCCCGCTTTAATACTACTGTAATGTTATACTCAGAACAACCTTGAGCAATAGCGCGCACATTAATATTTGCCTGCAGTGTGGAACAATTTAGACACCTTGGTATTGGTGATTATAAATTACGAAAACCATTAAGTTTAAAAGACTACTGTTTAGAAGACAATAAACATATTATCTACAGTTACTTTATTATAATCACGTTATGGAAACAATTATAACAATTTTAGATTAATTTTAGGTTCAAACATTTCTATATATACAAAGATAAATCCCAAACCTTTGCCAGTGCGTTGAAAAGAGTTGCACTAACTCCAGGAGTACTTGCCATTTTCTGGCCAACTGCTGCCAATATACTACAGTTCGGAATTACTTGAACCTGAGAGGGTTAAAAAGATAAGAGAGATATACAATGGAGATAGGTACAACATATAGGGGAGTGGTGTAATATGAGAATATTCAAAATGGGAAGAGAAAAAGTACAGGACTCAAAATCTCAGTAATGGAGATGAGCTAAGAATGATTACTTTATTTCAGAACGAATCAAATCAATATCAGCATTAAAAGTCCAGGTTGATTGTTATAAATTATACACAAGCGCAGGTCCAATTCGACTGTGCATGCAAATACTAACATTAACAGTCCAGGTTTAAATTAATTATTGCAAGATTATCAACATTAAAAGCATTTTCCCCTGTATTAGAGTTATAATTGTTATACACCATACACAAGCGTAGGTCCAATTCGACTGGTCATGCAAGTACTATCAGTAACAGTCCAGTTTTAATTTTAAATATTGCAAGATTATCAACATTAAAAGCATTTTCCCCTGTATTAGAGTTATAATTGTAATAAATCATGCACAAGCGTAGGTCCAATTCGACTTTATGAAAAGTAACAGTGCAGGTCTAGATTAAATATTGCATAATTATCACCTTGGTTCCACTCACTACATACTTAACACTTAGCCCAACTTATTTTCCTCAAGTGAAATCACTAGCTACACAACAATTTTTCAACCAATCACAAGCACTTATTTAAAATACATTACTAACACTAGAACAAAGAGTTCGGCCATAAGTTTCAAGATTACTAATGAGCCAAATTTCAAGTAACTACAAAAGGAACAAGACTAAAGTAATCTTCAGGATGCTGTCTATGATCTGCATATGTTCAATACCAAGTAACCTGATCAAGAAATTTAGTCAAACAAAAATTAAGCACCTGAGAAAGACGCCCAGCATTCAAAGCTTCACGGAACCTAGATTGCAGTGCCTCGGACACAGCTTTTACTTCCTTCTCCGGGACAGCAAAGCATACAGAATGCTCACTACTAGCCTACAGTTACCCACAACTAAGCACACTAATCATCATAAAATTGTCATACTGCTTCAACACATAATGTACCAGAATGAAAAGGATGAGCTAACCTGAGATATCATAATAACATTAGCCCCCACATCTTTAACGGCAGAAAAAATAGCACTGGCTGTACCAGGAACACCAGCCATTCCAGTTCTGGGCAAACAAAATGATAGTAATAATTAAGATGGGAAAAGCATTCCTTATATCCAAAAAGGAAATGAAATGCAACTACAGTAATGAACAGCTCACCCTTCAACATTTACAAGGGCCAAATTGTCTATTGTCGCAAACCCTCTGACGAAGGATTCCAAACTCTGCTCCAGTTCATCCTCAGTAGTAGAAGAGCGGCAAATTTTCGTTCCGGGTGCAGAAAGGTTGAAAACGTTCCTTATGATAATTGGGATGTCATATCGCATTACTGGGATGATGGTGCGTGGATGCAGAACATTTGCCCCAAAATAAGACTACATGTGTACATATAGTCATATACTTCGTATTAATATTGTAAATGAATCAAATCTCAGACACAACAAAACTGAAGATAGGGGTTTACCATTTCCCAGGCCTCCTGATAAGACAATGTCTTCAGAATCACTGCTTCACTTACTGCAGAAAAACAGATTCTTGACATTAATTTAACTCCCTCAGTAGTCAGTAATATTATCACATTATATAATGCATCATCAGATTATCCCCACAAAGTGCACGCTTGTCTAATAATATAAACAATTATTGGAGAATTATCAGTGTGGGATCTTTTCTACCAAGAATTTAAGTTACACAAACCTTTCCTGGGGTCCGCACTATAGACACCATCAACATCTGTCCAAATCGTAACTTGACTGGCCTTGAATAAAGCACCCATGATAGCTGCAGAGAAATCACTTCCATCTCTCTTCAAAGTAGTAGGAATGTCTTGGGGTGTACTCGCAATAAAACCAGTAGCTATGATTGTTTTTGATGGATTTCTTGAGTACCATTCCTCAAGTCTCTTTTCAGATTTCTCAAAATCAGGATCAACTTGATCAGAGCTAGTAGGGTTCACAATAAGGACTTCCCTAGTATCCATCCATTTGCAATCCACTCCATTCTGAAAAGAAACAAAACAAGAATAACATTAATATACAAGACCATTTGGAACACCAGCAGTCAGTAAATGCTTCCAAAATGGTCAAACAATCAATCATCAGACCTTTCTAACAACAGAAGCCAGTAACTGAGCAGACCATAACTCTCCATATCCTACCACAAAATCTGTGAAAGATTCTGTTGCATGACCAGCTGCAAGCAGTACAGAGGTTATCACCTGAAGCGGTTTTGTAATATAAAAAGATGCAAAACAGTAAACATGAACCATTTGACTACTGACATATTTTCCAAAGATTTACTTCACTTTACCATGTTTAGTTTTATGCAAAAAATATTTGAGGATGTATTCAGATCCAATAGCCATTAATGCTATTTTGGTATGAAGAAATTAAAATAATATACAATTAAACAATTTCAATACACTCCGGGTAAAATTTAATCCTCCAATTAAAAAAAGGATATGTATGTATGTATGCACGAGAGAGAGAGAGAGATATCAGCTATATACCGATATATATTGCACGAAGCATAGCTTTCAGGTTACAAATGTCCTCATTCAGTGCTGATAAGAAGCTACCAAGTTCATCTCCATCAAGCAAATCAACAGCAGTTGATCTGTGTTTAACTAAAACAGCATCTAATGCAGCCAAATAGGACTCGTCCCGTGATTGAGCCTTGTAGATAAGATCGTACATCATATCTGTCACCTTTGACATTGCAGAGACAACTACAAACTTCCTCTCAGACTCATCACTAAGAATTATTTTTGCAACATTGTTAATTCTTTCAGAGCTTCCAACGCAAGTGCCACCAAACTTATGAACAGACCAACTGTCACCTTTAGGAAGCTGAACTGTCTCAGGGGATGTTTCTACTATAGTGTTTGCTAATTCAGGAAAGAAAATCATAGTTAGAGGAAAGTTAATCATCCACCACATGATCTTAAGAACAAATTTGAAGATTTGTGGAGGATAGAATAGTGGTGAACCTGTGACTGATGCAAAGATGTGAGTTCTAGAAGTCTTTTTCCTTTGCAACCCAGAAACAAAGCCCATCCTGCAATAGACAATAGACCTATCACATTAACAAGCCTTTCGCTACTAGAATATGGGACACTAAACTCTCGAAAAAGAAGCTAGACAACTATCAAGATGAAACACAGAACATAAAGAAAAAATTAATAAAAACAATCATCTACTTAAGACATTTAGATAAAAGCACGTCACTACCATGCCATTTTGAAAACTTCAGACATTCCACTTCAGTGTACCCTTTAGATTATCAAGTCATTCTATTTCTACCATTCAAGATGATAATGCATCAATGTTAGAGTCTAAACTTGCAGTGACGGTTGAATTTACCCTACTTCAGTCATGTTAGCTACAATCTGTGTTTAATTTCTTACCAAACAAGTGAACACAGAAAGAGGGAAAAGTTAAGAGGAAAATGCAAACCGAAAGCTTACTGAATACCTTAGAACAACAACAAGCTTCATAACAATCGAACATATTCTCTCTATTTGATATGGATGCGCACACATTAATCAAAATTTCACATTTTAACAGAAAATAGATCACTAAATTCTTAATTAAACAAAATAGATCACTAAATTTCACATCTAATCTCTCAAGCCAATCAATGCAAATTAAGATGAAATTTGACTTGCTAAAACTCCAGAAAACGATAAACAGAGGAGAAAAGGTCCGAGAGAGTCAGTTGCTCCATTTAGTTAATAATCAAAGCAAAAATCAATGAAGAAAAGAAGGAGGTGATAGTAGAGAGTACCTGTAAATAGGAGAGCGCTGAGGGAGAAGTAATGCGCGGCATTGATTCGAGAAGAAGCAGATCCTTTTGGACGGCGCGAATGCACTGGGCGACGGACTCCGGTTAGAGATCACCGCCGACGACGACGGAAGCGACGCCATAGCTCTATCTCTATCTCTTTCACGGAGTCACAATCTCAGTCTCTCTCAGTCTCAGAGATAGAGAAATGAGAGAGTTTGGGTTTTGATGGCTTTTGGGGTTTGGCGGCTTCGTTACTGATTAGAAAGGTGGGCAGTGATGCTATGTAAATTTACAATTCTAACCTTAACAAATCAAACACGTCAATTTTATTTTTAATGAAAACCACGTGTAAAAAAATAAAATAAAATATTATTTAAGGTATTCAATTCATAATGGATCTTTATTTAAGTGTGGAACAATAATCATTGTTTATAAATTAACCTCCTTAAACAATCCCGCTTATATCACGTACCTAATGTGATCCGGTGTATAACATGTTGTCTCAATAAAACATTGCCAAGTAAAACAAAAACTAATTTGGTAAAATAATTAGTTGGTCGAATGGAAAAATAGCACAACACACCAACTACAATTGAAAATAATATGTTAAGTAGACTCCCTCTAATGTCTACAAAATGATTCCTCTTAATTGGTAATTAACACAATCTCGGAGGTCAAATAAAAAGGCGTATGTAAACGCTTTTCACATGGTTCAAAAGTAGGTGTGGCCAATGATCTAGTCATTGAATACTACTACATTATCCTTGCATCAGACCAACTGTACTTAGCTTTACTTGGTCTCAAGGAAGAAAGTTGCTTAACAATTCAAAACAAGAGTTCACGTTGAAAATCAGATTCACGCACAGCATGACATTTGTGTACTTAAACAGTAATAACTTCTTCGATATAGTACACCTGAGTCAGAGTTCCACCGGACTCAAACACCTTCACGATGAAGGCTTCACTGCATTCCCCAAGCAACGGAAATCAGCATAAAAATTCAAAACCGAGTTCTTCAACTCTGAAATTCCACTTTTAATGATGAAGGCATGCAGCATAAACTGATAGAACCACACTGAAATTCCCAGGCTTCCGAAAGCACTCATAACAAGCTAGTTCAGTGTTTTCCAATGCCATTACCAAGTCAAACAGTAATCAATATCCGTTTGAGGCAAGTCATCTTCAAGCAATACGTAAGCAAATAACAATTTCCCAAAGCCATCACATTAAGTTTTGGACATTTCTACCAAGTTTCTAGTTACAATGTAATCTATGACTCTTTCTTTGGCCTTTGAAAGTTTCAAAACTGCCCACCTGGAGTTTGTCAAGTTCATTGTCCCAATGGCTTGGATACAGTCTGCCCCCTTGACTCGTTATTCATTATCATCACCGAATTCTGGTTTCCCTTTAAAGGTCGACTACTACCCGATCTCTAACCCCAGACATTCATTGTTTGAAAGCCAGACTTTTTTCTTTGATCAATAAAATTCATCTCATGCAATATTAGTACACACACAAAGTTTTCCAGGAAAAGGATCAAAGAAAAGTGAGATAGCTAGCTCTCTTTAGCACACAGTCTTTTATAGGAATGGTAGACTTGTTATTTCAAGTTCTTCTATGGAGTTTCTATCTCCTCTCTCTTATTTTACACCTTTTTGAAGGCCCGAAAAAAGCCATTTCCATAGCTCTAAATCTCAACTCTTCTCCTTCAATACCTCCTTTGTCACGGTATCTCTGTTGGGTTAGTTCCCTTGCTGTGAGAATTCAGAGCATTTACCACCACACCCAAGGCCAGATCAAGTCGAATGTAAAAATTAGGTGGGTTTTTGAGAAGCATGGTGAAGAAAAATATGAAGCAAAGACTTTGGCACATATCATGAACTACCAGGGAAATAACAATAAGATGAAAGAAAAGAACGAAGATGAAGAAGGTAGGCATGAAATACTGCATAGTTCACAAGAGAAGTCTGGCTTTCCAGATGATAGAGGAAGTGCAGTTAATAGTAAGTCCAGAATGAGGCCTGCAAAGCTATTTGTGCCAGATTGTTGTCCCCGGCAGGAGTTTATTGAAATGGGATTAAAGAACTTGAAAGAGGAGGGAAAGGAATTTGAGGTGGAAGGGAGAGATTTTTGCTTGGCAAGTAAGAAGGGTGCTAGAAGGGAGTTCATGGAAGACGGGCACAGAGAAATGGTTGATATAATGGGAGATCCCAAGCAGGTAAGTAAACATTGTTTCGATCAGTTCACTAAACTTGTCATATGATTTATTTGATCTTCACTTTAAATGGGATAACATACATATGATAATTAGTGAAAAATTTGGTGATTGAAGCCTAATACAACAAAGATGGTGTCTGAGTTATAATATGTAGGAGTAGTAGCTAAAGATGTCGATGTGATACTTTTGTGCGTTCATGTGCAGGCATTTTTTGCTGTGATAGATGGTCATGGAGGTTATGCAGCTGCTGATTATGTTGCTGAAAATTTAGGGAAGAACATTATGAAAGAGCTTGAGCATTTTAAAGAGGATCGAGAACATCAATTAGAGCAAGTTATTCGCCGAGGCTACTCAATCACAGACAAAGGCTTTCTTAGTCAGGTAACAGAAACAAATTATAAATAGGTTATTTACTATTCATTTGGACCAAGTCAATGAATTCATGCAGCTCTGAATCATTATTCTTCAATCTTGTTTCAATTAAGTAGGTTCAAGAGGATCCTTTGTGTTTGGCTCTTAATTAATTAACAATTCGATGCCCATCTTTAATAACTTTGATGCACTTTTGAGTAGTCTTTTATTTGATGGGAAATTGACGCGAATTTCTCTAATCTTTAACAGGGCGTGAGCAGTGGAGCGTGTGCAGCTAGTGTGCTATTGAAGGATGGAGATTTACATGTAGCAAATGTAGGAGATTGTAGAGTAGTATTAAGCAAGAAAGGACTAGCAAATATACTAACAAAAGACCACCGTCTGAGTAGTGAAGATGAGCGTCTCCGAATCGAAAACGCAGTAAGTATTTTCTTGAATCTCCATTGACTACCTACAGTAATTTCTTTTAATATCTAGAACAGATTGATTAAAACAAATATGGATGGATATATAGGGTGGTTTTGTGCAACATTGCCGCAACGGTATTTGGAGAGTTCAAGGCTCACTTGCAGTTTCTAGAGCAATTGGGGATCAACATTTGAAAGACTGGGTCATTTCCGAACCAGAAATTAAAACAGTATCCTTAACCTCAGACTGCGAGTTCTTGATAATGGCTTCAGATGGCTTGTGGGACAAGGTATAAATATGCAATGTAACGAGTTGAATCAACTGCTTTGTTTTTCGTGCTGATCGATGCTGTGCGTTTATATAGATTTTAACGATGTGAAAGTTGTATTATGTGCAGGTTGATGATCAAGAGGCAGTTAATGTGGTTTTAAAAGAAAATGACTCGCTCAAATCTTGCAAGAAGCTTGTGAATATGTCTTCAAGCAGAGGGAGCATGGATGATATAACTGTTATGGTGATCAACCTTAGAAGCTTTTTGGCAGCTGAACATCTTCCGTGAGCTATATATGGTACGGTGGAGGACTGGAGGGTAAAGGCCGGAACGTACAGCTAGCAGATTTCTGTTGGCTTAAGTCAAGTTGTTTTTGAATGGGTCAGCTTCGCTGGCCCGTTTTCGAAGGTTTTTTTTTTTTTTTTTTTTTTTCTTTCGCGGAAAAGTTGTTGTAAAAACCTTGAATATTGAATTTTGATTTTTTTTAATCGATT
The DNA here is from genome assembly GCA_963682095.1 of Potentilla sterilis. Classification (NCBI taxonomy): domain Eukaryota; kingdom Viridiplantae; phylum Streptophyta; class Magnoliopsida; order Rosales; family Rosaceae; genus Potentilla; species Potentilla sterilis. Next base: position 55,919,959 of record OY821757.1, read on the forward strand.
TACATACATGGTTCAAACTATCTCATGATACCAATTAAAAGATCAAAAACAAATAATCTTGTAATACTTTAATTAATGAACATAAAACTATATAAACACGAAATCAAACTTAAGAACATAATTATTACCTGCTGCATTAATGCTGATTGTCATTGTTTGCTGCTCAAGAAACTCCGATCTTCAAATTCTAGTATTCTGATCTCTCTCGAAAGTGCTCCTTTAATGGGATAGAATGTTAAATGCGTTGGTGATGAGACTAGGGACTAATACTCATGTATATATAATGATCAACTAGTGTCTTGCCCATTAAAGAGTCCTAGTTGATCTCAATATTGTTTCCTTATTGACATGAGATTCATATCAGATTATGCATTGGATTCTTACTCAATATATAATAGAAGCATAAAATGCGACGTTATTAATATGTTTTACCCTTCATTTATACTTTGCTTAGCTCTTATTTGTGTAAAATCGAGTCATATAATAGAGTCATGCGCTTTTGGTAAAGTTATATTGAAAACGTGCTAAGTATAGAGAAAAGGGCATAAATTTGTCAAAAGCTAAAATCTAGTCAAGTTAGGAGCCTTTAAATGTTTCATTGATTCTGTAAAGCTTCGACTATATTTTTGATGAATTTTTCCTCTCTTACATGCAGTAGACATATAGATGGTTTAGCAAAGGAAGGAGTTAAAACAATTGGAGCAAAACAAGCTGCCAGGAATTATAAGTGCAAATCGGATGCAAATCCAACAAGTTCCAGTAATTTCCTGGGCACATGATCCAACTTCCAGAATTTCTCTAGGACGATTCACAAGACCTGAGAAGGCGAGACATATATGCACCGAAAGCTCTATGAGTCTAGTTTCTACAACATTTGGAATCGCATCAAAAGCTGCCCTGAGGAGATAGTTATGCCTGTCACAACACAGGAATGTAGAGTCTGCCGAAACAGAGGAACCTACTGCCCATTTTGAAGAAGTTTTGATTTTCTCCACCAAAGAGGCATCCAAACACATCAAATGAGAGTTGCTGAGCTAAATAAATATTAGGGGAGTCAACCAAGCAAAAGAGAAGTGTAAAGTATGGAAAGAAGAAGTTCCCTAGTCCGGGTAGGAAAAGAAATGCAAAGTTGCCGGTTCTAGAAGAAGATGTTCTTGGCTCAACTAGGGAAGCTTGCAGCTGCATCTATGGACGATTTATCCATTAAGGAATGAGCTGAGTTCATCAACAAGTCCATGAATCTATGATCCATGAAGAATTCGGATAGAAAAATCTAGAAGACTCAAGAAGGAAAAGAAACCAAAATCGGCAAGGAAAAGGTTTTCCTTGCCGGATTACAAGTCATTGTTTATGCCGACTTTTGCACAGTATCTCCCCTATATAAAGGCACGAATTTCATTCAGAAAAATCATCTCATCTCAAGCACAAGTATTAGCCAAAAGATCTACCAAGTCTCTCAAGCACCAAACAGAAAATACTTAGCCATAACCCGATACCACCACCTTCCATACAATCCGTACCATTGTTCAACCTTCTGCCGAAGCTCTCCACCACGTCTTTTGAAGTCTTCAAAAGTTTATAAAGTGTGATCTGATCCATTATGACTACTGTATTTATTCTAGTTTGTGTAGTTTGTAAGAACTTGTTTCAATTCTTGATTTTTGTAAAACTATTGTATGAACTCGGTTTGTTGTTTGTAATGTAGTTTGCAATTTTAACTTGTAATATTTTCGTGTGTAGATAATTAGGACAGTATGTATCAATGCATGTTTAAGGTTTAAAATTAGTTAGTATCTAAGGATTGGGCATGAAAATCGGTACTTAATGTCGTCTTGAATGAATCTAGGTACTAGGTTTAATCGGTTAGAGTAATAACAAACTAAGCTAGACCTGCCCAGTTGTTTTGATTTGTGTTGCTCACTTAGGGTTTAATACTTTAGATACTTGCATGTTAAAATAAGAAGAATGATGCTCTTACTTATTTGCATGTCTCCGATTTAGACTATTATGCACAATTGTTAAGTCGTACCCGGATTAACATAACTTTAGGGCCTAGAACTACCCGTTTGGTCTTAAAACTTGAGAAGTCTTACAATCTAGGTTGTAGTCGGAACTGATTTGAGTTTTAAGCATGTTGATACTTGTTCCTTACTTTCATTTACGAATTTGTTGCATGTTAAAGAGTCTTTTGTGTGAATTGCTTGGTATGAAAGATGATGATCACTTGTATATAGTAATTTAGGATTTTAATTTCGTGTCTAGGTTTATAGCGCAGCTTGCTGCCGAACCAAAATTAATCCCAAATATGTTTAAAAACTTGTGCATATGTATATATGTTTGTGAATATGTGTTTAACCTTTGAATATTTTAGGTACCCTTAATCCTCGGCTAGAACGATCCCTACTTGCTTATACTACTAACAATATTTTGTAGGGTTATTATTTATGAGTCCCTTACGGCTCTCGTCAATATACTGATTATGTGTTATCAATATATCACAAACATTACATTCCTTATTCAACTCTTATTACTTAGATAATGTTTAATCAATTGCTTAATACTCAAAACATAGAATTATTGTATAAGTCCAATTTATTCTTTCATGCAGATGATGCAAATTTCATAATTTCTCAAGATGATCGTCGGTTTTCCCTTACATGATGTATGATTCTCATAAACGAATTAGAAAATGATATGGAAATCAGAATTTTGTACAATTTAGATTAATGTTTTTGTCATTTCAAAAGCTAAATTCACCTGATTCTCATACTGTCATGCATGCATGCATGGATTGCATGTTGTATAACTTGGCTGCCTGTTTGGGCCTAAATTAGCATTTATCCAGGACTTTGGGCTGAAGCTCGTAGGGTTATCCATTGGCGGGTAATCCGATTTCATTTAAATCAGTTTCTATCTGGGAAAAGGGTTTGGAGTCCTTCTTCAAGTCTGACTTGGAGTTGATTTAACAAATACAATCCTATTCGATATCATAATCCATATGCTTGTTACATATGTATTTGAGGTTTTGAGATCACTATATAAAGAACTCTAGGACAACGTAAAAAGGGTTCTCAACCATACAACTACAAGCTTTTGCCCTGCAAATCTTGCAAGCCTCTCCGGAGCAATCTTACGCGAACTGCCTTCCACCAACCGCAAACAACCACTCTTCCAACCTTGCCGCAACCCTGCTTGCTGCCGTTGTCGAAAGTGCCTTGCATTCGTGTCGAAGCATCGCTAAGACTTATCGCTTCCAGCATCTGCACGTCCTAGCACACCTGCACCAATATTCTTAGTCGCACACTTGCGCCGGTCAGAGTTGCAAACTTGCGTCGTGTCTGCGTTCGCTGAAGCACCCAGTCCAGTTGTCGCGCCTTGTGACAAATCGAGTCGTTACCCCGGTAACAGTCTTTCCCAATCTGCTAAAAGGTTGGACGAACACCATCCGCGGTCTTGATACTTAGCTCTGCTTTGCATCCCAGGATCGAAGTAAGATATCTCAATCTACCGAAAGGTTGAGGAAAAATCCTAGTAATTGTTTACTTAGGTCTTGTTCGAGCCCTTACGCCGGTTTGTCAACGCCCGCGTACAGTTGCTTGATCAAGAAGTCAGGTAGCAGGGAGCAGACGAACACGTTCGCCAGAGTCATCCGTTCGCCAAGGTTGATTCGCTCGCCAGACGTCGTCCGCTACCAAGGTTGTACCTAACCCAAAGGTACTGGCACGCTCGCACCAGGACTGAAACTTACGTCCGCCACCCCCACGTGTTGATAGTTCGACAAGTGTCAAAACCGACGCGAACATTTTTGGCACGCCCAATGGGACTCTTGTCAAGATTGCGCAAGCCAATATCTATAAACGACCAATGTCGTTCTGTAAGAAACCAGAACATCAGCTGTTGAAACAGCATAACTCAGCTGCATGTAGGGGTCTGTCCGAATCCCAACTGCAAGCCAAGTTTGGAGATGACAGACCTGAAATCGAGGATCTGACTGAGGTCCTCGAAGGAGGTAACCAAGTTCCCGCAAACTTGGGGGTTATCGCCGATCGCCATCAGGAAGGCGATATCCCGAATGCCGCCGTGGCTCCATTGGATACTGAAGCCAATGATGGAGATGAGATTTTCCCGCCTCGGATACCTTCCACTGACGAAATAATGGAGTCTTTTGGCATTATAATATCAAAATCTCAGGCTACTGATGTGATCCTAGAGAAGATAGAAGCTACGCTGAAGGAGTTAAAGACTGAACAGATTGGTCATATGGCTAACATTCGTGCTTTGGCGGATCACACCCATAGGAATACTGATAATATTAACTCTCTCACTAAAAATCTTGATAGATTAGTGAGGGGGCATCAGGCTGAGTTTAGCGAGCAACTCCAGCAACAGCAGGAGGAGTTCAGAGCCCATATGATGCAGCAGCAGGAACAGATGGACAAGACCAATGCCACTGTCGAGCGATTGGTGCAGCTGGTGCAGACGGGTTTCGAGACTGAGGTATCTGAGCCTAACGAACAGACCCCTCTACTAAAACTCACAAAGATAACGGAGAAGGGTCCAAACAAAAGAGCTAAGCCTAATAACAAGGGATCTGAAGCTGTCAACCCAAATAGACAGCAGAGGAGAGGTGGTCGGAACGTAAACCCACCACCTGACAATGAAGGCGAAGCTCAAGAAGAGGACGTTGAGGGTGTTATGACCCGCAATGAAGTACAAAGAATGTTTCATGAGCAGTTAAGGGTCATGCAAGGTTTGCCGGATCCCGGTGTGACCTATACCAATCCACGTACACTAGCTGTAAATCTGACACCATGGCCCGCGAATTTCAGGCATATAAGGTTTTCCCCTTTCTCGGGCGAATCTTCTGAAGATGCAGAGACCCACATAACTCGTTTTCATAACGAATGTGGCCCTTACGCCCAGGATCCCTTTCTTAAGTTGAAGTTGTTCGGAACTTCCCTCACGGGGTCGGCCTTAGCTTGGTATAGAGACCCAGCGCCAGGTTCTATTCCAGATTGGCAATCCATGGAGGGTCTCTTTAGGACCATGTTTGGGGTGGTCGAAGCTAAGATAACCATTAAGGTTCTGGCGGATACTAACCAGGAACCTGACGAGTCCGCCATCGACTATTTGAAGTGCTTTAAGCTCCTTCGAGCTAAATGCAAGGATAGGCTGACGGAAGAGACCACGGTCGAGCTGGCAATTGCGGGGCTTGAGCCAGATATACAGGCGCACTTCCAGCAAGTGTATGTGACGAATATGGCAGACTTAACCAACAGGTTAGCCAGACATCAGCACTTCCTCGACCAAACGAGGGCTCAGACCAGTAAGAGGAAAGGTATCCCACTATCGTATTTTCCAGGTACTCTAAAACCTAAGACAACTGTTCCTCCTGTTACTAAAACGGTGGCGACCATAAATGCTGAGCCAGCGCCCACGATCACTTGGGTTGATGATACCAAAGACGAAGAAAACGTAGCGGTTGTGGAGGTGTTGGGTCGCCAACCCCTACAACCAAAAAGCGTGAGGTTCGCTAAGGATCCTATTAAGATTATGGCTTCTTTGCCTTTGAAGTCCGCTTTTGAGAAATATACTTATAATGCTCATCAAGCACCGGGGATCCTCAACGAATTGTTTAAACAAGGACGGCTCCAATATGAAGGTGGTTTCATACCCAAACCAGAATACATGACAGGCAAGAAGTACTGCAGTTTCCACAACATGACTAATCATTATACTAAGGACTGTGTCAAGCTCAAGGACCAAATCCAGACTTGGATTAACGATAAACTCATGGTAATGGACGTTCCGAAGGAACCTACATGGACAGAGACTCGACCCTTTCCGGATGTAAATATGGTTACTCTGATTCCTCATGAAGGTGGCGAACTGGAACCTGGTCAACAGGGTTCTAGATTCCAGACCTATACCTACAATGCGATTAAGGCGGTGGAAATCTGGCGAGCCTTGAGCCAAAAGGGGATGGTTGCTCCTGACTGCATGCTGGAGCAACACGGGCATGATGGGTCAGGCAGATCCCATTGTGCTTTTCACCGTTCAAACGATCATAGTACATCTGCATGCATTGGGTTGAAGGATCAAATCCAGGAGTGGTTGAATGAGGGTTTCCTCCAGTTTGATAATGGCGCGGTGGCGACCTTTCAGCACTTTTGGGTGAATGTCATCGATCAGGACAAACCCAATAGCACCTCGCGAGCAGACAAGCAAGTTAATCCGCCAGTCGAGGAAGAACTGATAACGATACCTAGGGCTCAGTTATGCCTTGATTGTAAGATAAATTGTCGAATACCTCTTACCCATGAAGAACTTATGAAGGCGCTAGAGGAGGCCACAGCCAAGGCTCTCGCGACGGCCAAGCGGAATCCTCCATGGCCGGTTCACTCGGGGTTTGGTGACCCCAAGCGGATGAAATATCATCACCAGGAGACAGCAGCTTTCGCTACTCCAGCGAGGTCCCGGCAAGATCCTGGACCTTCAGGAACGAAGCCAATCGTAGAAGAACCAGTCCCGCCAACTAGGAATGTTCAAAAGCGGTATGGCAAGGCGAGAAGGACTTTAGAGGCTTTGAACAAAGGGAAGGTGACTCCTGACGAACTCTCCATGACCGTGGAGCACGTACGTGACGCCTATAAACGTTATAAGTCTAAAACTTATATTAATTCTCGTCGGGTACGACAGGAGGAGAAATCGCCAACTCAAAGGAGGAATGTTCACGAAAGGATTGCGCATCCTACAGCGGCGGATGGTGCACCTCAGAAAACTCCTCGCAGGAAGTTAGCATTTTCTCCAGAAAGGGTACCTCTGCGTTCAGCCGCTGAGGCCCCACTAAAACCTAAGTCTGTCCAAACAACCTCTGACAAAACAGAGAAGACAGATTCTGTTATTCTGAAATGGCAGCCTAAGGGGATGACGACAGTTTCTACATCAACAACTACTAAGGTCCCTGATATACAACCAAAAACTCAAGGATCTACTCCAGCCCTTAGCAGATCATCGGCTAAGATGACTCAAGTCCTCACGGGTCAGAGGGCTGTTAGTCAACAATGTGATCAGCCTTTCCCTCAGTTCGTCGCTCAGCAATTGAAGACCGAATTTGCTGTGAAGCAAGCAGAGGTAGCTCTTATAACGTCTCAGACTAAGGCGCCTACGAGTTCGTCAGGGGTTGATAGAGACATGCCGGATGCGAATGAGGAGAGGCTGGAGGACGAAGAAAGTTTTACAGATGGGGATGAACCAATTCTGGATTGTAATATGGTTGTCATATTATCTTCTAGTTATGCTTTGTCTAAGCCAATCCCTACTGCGTATTTTATACAAGAGGAGGCGGCGGACAAGCCGGTTTGTTTCATTCCAGCGTCAGACGAGGAAGATCTTCCCGCCAACGAGGATTTGAATTCCTTACCAACACTTGGTGACCATGAGAGGATCGCTGATCTGGATAGCTTGTACATGGCTTTTACTAAGCCCACGTTTACAATGACTCAACATCTCAAACCTCTTTACGTTACAGCAGAGGTGGAGGGTGTCCAGGTCAACTGAATCCTCATCGATAATGGTGCAGCGGTGAGTGTTATTACGCTTAGTACTGTGGAACGACTTCAGATTCCCGCGGACAAAATCCAGAACTCTTCTATTAAAGTTAGAGGGTTTGCCGGCGTTGTGGCTCAAACGGCTGGTTTCCTCGTGCTCAGGGTTAAACTCGGGCCCTCCAACGCTTGTCAGGGTTTTTTCGTAACGGAGACTACGGTCCCATATTCAATGATTTTGGGACGTGATTGGATCCATAAAACGTACTCAGTCTCATCCTCACTACATCAGGAGATGCTCATGTGGGATCCAGCTTCTGATAAACCAGTTCTAGTCAAGGCAGACGAGCGTCCCTTTTCTATAGCAACTAATACGTTAGAGTCAGATTATTACTACAACACTATGCGTCATCTTGTGATTGATGAGGTTGATAGTAAGGGTCGTCCGCTAGGGGTGACCTCCACTGACTTAACACGGTGGGGATTAGCTCAGGCTCAGGCAGACTGTTCTCGGCCTGTTTCCATCGATTTTCAACCAATAGTCAACATGATTGACAGTTTTACAGCTGAGGAGACAAAAGCTGTAATTTCTTTACTACAGCGACTGGCAATATTTAGAGCTGAGCAGTTAGCTTCGGATACGGTCGCTCTAGTTGAGTGTATCGATGAAGACGACGTCATTACTACTGAAGAAGTAGAACCCCTTCCACCGGCACCAGCTGCTTTAGACGACACTCCGCCTAAGGTGCGTGACCCAGTGGAGAGGATTAATCTTGGTACACCTGAAGAACCTTTAGAGGTTGGGATTAGTCAGCAGCTGGAACCAGAACTGAGGTAGCAATTAATCAATTTGCTGCGCGAATTCAAGGATTGCTTCGCGGAGAAATATCAAGATATGCCTGGACTGTCCAAGGATTTGGTGTGCCATCGATTACCTATTAGGGACGGCGCCCGGCCTGTTCGGCAAGAACAGAGGCGAATGAACGCCGAAACTGCTATGGCGGTCAAGAAGGAAGTTTAGAGCATGGTGGATGCAGGAATCATCCGTCCAGCCCAATATACACAGTGGTTGGCGAATGTGGTTCCTGTTAAAAAAAAGAACGGCAAAATCAGGGTCTGTGTTGATTACAGAGATCTCAATGCTGCTTCACCAAAGGATATATACCCTATGCCTATTGCGGATCTTTTGGTGGATGCAGTTCCAGGGCACGAAATGTTATCATTCATGGATGGCACAGCCGGTTATCATCAAATACCAATTTACGAGCCGGACATTCACAAGACTGCGTTTCGTTGCCCAGGCTTTGCTGGAGCCTTTGAATATCTTAGCATGCCGTTTGGCCTAACCAATGCGGGGGCTACGTATCAGCGTGCTATGAACTTAATCTTTCATGACATCCTGGGAATCATTTTGGAAGTTTACATTGACGACGTGGTGGTTAAGTCGAAATCCAGGTTAGACCATATTGGCCATCTGCGCGATGTCTTTACACGGATGAGGAAGCATCAGCTTAAAATGAATCCAGCCAAGTGCATTTTTGGGGTTCGTGCTGGTGATTTCCTTGGCTTCGTGGTACATGACAGAGGTATTGAGGTAGCGGGAGACAAAGCACAAGCTGTTTTAGACGCCCCGGCGCCTCGGAACAAGAAGGAGCTTCAAAGCTTGCTGGGCAAAATAAATTTTCTTCGACGCTTCATCTCTAACTCAACTGGGAAGACTGCTCCTTTCTCTCCTTTATTGCGACTCAAGAAAGATGAGCACTTTGTTTGGGGACCTGAGCATCAAGCGGCGTTCGATAAGATTAAGGAATATTTGGCCAGTCCGCCCGTATTATGACCGCCAAAACCGGGGATCCCACTCAAGTTATACATCTCTGCCTCTACCAATTCTGTTGCCGGGCTTTTGGCTCAGGATGAAACTACGACAGAGGGTAAGAAAGTCGAATACGCGGTTTCTTATCTCAGTAGAACCCTTTTAGATGCAGAAACAAGGTACTCTCCTATCGAGCACCTCTGTTTGGCGTTGTATTTTGCAGCGACCAAGCTCCGCCATTACATGTTTTCCTTTACCACCATTGTGGTAGCTCAAACGGACTTGGTCAAGTACATGCTTACTCGACCTATCTTACGTGGTAGGATTGGCAAGTGGGTCTTGGCTCTCTCTGATTTTTCATTGCAGTATGCACCGCTCAAAGCGATGACGGGTCAAGCAGTAACTGACTTCTTACTTCATCATCCTTTAGACGAATCGGTTGAAGATCCTATCCCCTTCGTCAACATGGTCGGCACGGTACCATGGATCCTGTACTTTGATGGAAGTAGCACACATTCTTTGGCGGGTGCAGGAATTTGCATCCAAAGTCCATCAGGGGTAAGCCATTCCTACTCTTTCCAGTTGAAGTGGACTTGCACAAACAACCAAGCTGAGTACGAGGCCCTTATTATTGGTCTGGAACTCCTACTGGATATGGACGCTAAAGAAATCGAAGTACATGGTGATTCTCTATTAATCATCAAGCAGCTGTTAGGAGATTACAAATGCGTCTCTTTCCACCTAATACATTATTGGGAGCGAGCATCAGAGTTGTTGGATCAATTTGCTGATGTGGTGCTCGACTATGTCCCTCGTGAAAAGAACTTTGCAGCCAACGAGTTAGCACAGCTCGCCACTGGTATTACCCTCGCCAATGGCGTCAAAGAACGCATCCTGAAAGTAGAACGCAGGACGCTGCCATCTTTTGCTGCACGAAGGGAACACCAAGGCGATTGGTTGGTTGCTACCCTCGACACCATTGATATTGATTGGCGGCACCAATCATTAAATATTTACAAGATCCTTCTGCCCCATCCGAATGGCGAACCAGGCACTTAACTACAAATTACCTACTTAAGGGCGATGAGTTGCTTCGCCGGGGCGAGGAAGGTGTGGACCTCAGATGCGTCTTTGGTGTAGAAGCCAAGAGGCTACTGCGCGAAGTCCATCTGGGAGTATGTGGTTCGCACCAAAGTGGATCAAAGATGCGGTGGCTAATCCGCCGTTATGGTTATTTTTGGCCATCTATCCTTAAAGACTGCATCAGCTTTGCCCAAGGCTGTGTTGATTGCCAGATTCATGGACCGGTTCAACGGATTCCTAATATCCCAATGCAGCCTATCATCAAACCCTGGCCAGCTAGGGGTTGGGCACTTGACTTTGTTGGAGAAATCCATCCGAACTCTTCTCTTCAACATAAGTACTTGCTGATTGGCACAGACTTCTTCACTAAATGGGTGGAGGCCATCCCTGTTCGAAATTGTGACGCAGCAACAGTCATTCGCTTTATATTCCAGAATATCATTTGCCGGTATGGCATTCCTGAATGTATTGTGGCGGACAGGGGGGCAGCATTCATGGCAGAGAGTACGCAGACGTTCATTCAAGATTATGACATTCAGTTTTTGCACTCTTCGCCGTACTACGCTCAATCGAACGGTCAGGCTGAAGCTAGCAATAAGGTGATTATTTCTATCATCAAAAAGATGCTGGCGGATAATCCTCGGACTTGGCACACGGAGCTAGACAATACTCTTTGGGCGTATCGTACTTCCAAACGAACTCCTACAGGCACTACTCCTTATGCCTTGATGTTTGGCCATGATGCTGTTCTTCCTTTGGAAATCAATGTTCGCTCTCTCCGCGTTCGTTAGCAGCATCAATTAATCGGAGATGACTACGTTCAGGCGATGTTCTAGGAACATGAGGATCTCGACGAGCAGTGATTAGACGCTTTACAGAACATAGTCTTGGAGAAGAAAAAGGTCGCCAGAGCTTAGGACAAAAGAACTAAGGGCAAGTCCTATGGTGAAGGCGATCTGGTCTGGAAGGCCGTGCTTCCTTTTGGCGAACGAGATACCGGACGTGGTAAATGGTCTCCCAAATGGGAGGGCCCCTTTGTCATTGATCGGATTATTGGTAAAGGTGCTTATCAACTTAGGGACTTGGAGGGTGAGGTCCATCGTAACCCCATTAATGGGCGCCACCTTAAGAAGTACTTCCCTAGCGTTTGGGAATTTGAAGAGCCACTCGCTACAGTCGAGACCAGGGGGCAAACTTCAACTTGAAGACCTCCTATCAATACACCAACACTCTGCTTTAGTCCCCTTGGCTTTGGCAGCATACTTCGCCTCAGCCTAAGGTTACTAGGGGGGCAGTACAAGGGATACTCTTCATAGAAGATTTGGCGATTCAGTCCGTTAGTGGTGCAGTTCGCCAATGATGTTTACACAATTTAGACTATGAATCTGTTCAAGGTTCATTAGTTTTGTAGTTTGCTTTCTTTTGTTATGAATCTGTTTAAGGTTCATTTACTTAGTTAGATTGAGAATCAATGTTTATGGTTTTCAACAATTTTTGTTCATTCAACACGGAAAACAGTAAATTTTTTGTTTTTCGACAAGGTCAAAATGATATAAATTTTATTGATTCTATTTCGATAATGACTTTGCGGTCAAGAGCTTTACAAGTACAAAATTACATAAATTCCTATACTTCTAAATTTCTTGAACGAAAGAGAGAAGAGGATCTGTTTCACAGATTCTTTTGGGGGTGGATGTGTATCGTTCGTCCTCCGATCTCCTGCTCCAATCCTCATCACTTTTACCGTCTCGTAAGTTTCTTCATCCACCAATACCTTTATTTGGAACCTTACCTCAAAGGGAAGACCTTGAAGGTTGAGAGAAGAGCGAAGGGATGAGGATGTGGATGCCAACCGACGGTCACTTCTGGTCACTAACAGGAGTCTGAAAGATCACAGAAGGAAAGTGACCGTCATGGCGGCGGATAGGTTCTAAGTCACCAGTAGCTATTATACCCCTGAGAACAATTGAAGAGCTCTTTCTTTTGGAGATTTTATCCGTATTCCATGTTCTCCAGGGGGCATAATACCGGACTATGCGACTTAGAGCATATTTAATACCAGACTATGCGACTCAAGGTGTTTTGACAAACATCTCCATAGGATATGGAGGAAAAGACTCAGGAAGCCATAGAGGCTTGGTGGAGAAACTGGAGAATGAGATAGACATATTGAACACAAAAGAGATGATCTTAGTTTCGATACTAAGGGCTTCGTTTTATAGCGAATGGTATGTGAAATCCAACGGCTGGGACGGATTAGGGTTTCATATCATCGGTCTTATCAAAATAATGAGGGTTTTTATGGTCCTCAACCGTTTGTAGCATGGGAAATCACAAGTTTTAAATGTCAGTTTGACTGTTGACCGTATCTTGGAAAATTGACAGTTCTAGATAAGGACTAATTAAGGCTATGCTAAACGGGCCAGATAGGTCTGGGCCTTGCGTATGGGTTGGTTGAGGAACACTTATCCAATGTTATCAAAAAATGGATACATTAAGGAAAGCCCAATTTACTCTGGGGACACAGATGAAATTTCAAACAGTTCAAGGCCTAGTCTAGCAAGTTTCGCCTTCAAGCGTTGGAATTCAGCTTTTGAGTTCGATGTATCTTTTTGGCTCCTCTCTGCCTCGCTCTTAAGCTTGGCGAGTTGGGTCCTCTGTCCAGCTGCTGCATCGAGACGACTTTGCTGCCTTGCATATATTTGAGCTATCTTCTGCTCAATTTGCTCCTTTTCTCGTTCCAGACGCTTGATTTCTGCTCCATCTTCCTGTTCCACAGAGAGCATCAGCGAGGAATAGGAGCTCACGGCCTTAGACAGAATTAAAGTTTTTTCTTGGGCAATGGCTTCTCGTTTGGGGATCTCATTCGCCTTGTTCTGAAAAGTTGCAAGGAGATTGGGAAAGATGTCCAGAATTTCCTTTATCCTTGTTTGAGCTATGGCGGGCAGGATTTGAGCTTGGTTCTTCACGGTCTGCAGCGCGCTGTGGATCCTTTCACGAATTCTTGCATCTGTAAGATCCTCTTGGAAGATCTTGCTGAAAATGTCCCAAGCTTCTTGCAGTTCTGCTGCATCTTGCTGAGGAGTTGGCGGTTGCAGCAATGGATCGTCGCCAAGCGGTGGGATGACCTGGATGCTAGGAGTGTTGGGTTGAGAAGAATTGGATGCAGAAGGATCCTTGTCTTGGACATTCGGCTGGGGGCAAAACAGGACCAGGCTTCGGTCGTCAACGCTCTCAGTACTCCTAGGTTGGGCAGGAATCTCTGTCATCTGAAAAGAACGCAAATGTAAAGGGAATTAATATTTTAACAATCTAAAACTGAATTGATTAAGGGTTGTTTTAAGGGTACCTCTGAGCCAGAAGGAGTATCCGCTGGATTTTCCATTACTGGGATGGCTTGCTCCACAGGTTCGCCTTGACGTGAGGTTGGGGACATGTCTTGGTAAAGGCTCGCGTCTATCACCACATCTGGGTTTGCTTCCAGATATTCTTCTACCGATACCCCAATCACTTCTGGGCCAGGGAGTGGATCCGGTTGTGTCACCCTTGATGTACTCGCTACGATTGTTGGTGCTGTTGAAGTGGTGGCGGATGAGCTGTCCTTCACAACTTTCTCTGCGGAGAAGGCTGGACTGGTCAGTGGATTATTGGGAGCTGAGGTTGGAGCAGCGGCCAGAAGGGTGTGGATGGTACCTGTTTCAGCAGGAAACCAGTTTAGTGGAGTTGCATCAATAGGGAGTTTTCTCCTACTTTGGTCAAGACGATATCCATATTCTCGCCAGGCGGATGAAATCTCAGCCCAAGTTTCTGGAACTCTAAGTCCAGGTTCGGGACCGCCCGAAGGTGAACTAGTGGAGTTGGAAGACTCACCAGAGGAGATCTCAATTGGGTTTGGCATGGCGGGAGTAGTGCTGGAGGCTGGTCTTACACTCCGTCTCAAGTATAATCCCTGTGGAAGGAAATTCGCCAACTACGTCAGGTTTATAGTTTGGTCTAAAAAGATTAGTTGGCGAATGGCAGACATCTTGGCGAATTAATAAAGACTTACTGGCATATTGTCTTCTTCATCTTCTTCTTCTTCTTCGACCACCGGAGGGGGAGATTTTACTCTTTTCCTGCTTCTGGGTGCTGTAGAAGGGGTTGCAGGAGCTTTCCTTTTCTTTTCAACAGGAAGCACTTTCTTTGAAACCTGTAGCATAAGAATCAGTTAGTGGTTTTTCTATACTTATCCATAATTAGGGTAAGTTACAACTTATTCGTTTGATTACCTGAGTTTCTTCGACTGGTAATTCAGGGTGCAAAGGACCCCCGTCGAGCACCACCTTGTCGTAGTCAGTAAGGCAATCGCGATGTCTCCTGAATACTTTTTCAAAGTAGTAGAGGGATCCCTCCTTCTGAAAATCCTTCCCACGAATTCTTTGCCACCAGGTGTCATAGTCAGCGGTGACTTCCTTGGAGATTACTAACTCCAGGCATTCTTCTGGAGCGGGGAGAGTTGCTGGACGCAGGCAAGAGGAACATGGAACATTGGGAGTCACAGGCGTGCTCTTGCTTGGTCGCCAGGCTGAGAAGATGTTGCAGCTTTGGATTGGCGGGTAAGGGGCATGCTGTGTAAAGCCGAATTGGCGAGCGAAAAGGTGAGGGGCATACACTTCTGAGCCTTGGCCGCCTCTGTTTGAGTTGAAAAGTGGGAGGTCCGCCATTGATATGCATTGTAGAAAGAGACTTCTTCCTGCATTACTTCGATCTGCAGAAGGGAGGAAGCCGGTCTTTAGAGCATGAGGGTGCTTGCGAGTGAGCAACATCTGAGCTTCTGAATAGAAGCCTGGCTCATCCGTCTAATATATAATGTCGAAACACGCTGCATAGCCTTGCCCGTACATTGGTTCTTAGCCAACATATGCTGCGCCGGTGATTCTGTTTTCGCCAACATCTCTGGGCTCTGAGGCAAGTCCCGGGAAGTACATGTTCGCCCAGATATCCAGAATCCAAAGCGGTCCGGGAACTGTAAGGTTGAAGGGGTTCATGGTCAGGGTGTGAAGTCCCCGATATAGGTGTGCAAGAACTATCTGTGCGAGGCCAATTTCCTCATAGGCATACATGATTTCTGCCATCCTTTTGTAAGTTCTTGACATCTTGGAGGCGGTTGAGCAGAAGATGAACTTGTTGAGCCAAAAGTCCAGGAAGGCGATTCCTCCAATATCGTCGTCCATCTGGCTGAATTCGTTCATCCAGTCGTGGTAGCTAAAGTTGCCAGTGTGGTTGATGATGGTGGGGGGAAACCAGTCATGCGTGTAATTATCCGCTTCAAAGGGTTTGGTACTCAAAGGAAATCCTAGCCCAGCGTACAGGTCTAGGAGGGTGATACTAGCTTGCCCAAAGCGAAAATCAAAAGTGTTGGAGGATGAATTCCAGAAACTTACTAGGGGCAAGAAGACGCATCGATTTCCACCTTTCTGGTTTAGATTGAAACAGAGCTCCAGGACTTCTGTTATTCCAGCACGACGCCATCTTAAGGCATCCATTTGTTCTCTAGCTTTGTACCACTTTATCATTTCTGAGGTGGGTAAAGGCCAGCAGCCAGTAGTGATGGGGGCTTCGAAATGGTTTGAGCATTTCGGAAGCGTGACATCCTGATCGCGAAAGGCTATTGGAGGCGGACGGCAGTGATCTACAAATGAGGACATGCCTTGGAGGGTGACTTCTCTTTGTTTCGGGCCTAGTCCGGCACGATTGTAGTCATCCGGGGAGATTATTGAGGTGCAGTAGGGGCTTCCGATTTCGGTGACGGCTTTCTGAATTCTTTCTTTGCCGCGAAGCGCTTCTGAGTGCTTGATCTCTAAAGCCATGATGATTGATTAGAGATTTTGGATTGGTTTTCACGTTCTTGGATTGTGGTTTTATAGAATCTGAAAGGGGGTCTTTGGATTTCTGAATCGGTATGATCTGAAGCGGTTTAGGGTTTATTGAACAGTCGTCTGAGCTCAATTTGGTAAAGTTGCATCGGTTAGAGGGAACGACATGTTCGTCAGATTTTTAAACAAGTCTGGTTGGGCTTTTTCAGCCTTCTTCAATTTCATTGGGTTTTTAATTTCGAAGGCTGGGGGGCAATGTTTGGGCCTAAATTAGCATTTATCCAGGACTTTGGGCTGAAACCCGTAGGGTTATTCATTGGCGGGTAATCCGATTTCATTTAAATCAGTTTCTATCTGGGAAAAGGGTTTGGAGTCCTTCTTCAAGTCTGACTTGGAGTTGATTTAACAAATACAATCCTATTCGATATCAGAATCCATATGCTTGTTACATATGTATTTGGGGTTTTGAGATCACTATATAAAGAACTCTAGGACAACGTAAAAAGGGTTCTCAACCATACAACTACAAGCTTTTGCCCTGCAAATCTTGCAAGCCTCTCCGGAGCAATCTTACGCGAACTGCCTTCCACCAACCGCAAACAACCACTCTTCCAACCTTGCCGCAACCCTGCTTGCTGCCGTTGTCGAAAGTGCCTTGCATTCGTGTCGAAGCATCGCTAAGACTTATCGCTTCCAGCATCTGCACGTCCTAGCACACCTGCACCAACCTTAGTCGCACACTTGCGCCGGTTAGAGTTGCAAACTTGCGTCGTGTCTGCGTTCGCTGAAGCACCCAGTCCAGTCGTCACGCCTTGTGACAAATCGAGTCGTTACCCCGGTAACAGTCTTTCCCAATCTGCTAAAAGGTTGGACGAACACCATCCGCGGTCTTGATACTTAGCTCTGCTTTGCATCCCAGGATCGAAGTAAGATATCTCAATCTACCGAAAGGTTGAGGAAAAATCCTAGTAATTGTTTACTTAGGTCTTGTTCGAGCCCTTACGCTGGTTTGTCAACGCCCGCGTACAGTTGCTTGATCAAGAAGTCAGGTAGCAGGGAGCAGACGAACACGTTCGCCAGAGTCATCCGTTCGCCAAGGTTGATTCGCTCGCCAGACGTCGTCCGCCACCAAGGTTGTACCTAACCCAAAGGTACTGGCACGCTCGCACCAGGACTGAAACTTACGTCCGCCACCCCCACGTGTTGATAGTTCGACAGGTGTCAAAACCGACGCGAACACTGCCGTTCAGCTTCATTTGGTCCAAGTCTCTTTGCTATGTATTCCTGGAATGTGCAGGACTCGCGTACTTATACAAATTTCTTTACTAGTTGCAGAACCGCAGAAGGCTGCTCTTGTTGTTACATTCTTCTATATATTAATTTATCTAGTGGATCGGACTCTGTCAAAGTAGTTCGTCTTAATTCTTATTCATTATAACGATTAATTCAAAGCTACTATTTAGCAGGTGAAGAGGATATATATATACTTATATGATCTTCTAGAACGATCAACCCTATATATAAAGAAAGTGTATGCCATCTTAGTAGTCTCAATATAGAATAGTTCAATAAAAAGAAGATAGAAAACACTATATATGTTTTGATTACCATGTATCTATATTAAAGTTATAAATTATAACCATCCACATTTGATCGTGTGTTTACACGCCGTGCACTCAGGACTCTAAATTTGAACAAAAATTCTTGTATGCACAACGTGCATATATGTACACGACGCAATTTGAGCCGTTTATATGCTTTGACCTCACACATATATATTAAATCAAGTCATAAATTATAACCATCACATTGGTCGTGTATTTACACGTCGTGCACCCACTCTCTAAAACTTTTCACCAAGACTAGAAATTCAAATCCAATCTAGAAAATCCAACATTCAAACTCAACACCAAGTCACCAAGTCACCAAGTCTAGAAAATCCAATAGCTTGGCCTCCAAGTTTAAAATATACCCGGTGAATTTATACTAAGAACCCGAAGCTTGAGCCAACATTGTAAAAATTTCAGCAAACAGAAGTTAATAAAATTAATTGGTTAAATAAAAATATTGAAAAAAATTTCATACGGGCAAACAAACCCTACCCGTTTAAGTCGCCCCGGCCCAATTCCAAACTTTCCCTTACTTGTATAATAGAGAGTGAAGGACTGTAGTAGTCTCTTTTCTTCTCACAAAAATCTCACTCTCTCATTCTCTGAGCTTCAATGGCGGAGGCCCGCGTCATAAGAATCGGAGGCAAAGGCTCTGCTCTCTCCTCCTCCGCCGTCTACGCCGTCGCCAACTCCCTCGCTCGCGTCACCATCGACTCTTCCGCCCTCGACAGGCTCTCCTCCTCCGCCGCCGTCAATCTCAAGCCTCACCAGCTCCTCTCTCTTCTCCCCTCCTCCCTTTCCGTCGAAGAATCCAGAGCCTCCCTCGTTGTCCTCCTCGCCAAGCTCCTCACCGTCTCCGGCGTCGGTAAGGCTCTCCCGGTTCGAATCGCCGACGCTCTAAATTCCGACTCCGCTCAAGACTTGGGAACCGAAACCCTAGATTTGACCGACGAGGAGGCTCTTGCGTTGGAGAAGCTCAAGGACTCGTCGGCTTTCTACGGCGTCTGTACGCTTCTCGACCACCAATCGGCGGCGCTGTTAACGGTCTCGGACGCCATGGCGGCGCTTTCTTGCGAGGCGTTGAAGGCTGACGTGGCGGGGTTTAGTTCGGTTGACGCCGGAGACGGCTTAGCTTCGAAAGAGGTGATCGGAGTTGCTAGTGATTTGAAGGTTTTGTTGAACGGGTCAAAGTTAGTCGGCAAAGTTGAGACTGAAGCTGTATCTGAGATTCCGAAGATTCACGGCCGTCTGAGAGTGCAAGCGAAATCGGTGCATGCTATAGCTCGAGAGGAGCTGAATTCTGGAGCCAAATTAGGGAAAGGTTGTTCCCTCAGTGCCAGGTCGGAGACGCCTGCATTGTCTGCGTTGGCGGCGGCGCTGTTTCACTTGGGGGTTTGCAGTCTCCGGCGAGCGAAGTTGGATTTAGAGGCAGTGGGGAGTGAGAGTTTGCGTGTAAGATTAAATGAGTTGTTTGAGAAGCAATGCCCTAATAGTGAGAGCTTGAGAAGTGGGATAAAGTTGGTTCAAGAGTTGCTTTTCGATGAGGAAGAAAAGTATGTCAAGTTTGCGCATGCAGTGAATTTGTTGATGGAGCTTGTTTGGAAGATTGTGACTTGGGAGGCCGTAACGGCGTTTGTTGCGTTGGAGGGACCAGAGTTGACTGGGAAGGGTCAACAAAGTGGTGAAGTAAATGGCGAAGTGAATGCGAAAGCAGGGAAGAAGAGTGAGAAGAAGAAGAAGGCGGTTTTGGGGAAAGGGACAGCTGTTATGGTACAGTTGTTCAAAGATAAGCTGCAGGATGTGGGAGGAAATACTGCTGATAGCTCGGAGTTATTGGAAAATTGGGTTAAGGAGCTTTTATTGTTTCTGGACCCAAAGAGCTCTGAGTTTGATGGTGTGGTGAACAGGATGAAGGAGATAGTTGAAAGCAATGAAACTAGAAGACTCCCAAAGCTTCCAAAGGTAGTTGCATTACTGGAACTTTGCTTTCATTAGTATCTTAAATGCTTTCTTTCTGATGGATTTTGTTTCATTGATGGTTTGGAGATAATGAAGTTGATGGTTCTCTGTAGTAAGAGTAGATTGACTAAATTCAATATGGAAAGGGCCTTTTATTTGTGTATAGCCTCTAAATTTTTAAATTCTGGAAATTCTTATGAATGCAGGATCATATCAGTTTCTTAATAGATTCTCACTGATATTAGGAGTTTGTTTGTGGATTCAGTTTTTTTTTTTTTTTACTGAATTTTTCTACTTTGATACTGCTTTTTTATTCCAACAAATGGAGTTACTAGCATTCTGATCGTGTTGACTTATTATACTGCATGCTAGGGTACTCGTGACTTTGCAAAAGAACAAATGGCAATAAGAAAGAAAGTATTTGCGATAATAGAGGAGGTGTTTGAGAGGCATGGTGCCACAGCCCTGGATACTCCAGTTTTTGAATTGAGAGACACTCTGATGGGCAAGTATGGGGAAGATTCAAAATTGATTTATGATCTTGCTGACCAGGTAAATATCTCTATCTCACCTTTTCTCTATTTAATCGAAGACTGGAAGTCCTGCCTTTTTAGTTATTTGCTAAGTTTTGTTGCTCGTCATTCTAGACACCTTTTCTATATTTAGCCAAAGACTGCTGTCTGCACATCTGATGTGCTTTTTGTTTTAAATTGTTGGCAGGGAGGAGAGCTTTCCTCACTGCGATATGATTTGACTGTTCCATTTGCTAGGTATGTTGCTATGAATGGCATCACATCTTTTAAAAGGTACCAAATAGCAAAGGTCTATAGAAGAGACAATCCCTCTAAGGGTAGATATCGTGAGTTCTACCAATGTGACTTTGATATTGCTGGTCAGAGTGAAAAAATGATGCCAGATTTTGAGGCTGTCTATGTGCTAACAGAACTTCTTGATGCGCTGAATATTGGAGACTACGAGGTAACTCTTTATTTCAAGGCTGTCGCCTTTGATGTGTGTGTGTTTTTTTTTTTTTTTATAATTTTTTTTTAAGTTGAAGAACTGAATGAATGATAGTCCACTGCTTCTTGTGGATAATAATTGGTCTCTGATATCAGATATGGTTTATGTTAATCCTAAAGGAAATGAAAAGTTTTGAGTGGGAAATACATTAAAGCATGATGCATCAATGCAAGTTTCTGATAGTAGTAGAAAGAGTTGAAGCAGATAATGTTCTTGGTGCTATGTATATGGGTACAAGATTATATGTTTGTTATATCCTTCATCTTTTTTATAGAGATGAGCTGCCACATAATTTGAGTCCTCACCTCGCTCTTAGTTTGATGCAGATTTTTGAAGTGCCTTATACTCTATATACTTCATAAGTTTATTATCTACAATTGTCTGTTGGTGTTTTTTGCACAGGTTAAATTAAATCACCGAAAGTTATTGGATGGAATGTTGGAAATATGTGGGGTGCCTCCTGAAAAATTCAGAACTATTTGTTCCAGTATCGACAAGTTAGACAAGCAGTCCTTCGAGCAAATAAAAAAAGAAATGGTAAAGTCTCAAAATCATACGTATTCCACATCATGGGCTTTGCTGATATATCTATGTCTTGGTTTACGTGGTTCTTCGTTTACATGACCTTGCTTTGAGTTGTGTTTATCTGTTACTGCTGTGCGTAGCTTTGTCATTGTGTTTGCTCTTTTCAAAGATTTCCAAAGAGTTGTAGGTCTACCAGTCAGACACTAGGTTTCCTCCCAAGTGGTCTGGGGTTCAACCCTCTACCATAGCCAACGCTACAGATTCCAGTTTCCCCATATGTTGTGGGGTCAGGCGGGAAGCCTAGGGATAAGTCGGGTGGAGTCAAAGATCCGGGTACCCTTGTTTAAATTTTTTTAAAAAAACTTTTCGTACTATTTATATATATATAGCTGATATAATAGATGAATGGATGACATGACACCATGTGTTTCCCTAAAGATACTAAGCGATATCAAGTCCTCCACCCTGCAATACATAGGGCCAGCAAGTATATATGAATGCAGGATCTTCAACTTAGATAACATAGCTTCCTGATCTCAAGTAAGGCTTAATAAAAAATGCAGGACCACATGCGTAAAACATGAAAACATTTGTGAATGCTTTCTATACAAACACCTTAGTTGTTTTTTTTTATTTTTCTAACAAATAGAAAGTATACAGCTTAATTATTTGTTATTAGTCTGCTTCTTCATGAGAAATATTTACCTAACTGGTAGTTTCCTGGTTATATCATCTACTCGATCAATTTCCAACCATGAAGTAGAGTGTTTGCCTAACTTATCTTTTAATTAGTATTCGAGTATGGACACTGAAGGATATTGATCTTAGTCAATGCTAAACCATTCATCTATCAGAATTTATCATTTGCCTCAGAAAACAGTTTAATTTCTTGATTAGCTCCCTTTTGCATATGCATTTGATTTGTCATTTTGTGTGCTTTTCTCCATCTTCATTATGTAGGCCTAATCTTCTGTAGTTTTATTGGTTAGTTTAGTCCTAACTTGTTTCCTCTTATGTGGACTCATGAGGTTTTATGTTTCATATGTATGATTTTTTCTAGGTGGAGGAGAAGGGTTTGACTGTTGAGACAGCCGACAAAATAGGCAGTTTTGTGAAAGAGCGAGGTCATCCTTTGGAATTGTTATCTAAGCTTAAACAGGAGGGCAGCAAGTTCTTGGAGAACAGTTCATCTATAGATGCATTGAATGACCTGGAGATCTTGTTCGAATGTTTGGAAAGTTCCCAGTGTATTGGAAAAGTAGTTTTTGACTTAAGTCTTGCAAGGGGTCTTGATTATTATACTGGAGTCATATATGAAGCTGTTTTCAAGGGTGGTGCACAGGTAAAATTATGAAGATGTCATTTCGGATTTCGTTGCATTCATTGTCTGTATAATCTGTGTCATCTGACATTTTTCTAATCGATATGATGTTGCCTTGTTTGCAAAAAAAGAGAGAAAGAAAGTGCTGTTGCCTTCTAAAAGAAAATTTGAGGACATTTGAAATGATAATAGTAGGAGTTGATTTAAATTTAAAGCCAAGGCTACTGCCCTATCATCCTAATCCTAACCCTGCTATCAATGCAGTGGGATCCCATTTCATGAGTTGTTGCAATTTTGCCAATTTACTAGCGATACTGCTGTTCATTCACAGTTTCCTTAGAGATATTTGTTTTCTAGTGAATTGGTAAGTAATGATCCATTCTTGAGAGAGATAGAGCAACAACATGTTTCTCTTCCACTTATGTTCCTAATAGAGGAACAGCGCATCGCCTAACTTTTTAGTTTAAATGAATTCAAGTCATAATAAAGATTCTTCTTTTGTGTTTTCTATTTGGCATTAACTTCCAGTGTTTCAAGGATGATATAAGTTTTTGATTTTGTCATCAGATGGGTTCTATTGCTGCTGGTGGACGATATGACAACCTTATAGGTATGTTCGGTACAAAGCAAGTTCCAGCAGTTGGTGTGAGCCTTGGAATTGAGCGAGTATTTGCTATTATGGAGCAGACTCACAAAGACCAGAATCAGGTGACATTTGGCTTGTTTTTCTTAACATGATGATTTTCAGCTCTTCTCTATTTAGAAGTTCCCTTGATCAATCTCCGTTCTCTCACGGGGTAATTAATAAAAGTTGAAATCTGAAATTAACTTTGAATTCGTTTGGCTATACATTCTTAGGGATGATTTGACCAATGTCTCTTGAACCTTGTTGTCCTTGAAATTTAGAGATGTCATATTGCCCATTGAACTTTCTTGTTGTTTTAAGTTGACCAAGTCCCATCTTCTGTCAGAACTTTTATAGAATTAATGTTACTCAGCTACTGCATTAGTTGCATATGTTTACATGCTTGAAGTGGTGGAAATAGATATAGAAGTGGTGGCAGAGGTGAGTTAGGCTAGTGAAGTATGAAATAACCCTTGGTTTACTGATCATGGACTCATGGGGCAAGTTAGATCACAATCTTTATTCATATATTTAAGTAATATTATTTTTCTTCTTATCTTTTCCAACTTTCATGGCCATAATGTGTACAATCAAGGTGATTTTTTGATAAATAATGCTCTTATCTGCCATTACTCCTGGCTAAATGTTATGCATAAACAGTTATGATTTGTTCATTGCATGATCTGCTCTTACATATGTATATGCCTTGGTATATTTTACAGACAACCCGGGCAACCAAGACGGAGGCCCTAGTGAGTATAATAGGGGATAATTTTAGACTAGCGGCAGAGCTATCAGGTGAGTTGTGGAGGGGCAACGTGCCAGCAGAATTCTTGATCAATAAGAGAATGCCGAAGCACTATGATCGAGTAAAGGACTCTAAGATTCCCTGGATGATAATTGTGGGTGAAAAGGAGCAGAATGAAGGGGGGGTTGTGAGATTGAAGAACATTGCTGCTGGGGAAGATGTTGTAATTCAAAGACGTGATATTGTTGAAGAACTTAAGAAACGGTTGAATGCATGATAGCTTTGTTTGTGAATGCATAGAAGAACCTTGAGCCGGATTCCCTTTCTACATTTTAAGTGTTCATGTAGCCCTCATCCTTTTATAAGAGCTTAAGCCGGATGTTTAAGATATGTTTTTTTTTTTTTTTTTTTGAAAAAAAGAAGAAGAATTGTTCAGATAGATTGTGTTGCTGCTTTGCCTAGATCTGTGTACTATGGTGGCGATTACGAAAGCAGAAGCTGGTAATTAGATGATAAGGAAACAAAGAATACCAACAGTGTTTGATACATCAAGGTTTATTGAGATTACAGCACGGTAGTTTTCATTTGGGGGGTATGTAGCTGGTGTGTACACCTCACGTTCCGAACTCAACTCAGACCTCTTGAGCCGAGTCATGCTACTTCTCCTCAGTCGTCTGATTTGTCTCTAATTCCTCTATTTCTTCTGCATTTGCATTAAGCTTTCCGAGTAAGGCAACGATTTCGTTGATCGGCAGTGGAATCAACTTGTCAATCTTCTCCTTCAGGTCCATGTAGTTGTCCGGGTCATGTACTCTCACATCTTCAAGAAGCCTGCCAGAGTTTTGATCCAAGATAGCTTGAGCAACAGCTCTAAAAGTAAGCTTGGCAGAACATGCCTGCTCGCTCATGTGCTTCCCTGTTTTGCAGTAAATGGCAAAGCATTCGCAATTGTTCTCGAACAGGTTGTAATCACCAAAACCATCTCGGCTGTTGAGCAAGGCCGTGGCACGGCTTATAACTGCAGCAGGGTCATCACAGCTTCCGGTGCTGCAAGTTCCTGACCTTTTGAAGAGGAAATGGTGATAGGGGACTTCATAATCAAACCGATAGAGCTCGTAGCCTGAAAGAAAGCAATCAAGGCAAGATATGACTACTCCTCGATGAACTTTTCGGTCAAAACCACAGTTTTTGCAAGCAGGCCTTCGTCTCAGTTTGTTTGCTGGTTCCTCTTTTCTGGTTTTGGTGTAGTGGATCACCTTATCTGCCTCCAGAAATATTCCTGAGCATCAAACATACCATACACAAATTAGAACACTAAGTACAAGTCCATTCAAAACAAACGTATATATACTTGATGTATTGAATGTTTGGCAAGTTAGCGTTAGATGCTTGAAACAGAGAAGCTACCATGGTGGGAGTATGACTTCCATTTTCTGAAGCTGTAGATGTGATCTCCTGGCTGGAGGTTGCTCCTATGAATCTTGTTTGATATCAGTCCCATCTCTCCTTCTTTGTATCTCTCAAATTAGGTGGTTTTTTTGGGACTAATTAAGCAAATGTGAAGGCATACATGGGGGAGGCTCATAATTTATAATTCCAGATGAGTGATCTGAAGTGACCTTGTGGTGGGGATCTTGATTATCTGTACTTTTACTTCATATGAAAAAAGAGAAATAATCGCATCTTTAGGAATAAAAGATGAGCTCTCTGTGTGGTTTTCATGAATATTATCACTATGATTAGATACAGGCTCATGGCCATTAAGTTTAAGTCTACCAGTACTTATAGATCCATCGCTGAAAAGTGGAACTTAGCTAGTACTTAGCATCTGCTCTTGCTTTGCTTCTTGTTTTGTCTGTTCTTGCTTTCCTTTGGGTTAGCTTGTTTTTCATTTGTTGAATTGTTTCTTTGCCTTTGGCTTTAGTTGTACTATTGCCCTCCTCTCTTTGGTTTAATTTACTCGTTTATTTACAAAAAAAAAAAAAAAAGGTTCATTTTTATTGCTCATTCTCAGAGGCGAAATTATATTGCTATCGGAGGCTTGGATCTTAAATTAGTTAAACAAGTTTGGATTTGAATCATCCAACCACAATTCATTTACCTGTTTGGGGTATTACAATAAGAACAACTGAGGACAAATCTTAAATTCATGCTGTAATACATAGTGAAAACTGAATAATATATGGTTACAAAGATAACCGAGTACACTTGATCATTAGAATCATTCAGGACACTTATTAGAATTGAGATCTAAGTAGTTGGTTGCATGCTATATTTATATCTAATAATTTTTGGACATTGATGCAGTTTGTGGTTTATGGTTCATTGTTGAGGCATGCAGCTACCTTGCCTAGCTACATACATCAAATCATTAATTCAATAGAAATGAAAAGCACAGCCAACTAGAGCCAATCAACTAAATTCTGTAATCGTGACTCCCCGAACGTTTTCTTTTCTTGTTATATTGGGATCAATCAAACTATAGAGTTTCTGGTCGAAATATGTTTCCGACTTGGAATCGATGGAGCCAATTTCAGCGCTGGTGCTCATTCATTTAATATGTTTTACGTTAAAGTAAACTAGAGATACATTTTCATTCCGGCAAGAATTTCGACCAGCTTAATGCACATTTTGAGTTGGAACTGTTGTATGTGGAATTTGCAATGATTACACTGAGTGCTGACTAAGTGACTACTAAAAACAAAGCAAGAAAGATTTGAAAGAGAAGAAACATGTTTGCAAAATGGAAGTTTCCCTAGCTAGCCTTGTGGTTATGTATTTAATATAAATGTAACTTGTTGACGGTAGCTACGGCTAGGCTACCGGGACCCACGGACCATAACCAGGACCAGGAAGAAAGGCCCAGGTGCGCGGACACCAGGACCATATAATCAGAGGTCCGATCTGAGGTCCACGTGCCGGTAGGAAAGGCCAAGGAAGATGGGCCAGACGACATCTTTAGTACGCAGAAGGAGGTATTAGTCCCACATCGAGGGATGACCTCAGTCCAACCAACCTGGAGCCCTTATATTTGCCCAACCACCTTCATTAAATGGTAATCACCAATCGATCAACTCTCTCCACTTGTAGTGCTTATTTGTCAATCTCATCTTTACTGACTTAAGCATCGGAGTGGAAACGACCGGCAACAACCGGTCATTCCTAGTTAGCAGGATATTGTGGAGTTGAAATATATCCAGTCCATCGGGAGCATCATTTGGTAACTTGAAGTCAGCGGGATTCAGATAGAAACATTTGGAGCCGTCTGTGAGAATCCATACATTCAAGCCACGTCAATAGGTATGTCAGGAAATCAAGAAAGTCAGACCCAAGATGCGGACCCGGAGGAGGTCCCGAGAATCTTAGAGTACACTCCTGATGCCATTCTGAGTGGTATGCAAGGGGAAATGACCGATGACAAAGATCGGGTGGAGGTCGCTGATATTCAGGGGGAAGATGTGATAGGGGAGCTAGAGAAGATGAGATAGATCGGTTGCGAAGTGAGAGAAACCGGGAGCGGGCAAGGTTAGAGGCCCAATACAAGGAGATGGAGAAGGCAAATGCCACCATGATGGCTACCCTAGAACGGAGGCAACAGCAGAACGATGCGCTGACCAGGGCGCTCGCGATACCGCCCAGGACTGCAGAGAGCCTTGAGACGGCGGAGGTAGCGAGTAGGGACAAGGACAAGTCGGCCGCGGAATTCCCGCCAATGGAAGTGGAACAATCAACGGGAAGGAGGAAGACTGTGAATCTAGCAGTAGAACTCTTCCCGAAAGTAATGAAAAGGGTCGGGAACCCGCCCGCACTGCTGCGATCGAGGGAATCGCCCGAGGAAGACGAGATGAACCCGACCTCGCGGTGCATCTTGATCTGATTATAGCCCGAGTAGGCGTCCAAGAAGCTGAGGAGGCCGTAGCCGGCGGTGGCGTCGACAATAATATCAAACAAAAAAAAGAGTTGATGAAAAAAATAAAAGTATAAAAAAAAAATTGATTTTGAACACGGGTATTTTCATCAATTTAAAAATTTAACAGAATATTTTGACGGTCATGTAACGAAATTGACTGAATTGTTGAAATATGGGAGATTATGGACCTACTAGTTTAATTTGAAAGCATAGTGACAAAACTGTTTTTAGGTAAAGAGTTTATGGGGTAACAAGTATTTACTCCTTTTGTAATTTATTGGTTAACGGATTATGTTAGTTTAATAGATTGAAACTTACTAGTGGTAATTTTAAAAAGCATGCTTGCTATTGGTAATTATAAGCTTAAAATTGTGTCTATCGGTAATTTTGTATAGATAAATTTCACCATTTTTCAGCGTATATTCCCACTAACTGACTCAAAAACAGTTTTGTTCCTGACCTTTCGTATTAAACTCATACATTGTTATCTACACACCACTAAATGAATTTCACGTATATTCCCGCCAAAGTGATTAAAAAAATTCAAAAAATTCAAATGAAAATTTTAGCAACATATATAAACCTTTAACTCTCTGAAAAAAAAAATTCAGCATATATTTCTTTGGATCAATGATGTTGCTCATCTCTAGACCACATTCTGGAGAGACATTGTGAATTTGTCATGAAGGTCATGTGTTGCAATGAAATTGAACAAAGACAACAAAATAAATCCAAAACGGTGTGAAGTTGGGAAACATTCTATTGGTTTTCCAACAGAAAGTAGCTGTTATAACCACCTAAGAGGCCCATCTCTCAACTGTTTTCTGGGTTTTATAAGACTCTTCTTCTTCTTCTTCACTTGGCTGCAATTAATTATCCCTAAACCCAAAGTTTACCTTCCTCGTCCAAACACCCAAACCCTGCCCACTACTACTTTTATCTCCCTCCTCCCAATATGAAGTCTTCTACAATCCTCCTACTGATTGAAGTTTTGATTTTTGTGGCCGTCCTTTATGACCCTTCTTCATCATCTTGATGGTTCTTTCTTTTCTTATTGCCGCTGCCTCACTTCTGCTCCTGATCCTGTGTAGGCTCCATGCTCGCCGCCATGAGTGCAGCCAAATGCAACATGCCCTCCTACTGCTTAAAGCTTTGATTTTTGTGGCCGTCCTTTACTACCCTTCTCTCATCATCTTGATGATGCCATATTTTCTTTTCGCCGCTGCCTCACTTCTGCTCCTGATCCAGCGCAAGCTCCATGCTCGACACCATGAGCAGCCAAATGCGACATGTCCTCCTTGCTGATTATCTTGAGATGTTTCGCTTAAATCTTGGAAATGAAATCAAAGAGGATCGCCTGAACAAGACGCTCGGCCCTTACAGAGCCCAGCAAATCGGGAGAGCCGGCAACATCTGCTCCATTTGCATGTCAGAGCTGGTCGACGATATCTGTTGGAGATTTGTGTTTTATTTGATTAAAATCAGATAATTCCTGGCAGTTACCCCAACAGTTACAACTGTTGGAGGAGTTTGATTTTGAATGAAAGACTACAACGTTCAAAGGCAACCGTTTTGACAGAAGGGTTGTAACTCTTTGTTCATCGTCTTTATAAAGCAGACGATATCAAAGCCAGATTACAGAAAAATATCTCCTCTCTTCTCCCTCTTATATTTCTGAGAGTTACAAAGTAGTGTTTGCAAGGATCTCAAGTTGAAGTGCAACGACAAGAGTTCGATAGTTGTATCCTGCAAGATAGACGTCCAAGTTCTACGTGCACAAAAGAGTAGTGGGCAAATTTCTGTCATAGGAGATTGCTAAGCAAGCCTCTATCAAATCAAGTCAGTCTCTTATTCATTCTTGTTTCAATACAGTATATATATAATAGATTTAGTTTTGTTGTTTGGTTGTTGTTGTTAGTCTATTATAAATTTACTAGTTAGTATTGAATATATATTTCAAAGTGATTAAAGCAAGAAGATTGATCAGTATCTAATTGATTCAATATCTAACAATATCCGCGTTCTTCCTCGTTGCCTCCACCCATTCCATGGACGTTGCATCGAACGCTGGTTCGAAAGTGGTGACACCGGTCACAACACCTGTCCAAATTGCAGAGTCAGAGCTTTCTTGTAGATCCCGTCCAACCTCCACTGCGTCGGTCTGACTACCAAGTGGGGACAAAGGTACTCCGCCGATAGTTCGAAGATCATTTGGAGGTGGAATACCTACTACGCCGCCTCAATCAGGTTCTAAGTATATTGGATATCGTAGTTACATTCATCAATGGCGTAATGGCGTTTCTCCACAACCTTGGCCACCAGTGGTAAAAAAGACTAAAGATAGATTAAAGAAGCTGTTTTGACCGTTTAACAAGCGGTGCTTGTTTGGACGGATGAAAAGTTGTAACCTTTACTATGTAAATTTGAGAAATCCCGCTGACGCTAATTGGAGTTTAAATCCCAATTTATTCTTGGTGGCCAGGAGGGAGGAAGCGTTTTGACATGATTCCCCGGTGCGGGTTAGTCTTTGGGCCTAGAAAGCATTTGAGGATACCGTCGTTGATAGATTCAAAAAAAAAAATGTAAAGGTTACATTTTGGATCCCGTAGTTACATTCATCAATGGTGTAATGGCGTTTCTCCACAACCTTGGCCACCAGTGGTAGAAAAAGACTAAAGATAGATTAAAGAAGTTGTTTTAACCGTTTACCAAGCGGTGCTTGTTTGGAACGGATGAAAAGTTGTAACCTTTACTATGTAAATTTGAGAAATCCCACCGACGCTAATTGGAGTTTAAATCCCAATTTATTATTGGTGGCCAGGGGAGAGGAAGCGTTTTGACATGATTTCCCGATGCGGATTAGTCTCTGGGCCTAGAAAGCGTTTGAGGATATCGTTGTTGATAGATTCAAAAAAAAAAATGTAAAAGTTACATTTTGGATCCCGTAGTTACATTCATCAATGGCGTAATGGCGTTTCTCCACAACCTTAACCACCAGTGGTAGAAAAAGACTAAAGATAGATTAAAGAAGCTGTTTTGACCGTTTACCAAGCGGTGCTTGTCTGGAACGGATGAAAAGTTGTAACATTTACTATGCAAATTTGAGAAATCCCGCCGACGCTAATTGGAGTTTAAATCTCAATTTATTATTGGTGGCCAGGGGGGAGGAAGCGTTTTGACATGATTCCCCGACGCGGATTAGTCTCTGGGCCTAGAAAGCGTTTGAGGATACTGTCGTTGATAGATTAAAAAAAAAAAATGTAAAGGTTGCATTTTGGATCCCGTAGTTACATTTATCAATGGCATAATGACGTTTCTCCACAACCTTGGCCACCAGTGGTAGAAAAAGACTAAAGATAGATTAAAGAAGTTGTTTTAACCGTTTACCAAGCGGTGCTTGTTTGGAACGGATGAAAAGTTGTAACCTTTACTATGTAAATTTGAGAAATCCTACCGACGCTAATTGGAGTTTAAATCCCAATTTATTATTGGTGGCCAGGGGAGAGGAAGCGTTTTGACATGATTTCCCGATGCGGATTAGTCTCTGGGCCTAGAAAGCGTTTGAGGATATCGTTGTTGATAGAT
Organism: Potentilla sterilis; assembly: GCA_963682095.1. Lineage (NCBI taxonomy): Eukaryota > Viridiplantae > Streptophyta > Magnoliopsida > Rosales > Rosaceae > Potentilla > Potentilla sterilis. The sequence goes on from OY821757.1 coordinate 55,951,560, forward strand.
TCAAAAAAAAAAATGTAAAAGTTACATTTTGGATCCCGTAGTTACATTCATCAATGGCGTAATGGCGTTTCTCCACAACCTTAACCACCAGTGGTAGAAAAAGACTAAAGATAGATTAAAGAAGCTGTTTTGACCGTTTACCAAGCGGTGCTTGTCTGGAACGGATGAAAAGTTGTAACATTTACTATGCAAATTTGAGAAATCCCGCCGACGCTAATTGGAGTTTAAATCTCAATTTATTATTGGTGGCCAGGGGGGAGGAAGCGTTTTGACATGATTCCCCGGCGCGGATTAGTCTCTGGGCCTAGAAAGCGTTTGAGGATACCGTCGTTGATAGATTCAAAAAAAAAAAATGTAAAAGTTACATTTTGGATCCCGTAGTTACATTAATCAATGGCATAATGGCGTTTCTCCACAACCTTGGCCACCAGTGGTAGAAAAAGACTAAAGATAGATTAAAGAAGCTGTTTTGACCCTTTACCAAGCGGTGCTTGTTTGGAACGGATGAAAAGTTGTAACATTTACTATGCAAATTTGAGAAATCCCGCCGACGCTAATTGGAGTTTAAATTTCAATTTATTCTCGGTGGTTAGGGAGAGGAAGTGATTTCCCGATACGGATTAGTTTCTGGGTTTAAAAAGTATTTGAAGATACCGTCGTTGATAGATTAAAAAAAAAAAATGTAAATTTGAGAAATTGGTGAATAAAAATTGCTTCTCGGCTTTTCTTCTTCGTTTCTTTCAATAATTGAATATCATATTCAAAGTCGAGACCTTTAAGAGAGAAAGCGGAGACCTCTAAACCCCGCTCTTCAATGCACTGGTAATTTTCACTTGGGTTTTTGCTGATTCTGGTTTAGGGTTTTAGAATTGGAACTATGAATTTGGGGGTTTCGGTAATGCAGTTCAATTCCATCTTGGAATTTGATTTGTTACTTGCGTTTTTGATATATTGCTAATTTGCTTCAGTCTGCAATGGGTTTCTGCCAACTCTGATGAGAGGTTTAGAGTTTGAAACTTTCAAATCGGGGGGAGGAAGCCTAGATTACAGATCTTGTGAACCAGATGCCTATTGTCAACAAGCTTAATTAGCAATTACACTACAAGTTGACAGCTAGAATGAACTGTACCCTGTTCTTACTTTGTCTATTTCTCATGGATTTTTTTTCTGATGTACTTCATTTAGGTGAAGACTTCATGTTGTTTAAGTGTTGATGCTGTGTGGTTTGGGTTGTTGCTTATGGTTAGGCCTTGGATGTGAGTACTTTGCAGAGCTGCAATCTTCAAACGTGTTTTGGTGTGCGTTGCTCTATCTATGGCATGGTGAAGCTCTTCTTGCAGAATCTGGATGGATTGGTGAACCTCAGCTAGTTGAGTGTGGGTGACTTCTTCTGGGTGATACGAAGAAAGAAGCTAGTTCGGTGACATAGGGATTTTGTAGAGATGGCAGCCAAGGTACAAGTGCGGAGGAGAGTTATGAAGTTTGCACAATTCTTGCCGGAGAATACAGTCAAGTCGAATAGGAAGAAAAGAAGCTAATGTTAGAAAGTTGCTAGTCTAAAACTGCAGGAAAGTGCTGAAGTCTTGCTGTGAATGAGTTGCAGTTTCTATCTTTCCTAAAAGAGTACCATCCCCTATGCAATGGATTATCCATAAATTGGCGAGTATTCACTCATATAGTTGGTTATCCCATCTGTACTAGTTGCTTTTCCTTTTTAACGAAAGTCTGTTTCCTGTAGATAAACAAACGGTTGGATTTCCAGTATTAAAGCAAAATCAGTAAAACTCTCTTAGTTGAGTAAGAAGTCATTATTCTGTTCTTTCTACTATACCACTGTCATTGGAGCTTCTCCTGACATCATTGACATGTTGTTTAAGTTGGAGTAACCAATAGTACTGGTGAGCGGGTACCAGATCATAATACCAATTGACTATGACTGGAATAAGCCTCCTGATAATGGTATCCTTTTGGTTTCAACCCATCAATTACATGGCTGAAATTTCCCTGTTATGGGTTTGCTCATTTGTATAAAATTACCTCTCTCTCTCTCTCTCTCTCATTTGTGTGTGTGTGTATATATATATATAAAGTGATTTTCAGGTGCGGACGTCCGCACCGTGCGGATGCCGCATATCCGGCCACCGGCGAGGCGCCGGCGTATCCGGCCGGTGGGCTTTGCTCGCCCAGGCCCGGCGACCCCGTCTGTGTCGGCCCGAGATCCGTCGCCGGCCGGCAGCGGCCGGAAATCCAGAAAATGCAGAAAAATGACGGGGACTGTTCATTTTTCTGCTTTTTCTGGATTTCCGCCGGGCTGCCGGCCGGCAATCGAGCTCGGGCCGGCACAAACGGGGTCGCCGGCGTGGGGCGAGCAAAACCCACCGGCCGGATACGCCGGCGCCGCCTCGCCGGTGGCCGGAAACGCCGCATCCGCACCGTGAACAGTGCGTGCGGACGTCCGTAGCCGAGAAGGACTATATATATATATATATATATATATCCCCCAGACTATCCCTGGAAGCAAATGTGTTGTTGCTGATTCTTAAATTGTGCATTTCATGGGAAGTCATCATCCCTTTGCAGAGGGGAAAAAGGATTTGTTGAAGTGTATAGGTAGAATATGGTTTGTGGGGTAGAGCCTAACTTGGGAGTCAGGCATCTTTTTGTTTTTTTTTATTTTTTTTATTTTCGGAAATACCTTTCATCTCTAGATTTTGTTAGAAAAAAGCACTAAAAGCAAATTTCTCGCAGGCTGGTAATAGATCAGACTAAATCACAAGTACCATACTATAAGCATTCCAAGTGGCAAAAACTAGTCAATATTTTTCCAGTCTTCTGTTGGATAGGGGAACTGAGTCAGAATAATGTTGTCATTTAGTGCAAGTTTTCCAGCATTAGTATGCATGGTTTGCTCCTGACATATGCTATATGCTAATGCTGCTACTGTTTTAGGTAAATCTGAAATATCTTCTATTGTTCATAAAGTTGGTGAGTGCATGCAAGAATTGATAAAGTTATGGAAAGAACATGAAGCATCTCAGGGTGATAAAAATGGTGAAACCTCTCTGGCCATTACTAGCGATACTGCTGTTCATTCACAGTTTCCTTAGAGATATTTGTTTTCTAGTGAATTGGTAAGTAATGATCCATTCTTGAGAGAGATAGAGCAACAACATGTTTCTCTTCTACTTATGTTCCTAATAGAGGAACAGCGCATCGCCTAACTTTTTAGTTTAAATGAATTCAAGTCATAATAAAGATTCTTCTTTTGTGTTTTCTATTTGGCATTAACTTCCAGTGTTTCAAGGATGATATAAGTTTTTGATTTTGTCATCAGATGGGTTCTATTGCTGCTGGTGGACGATATGACAACCTTATAGGTATGTTCGGTACAAAGCAAGTTCCAGCAGTTGGTGTGAGCCTTGGAATTGAGCGAGTATTTGCTATTATGGAGCAGACTCACAAAGACCAGAATCAGGTGACATTTGGCTTGTTTTTCTTAACATGATGATTTTCAGCTCTTCTCTATTTAGAAGTTCCCTTGATCAATCTCCGTTCTCTCACGGGGTAATTAATAAAAGTTGAAATCTGAAATTAACTTTGAATTCGTTTGGCTATACATTCTTAGGGATGATTTGACCAATGTCTCTTGAACCTTGTTGTCCTTGAAATTTAGAGATGTCATATTGCCCATTGAACTTTCTTGTTGTTTTAAGTTGACCAAGTCCCATCTTCTGTCAGAACTTTTATAGAATTAATGTTACTCAGCTACTGCATTAGTTGCATATGTTTACATGCTTGAAGTGGTGGAAATAGATATAGAAGTGGTGGCAGAGGTGAGTTAGGCTAGTGAAGTATGAAATAACCCTTGGTTTACTGATCATGGACTCATGGGGCAAGTTAGATCACAATCTTTATTCATATATTTAAGTAATATTATTTTTCTTCTTATCTTTTCCAACTTTCATGGCCATAATGTGTACAATCAAGGTGATTTTTTGATAAATAATGCTCTTATCTGCCATTACTCCTGGCTAAATGTTATGCATAAACAGTTATGATTTGTTCATTGCATGATCTGCTCTTACATATGTATATGCCTTGGTATATTTTACAGACAACCCGGGCAACCAAGACGGAGGCCCTAGTGAGTATAATAGGGGATAATTTTAGACTAGCGGCAGAGCTATCAGGTGAGTTGTGGAGGGGCAACGTGCCAGCAGAATTCTTGATCAATAAGAGAATGCCGAAGCACTATGATCGAGTAAAGGACTCTAAGATTCCCTGGATGATAATTGTGGGTGAAAAGGAGCAGAATGAAGGGGGGGTTGTGAGATTGAAGAACATTGCTGCTGGGGAAGATGTTGTAATTCAAAGACGTGATATTGTTGAAGAACTTAAGAAACGGTTGAATGCATGATAGCTTTGTTTGTGAATGCATAGAAGAACCTTGAGCCGGATTCCCTTTCTACATTTTAAGTGTTCATGTAGCCCTCATCCTTTTATAAGAGCTTAAGCCGGATGTTTAAGATATGTTTTTTTTTTTTTTTTTTTGAAAAAAAGAAGAAGAATTGTTCAGATAGATTGTGTTGCTGCTTTGCCTAGATCTGTGTACTATGGTGGCGATTACGAAAGCAGAAGCTGGTAATTAGATGATAAGGAAACAAAGAATACCAACAGTGTTTGATACATCAAGGTTTATTGAGATTACAGCACGGTAGTTTTCATTTGGGGGGTATGTAGCTGGTGTGTACACCTCACGTTCCGAACTCAACTCAGACCTCTTGAGCCGAGTCATGCTACTTCTCCTCAGTCGTCTGATTTGTCTCTAATTCCTCTATTTCTTCTGCATTTGCATTAAGCTTTCCGAGTAAGGCAACGATTTCGTTGATCGGCAGTGGAATCAACTTGTCAATCTTCTCCTTCAGGTCCATGTAGTTGTCCGGGTCATGAACTCTCACATCTTCAAGAAGCCTGCCAGAGTTTTGATCCAAGATAGCTTGAGCAACAGCTCTAAAAGTAAGCTTGGCAGAACATGCCTGCTCGCTCATGTGCTTCCCTGTTTTGCAGTAAATGGCAAAGCATTCGCAATTGTTCTCGAACAGGTTGTAATCACCAAAACCATCTCGGCTGTTGAGCAAGGCCGTGGCACGGCTTATAACTGCAGCAGGGTCATCACAGCTTCCGGTGCTGCAAGTTCCGACTTGGAATTGATGGAGCCAATTTCAGCGCTGGTGCTCATTCATTTAATATGTTTCACGTTAAAGTAAACCAGAGATACATTTTCATTCCGGCAAGAATTTCGACCAGCTTGATGCACATTTTGAGTTGGAACTGTTGTATGTGGAACTCGCACACTCGAGCGCTGACTACTAAAAACAAAGCAAGAAAGATTTGAAAGAGAAGAAACATGTTTGCAAAATGGAAGTTCCCCTAGCTAGCCTTGTGGTTCTGTATTTAATACTAAAACGAAAGCTGAAATGGAAAGAGATGAAAATAAATAACTAGTCCTCATTCATGATGGCAAAACTATTACAAGATTTACCCCATCTCAGCCCTACAGTAGCAGTGGAGAAGCAGCCGCAGCCATCCCAAATCCATAACATATCGGATGCAAGAGCAATCGTATCCGGATGCGTGTCCTGTCCATATCCTGCTGTGACCGAGAAGCATTCCATTCCGTGTGCAAGTCATGTGAAGAACAAGTTGAAGCCGTGTGGAAGGCATGTGCAAGGGAGGCCGGCAGCTGCAAGGAAGCCTAGTTCAAGAAGGGGGAAAAATCCTTAGCCATTTCAAATTGGGAAACTACATCAAACTAGGATTCCTATTCCTTCTCGGTTTCACAAAACTCTCCCAAATCTGTCCTCTCTTTCTCCTATATATAGAGGCCGGCAGTCCCTTGTAAAGAGATCACATCCCAAGCACAAACACAAGCCTTGGGTAATTTGTAAAGGTCTTTTCTCAAATGGCAGACTCAAAACAAGCACCAAGCAAACCAACCTTCACAAAGGTTATGGAGCTCCGGCCGACAAGCTCTGGTGTTACTCTGACTGTAAAGGTTGTTAGTACTAAGATGGTATTGCCGAAGGGACGTGCTGGTGGCCCTCGAAGCCAAATGCAAATTGTTGAATGCTTGGTTGGTGATGAAACAGCAATGATAATCTTCAGAGCTAGAAACGAGCAAGTGGACTTCATGAAAGAGGGTTCGACTGTAACCCTGCGAAATGCCAAAATTGATATGTTCAAAGGATCAATGAGGCTTGTTGTGGACAAAAGTGGCCGTGTTGAAGTTGCTGAGCCTACTAGTTTTACTGTGATGGAAAATAACAACCTCTCCCTCATTGAATTTGAACGTGTCGATTTCGCTATATGAGGCATAAAATCTCGAAAGTGTTCTTGAAAGTGCACTCTTAGGAAGGAGAAATCAATCTTTTGAAGCTAGCTAGTACCACCGAAGTTGTCTCCTTACCTTTGCAGCATATAGTGTGTGACCTTTGGTTGTACTGCCAGAATAGATGTTGACTGCAGTAGTTGTTAGACATAAGGAAGCTGGCTATTGCCTATTGGATTTTGTCTTGTGTAGTTTAACTATTTATTTGAAATCTTTGGTAAAAAAAAAAAAAAAAAAAACTAACAAAACTATAATTATCCAATCACTCTATTTACCACAATGACAATAAAATTTGTCATCAAATTTGTAAATGAGATATCGTATACACGAGGGTACTAAAGAAAATTCCACAATTTCATTCGGACAAGAATTTCGACCACCTTAATGCATATTTTTAGTTGAAACTGTTGTTTTTGGAACTTGTAATGATTACACTCGAGCGCTGACTACTAAAAACAAAGCAAGAAAGATTTGAAAGAGAAGAAACATGTTTGCAAAATGGAAGTTCCCCTAGCTAGCCTTGTGGTTCTGTATTTAATATAAATGTAACCCTAAGGTAAGAAATACTAAAACGAAAGCTGAAATGGAAAGAGATGAAACGAAATAACAAGTCCTGATTCATGATGGCAAAACTATTACAAGGTTTATACTGAACATTGAAATCAAGTCAGGTGGCACACACATCTAACTAGTGACATTCAATCCACCAAGCGCGATGTGTGTAGGAAGACTAGTATTTGATTCATCAAGTACAATAATAAACAAAGGACAGAGGCGCATAGAGAGGTTGAGGAGGGGGGTGGACAGTGGACTGGTGGAGGATGCTGAGGTGATTTCACTGATGTGACTATAGTCCGTCAGAGAGAATGAACCAAGATATTTGTATTGGGGACTTAGAAGGGAAACACTTTCTGTGGGGTTGGTTAGTCCAATTTGTTGCCGACCAATTCCCAACCCAACATAAACTTTTGAAATCTAGCACAGAAAGCACAATTTTATTAATGAGATGTGTAATTGAAAATTAAATAAAATTGATTAAGAGATGAGTGACTGCTACTGACTGAGTACCGCAGCAGAAGTTACCCCAAATAGCAAAGACCATTCTGATGAAGAAAAATTTCAACTGGTCTGTTTCAGAACCTCTCCAACCTAAACTGTGATTCTATCCAAACCTCCATTACTAGCATACCTGCCGTTTCAAGTTGTCGCCCACCTCTTTACTTCATTCCAAGTCCATTTCTTCCTGTCACGAAAAGGATATCTCAAAGAGTACACATACCCCACTCCTCACCTCACTCTACCCCCCATTACGTGTCCCATCCCCATTCGTTATTCCCCAAAAAAGTAAGCAAAATCCAACCTTGACCTTGCTGGTGTTATCTCCATTCTAGTCCTCATCCTTTGAGATGATCATTACTCTGCAGCAGCAGCAGCAGCAGAAGAAAGAAAGAAAGAAGAGAATTAATTCATATCATCAAAACCATAGTACACAAAATTTAATGAGCTGTGGATTTTAGACAGTACAGAGTGGGCTTCTTTTCATAGATAGCATCAATAAGTCATCAACAACCTCTCTCTGTTTCTGTGGCTCACCTATAAAAACGGTCTCTTTCTTTAAATTGGGGTCTCTTTTTCTGCCACACACAAAAAAGAGAGCAAAGAAAAGCTCATTTCTTTGGGTTTAATTTGGGCAGGTAGGGTTAGGGTTAGGGATTTAGGGTTCTCTGAGTTGGTATTTTTACAAATGGAAGGAGGAGAAATTGGGGAGCTGCAGGACTGGGAGGTCCTCCACAGTGCCGGAGAGGAGGAGGAGGAGGCCGCCGCCGTGGTCGAAAGCCATGGAAGCTTCTCGACGATTGAGGCTGACGCCGAGGAGATGATCAGGTCTGATTATTTCTCGTTGGAGAATCAGGGGAGGCTTGGGTATGCTAAGAGTGATGAGGGTTCTGTTGAGTCGGACAATCCGAGTTGGATTGACCCGGTTTCGGTTTCGGTGTCTACTTATAAGGAACCGGGTGGGTTCTGGTCCGATTCGGCTAGTGATCGGTCCGATGATCGGAAAAGTCATGATTTTGAGGTGAGGAGCGAGTTGGGTTTCGCCGGAAATGTGGAAAGTCGTGTGCTTTCTGAGAAATTTGAGTCTGATGAGGCGGAAGTCAAAGTGGGTCTCCATGGAATTGGGAAAGTTGGGAGCTTTGATAAGGATTTGGATAAGTTTTGGTCTGATTCTGGTGGAGAAAGCTTGGTTTCTGTGAAATTTAACAAGGAGGGTGGTTCGAGTGAGTTGAACAAGGAATCAGAGGAGGAAGAATCAGCTGAGACTCAAGGTGTTGAGGTGGAAGAAGTGAAAACGGTGGCGAAAGCGGAAGGTGAGGGTGAGAAGAGGATGGTGTTGTGGTGGAAGGTTCCATTGGAGGTGTTGAAGTATTGTGTTTTTAAGGTGAGCCCTGTTTGGTCTTTCTCTGTGGCTGCAGCAGTTATGGGTTTAGTTATCTTGGGAAGGAGATTGTATAATATAAAGAGGAAGAGACAGAGCTTGCAACTCAAAGTGGCTCTAGATGATAAGGTCAGTTGTTGCAATTTATTATTGGCTAATGCATTTATAGTTGCGCTTCCTAAATGTTATTGGTTGCCTACAATATGTCTGTACTCAGAGTATTCAAATACGGTATATACTCATGTTTCCAGATTTCAGTTGAATTGATGTTTTCGTGTGATGAAATGTTTTTGCCTCTGTTCATTTTTATTGTGTTCCATACTTGGGTGAAATGTCCCAAGGTAAGCTTTTTTTTGCAGCAGGTGAGAATAGTTGAGTGACAAAAACTTGAGTTTGTCCTGTCAATTGTTTTCATTTCTGTTTTTACAAGTTTATGTAGTTCTGTGAAAATCAATTTATATCAAGTTCTTTACATTGCGGTAGCCTATTTGGCAGGATGTGCTTTTTCATATTTCTAGTAATTTTGGTAGGATGTGCTGGTATTTGGTAAAGATTCACCAAGGGAACATTGCCAATTTGTTGCAACACATGTGGTTTTGTCAGTCTAGGCTTCTCTTTGTCGATTGCACTACTCTCATTTTCATAGCTAGTATTGTCTATTTTCTGTCTTCATTAAAATGAAAAAGTGCACAATGATTCATTTACAAAAACATTAATTTCATCACTTCTGGTTGTTTGCTGTGTTGTTTTTTACTTATCCTTCTGCACAGACATGCATCAACTCCGTCTTATTTAGCTTTTCCATCTATTTACTTGTTCTAGTATTTGCTTATGTCTGTGCTATTTTATTTTATGATAGAAATGAAATAGTTAAACCTTACGATAGAGGTGAACACGTATCCAAAGTTACCCAAGGGGACGGCACTTGTTTTTACATTCTTGAAGACTTTCCCCGCTCTAGAACAATAGTTAGTAGTCAGTATAGCCAGTAGTTGGCCTTAAGCCTAGCTGTGTTTCAGAATCAAGCATAAACATATACAAACAACTGAAGGAACACAATTATCAAGAAACAGCAGCCATCGTAACTTCACTGAAACAAATATGGAGTACCTTTATATTGAAATGACTGATGCCCTCAAAGAGCCGGATCTTGTCCACTAGGACCCAAAAATGCCATCACAGTGTGAATCCCCATGACCTCTATTTGTTTACTTCAGATTCTCCACCAATGCACAGTGTTTGGCTAATGCAGAAAGACGTCATGAAGAAGTAATGAGCGAATTTCAGCACAAAAAGAATGAATTACTGTTATTTTGCAGCACGATACACCAATATGGTTATTTTTTCTTCTTGTTTACCAAGTGGTAGTTGTCATAGGCTTTAAACTTCATTGGCATATGAGATTGTTTTGGCCTATCTATTTTTAGCAGAAAGTGCACTCTCATTTTCGCAATGCTTTTTCCTGGAGCTACTTTGTTTGATCCATAATTTTTTGGTGATTTTCACAACTTTGCTAGTTATATTAGTCATTTTTAAAGATGAAATAAACTCATTTGGTGATTAAAAGTAGTCTGCCCTTATTTTGTAAAGTCTCTACTGGAGATTCTCCTCTTTTTGGCCCTGGAATTGTAGATTAATCTATGCCCTTGAGTTGTTGAATTTATAATGTCCTACTGAAATTGTTTTGCAGAAGGTATCTCAATTCATGAGTCGTGCTGTGCGTCTCAATGAAGCTTTTTCAGTTGTGAGGCGGGTTCCTATTTTACGACCTTCACTGCCAGCTGCTGGGGTCAATCCATGGCCTGTGATGAGTTTCAGATAAACAATTCTTCTTGTGAAATATATAGAAAAAGAAAGGATCATGTCCATGATCTGTGCTAAAAGACTAAGTTCTCATGCCTTGCTTTGTATTAAACTAAATATGGCTGCTTTGTGTATGAACTTTAAGTTAAGAACCTTTTGCATCAGTTTGTGTAAAATACAAACAAAAGTTTCAACCAGGTACAGACTTTCAGTTTCTTTCTTATATTTCCTGTTGTCTGATGTGTATATGCTCTCTCCATCTTAATCTGAATGATGTAAATTTCATATGATTGTAGCATAGAATGAATGAATGATATGTTTTGAACTTCCAGTTCTGTCCCTTTTCTTGGGGGAGTTATTGAATTAGTGTATCATTTTTGCTTGCTAATATCAAATATTACATAACTAAGAAAGTCTAGCGAATTTGTTGCATGGTTCGATGAAGGTCATCATTGTAAAGAATGTGTATCAAATTTGGAGGTGGAAACAGAAACTCCCCTTTTGCGCCAATTCACCATCAATATTACAAGCTTGAAAAAAGTTTACATTATCGAACATGCCAAAGGATTTTCGTCACTAAACATTTGACAGGGGTAAATATGATCAACTGAATATTGAGGAGGATATTGGAATCTAATTTCCACTACTTCTGTGCAGATCTTGTTTTTTATTTTACTTTTATTATCATCCTTGCACTTATCTTTGTCCTTGTTCTTGTCTTTGACATTGTCCTTGCGTCGTCCTATTTCCTCTTCTTCTTTGACAAACTCTGTATGTTTTCCCAAATGTTTCTTGATGTATTCTATGAGCTTTGGTGCATCAACTATTCCCCTCACAGTCACCATTGAAGTCTCCATGTTTGCTTCTACATTTAGAACACCTAACAATGTCCCAAGAGGTCAGAAAAAAATACAGTTTGGATTGGGAAACTACATACATGACAGATGAATCAAGTAGTCCTAATTTAAGTCCTCAACTTGGATCTTTAATAGAACATTACTACATTATATGTAAATTGCACTACAGATCTAAGTGAATTGTAGAGAGAGAAAAGAAATAGGTTATACCTTTCAATCCCTCCAAGCAGTTCTTAATATCAGTTTCACAACCTTGACAATGCATTAACATTTTGAGCACTACAACTTTCACCTGAGGCGGAGGCTAATATTCACAGTAGCAAGATCACAAGAAATGACATGAGAAAAAGGGATACAAATCATACAATAGAGTAGAAACTCCATTTGTTCTTGCAGATGGTAGGGAGGTAAACTAGTCAATGTTGAGCTGTTATCACATACCACATGTTTCTTTTCTGGCTCCTTTATCTCTTTGCTTTGTGGTTTTAGTTTGGGAGATATAAGTTCGGCATTTCTGCTACACTTCTTTTGAACTCTCTCTAGAACCTTCAATGGATCAGCCCTTTTCCCTTTTACCACCACTCTGTTGTTTGGATAATCAACCTCAACCTCTTCAACACCTAATGAATCAGTAAAAAGAAGAAAGTTATATATGAATGCGGTTCACATAATCACAATAAACAGTTGGTTGTGTATAAGAACTCTTACCTTCAAAATATCTCAAGCAACTGGAAACCTTACTTTTGCATCCTTCACAATGCATTAAAACTTTTAACACAATTTCATTGCTGGAATCACATTTCTTCTCTGCCATGTTATGGAGTAGGAATAGTACTTTGTGAGGAGGGGAGTTGAGATATGAATATAGGGAATATAGGACATGTAAAAAGGTATATATTTATGTTCTTAGAAACAGTTTCCTAGCAAATGATTTTTGTGGTTACCATCTTGCCAATAAATATCTTGATTACATGACTATTGGCTTACCATTCCACCAAATAGAGAAAATCTAATTTGGCATATAAGTTAATAGGAGTAAAGAATAAATTTCCAAAGTATGGTGTGGAGCATTTAATTACTGTAATACTGGCCCTTACAACTTATTTCTAATTCAGTTTTACATATAAGGCTATAAACTAATCCAGAGACCACATTAAAATATCATAATGGTGCTCTTAATCTCGTTTAGTTATGACTTATGAGACAGTAAAAAGTCTAGACATTAGTGTTAGAACATGAAAGGATTGTTAACTGCAGTCCTTTTAAAGAAACAAACAGGTTTATGCCATCTCATTGATGGACATTTAGTGAGTCCATGATCATAATCCCGGTAAATGTATTAGCAATATCCTGCAAAGTGTTCTGCCTTCTCTTCAAACAATTTATCATATCTTCAAAGCTTAATCAATTTCTATAGGGGAACAATACCATTATCATCTTCTGATATGATACAACCTGGATTAGCATAATGGAACTGAAAATGTACTGATATAGATTTGCAATACTAAACTGATGGTTGTGAACAGAAAGTAGCAAAATGATTCTGCGCAAATGCATCTGTTCTTTATTTTCCTTGTTGCTCAGAATAAAAAACAACAGCTGATAATCTATTTGGTATTCCTTTTATTCACTGTTTTGTACAAACAAGCAAAGGATCATACAATGTTATAATAACCTAATATTGTGTGCCCGATCACATCAGATGCATTTAGCCACCACTGATTGGAGGTATAATGGCCAACTCGTCTTTGTCTTTAACAAGTGCCGACTCAGTTGTATACTCTTCATTAAGAGCAAGCACCATGCACCCACGGATCTCTTCCAAGCTAGGAAAAATGGAAATGACCTTATCTAAACAATCATTGGCTGTACTACCAGATGATACCTCCAATGTCATCTCAGTGAAGCCAGTAAGGTCCCGAGCCCTGGCAAAAAACAACACCTTTATCTTAACAGATGAATCCTCAATCCCCATAGTTGTAAGATCCATAGTTACAGACTTAATCTCTTCTTGCTTGAAATCCATTGCAGAACACCCTGCCTCATGAATTATTCGTTCTGAAGCATGTACCCTGCAATGATAACAAAGCGAATCTTGTTTTATAAAGTGGGAAAGTGCTTATTACTTGCTTCAAGTGTAAATTAAACCATGAGCCAATGCAAGACAGTTTGGAACTTCAGATTTTTCCCAACAAAGTCCAGCATTTGAGGTTAATCTCATAAAAAGGTTAAGCCTCTGGAAAGTAATTCATCAACAAGATAACAATATTATGGACCAAGCAAATCATGCCTGGCATTTGGAGAACCTATTTTTTCCAGTGAATGGAGCTTGTTTCATCCAGAATGACAGTTGAAAATGCCAAATAAACCATCATTAACTAATTATGTGCGATTACAACTGATAATGGTTGAAAACGCTGAATACATCATAACGCATGGGTCATGTATATGTAAATGTATTAAACCTCAATTGAAACAAAGCTGGAATTCTCCTACAACTGAAAACTCAAGAACAAGTTACCAACCTAGTTAAATAACCTCAAAGTGTAATAGGGTTTCTATTACACTATATTCCAAACAAATCCACACATGACACACCTGTGCAAGAATTACCAACTAGCAAGCTTCTATACAATTCCTACATCAAAAAGTTCATCTTTTACTTCCAATTAAAACAAAAAGGGGATGTTGTTATGCATAAAATGCAACGGTAATTCCTTTGCCGTCGTAAGAGTCTTTTTTTTTTAGCAATTTTCGTGCATTAAACATACCCCAAATCAGATCACGAATCCTGACAGAACAATTTCAATCTCGTCTAACCTCCCTACACGTATTCTGAACTGATGCTGCTATAGACTAACAATTATGAGCCCGTCTAACGTCCTTATATCGATTCTGAACTGCTGCTGCTCTACATCACAAACCGCAGGCCTGTACCTTTACTTAAGGGCAACAAAACCAGCCTTTGTCCTTTCATTTTCTTTTGAGCAAACCCAAAGAGCGAAAAAACCAATCAATTTCAATGGAAATCCCAAGACTCTAACAAATTATTAAACACAATTCTAGATTTCAACTCATACATTAAACTGTACTATCATGCCAAGTAGCAATATAAATCGGAACCCATCTACACAATCGGCCCCTAAAATGTTATCATAAGTAAGCTTGCAAATCCAAAAACTTAAACAATCATAAATCTGCTAATGTCAAATCCCAATGAATCAAAAGTCTTTAAATTAAATTCAAAAAATCTTTGCTACTGATGAAGTATTCCAAAAGCAGTGTATGATCAAAATAGTCAACGACCCTACAAGTCAAACAAACCAACAACTGATTTGAACTAAACTAAAATCAACACAATCCCAGATAGCAGCAAGCATATCCTAGAAAACTGAGGGAGGACTCATCCGTAAATAAAAGAATAGAAATCACATTTCTGGGAAAAGACAGAAGCTTAACCTTCACCAATACATGAGAAGCTTTCAGAGATTAGAGAGAAACTTGAGGAAGAGAGTCGTCGGAGCTGAGCTTTGGGCAGATTGGATATTCTTAAATA
Organism: Potentilla sterilis; assembly: GCA_963682095.1. Lineage (NCBI taxonomy): Eukaryota > Viridiplantae > Streptophyta > Magnoliopsida > Rosales > Rosaceae > Potentilla > Potentilla sterilis. The sequence goes on from OY821757.1 coordinate 55,966,601, forward strand.
GACCGACCGAATGAATATTCTCAAGTGCACCGTGTTACCATGTGCGTAAATGCAACACATCTTAACCCAACTTCAATAAGACACCGTTGGATTAGTGTAACAGCCAGGATTGAAGGAGCACAACGTATATATAGCACGCCTCACGTTTCGTTTTTAAATTTCGAAAACAGAGAGAGAGTCTTTCCCAGTCTTTAATGGAGATTGAGGTCGCTAGTGATCGATAGAAAGAGAGAGAAGGACAGTTGGGTTTTCCTCATTGATTGTTGAGTCTCCAACTTCATTGATATTTGGGGGTTTAGGGTTCTACATTGATTTGGAAGTTGCTAAGTAGTCCTGAAGATGAATGGATTTAATGTTTACTAAGATGAATGAAATTATTGTATACTATTCATGCTTTTCGTATCTGATTATGATTGGTTTAATGTGAGATTGTGATTTATCTTGTTCTACATAACAGGAAAATCTGCTGAGGATGAAGATCTTGGTTGGGATTTCAGATGTTGTTTTTAGCCACCGGCAAACCGGCAGGGGTTTATCTCTTAGGCCAAGTTATAGTACCAATATTTGTGTGTTGGACTTTATTAGGAGGGCCGAATTGGTTAATTTATAACTTAGCATATGATTGGTAGTAGTGACCATCCGGAGGGATGATAACATATGAATGGTAAGTCAATTCATGAGTACGTAGATGAACTACTTTGCGGTTAGATCTCTTCTGTGTTCTGATTTTCACTAATGCAGCTAGGCACAGTCTCTTCTGTCTTCACAAGATTGATATACTTGTGATGCTGGTGTTTTTGCATTCGTCTAATGCTGTGTTCATTTCTAAATCACAGCTATAGACTGAGAGTAACTCGTTATGCTTCTGAAAGACCTTTAGTCACTAGGACTCGCACATAGAACATGATATCTTGACGTGTACTCGTAATACTACTAGCATTGGTGGATCAACTATTCCCCTACAATCACCATTGAAGTAATCCATGTTTGCTTCTACATTTAGAAGCCTATCAATACCCAAACAGAGAAGAGAGAACTGAACAATGCAAGATCAGTCATGTAGTCCCAAGTTAAGTCTTTGTAGAACATCGATCACTTCATTTTATTTGAATCGCACAGCACACATTTGAACTCACTCCAAGACCTTCAATGGAGCAGCCCTTTCCCCTCTTACCACCACTCTTCAATTAAATTAGAATTAGAAAGAAGAATGTATGACCGTTATGCAGATCACTTGAGAGAATATGTGCAGACTGCAGTGATAATATCTCCGAGTTCTTGTAAGATACGGGGAAAATAATATAGGAAAGTCGCAAGTGCTTATGCCCTGCTTCGAAAAAGCCAAATAAAACGCCGTTGGATTGGTGTAACGGTCAGGATTGAAGGAGCACCACATATTTGGCACGCTTCACTCTGTCCCAGGATTGAAGGATTGAGGTTGCTAGTGATCGATAGAAAGAGAGTCTTGGGTTTCCTCATTGGGAGTTCAGGCGGTTATGTAAGCAAGCATTCTTCATCACTCATTGGTGAGTCTCCATTTCCATTCATAGGTACTGACATTAATTTAGGGGTTTAGGGTTCTATATTGATTTGGTTATAACTGAATTTCATGATAATGTGGACTTTAAATTTTATCCATGTTGTAGAAAATGATGAGTTCTGAGTCTAACTCTGCTAGATTAGCATATTTTGATTATGCTTTGGGGTCTAGACATAAGCTGTGGAAGCTCTTTCATTTACAATTCTAAGTATATAGTCTGTTTGTATTTTATAATTTGGATGAAAGTGTGTTGCTTGTGTGATGAACACAGTTGTTATTGTAGATTGGTTTGTGTTAGCTTTTATTTGCTTATGTTGATACTGTCAGTATGTTATAGGTTGGTGTGGTGATGAGTATTGATGGGAATTTCGTTGATGCTGAGTCGGGGGAAGAAGATGATTTCAACATGGAGACAGAAGGCATTGAAAGCACCGAAGAAACATATGGAGCAGATGGTCCTTTTGAGTACAATGGGAAGAGTTTCCGGGAGCTGACGATCAAGGACTTTGATGGGACTTATTTCAAAACTGTTGAGGATGCTGAAAAGTTCTATGAAATTTATTCTTCTGCACTTGGGTTCCGGATAAGGAAATATAGGCGTGAAAAGGATTTGTGTGGCATTATCAAGAGAAGAGGGTGGGTGTGTTCCAAAGAAGGTCAAAGGAAAGACAGAACGAAACAAGTAAGGGCGCCTTCGTGCAAAACTCGTCCGCCCAGGCCCAGCAAGAGAGAGAAATGTATGGCTGGTTTTGGTGCGAAGTATTCCCTGGAACTTGATGCTTATTATGTGAAATTTTTTACCACTCAGCACAGCCACGATTTACCAAAGTCTGACAAGGTGCAATCGCTTCTTGGCAAGAAAAATGATTTGGCACATGCAGTTGCAATGCCCAAAGCCAAACACACAAACCAAACCTTTGGTGCACATGAGAATCATCCATCAGGTGACAATGAGTGTGGAGGTCCAACTACTGAATTGGCTTTGGCACACTCAATTGCATTACGCACAGCCAGAGAGTCGGTGGAAACCCCTGCTGCATATGTCTATCACCCATCAGGTGGAAATGCACTTGTGGATTTAACTGCAGGATCGGATTTGGATCAGGGAGATGCACTACGCAGAAGTTCAGTCAACTCTGCTGCTGCATCTCAGCGTATGGTTGAACCAGCAGGTGGACATGCGTTTCTGAGTAGATCAGATTTGGTGCAGACAGCGGTAATGCACAAAGACTCAATCACAACCTCTATTGCATATGAGTATATAGTTCATCCAGCAGGTGGATATGACTTTGTGGATTTAATGAATAGGGAGTTGTATAATAGGATGGACATAGAATGCCATGATGCTTTGTTGAATGGTGACACACAAGCGGCGATTGGCATTATGAATGCAAGGGCTGCAGAGGATCCTGAATTCTTATGCAAATTCTGCGTGGATGAGCGAGGCAGGCTTGGAAACTTGTTTTGGAGAGACTCATGTTTATTGTTAGACTACACTAGGTTTGGGGATGTACTGATATTCGACTGTACATTCAAGACAAACATTTACCAGAGTCCCCTAGCTGTGTTTGTCGGTGCAAATAACCATCGCGGTACTGTTTTATTTGGATATGCAATACTGGTTGATGATACCATTGACACCTACAAGTGGGCTTTGCAAACGTTTTTGGGTGCAATGAAGGACAAAAAACCAATATCTGTTTTGACCAACGGGGATGACAAAATACAAAATGCCGTAGTTGAAGTGTTCCCCAAGGCCCGACAACGTCTATGTTCATGGAACATCGAGAAGAACTTGGCTACAATGATTAAGGACCCGGATGTGGTGAAAGCTTTTACTCAATTTTTATACCATGCTATACCACCTGATGAGTGGGAACTGGGCTGGAAGTCTATGGTAGAGACCTATGGGCTTCAAGATAATTCCTGGATTGATATGATGTACCACAGGCGCAAGAGATGGGCAGAAGCATTTTTCAAAGGTAATTTTTTTGGTGGAATGAGTAGCATGCAACGTTGCCAGGGGATCTATAGGAATCTGGAGACTGCTGTAGGTAAGTTTGACAGGTTTTGTGAATATATTCCCCGAATGGACAAGTCCCTGAGGAAAATGAGAAACATTGTTAGTGTTGATGACTTTAAATGTGAGAACTCAAAGCCAGTTATCATTACTCACATGCGATCTTTGGAGCAGCAGATAGCTGACATCTTCACTCATGACATCTACCTTCTGATAATGCACCAGATAGATTGGGAGAGAAAATACATAATCACCAAGTCTGAGCCATATGCAGGAGGGGACGGTAAAGTGTTTCACCTGACCCAATACGATTTGCCACACAGGAGTTGGACTGTTAATTACCACCATAATATAAGCAAAGTGTGGTTCTTGTGTTCATGCAAACTATTTCAGTCAGACGGAATCCCTTGTGCCCATATATTTTGTGTAATGAAAGCTGAGCTGATATTGAAGTTACCTGAGTCCTTGGTTCTGAAGCGATGGACATTGGCTGTGGGGAAGCCAGTGAACTTGCATAACTTGTCTGATAGGAATTTGCAAATGGTAAGGTATGCGTCCTTGGTTTCCGAAACTAAAAGTATCTGCTTCCCAGCTTCTATGAGTGAAGAAGCAGCCAAGAAGCTGAAAGGTGAAATTGCCAAGCTGGCAGGTGATCACACGGAGAGCCAAACCCACAGTGGATTGCAGAATTTGATACATCGTCACCTACTTCATGTTGGATCAGATGCCCACAGCTTTACCGGTTTTTCAGTTGGTGTCAATGCCGAACATTATGCTCGCAGTCTTCCTCCTGGTGACTTTAGAACCTACTTCTTTTGAACTAGAGTTCATTATATGCTTGCCCTAACCACTACAAGTGGTCGAGTTGGTAAGAGTTTTAGTGTGAGAATCCCTCCGCCGACGCTAATTGGAGTTAAATCCCAATTTATTCTTAGTGGTCAGGGGAATAAAGCCTTTTGACAAGATCCATCGGCGCGGATTAGTCTCTGGGTTTAGAAAGTTTTTGAGGATACCATTGTTGATTTATTAGAAAAAAATAAAAAAAAATGCTGCCCTGGTTTTGTGTAACATATAGTCCCTGCTCTCCATTTAAGAAGGCTTTGAAGCTTTTGTATTCTAGCATAGGCTTCAGACACTGACGAGTTATGTAACTATATTCTGTAGCATAGTTGTATTCTGGTTGTTTAATAGTGCTAAAGGGTTTCAAGTGATCCATCTTGTAGAAATGAGCTTGAGCTGTTTATATTTTCCATGTAGCTGACGACACCGTTTCGACGAGAATAATAATACTAGGGAGATGATAAGACTACGTTCTTGTTCATCGTCTCTGCTGAATTTTCACTTCAGTTCCAGAGCCAGATGTTTATTCTTCTCCAATCAAATTCAAAACCCACAATGTATCTACAAGCTCTTCACCCACAAAGCATTTCACAATGCACATTCAAACCCAGACATTCTTCTTTCTGCTCTGATTTCTTCTATTAAGTCCTGCTCTTCTGTCTCCTATGGCCGTGCCATTCACGCGTGTGTTATCAAGTCTTACAATTACAGTGATGGGTTCATTGGTGATCAGCTGGTCTCCTGTTATGCGAAGATGGGTTCAGCAGAAGATGCACTGAAGCTATTTGATGAATTGCCCAAGAAGGACTTGGTGTCTTGGAATTCTTTGATTTCCGGGTTTTCTAGAAGAGGGTATGTTGAGATATGCTTGAATGCTTTATTTAGGATGAAGTTTGAAATGGACATACAACCCAATGAGGTTACGCTTATATCTGTAGTTTCAGCTTGTGCTAGCAGAGGAGCTCTTGTTGAAGGTATGTACATTCATGGACTTGCACTGAAATTGGGTGTGCTGTGGGAACCAAAGCTTGTTAATTCTTTGATAAATCTGTATGGAAAGTTGGGCTATTTGGATGAAGTTTTTCGATTAGTTGAGACCATGCCGATACAAAATGTAGTGTCATGGAATTTAATGATTGCAATTCATGCTCAAAATGGATCTTCAGAGGAGGGATTGAATTGTTTTAATCTCATGAGAAGGGCTGGAGTTTATCCTGATGATGGTAGTGTTGTGTCTTTGCTTCAAGTTTGTGAGAGTTCTGGTTTGAGGAAACTAGCAGAGGGGGTCCATGGGGTAATCATCAAATGTGGTCTCAGTTCAAATGTCAGAGTTGCAACAGGAGTTCTAGATTTGTATACGAAGTTGGGACGATTAGATTATTCACTCAAGGTTTTCAAGGAGGTTATTGATCCGGATAAAGTAGCTTGGACTGCAATGCTTGCAGGTTATGCTACGCATGGGAATGGACGAGAAGCAATGGAGATCTTTGAAAGCATGGTTAGGGAGGGTGTTGAGCCTGATCACGTCACCTTCACTCACTTGTTAAGTGCTTGTAGCCATTCAGGACTCATCAAGGAAGGGAGATATTACTTCAACATTATGTCTGAGGTCTATGGAGTTGAGCCTAGGTTGGATCACTATTCATGCATGGTTGATCTTCTGGGTCGCTCTGGGCTTCTGAATGATGCTTACGAGCTGATTAAACGAATGCCAATGGAGCCAAACTCTGGCGTATGGGGGGCTCTTTTCGGTGCTTGTAGGGTATATGGTAACATTGAGCTTGGTAAGGAAGTTGGAGAGAGGTTAATTTCTCTAGAGCCATCCGATTCCAGAAACTATATCCTGCTATCAAATATATACTCCGCAGCTGGTTTGTGGAGGGATGCTTCAAAGGTGAGGGCTTTGATGAAGGAGAACGGTTTCACGAGAACCCCTGGTTGCAGCTTTATTGAATATGGAAATGAAATTCATCGCTTTACGGTGGGAGATCAGTCTCACCCCGAGTCAGAGAGGATATATGCCAAGTTGGAAGAAGTGACTAGAAAGATTCGGAAGGCTGGATTTGTGTCTCAAACAGAATTTATTTTGCATGATGTTGAAGAGGCAGTGAAAGAAGATATGATCAGTAAGCACAGTGAGAAACTAGCCATTGCATTTGGACTATTGGTGATTAATGCTGGCATGCCAGTTATTATTACCAAGAACCTTCGAATATGTGGTGACTGCCATAGCACTGCAAAGTTCATATCATTGATTGAGAAGCGAACTATCATAGTTCGAGATTCTAAGCGGTTCCATCATTTTACTAAAGGTATATGCACTTGCGGAGATTATTGGTAATACTGTGCACCATGATCCCAGCTGTTTGGCAAAAGTCTTGTTCTCGATCTCTAGGCGTACTTGCTGATGCATGTGCTGCTCATTTACCAGGTTCTCTGTTTTCGTACAACATTGTGCTGCAGTTGTGATCAGGTGATATTTTGTTTTAGTTCTTTACGTTGAAGTATAGACAACACTTTAGGGAACATATGTAAAATTAACATATTCTGTGATTTATGCTTGACATCATACATAGTTTAATTTGACCTTACTAGCACCAAAAGGGATAATATCATGATAACTTTTGGGAAGAGAGAGAAAAAATAAATAAAAATACATGAGAATATTGCAAGGTAATGAAGATTGAAGAGCAAGCATTTATTTTAAGCTACAGACTTTTTTCTGCTCTGTCTTTTTTGAAATCATGCCAGACAGTTTCTTTGTTTCTTTTCAAGGTCTTTTTTTTTAGAGAGTGTTTCTTTTCAAGGTCATTTTGAATAGAAACAATGAAAATGCATACCATTTTGATGTTCAATATGCATATCATAATTGTCTTTGACAAAGAGAATTAAGATGTGATGAGCGACTGGGCCCATTACATTTGAAATCACAAAGTAGAATTTGTAATGAGGACTTAGCCATCAGAGACATTTTCTTCTAAACGATATTCTTCTGTTAAACAGTTGAACTTTCATTCAATATTTTACTGTATGTACTGTGTTTATTGATCCTGTTGTATCCTAGTTGCTCAAAAAGTTGAAACTTTGATACATATTGAAGTATGTTAATTAATGTGAATGCATTTATGTAAAGAATGTGTTTATTACATCAAGTGGAGCTTGGAAGCTTGGAAGCTTGGTGGATTTGGTTTTGCTATCTCAACAGATCAGGCCTCAGGCAATATGGCTAATGTTCAGGAATTTCATCATGCAGTAAGTTAAGCCTTGATTGATTCTAATAAACTATTATATTGCGTTTCACACTCCCATTTTGACAATATTATGAATTGCTACTTTCTGTTCAGATTCAAGTTAGGTTTCGATGTCTTATACAGCATACCATTCATGATTCACACATAGCCATGTTCGGTTCCCTTTTAATTTTTTTTATTGATGGATCTGTGAATGTTCACCTACATATTTCTATACTTTTCTTTTGCTACAACTTTGAAATAGATATTTTCTAGCATGCTGGTCTTCTTTACAAATGGTTAAGAGTTTTTTGTCTATGTTTTTATGAACCATATGATGCTTCTTTAGACAATGAATGACTATTTGGGTTTATTTGTGTTAAGCTTCGTTAGTTCCATTCAGAAGATGAATTTCACATTTTTCCTGTGTGAACCATATGTTTGAAATTGATTGTGCAGGAGTATGATGTTGAGGACTCTGTACCACCACTTCAGCCATCGCTGAATTACACTGCTCCTGAACTTGCTAGGAGAGCATCTTCGGCTGGATGTTCTTCTGATATTTTCAGCTTTGGATGTCTTGCCTATCACTTGATTGCACGAAAGCCTTTGTTTGACTGCCACAATAATGTCAAGCTGGTACGCTTGATATCTATTCTTCGTTTTGTGCAAATGGTGGTATTGTAATCGGTATATGAAATTACATATAGTTTTATTTTCAATTGCTAGTGATTCCCATTCGTGATCTAAGAATCGTGCTTTATTCTTCTTCAAATACCATAACTTTTACACATCCTGTTCTTTGTTCTCATGATTTTGGTAGTGCTATTAAAGGAGTAAAAAATGAACTTTCTAGCTTGTACCACCTAGTTCTTTTAGGGAGGCGCGACAATGTTTAGGCTAGGAAAGCAAGTCTTGTCCTGGCATGCTTGACTTCATTTGTACCCAAACAAATCTCAACTGGATTGTTCTATCAAATTGGTTCTTGATTTTGTAGTATCAGCAATAAATGTTTATTCATATGTTTGTTTCTGCAGTACATGAATACCTTAAGTTACTTATCTACTGAAGCCTTCTCCTCTATTCGTCCTGGGTTGGTTCCTGACTTGCAAAGGATGATCTCTACAAATGAGTCTTTCAGGCCAACAACTATTGATTTTACAGGTAATTTCTGTCAACCTTACTCTATTAGATCGTCCTCAGTGGATTATAAACTTCCTCACATATTCTAAGCGCTTCTCAGTTTTAGCAATCCTTGAAGATGTTGCGACTTTCATAGTTTTGCAAAGTTCGTATCATTGATTGAGAAGCGAACTATCATAATTCGAGTCTCTAAACGGTTCCATCATTTTACTAATGGTATTTGTAATTGTGGAGATTATTGGTAATCCTGTGCACCATGATAACATCTGCGTGGCACAAGTCTTGTTCTCGATCTCTCAGCCTACATGCTGCGATGTGCTGCTTTTCTACCGGTTCTCTGTTTTGAGTGTTTTCTTATATGGTGGTGCAGTTATTACTTATTAGTTTCCCATGGCACGTCGAAGCCAATATTCAAATACTGAAGCTGGCCAGAGAAATGATAAACGGTAAGAGTGGATTTCAATTGCTGGTAAATCATGCATTGTTTCACTTATCTCAGAAGATATAGTGTCTTCAATTAAAAGGGTAGCACTATTGCAGCAAAATTTTTGTTAAAATGTACATTTACCATAACAGGAAAATTTCATTGCCTTTTACAAACATAAGCTCTGCAGAACATAGAAGATACAGAAAGATACATTGGCTTTTGCCTTCTCCTAAAGATCAAGTAAAATGATCCTAAGTTATCACTCCATGCTCTCTTATTTCCTCTAAGCTTCGTGTGCTTTTATTACTAAGTTAGCATGACACTGTGGTATGATGCTGTTCTGTCCTGCTACTAGGCTTTTTTACATGCAGCCAGTGGAGAACCGCAGAGACAATCGTTCCCTAAAAACGCTGAAGCCGGAAACTTGGTAGCCGGAAGTTGTCCACACAGATGATTATAGCTGACGTTCAATCTGTCAAGCCCAGCCACAGCCTTAGGCACCTTCCCGAAAACCAAATTCCTCGACACATCCAAGTGCTTCAGTGTCTCCACAATCCTCAAGCTCTCGAGATTAAACTCCAACTTGTTTCCAGAAGCCCAAAAACCCACCAAGAAATCAGTCTTGTTCAGCAATCCAATTGGACTACCTGTAATCTGATTCCCAGACAAATCAATGTAGTCATAGTAATAGGTCTGCGCAGGCTTCCAGTTGTCCAACTTCAACTTGATCCCGCAGTTTGCGAGCTTCAGAGAGTAAATGATCGGCGAGGAAGTAACCCATTTGGGAATGTCATTCAAATGGAACATGTTGTAAGACAAATCAAGTGACTCAATGCCTTTCACATTCAACTGCGGGAATGGATCGACCAGTTGATTATGAGACAGATCGAGATTGAAGATCTTGGTCAGATTGGCAAGTGTCTTGGGCACAGTGCCTGTGAACTTATTATGACCAAGATCAAGGGTATCAAGGGCCTTGAAGTTTCCTAGAAATGCTGGGATTTGACCGGTCAAGGCATTGTGGCCAAGCTCAAGGAAACGCAACTGTGGCGCCAAAGCGGAGATTGAAGCTGGGATTTTTCCGGTTAATTGATTGCGGGAAAGACTGAGACTAACGAGCTCCGACAAGGAAGCGAAGATGTCGGGTATGGGACCCGACAACCCGTTTCGCTCGAGAGTAAGATAAGTGAGCTTGTTTAGGTTTTTGATGCCTGTGGGGATGGACCCGGTTAAGAGGTTGCCGCCGAGTTTGAGCTGACCCAACTGAGTGAGCTTGGAGATTGAGCTCGGGATCGGACCGGTGAAGCGGTTGAAGTAGAAACTGAGTGCTTCGAGCTGGCTCAAGTTGCCGACAGAAGTGGGTATCCGACCGGAGAGCTTGCTGTTTTCGATGTAGACGTACTTGAGATTGGGGAGCTTGAAGAGGAAACTCGGGAAAGAACCGGTGAGGTTTCTGAGGTCTTGGAGATAAATGCCGTTGAGGAGTTTGAGCTTTGAGAGTGAGGGAGAGATTTGACCGGATAAGTAGGAGTTGGGCTTGTCGTTTTGGCCGGAGAGGGACAGCATTGTGACACGGTTGTTGTCGCAGTTGACGCCGGACCAGGTGCAGCAGTCGGTGCCTTTCTTCCATGAGGAGAGCAAGTTGGAGGGGTCGGATGTGATGCCTGACTTGAAGGCGAGGAGGCCGGCTTCGTCGTCCACGTGGCAGGCGGCGGAGGTGGGGGTGAGGGAGCGGAGGGCGAGGAAGAGGAGGAGGAGGAGGTGGTGGTGCTTCATGGTGTTTTTGTTTGCGAGGATGTGAGATTTTGGTTGTGGAGAGGTGGCTGTCTATATAGTGAAAGAAGAGGAGGGTCGAAGCAGCTAAGCGTTAATTAATTGAGAGCAACTTGGGATTGGGATTAATGAGCACGTATCGGTGTTGGTATGGATTGGTCAGACACGGCGGCTGGGATCCAGCAATGGAGAAGTAGAGAGTGTCCAAGTGTTTCCCGCATGTGGTGAAATTCCATCATAGCCTCTTCTAGATGCCCCCACATGAAATAAATATACTTCACTACCGACAGTCAATCCTCCGTACTGTTCAAATGGATAATTTACCTAAATTAGCAAGTGTGGTTGACGCACTGGCAAATTTGACTCATCTCTAGATTTCATTACTCAATTTGGCACAAGAAATGCATCAAGTTTTCATCTCAAATATTGGATGATCGTTTACTATCATGCTTGTATCTTCCTCTATTGCACATGTTTGCGTCTGATTATGTGTAAATACTAAGTAAGCGTTCGGTATATGAGACTTTGGTGCTAAACCGAGAATTGATTGTGATTAGGCACTATGAGAGCATTTACTAAACTTGAATGAGATATGGAATTAGAGAGAACAAAATGAGAAAGAGAAGAAATGAGAGAGACGAGGAATCGTTCCTAATTTTTTGTTTAGATGAATGGGAGAGGAGGAATTAGTATAAAAATGAAGTTAACATGACTACGATACCATACACAAACAACAAGTGCACAAATGTGATCTGGTGGGCTTATGGGGTAATGGATTATGATCACAAATGGACTGCTTAAGCTGGTATTGGTGTGAGTACCTATTGGTAACGGCGTGCAACAATTTTATGAGTAATAAGAATGGGGTTGTGCTGCAGTGTGCATATGCTATGCAATAAGGAATGGGTGAGAACACGAATGAGTGCGTGGGATGATGATGTGGCGTTGAAATCCGCCATGCAATGAGTATGGAGCGGGGTGAAACCCGGATGAGTGCATGGGGTGATGATGTGGCGTTGAGATCCGCCATGCAGTGAGTATGGAGCGGGGTGAAACCCGGATGAGTGCATGGGGTGATGATGTGGCGTTGAGATCCGCCATGCAGTGAGTATGGAGCGGGGTGAAACCCGGATGAGTGCATGGGGTGATGATGTGGCGTTGAGATCCGCCATGCATGGACTAGTCCCCCAAGTGTCAACGGTAGTTCTACCAAAGGTAGTATGAGCCGGGGGTAGCCTGGTGGGGTGTTAAAGCTGTAGTCCGATGAGTTGTCCCAGCTTGTGTTGGGATAAGCCTGGGAGGATTGCGGCTATGTTTAAGCGCCGGTCACAGCCCGCTGGTTCTCAGCTTTGGCGTGATGCAGGGTTTTTATCCTGTTGGAAGATTTTTACATGTGTTAGAGGAAAAATCTCCCGAGTGGGGTGGCGTGGAGATAACAAGTCTCGCCGTGGATCCCCATGTCACAGCTTGCTGTGATGCAGGGTTTTTATCCTGCTGGAAGATTTTTACATGTGTTAGAGGAAAAATCTCCCGGGTTTATAAAGCCCAAGCGTCCGTGGTTGTTAGGCACGGAGAGTGGCAACTGATGGGTTTGCCAATGAACCGGTGGAAACCTACATCACCGTTGGAGTGCCTATGAGCCGGTGGGATGGTACATCACCGTTGGAGTGCCTATGGACCGGTGGGATGGTACATCACCGTTGGAATATCACTGAACCGATGGGATGGTACATCACCGTTGGAATATCACTTGAACCGGTGGGATGGTACATCACCGTTGGAATATCACTTGAACCGGTGGGATGGTACATCACCGTTGGAATATCACTGAACCGGTGGGATGGTACATCACCGTTTTGAAGTTGGCGCTTGGGGAAGTGAGGGGCTGAACGCCTCGGTTCTTACCCCTATTTCGTCTAACTGCCGCTTATAGGCGGGGCAGGTGGCTGACATGCATTGAAGGGGGAACCCCATCAGTCCCATCAGTTATGATGGCGTGGGATGTTAACCGATGCCAGGACACGCGTCAGTGTGTAGCGGTGTGAGATAGAGGGCCTGGATTCTTTAGGCGTTTGACTTGCCCCGAATGAGCATTTTGGGGGGATTACAGGAGCGCCTAGGGCATCGGGCCTGCCTATAAAAAGGCCTCGTTCGTCCTCTATGTGCTGTTGCTGCTTTTAGGTTAAAGAGAGAGAGAGAACGTTGAAGAGGAGTCCGGCGAAAGTTCTGCGAAGGCACTCTCTGCTTATCCGTGCTTCAGGCGTTCTTGTGTTTGCCCTAATATCGCTCGTTGCTTTCCTGGGACCAGCTGCCCTCAGCTGTGCATTTTAACCGGTAAGTTTCGCCGTCTTTACTTCATGTTTTTGTTCTTTGTTTGGTTGATGTTTTGCGGTGGGGGGGCGTCTCGCCTCTGGTTAGTTTGTTTAGGGCGGAGATTCTGCGGCAGGTTTTAGGGAGCCATCGCAGAGGAAAGCCATTTTTTTGCTTGTAGCTGACCAGCAATGGGGTCTTGTTTTTCGTCCCCTAGGTTCAATGGCTTCTGAGAGCTCGGACGGAACTTCCGAATCGGCCGACAGGCGCCCGGTGGTGGATGATGAAGAGAGACTGGAAGATTGGCTTGCTTCAAGTGCGTCGGAGTCAGAAGCCGTTGCCCGTTCGGGGGGCGAGGTGTCGGCGTCCGGGTCACCGGGGCATGAAAGCATCCCGCACGGTGTACGTTTTCCTGACACCGCGTCCGTGGTTTACACCATCGGGAACGGGGGAGGGGCGGTGGTCTGTGACGAACCGGAGGGTACTATGAGCCCTGCTGAAATTGCTGTCTTCCGGGAGACCTGGAGTATTCCGGCCGAGGTGAAACTGCGGCCGTTGAATCCCGGAGAGTCGGCCTGTAACCCGGAGCGAGGTTGGGTTGCTGTGCATGCGGACCAATTTCGCCATGGATTCTCCCTGCCGCTGCCGGACTTTGTTCAGTATATGCTTAGCGCTCTGCGGGTGTGTCCTGCGCAGCTGCCTGGGAACCAGTGGAGGCAGTTGCTGAGCCTTGGGTGTCTGTACGATCTGTCAGGGATGAGCATGTCGTCGGTGAACGAGTTCCGGGCATTGTACAGGCTGTCCTTCTCAAAAAAGAAGGGGTGTCACGGCTCGCTTACTTTTAGCGCCCGAAACTTTCAGCCCATTGTGACCCGCCTGCCTTCCTGGGTAGACAACAATTGGAGGAAAAAGGTGGTGATGGCAGGCGGGAGGTGGCAGAAAGCGAGCAGGATGTACCGGGTCCCTGGGACCTTCCAGCCCCTTGGTGATCAGTCATACGAGTTGTCTGAGTTGGAGCAAGACAGGATCGCCAGGATATTTGGGTGCTGGGACAGTCTTGACCGGAGCTCCTACAATTTCATACGGCGGGAGGTGTTGGAGCACTGCGGTCTTGGGCGGGATCCTGGTACGTAGCAGGGTCCTTAGTAGTAGTCCCCCAGGTTCCCCTAGTTGAATTGATTCTAACCCTTTGTTTTGTTCTGTAGGTGCATCTTCTCGGACGGTCGTCAAGCCCGAAAATACACTATCCGTGGACGGTGCGGATCTCGTGTCGAAGTTGATGGAGAAGGGGGAGGTCGCTTCGCGAACCACGGTGGATCGGGAGACTGGCCAGAGTACTGTCCATACCGAACCGGTGGACCTGGATTTGAGCGACGACACTTACGTCCTGAGGCGTGTGAAGACTCATGCCTCAGATCCTTCTCCGGTCCCTGGTAAAGGGAAGACCATCGGTGGCCCGGCGAGGCTTCCCGGTGGTATTAACAGGATTCCGCACCGACCGGGATCAGTCCCGCTTGTCACTCGGGTCACCCTGGTAGGCGCACAGTCTTCTTCACCGGGTGACCGGGGTGACAAGAGGCAAAGAGTCATGGATGTCCCGGCGGCTACAATGGTGCCACTGGCTGGTAAGTCGTCCGGTGAGAACTTGGCCAAGCGGCTCAAGTTGACTCTTGGCGGGGCGAGTCCCGCTAGGGATAGTGCTGTTGCGGCTTCAACTTCTGTCGGTCAGCAGAGCAGCCCCTCCCCAATGGAAGAGCCTAGGAGGGAAGGTCCGGATAGTCCCTTCGTGCAGGGCCTGATGGAAGATCTAACCGGCCTTGGTCTGGATGGGCCTGGTGCTGCTGGAGCCCTGTCGGCGGAGAATCGCCAGAAAAGCAAGGAGTTGGTCCTCCGGGTAAGGAATATACCGCTCATACGACTTCTGGTGGTGGTGGTGTTTGTGTTGTATATTGTTTTTTATTGGTTCCCTGTCGTCCTACAGCTGTTGTACAGTCTTTACCAGCCGGACCCGAGTGAGGAGCTGCCAGAGTTGAAGAGGCAGGTGGCCGCTCTAACCGCAGCCCGCGACCGTCTGGAGGCTGAGAAGTCCAGGCTTGAACGGGAGAAGGTTAGGCTGGGGGAGAGGTCCAAGAAGCAGGTGGCCAAGCTGGAGGGCCAGGTCCGGAGCCTGGAAGAGGAGAAGGAGCGGGCTGAGGAGGAGAAGGCCGAGCTAGAGGCCAGGGTGGATGAGCTCCAAGTGGAGGCTGCTGCTGTTCGTGCCGCCACTGCCGCTGCGGCCGGTGAAGACGACCCGGAGGTATTCCAGCGGGTGATCAAGAAATATCACGATAGTGATCAATTTCTTCATCTTCTGGAGAAGGCCAGGGAGTCGGGTATCGCCGATGCCTACGTGGAGTGGGAGGAGAAGGGATATCTGGATACCTCCCGAATGCCGAAGGCACAGGCTGATGATGCTGATGGGCAGCAGCAGGAGGAAAGCGGGCCAGAAGAGGAGGGCGGTCCTCTCCTCTCCGGACCCCCTGGGGAAGGCGTATCTCAACCGCCTGTGCCTACTGATGAGGGTGCAGCGGTTCCATCTGAGGGGGCCGGTGAGCAGGCTAGGCCCGCTGAGGAGGAGGCTCCGTAGGTTGGTTTTTTTTTTTTTTTTTTTTTTGTAAATTCGCCCTTGGGCCGATTGTTTTGTAGCACCAGTGGATTTTGTCCCCCTTTCTTTGGTTTTGCCTGGGTGTTTTTTTTGGATTTTTGATAGTGTCGGACGTTTGCCTTGGACTTTTGTGTTAAAACTAGTTGGTATATACATTGCACAATGTTACATTGCATAATTTAATATTTACACCTTTCACCGGGTCTGAGCGTGCCTACCAGTCCTGGTCCCGAGCGGGATCTGCCCCTCTTCCTCCTACATACCGCTGAAGCTGACCGCTGCTTACTAGCCCCTCCACCGCTGTCTTGAGGGCGAAGTAGTTATTTGTCCGATGGGTAGCTTCATCATGATAGGAGCAGTACTTGCCGGTTTGGGCGGGGGTGAGCCTCCCTTTTGGAAACTTCCTTTTTGGCGGCTGAGGGATGGTGTTCCCGTTCTCGTGCAAGATATCTTCGTACGAAGCGGTTAAAGTAGTGAAGACTTCCTGGCGTTCTGCTGGCATGATCGCCAGGGGGCGCTCTTGCGGGTAGCGCGCTGGCTTGTGTTCTGTCCGGGGCCTATCAGGGTAGGGCTTTTGGTGCGGTTGGCTACCCCAGTTTCTGTTCGGCTTGCTTGGTCGGACTCCCCGGTCCTCGGTCCGCTGGCCGGTCTTGTTTTCTCGGTGGGTGGGAAGGAAGTCCTCCTGCTTCCTCTTGAGTAGGTGAAGGCCGTATGTCTCGTGGTCCGCCTGGGCGTGCCTGATGCCCATTGCCATAAGCTCGTCGTACCCCTGCGGGAGCTCCACCCGTACGGCGTAGGAAAATTTCCCCGGTCGGAGACCCTGCTTGAATGCCATTTCGGCGATTTTCTTATCGAGGTTCCGCACCCCGGCCGTCGCCGTTTGCCAACGGTTCACGTACGTCCTCAATTCCTCGCCGTGCGCCTGTCTGCAGTTAAACAGGACTGTCGACGTTCGGGCTCCCTCGACCCGGAGGATGAAACGGCCGACAAACCAATCGGCCAGCTGTTCGAACGCCTCAATGGAGTTTGCCGGGAGCTCATAAAACCAGCTGAGCGCTTCCCCGGATAGGGTTTCTTGAAAAATGTTGTAGCATACGGCGTCAGAGTAGCCCTTGGCGCATGTCTGAGACCGGAAGCTGTCTAGGTGCTGGTATGGGCAGCCAGCTCCCGTGTATGTCAGCTTCAGGGATTTCTAGTTATCGGACCTCCCGGACTCCAAGACCCTGAGTGAGAAAGGGCCCGTGCGCTCGTTGAACCGCGCGCCCTCTACCGGTCGTGTTGCCCTTCTCTCATTGGCCTCCATCTGGGCCTTTAAATCTGACACCGAGTCAGCGAGCGCTTGCAATGCTCGTTCGGTCGGGGTCATAGCTTCCCCTTCGAACGACGTGCGCGATTGCCGTGGTACCGATGCGCTCCCGGGTGGGGCCTCTCCGCCCGTAGACTCCATCTTTTTGCGGCTTTTGGGTCTTCTGCCGGATGACTGCCCTGCTTCGGGGTTCCGAGACCGGCCCGGTGCAGACGTTTGCGCCTTGGCTAAAGCGACGTCGCGCTGTTGCCCTCTCTCCAGGGCAGCCACCAGGGCGGCGTTCACCGTCTCCATCTCCTGGTACCGGGCGTCGGAGTCCGCTCTGTCCCGATCGCTCTCCGCGCGCAGGCGGTCGACTTCTGCGCGCATCACCTCTATTTCCCCCGCCATGTCGCGTTGGTCGGGACTGTAAGTAGTATCCCGGTCGCTCTCGCCGGCCAGACTATCTCCCTCGTCACTGAACTCGTCCGAGGATGTCAACGAGGGGTCCTGGCGAGCCAACGAGTCCTCCTCCGCCGGACCTTTCCCGCGCGCGCCGTTGTCGCATGCCCCTGGCATGATGCCCGGTTCGCGACCGCTGTCGTCATCTCGGTCGTCTCTGCTGAGCTGCTCTCGTGCCGCAGCCGGAGTGGTGACGAGTACTTGCTCTAGTATGATCCGCTGATCGTCCACCATATCTCTCTTCCGCCCCACTTCTAAACCTTCTTCCATCTCTTCTCTCCCCTTTTTCTTTTTTTTGCTAATCTTCTTCCGTAGGCGGAGCAACACTGCTTTTTCTTCTTTTCCCACAGACGGCGCCAATTGTTTCTGTCAGAATCTCGTAGGCCTGGCAAAGACTGGTGGATCCGGACGTAATCTTGGCTTCCTGCTTAACCTGCTAACTAAGGGGAATACCGGGCGGGCCGGTCTTCTCCTCTCCGATGCCTAAGTTAGTACCGATGGGACAAATAGGTAACTTAAGTAGGAATAGCAAGTGGTGAGAAGGATCAGTTACCTATTAATGAGGGTGGTTGAGACCCTTATATAGGCGGTCGAGCGTGAGGTCTGGCCTTACTCTTCGATGTGGGACTGGTTCCCTTCCGTTTATACGCAAAGGTGCAGCTCTGATGACCTGTTTGGCCGACTGGTATCCTCGACCCCCGGGCCCCTGGTCATGGTTTGGACTGCTGGGCCTAGGGTCCGGGTGCTTGGGATCCTGTTCCGGGCCTTGGTCCGGGCCCGGGCACGCTAGCTGCGGGTCTGTGGGTTGGTGCAGCCCCTCTGTGGCTGCTGTCAACAGTGAATATAAAAAATATTTGTTTATTCTTTTAGGGATCTCCTAATACTAACGGGAGTGAACTTTTAAGTCATTCTATCAATTTTTCCTCATTTTTCTTTGCATTAAATTGGGTATTAGAAAGTCCCTAGAAGAATAAAAAGTTGACATTTAATTTCAGTGACATTTCAATCCAGATTTAGTAGCGAATTGGCTACAGCATCAACCTAAACAGCTTCGTTTGAGCGAAAAAGATGAAAATAACAAGAGGCATAAAGTGACATGTTTTGGGGGAATTCAAACCCGGTTCAGATCTGATGTTGTGCGATGGGCAGGGCCTTCTACGGTATTGATTTTATCCATCCACATTTCTATTAGGATCAATTTTAGATTTATAATTGATCAAATATCACAGTATTTTACTACCATTATAACTTGTAGTGTTTTGAAAGAGAACAAAAGACCAAGCTTTACAGTTAGAATAGGATTTTGTATTGACTGGCTTTTAGGTTTATAATTGATAGAAGCTAGGACAAAGGAATGATGACTTTATGTTTTTAGAAGATCTATGTTGCCTTTTTTTTTTCCTCCAAACTCTGTATAAATTTATAATTCAAAACCTGTTATAGGAAAATCGGAATTGGTTTACTCATTTCATTGATAATCCATTTTATATAGGGTGAATATTACAATGGTAATAATAAATATATTAATGACAATAATGACTACATAATTATCTCTCGTCAGTTACATTGACGAAGGTACATGATGTGTTTTTCCTTCAACACTCCCTCTTGTGCCGAGTCAGAGATAAAATGGTGCATATGGTGTTGCCTCATTAAAAACCTTGCTAAGTAACAAAAACCCAATTGAAGAAAATAAAACTTTGGTCGAAGGAAAAAAAGAGCACAACGCACCTATTACATTTGAAAACAACATGTATGTGCTAGACTCCCCCTGATGTCTGCACCTCCCCCTGATTTTTACATTAATCATGAGATTCTCTCTGATTCTTTTATTTGATCAAGGGAGCTTCAGTAACATTAGCATAGTTATGCATTTTCACATGTTTTTCTAAATATGACTTTGAGCAATGATTTAGTAACTAAATCTTGCCACGTCGTCATCAGATCTAACTTGATTTACTTTGATCTTGAGGATAAGGTTGTTCATAAATAGAACACATAGGTTCATATTAAACATCAGATTCACTAGTAGTATGACTTTCATATAACAAAACAGTCATAACTTCATTTAGAGTATGGATGAACCGATAAGAGATTTGAAATTGATATGTAATAACAGATTTTCTTATTTCATCTTTAATGCGTTTTTCTTTAGCATAGTTAGCTATGACGTGGATAGTTTCTTTATCATGTCACATTCTATGTAGAGATTGAATAAGCCCAAATCTTTCATATCTTTAAGTATTTGAAAGAACCATTTGCGTTGCGTGGGTGCAGAGCTACACATAGGTTTACAAATTTTCATCGAATGAGAGGTCGAGTTTTACATATTGTGTTTAAGTACAATCATGCGTGACTGCACTTGTATAGGAATTTCATTTCCCAACACTTTTTCATCATCTTCCATTAGATGATAAATGGATTTATTGTTACAGTAAAGACTTCGACTGATCATGGGAGTATATGTAGGCCTCACTTTATTCTTTAGAGTGCCTAAGCCGATTGATAGATGGTCACCATCACTACAGTCCTTGAGTTTCATTTCAAGACTGTGTATTCCCAAGATCTTTTTCATTCTTAACTTAGTTTCTCTTAGTTCATTTAGAGTTCATGTATATCCATAATGAAAACGCAAGGGCATAATTCATCAATCTCTTCACAATCAAATAGTCACTTTAGTGAACGTTTCAATTTCTTTTCCAAACGTACTTATGTGATCTAGAAGCACTTGATTTGGGTGAATGAAGTCTGACTAGGATCCTCATGTATATCTCTTAATTTAGATACCCATAGAGATATGTTGTGTCCATATTCATACGTTGCATGTTCAGTTTTTCGGAAACTACCAAACTGACAAGGTAGTGGAGTGAAATGACATACATTACGAGAGATTGTCTACTCGTAGTTCATTATGAGAGAATATCTCATCGTAGTCGATTCAAGTGCGTTTTTGAGAGACCTTGCGCCATTAGGTGAGTCTACATACTCTTATTCTCATTACGCATTCTAACAAAGATATATTTGATAAGGTTTATATTTGCGGTGTCAGCGTCACCTGCCCAAAGACCCATCTCTTTGTTTATACTAGATCACTTCTTTCCATTAGGGCAGTTTACTACGTTGACATTTTTTCAACGAAGTATGGTTTGATATTAGACTCATTATTCCATGTCTTCAAGTACACTAGTGTAATATGTTTGTAGATATCTGTATACTTTCAAGGATTGGTTCTAACATTTGAGGTGTCTCCCAATGATAACCATAATCCATAAATATTTTCATGAGACGGATTTGAGTATCACTGATCAATAGACCAGGTTGTGCCAAAACTTGCTTTCTTCTTTTAAGCAAGTATTCATCGAACTTAAGGTGGTCTCCCCGTCTTCCTTGGAGAGCCACGGCCTGTGACACCATTTATGCCACTTTATAGCGTCACTATGCTGCTATTCATGGTGACAACGCAATACCCAATTCCTCTTGGGTGGTACGGTACCATGTCCTTTTGATAAAACACAAACCTTGCAGGTATATTTACAGCAGGTTTATGTAATCTCGTCACTTTAATGTATAAGATATCTACACACTTTACTTTGTGTGGTTTTGGGGATCAAGATGAAACACAGTGGGGACAAACCACGACAATTCTTGTCGTTCCACTTGAACATGCTTGTTCTTATCTCCCCCTAACGATGGGCAGACTGTCTCATCAAAGTGACACACCGCAAATCTAACAGTAAGGAGATCGCCTATCAAGGTTTCGATATAGCGGACTAGTTGGAAGTTCATATCCATCATAAATATTTATTCATCTCTAGTAATCCATCATTGTGCCCTGCGGCTGCGCAATTTTAGCACATAAAAACATTTAACCAAGCTAAAAGATTGTAGATCCATGTCAATCCAAATGAGCTCAAGGATTACAAGTTCGTTTGAGATCCTTTAAAATTCTCACACATAGTCACTAGCTATGGTGTAAATTGGTTCAATGATGATAGTCATAGATGAATAAGTAACGCTGCATGCAAAATTACATAACCCAAAACAGAAGTATTGGTGTGTTTTTACCAATATCAAGACTATTACTGTAGTCGTTTTCCGTGAGACCAATTGGGTTTTTATATAGAAATATGGTGTCAATTACAGATCTCATATAATAAGCTATAAAATTATCACACCTACGGAAATTAACCCGGCCTAGGTGTTTTGACTTTCTAGCATAAACAACATAAATTTTAATTGTGGATGGTATCGTAACACGTGACCAACGTGTCGACACAACAACCAACACCATAAAATATCTAAGGTGTCCGCAAGTTGGTTGAATCAGTCTATTGAATTATCTTTGGATTCAATATAACAACATAATGAGAACACATGTGTCTTTTGTATATGATGGTGTCAATCATAATTTTACGAGTTGGCTTTGAATGATGTGTTTTTATTCATAAAATCAAGATGGATGTCAGAAACATAATAGGATATAAGTGCATATATTTGTGCATCAAATATATTATAATGTTACCTTAGGGAAGCTGTGGAATTAGGAATTGAATACACGTTTTCAACCCTACTTGAATTGTGTCGAAACAATATTTGAGGATAAAATGTCCTTTAGTCATCTTCGGTTTCGTGTGTGAACCATATTCTTCTGGTATTTGCTTATATTCATCCAAAATATGGGTGTCCATAGTAATTTCTTTAATGTACGGATTACCAGATCAAAGCCGATCTATGTCAGAATTCTAAAAAATCATTTTCTTTTGACTTTGGGTTCAATTAGTGGTTACATATAACACACTAAATTGACATATAAACTTCTCTAATACTCGTTGACATCCGCAGTTATTTAGAGGTAATGCAAAAGAGCTCAAATGAGTTCTCACTTGTGTCTTTTTACATGAACATCGTGGTAAAAAAAATTTTAAAGTGTGGAACAAATTCAATTTTCTCTTATCGCATAAATTATTAATTTGACATATGCTCAATATATATATATATATATATATATATATATATATATATATATATATATATATATCGAAACGTAACTCAAGTTCCTTAGAGTAACTCGATGGGGATTGTAATAAAAGGTATTGTAATCCCAGTTAGGCAGGTGCATTATGAATTCTATGAAATAGATATACCGATCCTTATCACTTTCATCATAGTACTACAGTTCTTCAGTATTATTGTGCTATTTTTGTGATATATTAGTACAATTGTCCTTCAGTACTATTATTCTAGGGATCACATGGTGCGTTTATTTTTCCCACAGTTTTTTGTGTCATGCCTATATTATGTCTGTGCACACAGTTTTTTATGTCATGTCTATATTATGATATTTGAGGGGGATGATTGAGTATTTGAGGTCTAAGGACGGATCTTAGGGAAAATAATATTATGGTTAAGGGGGGAAGATTTTGGCACGCGATAGGATCACTTGAATACGTTAATATTTTGAATTTTTTTGAGCATTTAAGGAAAGGGGAATTAATTGTGTAATTTATACAGGATGTGAGGACGCTCATATTGAAGAGAAAACCGAGAGGCGTCGCGCATAGCCAATCATTGTGAGCGAAATTTTATTTAAATAAATGTGCATGCAATGGTGTTTTTAAATGTGTAATTTGGTATTTTATCATGTGAAATATTCTTATAGGAATTTTTGTTTGAATATTGAGTTTTATGATTTTATCTGGTTATTTCTGAAGTGGAAAATATGACTTATTATATTTATGGGAGAATTCCCTAAATTATATTATTCCTTCCCCTGAAATTCGTGGGATTTGAATTGTCGTTCATTTATAGTGAATCAAAGTAATGGTTCGAGTCCATTGTTTATTTTAAATCATCGTTGGATTTCAGTTGAATACTATGCATGTGATTTGGACTCCATTTATTTTTAGAAAATGTGTGGATAATCTTGGTTTTATTATTTTTACACCACTTAAAAGGGTCGTCATAATTGCTAACTAGCATTAGCGTGTGACGTTACATCAGAAGTCATGGGAGGTTCCGACCCTTATCCTAGGAGGTTGGGTCGTTATATTTACTAGCTAGAAGTAGCGAGGGATGCTACATCTGTAGCCCTAGGAGGTTCCGACCCTTAGCCTAGGAGGCTGAGTCGTCATATTGGTTAGCTAGTTTTCACGCTGTTTAGTAGTTCTGGGAGGTTCTAACCCAAGTCTGGGAGGCCCCGATTATGGTGTACCACTGCCCCATTGTTTCATTTGTTGGGTCAAATGAGTTTGGTTTTCTATTTTTGTGATTGGTTGACTTTATTAGTTTATTAACGTCTTATTCAAACCATTAATTGCATGCACTATGATTTTCCTTAAATATAAAAATTTGAGAGAGCATTTACAATTTTATTTGGGTTCTTTATAATAATTTAAATATGTACATGTTGATTTTTGTCCACTCACACTAATGTTTTAAAATGTTTCTCCCATGGGCCCTTTGTTTTTTAAAATGTCCAGTCTGCAGTGATTGTTCGGCGGCTTTTGGAGCGAGGCATAGCTACCACTTACCCCCCCTTTTTTTTGTTTTCCTCCGAAGGTTACTTGTTAATCTTGTTGTATAAATTTTCCACTTCTAGACTAAATGCTCTGATAGTTGGTGTGAGCCGCGAGGCTCACACAAATAATAACCCTACAAAATATCGTTAGTAGTATGAGCAAGGTAGGGATCGTTCTAAGCCGGGGATTAAGGGTACCTGAAATATGAGATTGTTAGACAAATTATCCACACAAATATACATAATACGTCACAATGGGGGGAAGGTATAGGCGTCGGCAGCTTGCTGCCCCTAATACTAAGAATATGAAAATAAACACAAAATTAAATCCTAATTTACTATATACAAGTGATCATCATCTCTCACACAAAACAGTTCACACAAAAGACTCTTTAACTAGTAGATTTGCATGTAAGAAGGTAAGAGACAAGTATTTAGCATGTTCAAGACTCAAATTAGTTTCGATCCCAACTAGAGCCTACGAGGTCATCTAATCGTTTGATTGCTAGAGTTCTTAAGATTAACTACGAGTATAATCCTAATGTTATGCTAACCGATTTTACATGATTAACAATTAAGCATATGAATCACAAATCGAAGACATGCAAACAAGCAAGGTTGTCAATCATCTTATTTAACATGCAAGTTCTAAGGGTTTTACTCTAGGCGAAAACACAAACCAATACAACTACGAGTATGAGTTATTCATGTTTTCTAGTTTGATGAAACCTAACATCTAGATTTACATACTTCCAGCCAATACTAATGCTTCGATTTTTAAGTCACATCCCTTAGATTACTAACCAATTTAAATCCTAAACATGCTTCTAATACCACTGCCCTAATTATCAAACATACAAAAAAACACAAGTTAAAATAACGAAACAACTTATACAAACTTCAATAAATCGGTTCATACAACAGTTTAGCAAAAACCAAGAATTGAAACAAGTTCTTACAAGATAACCAAACAAAAATAAATACAAAAGCCATAGGGGGAATGGATCACACTTTAGAAACCTTGAAGACTCCTCAAAGCATGACAATATGGTGCTCGGCTGCTGCTGCTTGGTGCTCGGCAAGAACAAGAATTGGCAGAAAAACCAAGGTGAGAGGTACGGCAGTTTGTGGTGGTGGTGGTGATGGGTTTTGGCTTTGTATTTGGGTGTTGGTGCTTGAGAGACTTGGTAGAGCTTTATGCTAGTATTCTATGCTTGAGATGAGATAAGTTTTTCTGTAGGAAAATATGGCTTTATATAGAGGCAAATTCGGCAGAAACCCTAGGTAGAAAACCTAGTCCAAATCAGCAAAGGTAATCCTTGTGCAACAAGGTTTTGGTTCCTTCCTTTCTTGGTTCTTCTAGGAAACTTCTTTTGCTGATTTTCTTCCTTGGATTGGGCTGTAATGCTTCATGGACATCACTTGTAAACTCAGAAACTCTTCATGATGAACTTTGGTCCATGGTTACACCCCAATCGGCCTCAATGCTCAAACAGGCAGAATGCTTGGTTTTCTCGCAGGGCAGTAACCTTGCTCCAGTAAATCTGGCATAACTCCCTCCTTGAAGCTCCAATTGATGCGATTCTAAGTCTCAGATAAACTAGACACATAGAGCTTCCTCCATATAAAAGGGCTTGATCAAATTCCTTGTGAAACGTCAGGAATGAATTTTTGAAGTTGGGACACAGTCCCAAGAAAAATCCTGGAAATCCCTGGTGATCTTTGCTCGGACTGCCAAGTTGCAGCCATCTTTTAGGTGACTTCACGAACTCCGATGGATCTGAAATTTTAACACAATATACTTTAGCAAGCCAATTATATGCATACCAAATTTCATCAAATTTGGAAAAGGATAAGCCACAATTCCACTCATCTCAGAATCACGAAAAAGACACATTTTTGCATTATTTTCCAGATTTCTCAAACTTAGTCATTTTTCGGATTCTAAAGCATATATTTCCAAAACTCTATCAATTCGACACTAAACTAAACTATGACTCAATTTTAGACAAATAAGGGTTAAACAAAGCATAAACGAGGGCAAATACATATTAAAATCGTCGCACATTGTGCTCCTATCAATAGTCAAGGGTTGAAATTATCGGATGTAGGTTATAGACTTTATGCTTTCTGTTGGGGCTTAGTAAGATGTAGTAATTATGTTGACTATAAGAATGTGAATTGCTTAATTTAGTTATTGTTGGAAATTTTTGTTGGTTCACTTGGTTGGTTAATGTTGATTTGGGGGAGCAAATGACTCCAGGAGTGGGTGGTTTATTGTGAGAAGTGTTGATTGAGTTTTCTACAGGTAGGGTTGTCCATTTTTAAGGGAGGTTATGCCAAAATTTTCTGATATAATTTTCCCTTAATGTGGACCCCGCAGGATTTACTTCGGATTTAAGGTGGAAATCCGGGGTGGGTCCTGATAGTTGGTATAAGAGCATAGTTTTCTTTGAGTCTTCCTATAACTACTTTACATGCCTAACAATAATTAATAGAGTGATGGTCCGACCGCAGCTGATTCATTGGCATTTATGTTGGATGCTAAGTAATTGATTAGGATGCGGGTAGTAGTCCTTATCTTGTTTTCCTTTGTCATACTGAATGTTCGATCTCCGATTCTATGCCTCCTCACCAATCACGTAGACAAGTTCCACCGATGCCGACACTAGGACCATCTATGAATGCACCAGGAGGTGCACAGGATGTCGTAGGGTAGTTACTAGATATTTTTCGTACCGGTTTGGGCTCATTTTATTTTTATAAGTTAAAGAAGCGAGCCCCCATATAGGCAAGTGAAGTTAAAGAGTTGTATGGTGGGAAACTACGAGATCGCGCATTTCATGCTGAGGTTGACGGAGGGATTCAAATTAAAAATATAAATAAGTATATAGAAATATTGATAGGAGCATAAAATGCGACGTTCTTAATATGTTTTTCCCTATTCAGTTAATGCTTAACCCTTATTTGTGTAATATAGAGTTATGTAATAGAGTCATGAGTTTTGGTAATGACCTAATTAGATGTGTCTATATTGGAGTCATGAGTTATGCCATCGTACGCCGTGGCGTCGCTATTGTTGAATCGGATCGCAACGGTGCCCTGATGGACTTTGAAGGGGCAGCAGCTTCGGCCTCGGCTCCCACCAGAAAGAGGGGGAGATCGAAGAATTCTCGAGATAAAAACTCTCGAAAGAAGCGAGCGAAGGCACAAAATCCGCTCATCATCGACGATGCGAATCATTCGCATGAGATTGTCTCTGACTATAGTTCTGTCCATGAGTCAACTGAATCTTTTCTGTGGGATGACACAGAACCAATGTTGACTCCAAAGAACAAAGAAATCTCGCTCAGTTAGAATAACGCGTGTCTCTTAGTGGATAGAGCCTCCACACACGTCGATGATATATATGCTTATTCCGTCGCACAAGAGATCATCCATGACGACGAAGTTGAACCACGCTCAGTGACTAAATGTCAACAAAGAGCAGATTGGCCGAAGTGGAAAGAAGCAATACAGGCAGAACTTGACTCATTAGACAAAAGGCAAGTCTTTGGATCTGTTGAATTGATCCCTAAAGGCGTTAAACCTGTCGGACATAAGTGGGTCTTTGTCCGTAAGTGCAATGAGAAGCATGAGATCTTGCGATATAAGGCAAGACTTGTGGCGCAAGGCTTCTCGCAGCGTCCTGGTATTGACTACGAGGAGACGTATTCTCCCATAATGGACATCATTACTTTCCGCTCCTTGATCAGTTTAGTAGTGTCCGAAAAACTGAGTATGCAACTGATGGATGTAGTTACAGCATATCTATATGGGGATCTAGATACGGATATCTACATGAGAGTTCCTGAAGGAATTCATGTGCCCGAATCAAAAGACTCTAAACCACGGAGTGCTTATGCAGTTAAGCTGCAACGTTCACTGTATGGACTTAAACAATCCGGAAGGATGTGGTACAATCGCCTACGTGAATACTTGATTCGGAGGGGTTACAAGAACGATGAGTTATGCCCATGCGTGTTCATTAGAAAGACCGACTCTGGATTTGCTATTGTAGCGGTCTATGTTGATGACATGAATTTCATCGGTACTTCAAGTGAGATTGAAGAGACAGTTTCATTCTTGAAATCTGAGTTCGAGATGAAGGATCTTGGGAAGACTAAGTTCTGTTTAGGACTTGAGTTAGAGCATAGAACCAAGGATATTCTGGTTCACCAGTCTGCTTATACGCAGAAGATGCTCAGGCGTTTCAACATGGATACATGAACGCCGTTGTCTACTCCCATGATCGTTCGTAGTCTGGATGTAAGCAAGGATCCATTCCGTCCCAAAGAGGATGAAGAAGAGATTCTTGGTGCTGAGTACCCATACTTGAGTGCGATTGAGGCACTTTTGTATTTGACACAATGCACTAGACCAGACATTGCTTTCGCTGTGAACTTACTGGCTAAATTTAGCTCAGCGCCTACGCATCGTCATTGGAACGGTATCAAACATTTGTTTCGTTACTTGAAAGGTTCCATTGACTTGGGACTGTTCTATCCCTTCAGCACAAAGAGAGAAGATTCCGCCAATCACCCTCCTCACACCAACGTTTCCGACTGCCTCGACAGTACCATCGTACGCTGTGGTACTGCCATTGGCGCTAGTAACGTGGCGGATGATGTTGGCGAAGCGTCCGGCCATTCAAAGTGCAAGTCAACATCCCTTTGTTGGAGTGCATTAAGCAAGTACCGAAGTATGCCAAGTTTCTTAAGGAGCTTTGCACGGCTAGAAGGCATACGAGGGAGACTCGTGTGGTGACTATGAGCGAGACGGTATCGGCCGTTATTCAAAGGAAGTTGCCACCAAAGATGAAGGATCCGGGAAGTTTCAATGTGCCTTATGTGATAGGCAATACTCGTTTCGAGGATGTGATGTTAGACTTGGGAGCATCGATCAATGTCATGCCACTCAATGTGTACCAAACGTTGAGTATAGGGCCTCTCAAGAAGGACAATGTTATCATTCAACTTGCGGATCGCTCAAGTAAGTATCCGGAGGGTTATGTGGAGGATGTGCTTGTGCAAATCAACCAATTGATATTCCCCGCCGATTTTTATGTGGTTGAGATGGAGGACTCACCAGTTAATAGCACTCAATTGCTACTTGGCCGACTATTTATGAGGATGGCACGCACGAAGATAGATGTGGCCGAGGGCAACCTAACTATGGAGTTTGATGGTGAGATGATCAAGTTTAATGTATTTGATCCCATGAAATTTCCCAATGCCGATTTGAAGGATGGTTGCGCCACTGATGTTTTGGAGGAGGTCGAGCAAGTTATGTCGACCTCGCTCGACGCATAGCAATTAGCGATTGAGAAAGGGGTCGGATTTGACAAGAAGGGAGAACGAGTCACGAATGAGCGAGAAAGAGGATGCCACGTTGCCGATCATGGCATGATTGCCGAGCCTTATATGATGTTGCCGAGACTTTTGGAGGTTTGTGCCGAGCTAGAGGCTCGGCCATATGCCAAGGTGTTTGATTCGTTCTTGTCAATTCCAAGTGCCACAACCAAATTTCGACCAAGTGTGGAAGAAGCCCCAAAGTTAGAACTCAAAGAGCTCCCTAGCCATTTGAAGTATGTTTATCTCGGAGAAGAAGATACTCTACCGGTTATTGTGTCTTCAATGCTTAGTGAGAAGCAAGAAGTAGATTTGATAAGTGTGCTTAAGAAGTACAAGACCGCAATAGGTTGGACCTTAGCGGACATCAAGGGAATAAGCCCTACTACATGTGTTCATCGTATCTTGTTAGAAGAATGAGCTAAGCCGACCAAGGAAGCTCAACGTCGACTTCACCCTCCAATGATGAAAGTTGTGAAAGATGAGATTATCAAGTTGCTTGATTGTGGGGTGATTTACCCAATTTCGGATAGTAAGTGGATATCTCCCGTACAAGTAGTGCCAAAGAAGAGTGGTGTAACGGTTGTCAAGAATGAAAAGAATGAGCTTGTACCACAAAGACTTGTAACCGGTCATCGGATGTGCATCGACTATAGGAAGCTCAATGCTACAACGAGGAAGGATCACATGCCTTTGCCGTTTATGGACCAAACGCTAGAGAGGTTAGCCGGCCATTCTTTCTATTGTTTTCTTGATGGGTATAGTGGCTACAATCAAATCATGATACACCCGGATGATCAAGAGAAGACCACTTTTACTTGTCCATTTGGCACGTTTGCTTATCGACGAATGTCATTCGGTCTATGCAACGCACCCGAAACTTTTCAAAGATGTATGTATGCTATCTTCTCGGATTTTATTGAAGACATTATCGAAGTGTTTATGGATGACTTTAGTGTGTATGGAAGCACCTTCGATGCATGTTTGGGGAACTTGGAGAAGATACTTGAAAGGTGTGTAGAGACCAATCTTGTGCTCAATTGGGAGAAGTGTCACTTCATGGTCACGCAAGGTATTGTTCTTGGGCACATTATTTCGGCAAGAGGCTTAGAGGTTGACAAAGCCAAAGTGGAGCTTATTCAAGCATTGCCGAGCCCAAGATGTGTTAGAGATGTGAGAAGTTTTCTTGGCCATGCGGGGTTCTATCGAAGATTTATCAAAGACTTCTCTTCAATTGCAAAGCCATTAAGCAACTTGTTACAAAAGGAGGTGACGTTTGAGTGGTCGGAGGCGTGTGAGAAGAGTTTTTGCCGATTGAAGGAGATGTTGTGTTCGGCGCCGGTTCTAGTCTCCCCTAATTGGGATGAGCCGTTTGAGTTGATGTGTGATGCTAGTGATTATGCACTTGGAGCGGTACTTGGACAACGAATTGAGAAGAAGCCATGCGCCATTTACTATGCTTCAAGGACCCTTAATGATGCTCAACTCAACTATACAACAACGTAGTCCGAGCAAATATATTTTGTATATTCTATTCCCGTGTGTCTAAAATTCAAGCATGGATGCTTCCTAAGTTATGGAAAAGTGTTAATTATTCCAACACAATTAACAAATGAATTCCAACGGGTTCTAGATATACCACCAGGTTCTAAAAGTGTTAATTATTCCAACACAATTAACAAAGGCATTCCAACGGGTTCTAGGCATACCACCAGGTTTTAAAAGTGTTAAGTCTAATGGTTTGAAACGTTTCACCGGGGTTCAAAGTACTAGTTTCCAAGCAATTAGTAAGACAACCCAACGGTCTTGAAAAAAACCATGACACCGGGCAGAAGCTAAGGCTAATTTCTCCAACACAAATTAGCAGGATTCCAAGCCAAAACAACAAAACTTGGCAGGTCAAAAGATTACCCATTGAGTAAAAGTCAAAATTACACCAACCTGGACTACCAGACAATATACCAGTAATCGGTATCAACAAAAAAAAAGGGCACAAGGCCGCTATTCAAAAAAAAAAATTGATGGTATAAGCTAAATTATTATTCGTCAGCGGGGGGATGAGAGCCACCGGCGTTCGAGCTTCCCAGACCACTAGCTTTCAAGGACCGCAGCTGTTCCTTCCGCTTCTCCTCCTCCATATCAGCACTCATCCGCTCGGTATCCAGCCAGCCCTTCCGCTTCCACTCGTCATAAGCTTCGGTTACACCCTCCTCCCGAGAGGCTTCCAGCAGGTCATCAAACTCCTCCGAGTTCTTGAACTCAGCAATGAGCTGATAGCCCATCTCTGCCCAGCTAGCCTCTGAAAATTTCTCAACTTGTTGGCACACTGAAGCCATCCGGTCCTGCAGCTCTAGATTCCTGGCCTCCAGCTCGACTACCCGTCCAGTGGCCTCACCAAGTTTGCCTTCCAGGTCAGTTGCCCGCTGGTTAGCCGCGGTCAGCCGGGCTTCTAAAGCCTTCACCCTCTCCTCATGCTTGGCCGCCTGTGCCTTGTCCTGCTCCGCTCGCTCCAATGCTTGCGCCCTCTCCTTTTGCAGCCTAGCCTTCTCGGTCTCCAGGAAGGACCAGTGACTAGTCAGGTCTGCTACCTGCTTCTTCATCACAGGTAGCTCTTCATTCGCCTCAACAAGGTAGAGGCTATAAACTGTCTGCAAGAGAAGAAAAGAATTTTGTTTTTCAGGAAATAGGGAAATAGAATTTAAAAAAAAAGGGTACAAAATATAAAAAAAGAAGAGGGTTCTTTACCCGCATGGCCATTTCCATAGCCCTCTTGCGGTTCTCCTCCGGCGAGGTGTCCTTAGCCCGGATTCGATCCAGCTCAATGTCCTTCAAGTTTTTGAGCATAGACCGGACGAAAGGCTCGTCCGCAACCCCGTACTCATCCACCAGTTGCCTGATGGGAGTACGTTCTACGACCGGCGGCGGGGGAGCCAGGGTAGCAAAGCTAGGAACCCGCGGGGGAACGATGGAAGTAGGAGGAGTAGAGACCCGGGGCCGCTTGGCAGCTGCCTCACCAACGGTCCGCCCGGTGAAGGTGATGATATCAGTCGCCGCTCTTCTCTCGCAGACTCTTTTTCTGCCCCGCGCTAGAAACCGGGAAGAAGTAGTCCGGTGCTATATCGGCACCACCAGGAACTTGTAGAGCAGAAGTGCAAGCACTTCGAGATTGGAGGACCGGCGCGGTATCAACACCACCGACAGTCTGCCCCACAGAGGTGAAAGCACTTTGAGATAGGGGGCCCGGTGCTCTATCACCACCGCGAGGATTGGCCGGAGTGGTAGGTGCATTCCCGTACCCCTCATCCGGAATCTCCATTTCTCCATTGCCACCAGCTTTGCGTACATGGTTTTCTCCCCGGTTTTAGGGTTAACAATTGTCTTCGAGGCAGCTTCCCCTTTCTCTGTCAGCTTCTGGACGAGGGCCTCATCATTCATGTCTATGGTTAGATCCTTCGCAACAACCAACCGGGGCGGAATGGCTGAAAAGCAATAAGCAGGGGGTTAAAAAAAATTTATAATAATAATAATAATAATAAATATAAAAAAAAATCCCACCAGGAGCCTTCCCCATCTCACAGATCTCAAGGACATTCCACCGAATGAAGTTATAAGAACTCCGGTCCAGTTCGCCCCAGTAGCCAAGGATCCTAACGATCCGGCGTTTCTCTAGATCGGTCAGCTTAAAGGACTGATCCCCGATGGCTTGAAAAGCCCCCGGGACCCGATGATTCCTAGCATTCCGCTGTCATCTCCCACCAGCCATCACCACATGCTTTCTCCAAGTATTAGCAACACAGGATGGAAGGTTGGTAATCGGCTTTGTACCCCGTAAGGTGAATGCCACGCACCTGCAGGCTTTACTCTTCTTGCAGTACGTCAGCTGGTAGAGCACCCTAAATTCATTAGCCATTGGCCAACCCATATCAGACAGGGTGTACAGGCACCCAAAGCTTAGCAACTGCTTCCATTGGTTGCTAGGGAGTTGGGCGGGGGAGATGTTTATCATACTTAGCATATACGAATGGCAGCAGCGGGAGAGATAACCTGTGCCAGAATTGGTCCTCGTGAACAGAAACCCAGCCTTCCTCCAGGTTGCAAGCCAATTCACCATCCTTCAACCCGCGAAGTTGGACCCTCTTATCTATACCCCATTTTTTTTCGAAAGGCAAGAATCTGGGCGGGAGACATACTCTGCTCCGGTTCATCACAGAAAATTACCCTGTCACGATCATTAAGCGGGTATTTCCGAACGGGACTCCCCACAGGAATATTCCCAGCGGTGTCCCCCACTGCCACAACGGTAACCACCGACGACCCTAGCGAGATCTCGTCGGTGCAAGAAAAAGCAGCCGCCCGTTGGGTAGACGAGCTGCTAAGCCAAGTATCTAGCCGCGGGCCAGCATCGTCTACCAGGCGTTCAGCAGCGGGTCCGGTAGAAGTATATGAGCTTCTAGAATCCATTAAACCTAAGGCAATTTAAAATCCTACAACCGATTAGATGAAGAAGGGATCTTGAAAGCTGTCTGGGCACCGCAAGCAACAAAATTTGCTAAAAATACAAGTTCACACAACCCCCCCCCCCCAGTTTCAAGATCAAACTGGGCCTAAAAAGATGAACCCGAAATCAAAAGCTACCTACCCAGAAACTTCAAACCCAGAAATCCCACAAACACAATCAGATGGTAGGCTGCAAAGAAAGCAAGGTCAAGAAGAGAAAGGGGCCAAACGTGGTAAAAGGCGCGATGGACCGGAACCACGATAAGGATTGCAGCGCGCAATCAGATTTTCAGATGAACAAAACGCACAAGCAAACAAAGGACGACTTCTAATTTCCTTCTGAGTGATCTCCACAAAAGCACGGTAGGGGAAGGAGTGAGGCAGAGTGAGGCAGAGTGAGGGGGGATTTATATAAGACAAAACTGACCCTTCAGTTTTCCCCCAAAAATTTATTAGGGTATTCTAAAAAACGAGGAAATCTCAGACGCACATCTCTGCCCTCAAGGAACGCCACGTGCCCCACTACCGATAACTTCCTGAGAAAGCAGTAGTTGATGAGACTGATGAGCTTCAACATTAAATGCGAGTCAGGAATAAGTCAGCCATCTGTCACACATGCGCAAGGTTAGGTGAAAGGGCAAATCATCATAACCGAGGCAAGTTTAAAAGGCAAGAAACAATTATCCATTACCACAACATATTAAACCAAATGGTGTTCACCGTGCGGTTTGCAAAGCCTGCACGAGTAATGGCTAGGTATTCCACCAGGAGAGCCAGTAACAACTTATGGCTGAGCTATTCCACTGGGAGAGCCAGTAATAACTTATGGCTAGGTATTCCACCGGGAGAGCCAGTTGTTACGGTTAGGCATTCCAACGGGAAAAATACAGAGCCAGAACGAACTAATGGCTAAGGAACAACACCGAAAAGATATCCCCCAAAAACGGGATATTATTTCCCGTAGGCCCAAAAAAGTCTACTGGTTCAAATATAAGCCATAGGGGCAAGGCTCGCTACCTTGTCCCGCTAGCCCGAACTAGGGAACGAACCAATGGGAATATTCGAATGTCCGGCCAAGTCCAATCTCAAACACGGACTTGGGGGACTACATGACTGGTGGCTTGAGATGCCAACGGGTCCGTGAACCCGCAGAACATAATATAAATCATGTCCCCATTCAAGATTGCACTTGACTGGAAACTTGGGAGACTTGTTGGCGGTAGCAACAGCCAGGCTACCTGGGCCCACGGACCCGTACCAAGGGCCGGGACAGAAGCCCAAGTACCCGGGCTCAAGGCCCGACCGCCCGAGGACCAGTAGGGAGCGGGACAACCGATAGAGGAAGCCTACGAGAGGTGACCCAGGAGAGTATTTGGTTATACATAAGGGGCCTCGTCCCACATTAAAAGATAAGTCCAGCTCTGGGACCTGGGATCATATATAACAGTCCAACTACTTTCCTTATAAGGTAATCAACCAATCTCAGGCTTAAGTACTTTCTATTATCAACTTATTATCCATCACCGTATTGACTTAAGCATCGGAGTGGAATAGTCCGGCCCCAACCGGACTTCCTTAGTAAGCAGGATTGTTACAGACCCAGAAGTCAACAGTATATGTGGGTCTACGGATTTATACAAAAACAAATATGTTTGTTAATTGTCTAAAAAAAATTATATATATGTGCTTGTTATATATAGGGAAAAAGACCATTTGCACAAAAAATGAGTTAAAACTTGCCCATTCCAATGTTACCTACCCACTCCAATGAATCTTAGCAAAAATACTTAACTTCCCTATACTAAAACCACATCTCTCTCCCTCTCCAGGAAAAGTCTCCCATACTCCTCACCAGCTCAGACTCACACTCTCCTCTGCACGACTGAGCATAGCGAGTCCAGTCCTCACAGACACTCACTTTCGGTCAACAATGATGCCGCCGGAGCTTCAGTCGCGGCTGTACCGCCCCTACCTCTCCACGTCGGCCAGCGCCTCCTCTACTCTCTCCTCCGCCTCATCTTTCGGCAATGGTGACTCCCCAACCCCTAGCGCCTCCGACTCACGATTCAGCAATGGTGGCGCTTCTTCTTCTAGATCTTTCAAGAACAACTCGCGATTCACGCCGGCGGCCTTCGGGCACAACGGTCGAGTCGCCGTCGTTCTGGTCCCCTGCGGGGCCTTCCTCCTCGACCTCGGCGGCACTCCCGTCGCCGCAACCCTAACCCTAGACCTGATGATCTCCTACATCATCGACACCCTGAACTTCAAGTCCGGCTCCTTCTTCGGCTTCTAGTTCTCCCTAGTCTTCTCCCATATCGCCTTTTTCTCCTCCTCGCTCTTCTCCTCCTTCAACTCATGGCCTCTCGCTGCCTTCCTCTGCTCCGAGACGAACTTCGTCATCGGCGTTGGGGCCTCCCTCAATTTCAAGTGGATTCAAATCGAGAATCATTCAATCGTTCTCGCCCTAGAACGGCTCCTCTTCGCCTGCTTCCCCTTCGCTGCCGCCTCACTCTTACTGGGGGTCAGTAACTGGATTACTGGAAATCTGGAATCTGTAACCTGATTATTGGGGGTCAGTAACCAGATTGCTAGGGGTCAGTAACCTGATTACTGGGGGTTAGTAACCAGATTACTAGGGGTCAATAACCTGATTACTTGGGGTTAGTAACTTAATTACTGGAAATCTGGAATTTGTAAGTTGCTTACTAGGGGTCAGTAACCTGATTACTGTGGGTCAGTAACTTGATTACTAGAAATCTGGAATCTGTAAATTGCTTACTGGGGGTCAGTAACCTGAGTCCGGTGACTGAAATCCGACGGAAAAAAATAAATTGATTAAAGTCAGAGTCAGTAATTTAATATTGAAAAAAAATAAAATTAAAATTCCAGTTAAAAAAATTTGGTGACCGGACTCGGGCGACGGGCCATGGGACGCCGGCGGAGTTGGGTGACCTTTTGGCAAAGTTTCTCTATCTTCTACTTTGTCAGCACGTTATAGTTCAAAAATCTGTTAGATAAGTCAGAAGGACAAAAAAGGAAGAAAAAAATTAAAACTGTACTATGGTTGAAAAGATTTGTTCAAATGGGCAATAGGAGTTGTTACCTTATGTGTAATAGGGGAAGAAAATAAGATGGTCATTGGAATGGGTATTATGGAGGCCAAATTAGTACTAAATGGACATTTTCTATTATATATATAGTGTAACAATTGTTGATCTTTTCGCATGTTTCCTAATGAGAAGAGATGGGTCTGCTTGTCTCCCACTCGCAAGCAATTTTGTATGCCGACACAACCCCAACAATATTAATCCAACAATTTATAGGAAAAACCAGAGAGGCTCTTAATTATTTGAACCTTTTTCATTATTATTTTTTAATCGATAATGAAGAACAGTAGAACAATTTCCATTAGCAGCTAGCTAGGGATTATTATATATATATATATATATATATATATATATAATAATCCCTAGCTAGCTGCTAATGGAAATTGTTCTACTGTTCTTCATTATCGATTAAAAAATAATAATGAAAAAGGTTCAAATCAGAGCGAATGTTCGCTTTGAAATTAACGTGTGAAGTTCTTTTTTTTTACTCGATCACTTTTCGGTCATAATTTCACATCTCCACCGTTTAGATGTTAGAACCTAATGTATAGATCATCTCTATAAAATTTCATCCAATGTGATGATCTTGAAGGTATCAAATTGTATTAAATCAATGAACAAACCGAATATGTCCAACCTGAATTATTTGTGTAAATCATCATAAAGAAGACTTAAACGATCATCAAATTAGGTGCAATTTTACATAGTTGATGTATACATTAGGTTCTAAAATCTAATATATATATATATTGCCATATAATTCCTTTTTATCCAACTAACTTACTGATCCTACTTCTTGTTGACCCATTTCCTTGAAGATCAAGGAACTAATATGAAAAGTGGTAATATTATAATATATAAGTTTTAAAGAAGATTGGTGATAATTAAGTTGGGTCGGTTGTAATTGCACTAACAGTCTCTCAACTCATGTGCACCGGTTGATTCGATAAAAACACTCCTAATGCTATATAATGCAATACCTAAATCAGGGGCGGACCCAGTCCAAAAGCTGTGTGGGCTTTAGCTCAAGTACTTTTTAGGGAGGACAAAGAAATTTTTTTAGTGTGTTTCAAAAGCTAAATAGAAGAACACCAACAACGTGTTCTGTTCAACCAAGAAAATAAGAAGAACACCAGCAGCCCCAGCAGCCATCTCAAAGACTTCACTACTTATTAGTGGTCGTCTTCGCGACCTCGCCGTTGGTTGTCCTTACCGCAGGTCTGCTCCACCTAAAACCTATAATCTCATGCTTCTTCTTTTTTCACTTTCTTCTTGTTGATTTTGTAAATCAAACCCAATTGAAATGAATTTGTCTCTGATTTTGTAACTCTAAACTATGGGTCTTGAATTTTAACAGATTGCAAGGTAAATTGGCATATTACTGGGTCTGCAATTTGGCAGATTGTTGGCTGTCAGTTATTGTATTTTCATCAAGAAACATTAAAAAGTAGCTAATTTGAGATATTATGCATATTGTGATGTTGTTTTATCCTTCAATTTTGGGTCACTACCGTTGAATTGTTATATGGAAACCATTATCCCAGCGTCAATGGATGCCTTCACTTGGATACAGAAAATCCAGCTCTACCACCTGAGACGAGCAATATGACATATGAGAGAGGACAATAGAAGTGTATATTGCCTACTGTATTTAGATACTAAAAACGTAGCACATCACTTTGCCATACTCCTCCCTGTATTATGTTTTGGATGGTAATATCAAAGCCGTGAGGATGAGCCTCCCATTTGATTCCAAACCTCAAAAAAAAAATTGTCAATTTTTATTGTTCTTAAATCTAACCCTAGGTATATTCAATTCATAGTTCCGCCCATGACCTAAACACATATTTTGCTATCAAACTAGTGATTTATGAGTGAATCCGATTGATAAAGACTGGGTATCAAATTAAGCAGCCCAAAAGAGGTGAGGAACCATTAGTGTAATTTTTCTCTTTTGTAAAATCTTTTAAAAATATAAGAATGATCCCATATGGGAAAATTGTTTACGGGGTCAGAAAATGATAGATGCGGTTGACATTAGGTGCCCCATCGGTAATCATGAATGTGTTTAGCTCCAACCATTATGTCAACCCCTCATCGAAAATAAACCATTATGTCAACCCAGCACTTATTCTGGTCACTGCTCTGGCTAGCTTTATTTAGTATCTTCTCTTGCACTTTGATTTTCTATCATCATTAATCGATCTATATTCCATCCACAAATATTGTCAAGCTAGCTCTACCAAGCCCAACATTAAAAATATTGTCAAACTCACAATGAGAACAATTTAACGGAGTAACGGGGTTACCATTATTTACAAAACCAATAACAATACGATGATGGAAGAGTGTACGTATTTAGTTAGAATATATGATCAGGGTGGATCGGAATAGAAGTTTACATAGACGAAAAAGGGCAGAGGGTGTAAGGGTTGGCACGGGGAGGTTACCTAATCCAAAAAACTAAAGACTAGTATTACATTGCATGGCATTGATTTTTACGTATAATTGTTAATTATAAATAGAACCAAGAGATTGGTTGATTTAAAAAGATTACAAGGAATACCCCGAAACATATAAGTTAAGTAAGATCATTTCAGTAAATTTTCTGCCAAAATGGTGATTATAAATGTATTTAACTAGATAATTTTTATTTTTTTAATTTTTTATTATTATTATTTTTTTTTTTTTATAGAATCAACGACGGTATCCTAAAAAGCTTTTTAGGCCTAGAGACTAATCCGCGCTGTGGAATCTTGTCAGAACGCTTCCTCCCCCCAGTCAGCAAGAATAACTTGAGATTTAACTCCAATTTGCGTTGGGTATGAGGGTTCTCACACCAAGGTTCTTACCAACTCGACCACTTGTGGACTGTGGTGGTACTAGATAACCTCAATAGGCGTATCAAATTTGTTAAACCGGTTTGAACCTATATGCTCTAATAATTATAAATTTGGATGAAAATCAAAAATAATCTATTTATATAAACATGAAAACCAAACGATATAGAGACGTGAATAGACAAAATTAAAAATATAGAGATAAGTCTAGGGCCTTAAAACCTAGCTAGCTAAAGTTCAAATTAAGTTGAGGTTTCAAATGTAATAATTGAAATAGAATGAAAGCATATTAACAGTTGAGCAACTGAACAAGATAGGTAGGGCATGAAAGCAGATCACGAAGAAACTGTTTCATAATGCGCATCACCAGGCCAATACATTTTCATGTTCAACTCGATCTGCTGTGCATTTCAATTCAATGACATAACGATACTACTCTTAAGAGTAGGTCGTTCGAATCAAATGGAGAGCATAGATGACACCAAAGCCGAATTACGTATACGCAGTACTGCACTACTGCAAATACAATTCATTTGCCGGCCACTTTCGTATCATCGGTGTTTTCGGCAAACGACAGCCAACCCATAGAATGCCATACATATAACATTGTCCACCACTCCATATATATATATATAGACATGCACACACGTGTGACTTAGGATATGTATATCGCTTTCATGGCATCTTCTTATTTGTTAGCTCAGGATATTAAGATTTTCGATTCAACTATCGTGACACCATCCACGCAAATTCTCTACTGGCTAGGATCGGATCTGAGTTACAACAGTTTGGATCATCATATGCCCGCCTGGAGATCGTCAGTGGGACAAATAAAGAATCTATATATTATTCTATATCTCGAATGAATAGATCGGTTAATTAGTCTTTAACGTACTACTGGCCGGAGTAGTGTTCAGTGTTCACACAGATATGCAGAAACGCAGAACCGATACGTGAACTCTTTTCTTGCTGATCGAAGAGCTTCAATTCATACTTGAACTTTAAACCCTAACCCTTAAACTCAGACGTACCACTACAATTATTGATATATCGATACACATGCATACGCTTAATTATTCTATAAACGATCTCTGAAATCCTCCTTTTGCACATGCATGTATAGAATTAGGTACATTGAGCAATACCCGTTTAGGGGGCGGATCGATCTGGTTTCGCTTGTCTGCAATATTGCTTACTACTTATTGGTGTTTTAAGAAGCATTATAAAGTACAGCTGGGCTTGGTGTCACTACTGGGGGTCGCAATGTAAGCGACGACATTTTGTCGTCGCTTCGGATCCGAACTCGTCGCCTCACTTTCCTGCCGACCAAAATACGTCGACTCGCGGT
This sequence comes from Potentilla sterilis, assembly GCA_963682095.1. NCBI lineage: Eukaryota > Viridiplantae > Streptophyta > Magnoliopsida > Rosales > Rosaceae > Potentilla > Potentilla sterilis. The sequence goes on from OY821757.1 coordinate 56,007,974, forward strand.
CGTCGCCTCAGAGTCGTTGTTTCGATTCTACGCGACAACTTATGAGTCAAAAGTCGTCGCCTCCATATTTCAGGCGACAAAAACAAAAGTCGTCGCTCAAACGTGAGCGACCAATATTCCATCGTCGCCTGACCTTCCCCGCGACCAATTTTGACTCGTCGCAACCATCAATAGCGACCAATGTTGGCTCGTCGCAGTTCCTCAATAGCGACTAATTTTGCCTCGTCACAACCTATCTAGCGACCAATTTTGACTCATCGCTTCCATTTGTAGCGACCAACTTAAGTTCAACATTCGTCTCTTCATTTCATGTTTAATACTGGAATGTATGGGATGATAAAATGTCAACGGCGAACTTTTATGAACATTCGTCGCGTCATTAACATCTAAGCGACGACTTTTGACTTTTGGGACGTCTCTTCAAACTAGAGACGACGAATTTTGAGTTGTCGCCTCACAGGTTTAGCGACGAAATTTGATCAATGTTCGTCGCTTAATTTATATCTAAGCGACGAGTTTTGACCAATATTCGTCGCTTCATTGTTTGTTACAGAGACAGAAAAACAGAGTTCTGGTCTGGTTTCTTTCTTGCCTAAAAAACCTGTATTTTTTTCAAATCACATAACCAACATACATTTCATTCAAATCACATATCCAACATAACACAAACACGATAAATACATAGATTTCATTCACAACTACAATATGTTCTAACAATAATGCACATATGTTCCAATTACAAAGTAACAAAAGGTCCTAATCAAGGTCTACCTCTTCGTCGGGTATACCTATAGCTTCAGCACAAGATGATTTTGTGGCGATCGTCTGAGTGTTTGTGGCGGCGGCATTGACATCCGGTGGTGGTTGGGCCAAAATGTATTGACTCATAAACTTATCCATTATTGCAATACGTTGCTTCATCTGTTCTTTTTCGAGTCTGTTTTCTTCTTCCTTGATTCTGTTTTCTTCTTTGACGGCTGCTAGTTCGCTCTTCAAGTTCTCCGGATCGTTGCGGGACACGCGTGCACCACCTCTTGGTTTTGCCGGCCGTCTTAATGCACCCCCTAGCCCTGTAAAAATGGTAAAACACAAAAAAAAAATATTAAAATTAAACTCTTTCGTATCTAAAAGAAAAACTGTTATTGTTATGTTTTGTACATACCTCGGACCCTCGTCCCCGGCTTCCCACCCAGCTCCTTCTCCACTACGGCCATCTGCTCTTCGACGGAAACGGGGCCCGTCACTTGACTGCTGCCCGCTTCATCACTCCCTTGGCTAGCACATAGCTCATCCATCTTCCTCTTAACCGCTGCCTGCAAAAAATATTATCCAATAGGTTGTGTTAGTATAGTTTTTAATTCAAAAAAAAAAATTAAGAAGCTAAAAAACAAACGCTTCCATCTAACTCGTCGTCACTCACCACTTTGTCCTGCGCATTCTGTGATTTTTGATACACATCACAGACTGTTTGGAGGATCGGCGCTAGACACCCTTTCTGCTCGTTTGCAGCGACCCGGTAGCTGTAAGGAGTGGTGCCGGAGTGGTGGTTGATTGCATATCCCTGTTCCTTTCCCTTGTTCCGGTTAGTAGCGTTCCGGGCACAAATTTTCTGCAAAACACATTGGATGATATAATTAACATATTTGATATCATAATAGAAAACAAATTGTTATATGAAATGCGAGAACCTATAAATTAATATTCATTACCTTATAATTGTCGTCCTCAAAGTGGACTTTGAGGTACTCCCACTGCTCGGGTCGGTGGATGAACTCTGCAGGCGTCGCCTTACTCACTTCAACGTAGTGAGTATGGCAGTCGTACTTCCAATCCTTGTAGATCTTGGAAGCGGTCTCCTCAATGTATTCCCACATGCCTGTCTCGGTGGGAGGGAGGTCATAGAACATCTGAAAAATTGGACAATTGAAAAAAAAATGCATTAGAAATAGAATATCATATTTCAAAATTATTTTAATTACAAAAAAATTATCCAAAAATATTGAAAAAAAGAACTTTTACCTCCATATAATCAGCCAGTGCATCTCGGTGCTCCTCAGCCAGCTCAGCATATGATGGCGCAAGCATCGAGACTTTGCTCCGTACGGCGCTCCCGATGTCTCGACTCATCAAAGTCCTCCACTTTAATTCCTTGGGACCCTTGTGCTGTTCTGAGTACACAACCGGCAGAGGCTTGTCGTTGTTCAGCTTCTTCAAATATAGAGTTTTGGTGCCTATGACGATCCCAGGCTTCTTCAGGGGCCCCGTCACGTTCTCCCCCGTTTCCATATCAACAACCTCTGCATCCAAAATACCAAACCAAATTAAGACTATGAAATGACAGTGACAAACTCACGGTCTTGAATTCATCCAAAATACCAACCTCTGCATATATGTAAGATGTTCCTACGAATTATTTTCTATACCTGTATTAACGATTAAGCATGATTCTCAGAATAGTCTTCAATTGAAAAGCAGCCCTCAGTTTTTTATGTTGATCAAGATACTAATATATGCAGATGTTTCTGAGTGCTCACTATTCAGGAGAGGACCTTGTGCTAAAGCTCAAACAAGATGAGCCATGGAAGAAAGTGTTTGGCCCTATTTTCATTTATCTAAATTCCAAACCAGATGCAAAAGACGCACTGTCACTCTGGGAGGATGCAAAGAAACACTAAAATTTACATCAACTAAAACAATGAATCATACACCGAATCCTATTGCAACTTTAGTTGATTTTGCTAGGCTATAGCATTAGCTGAGATACTAAAGTTCATATCCATCATCAAATCCTATTACTGATTCCTAATGTTCATCAATCCTAGAAGAAAATGCTGGAAATTTATCCCAATATGCATGCCTGCCCGGCCTTGATACAAAAAACTACAAAAACTAAGGCATTACATCGATCAGAGGCTTCACTAGATGCACTAGTACAGTTGCATATGGTGGATATATTAAAAAAATGAATCATACACCATAGATCTGTAACAAAAGCTTGACTACCCAGACATACATCAATTAAAACAATTTAAGATAGCTGTTCATTTGCATCCCTAGACTTGATCAAATGCATACTGAACCAAATAGCCTGACATGCAAAATTGGAAAGTGCACAGTCCAATGTGAAGATGCAAAGTAGCTAGCTAGGAACCCTAATCTTCTAGGCTCTACCTCACTCTGACTCTGGAAAAATAAGAGCCCTGATGTAAAGAGGGTGATATATATGGTTCAAGTGACTATCAGTATCAGTAACAGAATCACAGTCCTTTCATAACAAAGAAAACAAAGAACACACAGAAACATATGGTCAAGAAAAATAAGAGCCCTTTCATTGTTTAACATTTTGCAAAGATAGCCAAAACCCTAAACAGTTGGGCGTGTTTGTTACATGATAAACATGCCTAAACCAACAGTTGAATCGACTTATCCAACAAAACAAAGAATAGAAATTGAAACAGGAAATGAAATTTACCCGGCAACGGAGGACCCCTCTTGGTCCGAATACTTAACGGAGGACCGTTAGCGGCACTTTGCTCCACAGCGGCAGCTCCGGCTCCACCGGTGGCGCCAGCGCCATCTCCGCCTCCACCCGTGGCGCCACCGCCAGCTCCGCTTCCAGCAGGCCCCGACCCCAAAGGGTCGGTTTCTTCCAACGACGGGACAGATACCAAGCTGCCGAACGCCGCTTGTGTAGGGTTCGCATTCGCCGGTTCCCCTGTCGCCGCCGCGGCTGCCAATCGTTCGGCAGCTTCTGCCGCCTTCCTCTCCCTTCTCGCCTGGAGCTCCTTCTTCCTCTTCTGGGCACTAGAACCTGGTGCCATTGATGAATCGAAGGCGTAGGGTTTGGAGTTCCGGGTTTGGGGATTTCGGGTGGAGGGGTTGAAATCGAAAGAGAGGAAGAAATCGAAGGAGAGGGGTTGAAATCGAAGGAGAGGAAGAAATCGAAGGAGAGGGGTTGAAATCGAAGGAGAGGAAATCGAAAGAGTAAGAAAATTTTTGGGTTTTGAAAATTTGGGGCTTTTCGGCAGAGAGGGAAAAATTTGGGTTTATCGCGCGAATGAGGAAGAAGATGCAAAGTCCCGGTTATAATCATTTGTTTTAAGCGACGAAGTTCAACAAAACTCATCGCTTAGTATTTAAGTTGGCGACAAAAATAGAAATGTTCGTCGCTTAAAGTGATATGAAGCGACGAAGTTCAAACACACATGGTAACCTTGTGAGCTTAAACTTGGTCGCTTAGATCATCTGAAGCGACGAATATACATTTGATTTCGTCGCTTAAATTCTTAAACTTGGGTTTTTCCGACAATCGGGAGGCCAAACGACGTTCGATTCCTCCCGAATTTTAACCGCGTACCATAATATACGTACACTTGACATCCAACGGTCAATTAGTCTAAATGAATTACTTAGCTATATGAAAACCCAAGTATCCTCCTATGTTGCTTAGTATTTAAATTAGGTCCATTTTGAAATTTAGGTTTTTCAAACTATCGAACGGGCAAATTATGTCCGATTCGTCCCGAATTTTAACCGCGTACCATACTATACGTACACTTGACATCCAACGGTCAGTTAGTCTAAATGAATTACTTAGCTGTATGAAAACTCAAGTATCCCCCTATGTTGCTTAACCTTTATATTAGGTTAATAAAGAAGTTGTTGCTTCTTGAAGGCGCTATTAGGAGCGGACTTCCATCAGTAAAATTGACCGTTGGATGTGAAATACATGTAAAATAAGGGGCATGCTTAAAGTTTGGGCCACAACAGGCGTCGTTCGGTTGTCCAATTTAAGGGAAAACCGAAAACACCACTAATATGCCCTATGTGTGGACCCCATCCCGGGGGCGTTTTGGGGGACGGGGTTGTTACATTTCCGACCCCGTTGTCATGCCCTTCTATCGTCCCCTGCCCGTCACGGAGCAAGGCTTTCAGAGAGCGGCGGTCAAAAAGTTTTTGTTGTGGTCAAAGTGCGTTTTTTTCAATTATCCCGACGATCGGAGGATCAAACGACGCATGTTTCATCCCTAATTTTAACCTGGCATCATAATATATGAATACTTGACATCCAACGGTCAGTTAGTTCAAATGGAATACTTTGGTAATTGAAAACCGAAGTCTTTGTTGTTTTAAGAAGATTTAAAAACTAAGCGACAAATATTACCTAAAGTCGTCGCTTTGTATGTAAACTAGCGACGACTTTTAAACATCTGTCGCGACAAAGTTGGAACACGCAGTTAAGCGACGACTTTTGACTGAAATTAATCGTTTGAAATGTGAAGCGACAAATGTTGGTCAACATTGGTTGCTTTAAACTAAAATAATTTTATTATTTTTTTATGTTTAGATTTTAAATATTTAACGAAATTGCAACATGTAATAAATATATATATCATCATATTACAACATATGAAATAATAACTAGTAGTCTTCATCTTCTTCATCCCCTCCATCATCGTCTTCATCATCGTCTTCATCGATCTTCGTCTTCATCTTCTTCATCGAATTCTTCATCTTCCTCTTCCTCATCAAATTCATCGTCTTCATCTTCCTCGTTTTCATTCCCTTCGTGTACTTCTAAATCGAGTTGGAGATTAGATGCATCAATATGGTAAAATTGCATTGAACTAAGTGTGTCCTCATGGTAAGGCTGTGGGATTTGATTCCCTGAAGGAGGCCTTCTATCTTCTGTTGCCAGTACTTCGGCACTGTATACATTTCGGTGCGACATTTCTTGCACCACCTTCCAAGTACCACCTGCCACAGGATCGTCCAAGTAGAAAACTTGTTTTGTCTTGACAGCAAGACAAAATGGTGAATTCTCATAGTAACTAGTGTTTGTATCCACTGAGATCAGACCATGATCTACCTTGACGGTGTCAATTTCTTCGGCGGTATCATCGTCAGTGGTGTTGTGCCATATAACTTTGAACAATACGACCGAGAAATTGTCTGGATAACATACCTCGACTACGTAGTCAGGATGGCCATAGAAGTATTGGGATCTCGTGCTTAACATCACCCCGCTATTTTGAGTCACGAGCCTTTGATCTCTATCGAATGAGACATACTTGATACCGTTCACATAGCACGCCTTATAAATCCGGGTGAATTGCGGACCTCGAGCCAATGACCAGATTCCCCTGTTATAATTATGGTCTTGAGCATCATGCCGACGGGTTTCCTGAAGAAAAAAAATTGGTGTTAGTGTTATACCATTTAGGGTTTTGGATCTTTGTACAAGAATCAAAAATTAAATTTCCGTACATATCTTAAGAGCCATCGATGGAAACTCCTCCTCATGAGACGCTCATCGTAAACGTCACCATGTTTCGCTGTGTACATCTCCAAATGACTGTAAATGTACTCTTGGGCCTCTTCTGTATCGGTCAAAATTTGCCAGTGAGCCTCAGCTGTTTGCTCATCTGCTAACCTTATATTTCCGGTGGTATCCATAATACACAGCTGAACTAACTGCGAAACACAACTAATATTCCATATTGGGGGATTGGTGTGTTCTACATCTTCCAATTGCAAATAAGACTTACAGTAGGTCACCGACTCCCATGATATGTATCTTTCTGCAATACTCCCCTCCGGATAACGTGTATTACTCATTGACTGTTTATAATCACCTAATTGCCTATAAAATGATGAATATGCTTAGTGCACATATAAAGTTAGTGTAAATTTAGTTTGAACAAAAGAAACATTTTTGGTTACTGCATATACCTTTCCGTCGGATACATCCATGTAAAATGTACTGGGCCTGTAAGCATAACTTGTTCGGGAAGGTGAACCATGAGATGAACCATAGAGGTGAAGAAATGTGGAGGAAAAATCAACTCCAAATTGCACAAAATGATAACTATCTCATCTTTCATTTGTTCGACCTCGGCCTTCTTCAACTCCCTCGCACATAATTTCCTAAACCAATTTGAGAACGCTATTAATGGCTTCACGACGTTATTTGGTAAAAATCCTCGGATAACCATTGGAAGAAGACGTTGAAGCAGGACATGGCAATCATGCGTCTTCAATCCATAGAATTTTTTCTCGGTTAGTTTGACCTTATTTCTCAAACTTCCCGCATAGCCAAGTGGATACCTAACACCGCGAAACCATTTGAATACTTCTTCACGAAGATCATGTTCAACTAAAAAGGGTGCATGAGGAACCTTCTCCGTCCTCTTTTCAGCTTCCGAACACCACTGCCTTTTGCGGATTTTCCTCTTCTCCAAAGCTTCGCGGGCCTTTGGACTATCCTTGGTCTTCCCTTCAATTGCAAGAATGGTGGCAAGGATATTGTCACCCACGTTCTTTTCAATGTGCATGACATCTAAACAGTATCTGTGTAACAACGATGACCAATAGGGAAGGATCCAGAATACGCTCTCGTGGGTGAAACATTGTCTGTTGTTTGGATTATAAGGGACGTGAAAATCAAGATGCTGGCTAAGAGTGGCGTAACGGTGTGACCTAATTTCCTCTAAAATTTCATCCCCGTCCTTATGAGCTGGTCTTTGTCGCCACTCTGGCTTCCCGTTAAATGCTAAACTGGATCGCATTGGTGAATTCTCGTCAAGCCATTTCCGATGCCCTTCATAAATAATTCTCCCACAAATATGCTCCGCCGTAAGCTCATGTAGACAAATTGGACATGCCTTGTACCCTTTCACTGTTGAGCTTGCAAGCATCCCTAAACCAGGAAAGTCACTTATCGTACACATCAGCTCTACATTCATCATGAATACATCATTGTCCACTCTGTCAAAAGTAGGGACTCTATTTTCCCACAAATCTTTGAGCTCGTCAATCAATGGACGAATGAGTACACTAAGACACTTTCCTAGAGATTTAGGGCCAGGAATCAACACAGCCAGCATATTATATTCCTTCCTCATACACATATTAGGGGGTAGATTAAATGGCATCACAACCACGGGCCATGTACTATGTTGTGTTGTCATTGTTCCAAAAGGACTAAAACCATCAGTTGCCACTCCAAGCCGCACATTTCTTCCCTTAATGTCGTCGAAACCTGGAAATGTCATGTTAAAATGTTTCCATGATTCTCCATCAGATAGATGCCGGAGGGTACTTTCATCTACTCGTCTCTCCTTATGCCATCGCATATGCTTTGCTGTGTGTGGAGACATAAATAGGCGTTTCAACCTTGGAGTGAGGGGGAAATACCAGATTATCTTTTTTGGAAGTTCATCCGTATCTGGCTTATATCTTTGAGCACTACATATTGGACAAGTCCTACGAGTTTTATTTGCAGGCCCCCTGAATAGGTAACAGTTGAATTCACAAACATGAATTTTTTCATATCCAAGGGAAAGATCCTTAATGATTTTTGTAATTCTCGAATAACTGAGTGGGAAATTATGCTTTTTAAAAAACTTATGCAACCATTTGCACAATTTATCAAGACTCGTATCCGACCATCCATTTTCAACTTTAATTTCCATTGCATGTAAAATGGCACTTAATACAGTTTCTTCACTCCCTTCATACAATGGGGTTTGAGACTCCCTTAGAAGCCTTTCATACTTAACATAATCATCATCTACCATGTCATTGAATTGAGCTTCAACATTTTCTTCAACATTCACATTATGCGGTGCATCTCCATGGTATCCAGGATAGTACGGAAATACATCTTGTATAATATCAACAGGTGGTCCTACAGGTAGGACCACTGAAGGACCGGCAACACTGGAAGCCTGGACTCTGTCTTGAAGCCACTGTCTCCTTTGACTCATCATTGCTGGTTGACCAGAAACTTCCCCGTGTAGATGCCAAACTGTGTAAGTCGGATCCAAACCACAGTGGATGCAGTGATGATAAATCTCAACGAGTTTCTTATAATAAGGACCATTTATGTACACTGAGCACGGGCAAGTGAAGTACATGGTTCTAACATTGTGAGTATTCACAAAATTGATGAAGTTAACTACGCCTGTTCTGTAGTCAGTGTGTGTAAAATGAAGATTCATAAAAGATTTGTCCGGAACATCATCCATGTTTCCTGTTATAACATAAACAGACGATATGCATAAGGTTAGCACACAACATTTATGATATAATAAAAACCTGTCCCAACACTTCTTCTCCTTATTCCTCCAGGTTGGGTCATATCCCCTTCAGGCGAACACGACTTTTTGATTCTTTTGCTATTCATGCGGTTTCTGCTATAGTTTTGGGAAATTTCGGCAGCATCTCCCTACAGTTCCTCAAGTGCACAAAAATCTAAACAACATAATTTGCACTCGAGGAACATTGTAGAGAGACACTGTCGAAACTCTATCCCAAAACTGCAACGGAAACCACATGAATAGCAAAAGGACCAACAAACTCGTGTTCGCCTAAGGTGTCCAAAAAAGGGACAATTCGAGAATCAACAACTCATCTCGATCAACTAGATGAGTTGTTGATTCTCAAACGGGAGTTCTAAGCAGATAAACACCACAATTATATATAATATGAAACCTTAAATTTACACACGGCACCACACTCCCTCACTAAGTCACTCGCATGTTTCAGAAACTCTAACTATCACAATCCACACACAACACAAACAAATTACATCATAAAATTGTAATTTCACTAAATTTTATCGTCTTCACAAAATTTCATTTTCACTAAATTTATATTTAACTAAATTAACTAAAATTCAATTTCACTAAATTTCCCAATTTCACTAAATTTAACTAAATATCAAAATTTCCCAAATTAACAAACCTAATCTCAATTTCACCAAAATCAACACAAACTCCATCATATATTCAAACACCCAACACTAAAAACAACACAAAACACATTATAAATAAAATCCAACTCAAGAAATCAAACACTAAATTCAACCAATCAAACCAAAATATGGTGATTACAATGAAGATGACAGATTATACTAACCTACAAAGCAATTGGAAGAGAAGACCCAAGCTTCCGGACCCCGAAATTGACGAAATCAGCAGTTTTAGAGATTTTTCGCAGCTGCTACAGTGTTTCGACGAATTTTTTTGACCTTCTGTGTTCTGTCTAAGCCGAGGGCTTTATAGCAGATTTGAAAACTTGAAGCGACGAAGATTGTCAAAATTCGTCGCTTAGTTTATTAGACAGCGACGACGTTTCTGAATGTCGTCGCCTCAAAAAAACATGAGCGACGACTGTTGAATTATCGTCGCTACATTTTACAAAACCTGGTTCTTTCATAAACTGAGACGACAAAATGTCATTATTCGTCGCTTCATTATTTTTTGAACGACGACTATTGATAAAAAGTCGTCGCTATCTTTTTTTGAAGCGACAAATCTTATATTGGTCGCTTGGATATGTTGAGGCGACGACTTTTGGTTTTCCCGTTTCATTCTTCGTCGCTTCATTCCATGGTTCCAGTAGTGTGTGATGCCCTACCAGCTGCGCGCTAGTATCATGTACCACCATCGATCCAGCCATCAACTAGCTAGCTTCCAGAACCCGTAATGCAATTCAATCAATACCCACAACAATAGATTTATGCCAATAGAATGACGTACTTGTACAACAGCATTCTTGGAAACTAAGGAAACATTAACGTAATTGGTTTTCATTTTAATCGCTTAGTCGACGGCAAGTCCAACCATCGATCGGGTAGTGGGGTGTCGATTATAAATCATCTTCCTAGCTGGGACTGAAATATTCTTATAAATATTTTAGTCAGAGTTTCCATCATTAGTTCCCGATCGACTCATTTTATAATCCGCATTTAGGATATATATCATAACATTTGAAAGAAGTCCAACAAAGAAAGTCAGATGAAGTCAAAGCACCTCATGTGTATATATGATGGAATCATTTGATGGGTTTCTGCCACGTTTTAGCTGACTTTTTAGTTAGTAGGTCATTTCAAGGGGCCGATAGTGCTGGAGGTAGAACTTTCAATTGTATGATTGTATTCGTAGTTTGGAATACAGTTGTACTCATTTTAGAGACAAGAGACATCACTAGTGCCAGTACTCTGCCTTTGACAAACCAACCAACACACATTTGAAAAAAATATTCATGATGATCGAATTCATGATACAGCTGCTAGCTAGCAGAAGTCGATCATTAGGCTTTTTGTGTGCCTCATCCTGCAACACGTCCAACTTAATTACCTAATTTACATTAGTGGCTTTGGTACGTGGTTCTTCAGAGTTTAAATTCACGAGAGTCTACAACATTTATAATTGGTCTAATTAACTATATCCACATCGGTTACCGCCAATTCAAGTAGTATCCATAGCTAAGTTACATATAGGCAACATGCCATATGGTTAAATGCATGGTTACTTGCTTCTTTGCAATACCCCTATAGGACTCTCATAAACTTCATATATTTATACGCACGGCATAAAGTCCGGACGATGTGTCTTTTACTTTTAACTTTACTTGTTATTAGAGATCGTAGATTATAATAGCAAGTGTCAAACAAGTCTATTCTGAGCCGAACTCATAGTCTCTCACTTATTAACTCAGTTTCATCTAAGTATCTTCATAGGCAATATCTATCTTCATAGGCAATATCGAATTTTCTAAGTGGAATTTTCTTGGCATTCGATTTGAGAGCATATTTAACAGTAATGTAAATAATAGTCCACTAGCTGTGTATGACTTGTGGATTATGGTCTACCCGGAGAGATGGTATGTTTAACCAGAATGGAACGTTATGATCATGCAGTCATGATTCACGAGTGGCAAAAAGTACGGCCCACGGTACCCGGAGCGGCGGAGCCACAAATCCCATGGTGGAAGTTCTGCCGCTTTGGGGCTGACTTTGCTGAGCTTAGTTTTGAGCACGGTATCTATATCTATATCTATATGCATGGGGGGCCATGCCACTACTACTCATTACTGCTGAGTCAACTTCACGAGTATTATGAAAAACTCCAAAAGATCGGCCCCGAGTAATTTGCCTGGTGGACATTATATATATGGGACTGCAATCCTCTTGTTGGACTGTCTCAAAGAAGTGAGGGCCGGTCTTTGAATTCACAGATTAACAAGATACATGGTTTTATAGCTAGCTACAATTAACTAGCCGCTGTCAAGTAAGAGATATATCTCTGAAACTGAGAGGAGATAGATTCCATGTCCATCTCTGAGGCTGCAGATGCGGTGGAGGACATCTCTGTTGATTGGAGAGGCAGACCCTGCAAGCCAACCAAACATGGTGGAATGAAGGCTGCTGTTTTTGTCCTAGGTCTATCTCTCCCCCTCTCTCCCTGCGTTTGTTTTATGTCTCTCTCCATTTTCATACTCATATACATAATCTACTACGCGCGCCTATATATCTGTTAGCTGTAGTATTCACTATTTGCATGATACTATATATCAGCTATAATAATCTCTTACTATATCATGAACTTAACAACCTAAAGACATGGATTTCTGCTGTCAAATTGGTGGCCGGATGATCGTTTATAACGTAACGTACCTACACATGTTGATCAATGTTGTTGATGGATGATATACAGGTCTCCAAGGTTTTGAAATGATGGCAATAGCAGCTGTTGGGAACAATCTCATCACCTATGTACTAAATGAGATGCACTTTCCACTCTCAAAGTCCGCAAACATAGTGACCAACTTTATAGGGACAGTCTTCCTCCTCTCCCTCTTTGGTGGGTTCCTATCTGATTCGTATCTTGGGAGCTTCTGGACAATGTTAATCTTTGGATTTGTGGAGCTTTCTGTAAGTCTTTTCTCATACATGCACGACTATAATGCATATATGTCCCTTTTCATTTCTTTTCTTTTCTTCTTCTATTGCCCTCATCATGATTTTAAATTTTTAAGCACTATCATGCAATTTGCATATTCTAGATTCTTGTCTCTCCTGAAATCTACGTTTATCTTATTCAATTCTCAAGCCTGGCATGGTGTTATTATAAAACCAAATCCTTTCAGACTCAAAAGTAGCTAATCCTTATCATCTCATACCTATACTGTCTATACACAATTGAACAAAAAGATAGATGTCGATCTATATGTCTGAGTGATGGCATGGTTTCTACAATCCATTGTGTTGCAGGGCCTATTCTAGTTAATATCCAGTATCATTTCCTGAAATTGGTTCAACGTAATGAGAAACAGATATCACTATATACTTTCTTGTTGCCTAACACATGATCCTTTTCAAAAATCTGGTTGAAATTTGTCGCAGGGTTTTATACTGCTCTCGGTTCAAGCGCATCTCCCCCAACTAAGGCCTCCCTCCTGCAAGTTTATGTCGTCTGAGTGTCAGGAGGCAAAGGGATACAAGGCTCTCATATTCTTTGCTGCAATTTACTTGGTGGCCTTAGGAAGTGGTTGTTTAAAACCAAACATAATCTCTCATGGAGCTGACCAATTCAGGAAGGAGAACTCCAAGCAATCGAAGAAGTTATCGACCTACTTCAATTGCGCATACTTTTCCTTCTGCATGGGGGAACTGATTGCGTTAACTGTCCTGGTTTGGGTCCAAACACACTCCGGCATGGATGTTGGATTTGGAGTCTCTGCAGCTGCGATGACAGTAGGACTAATGAGCTTGGTTTCCGGTACGTCTATGTATCGGAACAAACCACCTCGCGGAAGCATTTTCACTCCAATTGCTCAAGTAAGCATACCTTTCTGCTGCTACCATTACTTTTTTTTATTTTTTTATTTTTTTATTTCTTAATATATATACTTTTACTTTGGGAATTGAGGAGCTTTTTACATATATTACTAACTTAATTTTTCATTCGATCAGTACGTTATGCTTAGCTATATATATGCTTTTGTTGCAAGTTATAATCATATAAGCTATTTAATTCACTAATTTGGTAACGGAATTAGAGGAAGTTCTGTTTGTTTTATTAAATTAATTGTTGTTTCTCAGTAACATCTCTGTATTTTTATGTGTTCAATTGTCGCTGTGAACTTTGAGACTTTCTTGTTACTTTTCTGTTATATTCTAATTTTTGTTGTCTCATTAACATATAGTATTCACAATCTTTCTCTGTTCCAAAAGCATGCTTTCGTTGAAACAAATACCGTGATTTGCCTAACAACTCTAGCCTGTTAATCCCTTTAAGATCGACCAGATATAGAGTAGTTCCGACTTCTCATGAGTGTTTAATTAACAATGTTATTCATCTGTGTAGATTTAAAGAACAATTAGCAATACTGTATCGACGTACAAGCTTTTCTGATCAAATCTTTAATATTCGTATCTGATGCTTCACATCTAATTCAGTGGAAGATTTTGTGTATCTTTGATCGATCAAACTGTACGTGTTGTACGTGGCTCTCTTGTACCAGTCCTATGAAAATATCCCCACATAGGTAGCTATATACCAAAGATGGAGTTAGGAATAATTTGGTACCCCGACCGTACTTAAATAATTATGAATAAAGTGCGAGGATGCCATTGTCAATATGTATATATTCTAATCCCTTTTGCCTTTCAACTAATATATTCATCATCTGCTTGATTGATTATCAGGTTTTTGTTGCTGCATTTACGAAGAGAAAGCAAATATGCCCTTCAAATACAGAAATGCTTCATGGAAACCAAAACAATGTGCCAAACCACCTCTTTGTCACCATGTCGCCTAACGTCACCACTCTTCTACACACCGAAAAGTTCAGGTGAGTAGTGGGGTACAAACTTTTCAAGCAGACCAGACATATATATATATATATACACCACCAATAAACACTGATTAATAATCTAGTAAAGCTAACAAAGCACAGACATGCTGCATAACTAATCGGTTTCTTTTTTCTGTGTATTATTTATGCCCTGCCCTCGATCCATTTTCATCAAGTAAACAGGCAGATAGAGTTTTGAAACTTTTAACTGTGTCAAATCGATCAAGATATATCTTGTTTTGCTAATTTACGTCAATGTCACCATCTTTATAAGATGTGAAATATACATCTACTAGCAAAAGGAAACACGTACCTAGCTAGTGCATTATCCACTAGTCTCGATCTGCTAGTGCATGTCGTAGTAGAAAAAACCTAGCCCTAATTTGTGGCTAATGACTCTAGTATTTTATACGTACTGCAGATTCCTAGACAAGGCATGCATCAAAACTGAAGATGGAACTGAGAGGAACGAAAGTCCATGGAGATTATGCACCGTGTCTCAGGTGGAGCAAGTCAAAATAATTATCTCAGTTGTGCCTATCTTTGCCTGTACCATCATCTTCAACACAATTTTGGCTCAACTCCAAACATTTTCAGTCCAACAAGGAAGTACAATGAACGCAAGGATCACAGAAAGCTTCAAAATACCCCCAGCTTCACTGCAAGCCATCCCTTACATCATGCTCATCTTTCTTGTTCCTCTCTACGAAACAGTATTTGTACCGACTGCCCGAAAAGTCACCGGAATGGATTCTGGGATTTCTCCTCTACAAAGAGTTGGCACTGGCCTTTTTATTGCCACCTTTTCAATGGTTTCCGCGGCGGTTATTGAGAGAAAGAGAAGAAACTCGTCCTTGCATTCGAATGAAGCTCTTTCCATCTTTTGGATTGCTCCACAGTTTCTCATCTTCGGACTCTCAGAGATGTTCACTGCAGTAGGGCTTATAGAGTTCTTCTACAAGCAGTCATTGGAAGGAATGCAATCATTTCTAACTGCCATGACATACTGCTCCTACTCATTTGGCTTCTATTTGAGCTCACTCCTTGTTTCTCTTGTGAACAAAGTTACCTCAACTTCTACAAGGGGAGGATGGCTCAGTGACAATGATCTCAACAAGGATAAGCTGGACCGTTTCTATTGGCTGCTGGCTGCTCTCAGCCTCATCAACTTCTTCAATTATCTCTTCTGGTCAAATTGGTATTGTTACAACCCCTCTTTATCACCCACTGATACTATATCACCCCCAGAAGATGAAAAAGACTTGGAAAACAGCAGCAACTTCAAGTAAATCTTCAAGGCATACTGAAGGTTCTCATAATATTATTATAACTTTAGCTGCCTAGCTGATATATATTAAGATTAACTTGTACTAGTTATTACATGGTCTCTCTTCTTGTATATGTATAAAATTAAAAGGCAAACCCCCTGATCGAACTAGATGTATTACGTACTGGGTACGTATTATCTCTTTACTGCTACGTACATTTATATATAATCACCTGCATGTCTAAGATGGACTCACTCGCTCAGTCACCTATCTAGTCGTTGAGTTTATTCCAAGAATGTATTAGCTAGCTTGCTAGGAAGTTATAGGTCTAAAAGTGTTAACCCATAAAACAAGATTCAATGAATTGAACCCTCTCCTACTTGTCCACCATAATTTGTTTCTTCAATATTGCGTCTTTCTGTTGATTATGTGAAAGGAGGGTTCTAAATTTTCTTTTGGTGAGTGGTGGTCCTGTGGTGGGGTTCTTGCTTTATGCTTTGCTTGGTATAGTTGAACAAAGATTCTAATTTAAAAAAGCAAAGCTAAATCTAGCCATGGTGGACTGGTGTATATATGTTACATATAAGTCTTTGCTCTGAGACTCTTTACTTAGAGTGTAATTAACAGTCAAAGTTAAAAGCTCAGATCGCAGTGGAAATTAAAGCAAGCTTAGCCTGTTATGCTGTTCTAGCCTTGTAGGGATAAGTGTTTGTGTAGTGTAAAGTCTCTTTCTCAAAATCACTTTCACCTCAGCAGGAAACATGTCTCGTACATGTTTTTTGTTTGAGCGCTATAGGCCCCTGTCCTGCTAATGCCCATTTTCATCATTATCTTCCACACCACTACTGCTACTACTGGGTTTGAGGGTAAGGTGATCATTTTTATTTAGTTATAACTTTTTTATTCGCCTAAAGACTCTAAATATGGTCCCCATAAGCAACAATCTTTACCAACAGAGTTGGCCCAATGCTTATTTACCTCTCTTTCTATGTCCAAATCACTGGGAAAAAAAAAAAATCTAAGGTACTTACATGTATGTGATATCCACATTTACCGGAATGATAACAAATTTATTGTCGATGTAATAAAAAGTCATTGTTCTACTAAAGGTAATTACTTTAGTGACAATTTTTTTTTTACAAATTTATGAACAAATTGTTGTCGATATACTAACTTTGTTCAATCATATGTAAACGTGTGTTAATGATTGTATGGTATTCATCCTCGTACCATAGATGACTCGAAACATTGTGACTCTCGAGATTGATAGATTAAACCAGAGATTATATCGAAGAAGTAGTGTACTAGATCTATATGATAGGCAATAGATCAAAAGATGAGTTAAACCACTAGGCAATAGTTTGCAAAACTATCTCATGGTTTCTCTGTTTATGTTCCTCCTTTTTTCTTAACAAATTTCCCATATTTATGCGAGAAAATTTCTGATATTTACCTCCTTTTAGTTAGCGAGCATGATATGCTCATTTGAGAGTCTACTGCCTCGGGCGAATTGTCTTTCTGTTCTAGTTACAATTTATTGCGACGACATTTTAACTTGAAAGAATGGGCTTCTACTATTTAGTGTTCTTTTATTTCTCCACGGTATTTTTTTTTTGCTTGGAGGATATTCTCATATCGCTTGCCTACTAATGATCGGTTACAAAAAAGTGGGATCCCTGTTGTGTCCATTTTCCAGTTATGTAATAGTTCCGGTGAGTCAACTTTGCATCTATTCTTATGCTGTCCTTTTTTTACAACAACTTTGGGTATGGCTTCTAGCTCAGTTTGGAACCTCACTTTCTATAAATGGCTCTCTACTGGATTTCTAGAATAGTTTTCGTCATAAACCTTTTTCTCCTCATCTCTATAATTCGTGGTCAGCAGCCGGTTTGCTAACTTTTATGACAATCTGGAAAGCAAGAAATAGGCTCATGTTTGATAATCGATCTCCAATTCTTTCCAATCTTTGTTGTTCGATTATGACATGGATTCGACATTTCGGTTCTCTTATTCCTTGTGACTACAAGGGTGCATTCTTGATTCTCGCCTGTTATCTTCTCTTGGTGTTTGTCCCAGACTCCGTAAGGCACCCAAGGTTCAATTTGTTCTATGGCAACCTCCTATTTTTCCTTGGATTACAGTTAACACTGATTGTTTGGCCAAAGGTAATTTTGGACCTGCAGCCTATGGGGGAGTCTTTTGAAATGTTTTTGGTGCTTGTTCAGGGAGTTTCTACCAATCTTTTGGTTGCAACTCATCCTTTTATGCTGAGCTTTATGCTGTAATTGTCGCTATTGAAATTGTTTCTACTATAGGTTGGTTTACTCTGTGGTTGGAATGTGATTCTATTAGTGTGATAGCGTCTATTTTCTCTAAGACGTTTTTTCCTCCTTGGGATCTGAGAGTTAGATGGCAGAATTGTATGAAGATAATCCAACAAATGTAATTTCGTAGCACTCATATTTTCAGAGAATGGAATGTTGTAGCAGATATGACACATCCCGAACCCAATTTAACTGAATTATGAGTATTTGAAATTTCGTACGCTCTATTTTAATTGCCACGCAAGGTCGGTAGTATTTTCGGAGGATAAATTTGAAAAATATTTTAAGTTTTAATGGGGGAAAAGTTGACTTTGTGATCTTTCGAAATTTTGGAAAAGTTTTCTTCACGAAAGTTGTAGAGCGCGACGATACGAGTTCGTGGACACGCGACACGCGTGGAACGGACGTCGTATGAGGAAGTTATGACCTGAGGAAGTCATTTTACTATTTCAGAAAGTTACTATAAATAGGGGGGGTATTTTCAGAAAATGGTAACTTCCCATTTCGGGATTTTAGTATTTACTGTAGCGTTTTTACTGTAGCTATTCGAGTTACTGTTCATCCCTACTCCCCCGATTTACTGTTCATTCGATCTTAGCTCCGATCTCCGCCGTCCGGCCAAGGCGGTACGCGAGCCACCCCGCATCGGACTCAGCTCACTCTGCTCTTCCTTTCGAGCCATGGATAGGCACCGGTAGAGCACAGAGGAGGGAGCGGCGACGATTCGAAGTCCGGCCACCGTGGGAGGCGGCGTTGCAGGCGACGTCCGGAGGTGCGCCACCCACCGATCGGTAGGGTTTCTCTTGGCGATCCTTCCTGGTGGGGTGGCGATAGCCAGTTCCGGCCGAGGAGGGTGGATCGACGCCGAGAAGTTTCGATCCAGATCGGGTCGATTCGACCCGTTTCCAGCAGTTTCGACCCGGCCCAGCGAGATCCGACCCGGCCCGGCCCAGAATCAGTCCGGCCCAGTCAACGTTGACCGTCGTTGACCAGTCAACGTTGACCGTTGACCGGCATTGACCAAAAACCGGCGTTGACCGGCCGAAGACCGGCGTTGACCGGCCGAAGACCGGCGTTGACCGGCGACGACCGGCGTTGACCGGCGTCGACCGGACTCCAGAACTGCGGCGAATTGCTCCGATGCGATCCTCCGGCGGTCTGACTCGATCTCGACTGGATATTTACCATTTCTGGTAAATTAAGGTGAGTAAATCTCCTGATTTTATTATAAATTACGAGTATAAATGTGAGTATATTTATAGTTATATTTAGAATGCGTTATATGGAAAAAAATTGAGTATTTTGCAAGTAGAATTTATTAACAAAATTTGCGATTAAAGAATTTATCGAACTTTGTTTCCCAGTGGGTGGGTGTTGGCGGTTTGGGAACAAAGTAAAATTTTATTTGGTTTTTGATTAATTTCAGACCTGTTTCGAATTTTCCGAGGGAATTTTCGGGACGGGTCCTTTCAAATGGTATCAGAGCATGATCCTTTGACCTGTGTGTTTTACTATGTATGTCCTTGGGGGAGATTTTATATACTTTAAATATGTGATTGAGTTGTGAATGGAATTTATGTCTATTGGAAATATTGAGGGAAGCATGAACTTGGATATACTGTGAGTGGACTTTTATTTTAAATTGAGGCATGCATGAATATGTTAAGTACTTTAGGGAGTTTATATTCCATATTTTATTTTGAAAGTAATATGACGTATCGAAAGTCGAGAATCTGTTTTTAAATGATGATTTCTTGTTGGTCTTTTGATTGGGTATTGAAATTTCTACGCTTTGGAAATGTGATTTTTGATACGGAAAATAAGGTTTATTAAATCCTGGTATCAATATGGATTTTCAGATATTTTATGATTTCTTGATTATCGAATTATGATTATGATTTTTTGTCATTTAATATTTGAAGAGAAATATGGTTTTGAGGTTATATATTTTACTACTATTTAGTAGTACGTATTTTAACCGAAAATGAGATTTTCGACGATTTTGTTATTTCATTCTTTATGATTTCCCGACATGTGGGACATGTCGATGTTATATATTATTTTCACTATTATTTTATGACATGTGGGACATGTCGGTATATATGTATATAATTGGAGGCTATTATTATATTTGCGATATTTATAAGCCTCGGATGTACGGTCGGGGACCGTACTGATTTATTTCATATAAAGGGGAAACGTGCTTTCAGTTTTATTTTCGGATTTTCAACACATCAGGACCGCTGTGTGCTAGCTAGGTTATGGCAGACCGGGGAAGGTCCGACCTACCGCCTGTATGGCTAGGTTGCTGTATGGTTGGCCGGCGTGGAATGGTGTGTTGCTTTGTTTTATGGATTTGTTTCCACCATACGAGGGTCTGGATATTGATATATTGACGCTAGCTAGCATAGTCGCCTGATCCCATGCGAGGTGACGACTTGACCATATAGGTCAGATTCATACTCGATGGTCGACGTGTACAGGCAGCGTGGGACGCTACAGAGTCTTAGAGTCTTGACTCTAAGACTGGATATTGATATATTGAGGCTAGCTAGCATAGTCGCCTGATCCCATGCGAGGTGACTACTTGACCACATAGGTCAGATTCACGCTCGGTGGTCGACGTGTACAGGCAGCGTGGGACGCTCTAGAGTCTTGGAGAAGTGAGACTCTGACCCTTAGCACTACAAGGAAAAAAACCTTAGGCGACGAAACTTAAAAAAATTCCTCGCCTAAGATAGCTTAGGAGACGAAAAAAATTTCCTCACCTAAGAAAAAATTTTCGTCGCCTAAGACTGCTCTTAGGCGACGAATTATTATTTTCGTGGTCTAAGACAAAAACCTACCGACGAAAAAAAATTCGTCGTCCGTGCATTATCTTAGACCACGAAAAAAAAAATTTCGTCGCCTAAGATTTGTACTTAGGAGACGAAAAATGAAAATTCGTCGCCTAAGAATGAAACTTAGACGACGAACTTTTTTTTCGTGGTCTAAGAAATGACAAACACGACGAATTTTTTTCGTCGGTAGGTTTTTTTCTTAGCCGACGAAACTTAATTTTCGTCTCCTAAGATTCACACTTAGGCAACGAAAATATTATTTTCGTCACCTAAGTTTGCAGCTTAGGCGAGGAAAATAATATTTTCGTCGCCTAAGTAAATATTAGGTCAATAGATTTTTTAAAATATTACTTTTACTTAGACCACGAAATAACCATTTTCGTGGTCTAAGTAAAAAACCCTAAACACATTAAAATTAAGCCGCAAATAGATTTTTAAAAAAATTATTTTTTCTTAGACCACGAAATAATTATTTTCGTCGCCTAAGTATTTACTTAGGCGAGGAAACCATTTTTTTCGTCGCCTAAGTATGTATCTTAGGCGAGGAAAGTATATTTCGTCGCCTAAGTAAACTTATCACACGAAAACCCTATTACGTACCTTTAGATGACCTTATTTCGTCGACTCTTCCAAACATTAAACTCTCAAATAGATGAGACGTAATTATCCATGTAATAATTTGGGAACTTTTATCTTCCGATACTATGGCTCCCTATAGAGAGAGAGATGAGTTTAAATAAGGTTGACCGCATCGATCGGGGCTCTCATTTTATCGGATTTAAGTGATTTTTTTTTACCATCATCATATTTTCATAAAACTTATCACACGAAAACGCTATTACGTACCTTTAGATGACCTTGTTTCGTCGGCTCTTCCAAACATGAAACTCTCAAATAGTTTGGAGAGTTGTAGATTTGGCATTTGGTGTCCGATTGATGATTGTAATACATTTTCGGAAAGGAAACGACGCCAGGAGTCAAACTCGTAGCTTTGCCACGACGTGTGGGCTTTTTCGGGCTTTCGGGTTCGTTTAGGCCTTCAAAACAGCAGTTTTATATGTTTTAAATAAGGTTGACCGCATCGATCGGGGCTCTAACTTTGTCGGATTTAAGTGATTTTTTTACCACAACCGTATTTCATCATAACGATCAAATGTTATTCACAGTGTTTTTCAAAATTTTACTTTTTTTATATAGTTGCTTCGAAAAGTTGTACACTTGAGTATAATCTTATAATCAAGTTATACCGTATTAGTAAGCATGTTGTCGTTATAATGGCTAAATTCACAAAATGAAAATTTTGACCGTCTGATGTGATCGTTATAGTTAAATATGAGTAGAGTATAAAAATCAGCTCGTTTCGTAAACGTTCGACGCTCGATCGAAACAGTCAATCATATTTTCATAAAACTTATCACACGAAAACCCTATTACGTACCTTTAGATGACTTTGTTTCGTCGACTCTTCCAAACATTAAATTCTCAAATAGATGAGACGTAATCAGCCATGTAAAAATTTGGTAACTTTTACCTCCCGATACTATGGTTCCTTATTGAGAGAAATAAGTTTAAATAAGGTTGACCGCGTCGATCGGGGCTCTAACTTTGTCGGATTTAAGTGATTTTTTAACCATAACCGTATTTCATCATAACGATCAAATGTTATTTCACAGTGTTTTTCAAAATTTTACTTCTTTTATATAGTTGTTTGCAAAAGTTTTAACACATTTTAATTAAGCAGCCAATAGATTTTAAAAAAATTTTAATTTACTTAGACGACGAAAATTAGATTTTCGTGGCCTAAGATTTTACTTAGACGACGAAACTAGGTATTTCGTCGTCTAAGTAATAACTTAGGCCACGAAATTTAATTTTCGTCGTCTAAGTAAATTTATATTTTTTTTTTCATTTAATAAATTTAAATTTACTTAGACGACGAAAATTAAATTTCGTGGCCTAAGTTATTACTTAGACGACGAAATACCTAGTTTCGTCGTCTAAGTAAAATCTTAGGCCACGAAAATCTAATTTTCGTCGTCTAAGTAAATTTAAATTTTTTTTCATTTAATAAATTGGCGGCTTAATTTTCAAATTTTGCGCCAATAAATTGGGAAAAATTTGAAATTATCTTAGGAGGCGAAATGTTGTTTTCGTCGCCTAAGTGAGAGACATATATACATTCACAATCTCGATCTCTTTCTTTCTGCAATCCCTAACTTAATTTCTTCCTCCTTTTTCCGCCCACCCACCGTCTCCCCCCTCCCCAGCCTCCGCCTGAGTCCCCGCCTCGGCCTCGCAGTCCTACCCTCTGCATCGGACGCCGCCCCCTCCTCCGCCTGAGTCCCCGCCCGGAGCCTCTCCTTCAGCTGAATTGTCGGTCTGCCCCAGCCTCTCCCTCTCTCTCGCGAGGCAGGTTCTGATTGCTCTCTCTCTCTCGATCTCTCTCTCTGTGTCTCTCTCTTACCTTTTGGAGCTCAACTTCCCTTTAAATAAGGGTTGATTGCACTCGGCTGCAAGAGCGAATTAGAATGATTAGTTTTAAATTATACCGTGACTTGCATTTGATTCTGGGTTTTTGTTTAACACTAGGCTTGACAGTCTTTGTTTCATGGAGATGATCTGAAGGAAAGTGGTATTCAAGAGGCAAGTCAAATTACCTGTCTTTGACTCTTTTTAGGTCCTCAGGAACCTTATTAGACGCGTTGGGATATAAAGAATAAATAAAAGAAACTAATTTAGAAATGTAATGGCTGGTGTTGGTTTTACTGTTGTAGATTTGTAGGACGAAAATGATATAAGTATGAAGATAATAGAGAAAGGAGGATATGGTTTTGTGAACTTAAAGATGATCACAAATAGACAAGTTTTTGGTGACTTTGTTGAGGACTGATCGCCGAATAGGATGTTTAAGTTAATTGAGTAATGGTTATGGAATTCAAAGTAATCTCACAAGACCTATTTTGTTGTTAGGTGAGACGGTGGAGGTCTCTTCCCGGTGACGATCCTGGGATGGATCGTGCCTAGTTTGTAGCTGCCCTGTTCGCAGGTGAGTTTGACTTTTGCTTTCTCTTATGTGTATGATTTTTGATTGTGTGAATTTAATGAAGTCGAAGAGCTTGACAAATAACAGTTAAGTGATCCTTTTCGATGGCTTTACAAGGTTTGGTTTACAATACGTTATTGATTGGTTTGTGGTGGTTATTGATTGGTTGGGATGATTTTAGTTAAAGTTGTAATCTTTACCAGAAAATGGATGCAGGGAATGTGTTGTTTTGGTTAGTTTGTTGAGGACGTGTGGGCTGGGGTATTAAAATGAGATAATCATCACCTGATCTTAAAACGAAAACGCTTTGTGTTTTGCCTATGGAAGCTTGTGCATCATGTTTTGCCAATAGTCCATTTAGCCACTTCGGCATATCTGCTAGTAAATGGAATATTTGATAAACTTTAATACTAGAAGCTTGATATCTGGTTTCATAATCATCAATTGAGGAAAGATTATGTACAGTCCTACTAACCATAAGTAAATTAATGGGATGCATCATATTGCATAACTAAGAAGTGCTTATATATCAGAATGAAATTTTGTTGCCATTGAGAATTAATATGTGCCATTCCCATGCACAAGTCCGCAACTGCACGATAGCTACCTTTTTGAACGATTTTCCTAACATGGTCACAAATTTTGCAGTATGCCTCATCTGCAAACTGTAATCCAACTACTCACAAATATGGAGAGCTGCCAACTTAGTTCTCTCTCACAAGCTCGTATCCTTCAAGAGGTTATCGATGTTACTACCTTCAGATGCTTCTTGCCCGATCATCGATGTTACTGAATTTGAGGAGTCAGTGGATACTTCCAAGTTGGTCGCCGCTTGTCAGAAGATGGACCCTGTGAAAGAGTGCTGTGCTCAAACATGTACAAATTTATTTTAATTTGTATGTACAAATTTATTAATATTAAGTATTTGATTTGTATTAATACATTTTTTAATATAGTAATTAATATTTTGTCTCAATTTTGGTTATTTTTTTTTAAATATAAATTCTTACTTAGGCGACGAAAATGGTAGTTTCGTCTCCTAAGTAATTTACTTAGGCGACGAAACTATCATTTTCCTCGCGTAAGTAGTTTACTTAGGCGACGAAACTAGCATTTTCCTCGCCTAAGTAAATTACTTAGCCGACGAAACTATTATTTTCCTCGCCTAAGTAAATTACTTAGTCGACGAAAATGATATATTCGTCGCCTAAGTAAATTACTTAGGTGACGAAAATACCATTTTCGTCGCCTAAGTAAATTACTTAGGTGACGAAAATATTATTTTCGTCGCCTAAGTAAGTCCATAGCCGACGAAAAACATCGTCCTCTAAGATTTTTTTTCGTCACCAATCCTTCTTAGACGACGAATTTTATTCGTCGTCTAAGTACTTTCTTAGGCGACGAAAATTATAATTTTCGTCGTCTACTTGCTTAGGCAACAAACTTTAGACGACGAAACTTAGGTGACGAAATTTTCGTCTCCTAAGGTTTTAGGAGACGAAAATCACTCTTAGGTGACGAAAATTTTTCGTCGCCTAAGCTTTCCATTGTTGTAGTGTAGCCTGAGAGGCTTAATATTAAATGGTGGTAATGACGTTTTCCCCTATTTTATTATATGACCAAAGGGATTGGTCATGATTTTATATTATTTCAGTTTCGGGAATGATTTTTTTTCTCTTATGGGACTTTCTATTATTTTATAAATTCCCGAAACAGTGAGGTTTGGTTTTGAATGACCAATGGGATTGGTCGTGAAACATTATTATGTGATTTTAAAAGTATATTGTTTTTAAAAGAAAACAAAATATTATTTGTTCCATTATACATATTAGCAAAGCTTGATATTTGGTTATGAATATATTATTTGGGCAAAATCGAGAATTTTGTTAGTAATGGCTCCCTGTGGGTGGGAGGCTGTGGTATGGGAGCATATGAATTTATTTTGGGTTGTTTATTAATTATATTTTCTTTTATATTGTATCCCCACTTCGTTATTGGATTGCTTTGTTGGATCGAGAATCGAACTCCTTTTTGTTAAATTTTTGATGGAATTGTTTCTCAATGCTTTTACAATAGTTGTGGGGAAGGAATCAGGGTTTTAATCAGGATATGGATATTGATTTTCGTGGATTATCTTTCACCGAAATTTTGTTTTGGTATGAATTAATTGCTTTGAATTATTGGCACAAACGTAATGCTTGCGAGTGGTGTCGTATATGGAATTGATCAGGAAATTTCCATGCATTTGGTAAGGTTACTTATTTACCGACATTTTCTGAAATTAAAAGTGCAGTTCTAAAATCTTTTGGGATATTTTACTCGTGCGACGAGTAGGATTATTTTAAATTGAACTCAATCGAGGGGAACGAGAATGCAATTTAATTTGAACTCGTAAAACGTGTACGAGTGATTATTATAATATTATATTTTTGTCACGCGGTGACCCAGTGATATTATATTATTATTGATTTAGCGATTCTATCGCTATCAGTTAGTCTCGAGATTTCTTCGAGATATAGCATTTGTTTATTATGGATTCAGGGTAGAGTATTATTGTGTATGGATTGTTCCGTAATGATTTATTTTCAGAATATGAGTTCCTGAATTTGTTTATATCGAGTATTTCATTGATATGTGTTGGTAAATAAATCCGGACGAGCAGTGGTGGCTCGCGGTATAGGTTGGAAATTCTATTGTGGTTATAGAAGTATATTTTGAATATTTGCAGTGTTTGGGTTTCCTGATTATAGAGGAAACTCTGTCCGATTTTTTCTGCGATTTTTGGTTATGTAAATTTCGAGGACGAAATTTTATAAGGGGGGAAGAATTGACACATCCCGAACCCAATTTAACTGAATTATGAGTATTTGAAATTTCGTACGCTCTATTTTAATTGCCACGCAAGGTCGGTAGTATTTTCGGAGGATAAATTTGAAAAATATTTTAAGTTTTAATGGGGGAAAAGTTGACTTTGTGATCTTTCGAAATTTTGGAAAAGTTTTCTTCACGAAAGTTGTAGAGCGCGACGATACGAGTTCGTGGACACGCGACACGCGTGGAACGGACGTCGTATGAGGAAGTTATGACCTGAGGAAGTCATTTTACTGTTTCAGAAAGTTACTATAAATAGGGGGGGTATTTTCAGAAAATGGTAACTTCCCATTTCGGGATTTTAGTATTTACTGTAGCGTTTTTACTGTAGCTATTCGAGTTACTGTTCATCCCTACTCCCCCGATTTACTGTTCATTCGATCTTAGCTCCGATCTCCGCCGTCCGGCCAAGGCGGTAAGCGAGCCACCCCGCATCGGACTCAGCTCACTCTGCTCTTCCTTTTGAGCCATGGATAGGCACCGGTAGAGCACAGAGGAGGGAGCGGCGACGATTCGAAGTCCGGCCACCGTGGGAGGCGGCGTTGCAGGCGACGTCCGGAGGTGCGCCACCCACCGATCGGTAGGGTTTCTCTTGGCGATCCTTCCTGGTGGGGTGGCGATAGCCAGTTCCGGCCGAGGAGGGTGGATCGACGCCGAGAAGTTTCGATCCAGATCGGGTCGATTCGACCCGTTTCCAGCAGTTTCGACCCGGCCCAGCGAGATCCGACCCGGCCCGGCCCAGAATCAGTCCGGCCCAGTCAACGTTGACCGTCGTTGACCAGTCAACGTTGACCGTTGACCGGCATTGACCAAAAACCGGCGTTGACCGGCCGAAGACCGGCGTTGACCGGCGTCGACCGGACTCCAGAACTGCGGCGAATTGCTCCGATGCGATCCTCCGGCGGTCTGACTCGATCTCGACTGGATATTTACCATTTCTGGTAAATTAAGGTGAGTAAATCTCCTGATTTTATTATAAATTACGAGTATAAATGTGAGTATATTTATAGTTATATTTAGAATGCGTTATATGGAAAAAATTGAGTATTTTGCAAGTAGAATTTATTAACAAAATTTGCGATTAAAGAATTTATCGAACTTTGTTTCCCAGTGGGTGGGTGTTGGCGGTTTGGGAACAAAGTAAAATTTTATTTGGTTTTTGATTAATTTCAGACCTGTTTCGAATTTTCCGAGGGAATTTTCGGGACGGGTC
Source organism: Potentilla sterilis (assembly GCA_963682095.1). Taxonomy (NCBI): domain Eukaryota; kingdom Viridiplantae; phylum Streptophyta; class Magnoliopsida; order Rosales; family Rosaceae; genus Potentilla; species Potentilla sterilis. The sequence goes on from OY821757.1 coordinate 56,036,179, forward strand.
CTTTCAAGATAAGATGGCAAACTTGGGTATCTCATGTGGCTCGTTAACCTGGTATGCTAACCCTCCTATAGAGATTCACATGTACTTGCAAGCGGATTATTTGGGGCTCCCAAATTATCGTTTCTCTATCTAATTTTTACAATCTGCAAGTGGTTTGATGAAGGAGATTTTTGTATGGTATTCAAAAAGGGAGGTTTCCAGGCATTAGTACACAATCTCATGAAGCGACAAAGGAAGATTTGGCAATCATTGGGTGCTAGTTTTTTAGCCTTTAGGCTATTTTTTTGTTCTTTTTATTAAGAAATGTACACGAGGGGATGTTTTTTTTCTCTCCTCTTTTTGATTTTCTTGTATTTCTTTTGAACTTTGTATTTTTATTCTTTTTACTATTACAACACTTTGATGTCACGAGTAGAAAGAGACACTATTATTGCGCATATGAGAGTTTGGTTAGGGCATCTGCCACGAAATAGACACTCTCGCTGATAAGATGTCCTTCGGGACTCCGAGGCAGTTGGACTCCGATGAGCCGGGTCACAGGATTATACCTCTGATCTATTTGGGTACCCTTGACTTAGAATCAGTGGCGGATCCAGGAAATTTTGTCAGCCAAGGCAAGAATTACTTATCACTTGAAAATATAATCCACTTCAATTAAAAAAAAATTACAATACAACTTTCAATCAACGATGAGACGGTAATTGTCCACTGAATGATTTCATATTTTGAAAACGCTGCATTATAGCATCATTACTAACGCTATTGAATATATCTTTCTCAATATAAACAAGCAAACTATCATTCAACCACTGATCTCCCATTTTATTACGAAGTGGATTCTTCACAATGTTCATAGCTGAGAATACTCTTTCCACTGAAGTTGTTGCAACTAGTAGAACTAAAGCCAAAGTTAGAAGCTTGTATACTGATGCATGTGTTATGTGCTTTCTAGTCTCCATCAATTTTTTTGCAAGACTACTGATTCCTTTCAGTTGAGAAAAATCATTGCTCGATCGCATATCATTAATGTAAATATCAAGCTTGTCTTCAAGTGATAACACATCTCTTTCATAAAAATCTCTTGGATAAAATTGAGCAAGACGAAGTAACTTTTGCTTGTCAAAAGCAAAAAATGAATCATCTGGACTTAAACTTGAAACACAAATCAGAAGCTCAGAGTTTACCTCATTAAAGCGATCATTCAAGTCTGAAAGTTGTGTATCGATCACAGAATAAAAGACATCCACTCGATAATGATGAAGGACTGTTAACTTTTCAGCCATACGTTGTGATTTCCCTTGAGCCACAAAAAAATCATCCATATTGGGAATCTTGACACCATGCTTGTTACAGAAACAATAGACCTTTTCAAGGAAATTATCTCATTCACATTCTTCCTCCCTCATTGTTTGTAGTTGTTGCTTGCTTACCTTAACTAAATCCATAGCATTGACAATATCTTGATCATTTCTCTGTAATGCTTGTGATAACTCATTCGTCACACCCAACACTTGTCTCATTAAAAACAAACAAAATATGAAGTAAAATGATTGCATTTGTGTTAGCAACAGATTACATTCCCCTCTTTGATCAACATATGTCCCATCTTCAATAATCATTTCAATCACCTTAACTGTGGAAGAAAACATAGAAATAATGCTCAGTAAGGTACCGTAATGTGACCCCCAACGTGTATCACCCAGACGTTTAAGAGTACTTTCTTGATTTAGTCCTCTTCCACTTTGAAGCTCATTATTTTGAACAGCTTCTTTCAATTCATTTTGTTGTTGCTCTCGAAGAAGATCACGACGTTTACATGATGCTCCAGCAAGGTTAACCACTCTAGTCACTAAGAAAAAAAATGAAGCAACTGTAACATGGTTTTTAGCTAGAGCAACAAGAGCAAGTTGAAGTTGATGTGCAAAACAATGAACATAAAAGACACAATCATTTTCTTTCAAGATAAGTGCCTTAAGACCATTGAACTGACCTTGCATATTACTAGCCCCATCATAGCCTTGTCCTCGAAGATTTGATATGCTCAACTTATTTCTGGAAAATAGCTCATCTATTGCAAGTTTCAAGGACCGTGCATCAGTACTTTTAACATGTTGGATGCCAACAAACCTTTCAATTACTTCACCTTTATTATCTACATATCGAAGAACAACTGCCATCTGCTCTTTTACTGAATGATCTCGTGCTTCATCAACGAGAATAGAAAATGGTGCATTACCCATGTCAAACATGATTGCATTAAGAGTTTCAACAGTAGCTGCATTTATAATATCTTTTTGCATAGCAGGTGATTTCAACTGTAGATTTCCACGAGCATTTTCAAAGGCGACAGCTTTCACATTGTCATTGTGTTCAGCAAAAAATTCTAGAAGTTCAAGAAAGTTTCCTTTGTTGATTGAGGATTCTGATTAATCATGACCACGGAAAGCAAGACCTTGTCGTAACAAGAAACGAACACAATCAATTGATGCATTCAAGAGAGTGTAATAGTCCTGCTTAGAGGCTTCCACTTGACGACTAATAACTGACTCAAGATGCTGCTTCTGATTCATTAGAGCATGGCAATTCAGTAGAGCTTGGTTATGAACACTACCGATAGTTCCAACATGATATTTAAGTCCCTGTTTATTCTTCCAATTGTCGTAACCTTTAGCAGTAAATGTATCGCCGCCTCCTTGATCATCGTGTTCTGGTTTAAAAAGATAACAACATAGGCAAAATAAAGAATCTTTCTCTATGCTGTACTCTAACCATTCTAAATGATCATCAAACCAGGAAGAATTAAACTTCCGTTTAGTTCCATGTATCTCTCTTTGGGAAAACTTATGGTTTCGAGGTTGACAAGGACCCTTGAGCAGATAACTTCGTCTAACTTGATCACGAATATTTGGATCATAATCCAAAATACGCTTTCGACGTGCAGGGTCTGAAGGAAGATTTTCCAAAACTTGTTCAAGTTCAGTTCTCATTGAACTTTCAACATCAACATTGGTCTTCCTCTTCTTCGTAGATGATGAAGGATTTGAAGGTTCCTCTGTTCTTGGTACTTTTTAAAAGTATTTCTTCATCACTCTAATCAACAATTGAATCAATTCCTTAAAAAAATAAATCTAATTCTGTAAACTCTAAGAACTATGTTTTACAATCAATTGAATGAATTTGAATCAACTTTTTAACGTTCTGTAATCAAACAATTGCTTACTTGCTAAGTTGCTATAAATCCTATAATAGCAATTTAGGGTTTACTGTAGTTTACAAATTTAAACTATAAATACAATTCAATAAATTCTATCAAAGTTATTAAATAATCACTGAATGCTTTATAATCTCAAGCAACAAGTTTACAACATAATCAAACCTTCAAAGAAGTAAGAACTATTAACCAACGAATTAGAGAAAAAAAAACAATGAAAAAATATGATTGATAAATTACTTCGCATAAACACTTACTTGAAAAATTAAGAACTAAAATAATGATCACTTGTAGTCTTGCGTTTGGGAATTTGGCCTTTGGGAGTTTGGGGGAGAGATCAAGGTTGAGAAGAGTGTTTTGTTTTTGGGAATTGGGGTCTGGGAACGAAGATACGAAGAAGAGAAGGTGATGGAGTATTGGAGTTGACGAGTTCTTTATTAACTTGGGCCTTTTTTTTTTTTACTGTAAGTAAAACTGTAAAACGACGTCGTTTTGGACACTGACTTCTATTAATTAATTAAGGCCCAAATGACATCGTTTAACCAGAGAAAAGAAAAAAAAATGTGACTTGCAGCGACGCCTTTCACCGGTATTCTTCGCCGGAATCTGCCATTTTCACATGGCTTTTCTCCAGAAAAACTCATACTCCAAGCCCAGCAACAAAAACCCAGTATAGGCAGCTGCCTAAGCTTGCCCACACGTGGATCCGCCACTGGTTAGGGTAATGTTAGTATTCCTTTTTTCGGTATCTTATGACATTTGATCAAACTCGACTAACTCATGCTGGTATTCATTTTAAGGTATATTATGAAAAATTCAATTTTAGCAACAAAAAAAACTATCGTTTCTCTCTAGCCTCCATTAGGGTTTCTCGACATTTCAAAAATTAGACCATGCATCTAGATATCTTGAGTTGGAATTGCAGAGGGATCTGCAGCGACGAGCTAGAGTACGAGAGCCTTAAAGGTTCTGATGTCTCAAAACAAACCACATATTATGTTTTTGTGTGAAACAAAAATCAATTCGGAGAAAGAGTTCAAACGGCTTCAGTTGGCTCTAAGGTTTTCAAACAGCTTCAGGAATCTCTGGTCAATCGGGAGGCCTTGGACTATTCTGGAATGATGATGTCCAATTGTAGGTGGGAACCTCGTCGGCGCATCACATCGATACAGTCGTTTGTATTTTATGGTTATGTAAGCACGAGTGAATGTGATAAATCATGGAAGTTACTTCGGGATTTGACAGACTTGGATTCCTTACCTTGGCTGGTAATCGGTGACTTCAATGAGATACTCAATAGTGATGAGAAGATTGATGGTTCTCCAAGGCCGGAGCGGCAGATGCGAGGGTTCCACGATGCTATGGTGTATGGAGAGTCGATTGATTTAGGGTTTCATGGGGTTATGGTAACGTGGGGAAACTTGTTAAGGTTGGATAGGGCGATCTGTACGCCATTATGGTTTGATATATTCAGCTTTGTACAGCTATTTCATCTCCCTCCTTCTGACTCTGGCCATGTGCCCTTGTTACTGAGAGCAAGCACAGCCCCTTTGTGTATACAGTCAAAGGTGCATCAGTTTAAATTTGAAGCATTCTGGCATCAAAATGGAGATTGTGATTAGACTGTAAGAAAAGCTTGGGAAGGTGATGTTCCAGGGGTACCAATGTTTGATGTTGTTAAAAAAAATCCAGTGTCCAGAATGAGTTTGGACAAATGGCAGCGTGAAGTCTTTAGGGGACGCCAAGTTCGGATGATGTCAATCCGAAATCGGATGGAAGAACTTATGAATTGTCCTATTTCTGTTCCAGAACAAGAAGAAAAGAAGGAGTTGTTTTTTGAAGATTCATGAGCTATTGCATCAGGAGAAAGTCTTTTGCAAAAAAAAGAGCTAAGGTGCAGTGGCTTAAGGAAGGGGATCGAAATACTGAAAATTTTCACAACATGGTCAAAACTCACAAAAGCAGGAATGCCCTTAAGGGTTTGTTTGATGATGAAGGCATATGGCATGAAGAGGACGAGGGTATGGAGAAAGTGGTTACTGATTATTTTTCTAAGATGTTTGAGGCTTCAGCTTTAGACATGAATGCAGCCCAGGATACTTTACAAGTTATCACTCCTTGTGTAACTCAAGAGATGAATGATCAACTATGTGTGGAGTATTCAAAGGAGGAGATAAATGTAGAGCTGTTTCAAATGTACCCTACTAAGTCTCTAGGGCCAGATGGTATGCCTCCGTTTTTTTTTTCAACATTATTGGGAGCTGATCAGTGATGAGGTAGTTTTGGCATTCAAAATTTCTTCCAGTCCAGTAAAATTCTTAAGCAGATTAATTACACTCATATCTGCTTAATTCCGAAGGTTGAGAATCCGGAGAGGATGTCAGACCTACGACCTATTGCTCTTTGTAATATTATTTACAAGATATGTTCTAAAGTGCTTGCTAATCGATTGAAGCTTATTATTCCTTCGATTATATCTCCTTTTCAGAATGCATTTGTACCAGGAAGGCTGATTACTGATAATATTCTTGTGGCTAATAAAATGACTCATTTTATACATAACAAGAGGGAGGGAAAGAGAGGTTTTATGGCCTTGAAGTTGGACTTTAGCAAAGCATATGATCGTATGGAATGGGAATTTTTGGAAAGATTTATGTATCAGTTTGGTTTTACTCAGCAATTGACTCGATTGGTGATGCAGTGTGTTACTACTGCTATGTATTCTTTTCTGGGTAGGGGAAAATCAAGAGGCTACCTGACACCTTCTCGTGGATTACGACAAGGAGATTATCTTTCTCCTTATATGTTCTTACTTGGTGCCGATGGTTTTTCAGCTCTATTGAGTTCAAGAATGCAATCGGGTAAGCTACCAGGAATTACATTATGCTCTCAAGCTCCGACAGTTAATCACTTGTTTTTTTGCATATGATAGTATGTTATATGCTAAAGCTTCTTTGAATGCATGTAATGCAATACAGGAGGTCATCGACATTTACAGTAGAGCTTCTGGCCAGGTAGTGAATATGTCTAAAAGTTCTATGGTTTTTTAGCAAGAGTGTTGGTTTGGAGATGCAGGAATTGTTATCAACTGTTCTTGGTATGGAGTTAGTGGAGTCCCATGAGAAATACTTGGGGCTTCCTACTTACGTGGGGAAGAAGAAAACTGCTACCTTTCTTTATATTAAGGATCGGTTGGAGGAGAGACTTGCAGACTGGTAAGGAAAATTCCTCAGTGGTGCGAAAGACCTGTTAATTCGTGTGGTAGCACAAACTCTCCCTATTTATGCTATGAGTGTTTTTCGGATAACTTAGAATTTTTGTGATGGCTTAGAGTATATGTGTGCTAGATTCTGGTGGGGCAGTACATTAGACTAAAGAAAAATTCATTGGAAAAGATGGAATGTTCTTTGTAATCCAAAAGAGACGGGCGGATTGAGATTTCGAAGCTTATCAAGTTTTAATACTACTATGCTATGTAAACAAGCTTGGCGTATTATTTCGGAACCAAATTCTTTGATTGCCTGTATTTACAAGGCAAAATATTTTACAGATTGCTCGTTTTGGGAGGCTTCTGATCATGCTTCTCCTTCATTCTCATGGCGCAGTATCTATGGAACCAAAGATTTGGTGAGGAAAAATTCTTATTGGCAAGTGGGTGATGGCTTAGATATTAACATTTTTGACAATAATTGGGTGCCGAGTTTAGAAGCTGGGAAGCCTGGTGCTTCAATGCAGTCTTTGATGGAGGTAACAAAGGTGCATGAGTTGCTTTTGGATGGGGGTAGATGGGATGATAAAAAATTGATCGTCTGTTTTCTGTGGAAGAAGCTAGTTTGATAAAAAAAACATACCTTTAAGCTCTCGTCAGGTAATGGACAGATTGCGTTGGTCTTTGGAGAAGAATGGCTGCTTCTCGGTGAAATCCACATACAGGTACGCTTTTGTAAATTCAACTAGCTACTCACCTCTTTTGCATGTAGTCGGTATTGAATTTTGGAAAAAGTTGTGGAAAACTTGCATCCCAAACAAGTCTAAGGTGCATGCATGGCGAGTATGCATTGATATCTCACCTTCTCAGAGAAGTTTAACTCCTAAACGAGTAGTATTGGAGTCTACTGTCTGTGTTTTTTGTGTGAAAGTAGTGGAGAATCTACGCTTCATCTATGTCGAGATTGTCCTTATTCTAAAGGTGATACAACTGAATCCTATTATGAAGGATGTCCGCTATAGATGGGGTAATATTCATACTTCGACTATTGACTAGTTAAGTCAGTGTGCTAAAGATCTCTCTCTGGGGGAATTTGATCATTTACTTTTTATTCTCTAGAGTGTGTGGAAAGAGAGAAATTATCGGGTTTGGAATCAGAAGGCTAGGGGTTGCTATGGATGTGAATTGTGATTTGGTAGCAGGACTTCATGACTTTTGTCCACCAAAGTAATCCAATACAGAGATTGCTTAACCGCAGCCCTGTGATATGGAAAGCACCTTCTATTGGAGTGTTAAAGGTTAATATGGATGGTGTGTTTAATCATTTTACACGCAAAGGTGGTTTGTGTTTTGTTGTTAGGGATTTCTCTGGTAATATGGTGGCAAGGGGAGCCTATCCGTTATGATGTTTGATTTCAGCAGAGAGCATGCTGAACTTGTAGCATGTGCAAAGGCTCATGAGTTTGCGATGCAACAAGATTTGGGTCCAGTAATTTTGGAAACAGATGCTCTAGAGGTTAAAAGACAACTAGAGAATGTTGTTGTTCCAAACACTTCACAGTTGGGACGCTTATATGATGACTTGAGATTCAAACTAGCACATGAGGGAGTTTGGAGAGTGAGTCATGTGAACAGGAAAGGGAATAACGTAGCTCATGTGTTGGCTGCCTATGCATCTCACTTGGTGCAAGATGAGTTTTATTTTTCAGTTGCATCTTTTTACAAGCTATAGTTATAGCTGATTATTATACTACTTGAATTCTGAGTTTTTAATAAACTCTTGTCGTTCTAAGTCAAAAAACGAAAAATTCAATTTTGATGTTATGTTGGTATTTCTTCGTTAATAAAGAAGCCAAGCACTAGTTTAAAACACATTAATTGGTCCCTTGCTTGTACTTATAACTAAGTTGTAAGGGAGGATGGTCCTCTCAAAATGGACCACGATTCTTTTAATTATACATGTATCTCTAAGATTTTATATAGATTAACAAGGCGTGAGTTATACACAGTCATTGTTTTTTGAATATAAATTTTTGTTCTGTTAGTTCTGTTGTGAAGAAAACTTTCTTTCCCATTGCACCATTGAAATGGTGATATGTCCTCACACTTGTTATATGTGCTACCCACCAGTTAACTCTTTGAAATAATATATGTGATCGAGTGCAAGAAAGTAAAACAGCGTAATTTTGTTGCTATAATGGGGAATGCCGTAGTATCAACAACTTAAACTGAATGATCAAGTTATATATATACACTCTTTAAGTATGTCGTATCCACTAATATTAGCTAGTCGAGTTTGATCAAATGTCTAGTGCGTGATGATTTGTGGATCATGATCGATCCGACAGTCTACGTGACATCATTTCTTCCTAAACACAAAGAATCAGTCCAAATTAAATGGCAAGAGTTAATAGAGCATGTGTACGTAGAGATCGAGCTAACCTAGATAGCTCCCTTATGTTCTGAATATATATGATTAGGCGACTACTCGATCTCTAAGTTTAACGTACACAGCATCCAATCTATTACGCACGTATATATAGATTGCAAGATATTTGCTATATATATATATATTGAGACCTGCAGGATCGATCCCCAAACTTTAACTTTATATTGGTAGAGATCGATCGACTTGTGCATGTACACAGACGTACGTAATTGTCGGACGGGCCTAAAGAAACCCTAATGAACTAAACAAATGGATTTTCTTCTGTTTTTCTATTTTTCATTGGGATTTTCTGTTACAGACAATTTGTTGAGTCACGAAAATCACGTGTTTGAACTGCCATCCCTCCCTCCCTCCCTCAGTTCCCTCCCTATAACATGATACCAATATCTTTCAAATTAGAACAGATATAAATATGGCCAACATACGACACAAAGAGATCAATGAAGATTTAGGCTGTTGTTGTACGTAGAGATCGAAATTCAGTTCACTCAGTATGTGATTTGTTTGATGCTGTCCAAGTACATCGATCGTAGTACATTTTATTGAGGTAATACCTAGCTGCTCTCTCTTTGTTTCTATTCTGATTAAGGTATAAATTTAACTTGTGTCCGGCCATATTATACTTGTTCGATCGAACTCTAGCTTGAATGCATTCTAGCTCATGAGTTGATGACTTAATTTTCCTGTTCTATTATGTTTGAAACTCAGCAAACTACCTATACCAAATTAAGGTGTTATTTTCCTTTACTGTGGTCTTTCAACAAAATCAATTTTGCTCTATGAGGACGAGAATTCTGTCATTTTATGTATATAAGCGTCGATATTCATGAATCAAATTGAATGCAGCTTTGCATGTGATGAACTTACAGTACTCTGATCTCCTCCATCAAATTCAATTGGATCTGAAATTACATACTAGTGTACTAGCATGCTTGACATTTAGTTCCACACACATTGATTGTAGACAAAACTGTGACTGATGTATAATTGGGTGGTAGGAGGCAGATTTTTCTGGTCATTGTTCAAGAATGAAGATGGAAAAAATTGTACCAAGGAAAGCAAAAAAGCGAGCTAGAGTTGCCAATAATTAGGGTAAAAGTTTCCATCCAAAGTGCCTCTCTCTCGACCTCCCATTTTTCTTTTCATATGATATGTAGTACGTACTATTAGTAATTGCGGCATGAAAAACATTATACAAATTCATCAAGCTAGTCAATTATACAAAGAGGATTGAACCAAGCTCTAGCTTGGGATTCTAGCTCATAGATAGTCCTACGTACATAGATATGGAGCCTGAGGTAGTAATGACGTACTATACAAGAATTTTGGGGGCCGATGACATCGATCAAGGCATTAAGCACCATTCATCTGATCTGATTCACATAATCAGCCACATTATTAATACCGATCATATCCGATCCATACACTTCATCTTAATTGCTTTTATTAATTTCATCTCTATCTGTGGCAAATGATCAGCAAGGATTCCAATCATCGAGGGCGGGCAGCAGGGATTACCGTAACTTGAATGTTTGAAAGGATTCGTGGGACAAGATCAAGCAAGCTCATCATCATCCGATTAATTATATCGATCAAAATGAGGGGGAAACAGGTTTCAGGAAAGGCGATGCTAATTCTATGTATTGCAAGTTTCTTTGCAGGATCACTGTTCAGTACTACAAGCCGCACATGGAGTAGTACTAGTACTAGTCTAGATGGTGATGATGATCAACCTAATGGCGGCCATGAAGCTCATCCATTTCCCATCGTTCCCAAGCAACACATCCACAACCACCTAGACAAAATAGCCAAACCCAAAGGAGCAGCAGCACTAGTCACACAAACTAATTGCAATGATGATCACAAGCGAGTACGTACTATTACTTTTCAGTTTGTTTTCAGCACGTAACTAGCCATATCACTGATTAACGAAGTTTGTTTGTGACATTTCTTACTCTCTGATTATATATGCAGAAATTGGTTGAAGGAACATCTGGTGATGATATTGCGGGGAAGGTGGCAAAGACTCACCAAGCTATCAAGTAATAAACTACCACATCAACTATACATCATTTTGTTATTTCTTTATCATTTAATTTGAGTTTATGCTTAATGCCATGGTTTTGGATGGACGTACACAGATCACTGGATAAGACCATTTCAACACTGGAGATGGAATTGGCAGCAGCTCGAGCATCAAACCAGAGAATGAGTTCATCATCATCTAATTTTAATCCTACAAGACAGAAGGCTTTCGTTGTCATCGGAATCAATACCGCCTTCAGCAGCAAGAAACGACGAAAATCAGTTCGAGAAACCTGGATGCCTACAGGTTAGGACATAAGCAATCAAGTGCTGCTGGCTAGGTTAGTATTTTAACAAAAATAAATTGTAATTCCGTGCGCTCATACATATATGTATGCATGGCAGGAGGTGAGCTTAAGAAGCTGGAGAAGGAGAAAGGGATAGTAATCCGGTTTGTAATAGGACGGAGCGCGACTCTTGGAGGGTTACTTGACAGAGCAATTGAGGCAGAAGAGGCGGAGCACAACGACTTTCTCAGGCTAACACATGTGGAGGGCTACCAGGAGCTCTCCACCAAGACCCGCCTTTATTTCACCACCGCCATCTCCATTTGGGATGCCGAGTTCTATGTCAAGGTCGACGATGATGTGCATCTCAATCTGGGTTCGTAGGTTTCTCAGTTTCATATGATTACCAAGGATAATTACTATCTCTACTAACTTTAATTTGGCGCGTGCTGCATGCAGGTATGCTGGCGACTACACTTGCAAGGCACCGGTCCAAGCCCAGAATTTATATTGGTTGCATGAAGTCAGGCCCGGTTTTATATCAAAAGTACGTGAGATCACGATCGATCACTACTCTATAGTGTTCTACTTCTACCCTAATTAGATATACTAGTCCATTAATGTTCATGGGATCCCTGTGAACAGAGGGGTGAAATATCACGAGCCAGAGTATTGGAAATTCGGGGAAGAAGGGAACAAGTATTTCAGGCATGCCACCGGCCAGATCTATGCCATCTCTAAGGACCTTGCTGCCTACATCTCCACCAATTTGTGAGACCTAGCTACAACCAATTTACCCCTTTCCTAGCTATTTTTCATGATTATTTCGAGTACTTGTCTTCGACTGACAAGTGAGGTTTGGGTTTGGAGCAGGCCCATATTGCATAGGTATGCGAATGAGGACGTGTCGCTAGGCTCGTGGTTAATTGGGCTTGAGGTTGAGCACATCGATGAACGCTCCATGTGTTGTGCTACCCCTCCAGGTATGTATGTGTATACAAGAGTCTCGATTAAACTTTCCGGATGCATATTCCGACTTAATTGGTGTGTAATTTTCTTTTAGATTGTGATCGGATGGCACAAGCCGGGAACGTGTGTGTGGCTTCATTTGACTGGAAGTGTAGCGGAATATGCAACTCGGTTGAGAGGATGAAAGACGTGCATAACTCGTGTGGTGAAGCAACTGCAGCAGTTTGGAACCTTGACCTCTAATGAATATTTCCAAGATTTTGCACTTGGTTCTTTTTCTTTTGTTTTGTTGACATTTATCTAAATTATTATGATTCAATAAATTTGAGGATTACGCAAACCTAAACGGGAGTTACAAGATCATGTCTAGTCTCTATCACTGATTATTATTTATTCAATAAATTATTTTTTTAGGACTTAAAAGGACGATTTGGACAAAAGCCAAACCAACACACTTTCTTTTTAGTTTTTTTTTTTTTCTTTTTTTTTTGACTGCTGGCACATGCAGACAAATATGACCTCCAATGTCTATTGAGATTTGAGCGGGAACTTGGGAGCCTCTCCCGCCTTTTTTTTCTTTCTTCCTCGTCTTTCGATATTTAATTTAGTTTTTTTTTTTTTAAGAAAAATACACACGGGTGAGTGTTTGTGATTTTTTTTTTTTTTGAAAGCTCATAAATAAGTAAATTACTGAATTAACAGTAAGAAAAACGCTATATCATGTATAACGTAAGTTTAATAAGCAACAAACATCATTATCAATAATAATTAGACTTCACCGAAAATTAATAACCTTACTATATAATTTTATTTTTAAAATTACTAATTGCCAAACGCTTCTATTAGTGTGTGTCTACGATTTCTCAATAAAACTACACCTAATACCCTGGTTGGAATAACGTTTTTGAGTTTTGTTAGGTATGCATTTTTCTATTTCAAAATAATATTTTCATGACTTTCTCCCACAATAGAAAAGGAAATTGGCTGAAAAAGGAAATAAAAATTTATAAGGTGCTAGAAACTCTCACAAAACTTCTCGTAATCAAATATTCGAAAGAAAAAAAATTAAAAGTAGAATTCCATATTTACCATAGGCAGGTGGGGCCAGACACATACATTTATGGGGACAAGAAGGTCCAAAAGTGTTGTGCAATATTATTAGTCCCCTTGTGCACCGAGGACTCTGAGTCTGACGGACATCGGCTTTCCCAATAAATTTTTAAAAAAAGTGAGGAAATCGATGAGAAATTAATTAATAATTAAAAGAGGTGGAAAATTTAGGAAAAGAAAGAGAGAAATATGAGGAACCGCCATAAGAAACATAGGAGGCAAATAAGGATTCCCTATAAATAAAAGTAACAGGGAATTCCAACCAAAACGTAGCAGCAGCTCAGAGGTTTATCTAAAGCTCTTTCTCTTCCAACTTAACGAGAGTTGTAATCTAAAATCCCTTTCCTTCTGGGTTTAAGAGACCGGAGACAGTGAGTCCCTTCACTCTCTTTACTCTGGACAGATTTAATTTAATTTAATTTAATTTAATCTATCCTTCCCTGTATTTCTCGTTTGAATTTCAAAACACCACCAATTCAGATAAAACTTAGACACGAATACCAAAAAGCTAAGGCGCTCTCAGATCTACCATGGTTGTGAACGAGAGGCCGACCAAGAGACCCAGGAGGAGGCTGACCGCCGATCTGCCGGACCTCTTCACCTTCCCTCCTCCTCCTCCTCCTGACTCTCCGGAAGCCTTCCGTGACAACGTGCGTGCCTTCCTCGGCCTCCACGCGCGCGTCACGCTCCCGTCTTCCTCGCTCTTCCCCTCCCTGCTGACCTGGCAGATCGCCCTCCGGGTCGACCCGGCAGTCGTTCTTCCCTTGGATATCGTCGAGGAGGACGTCACGCGCTCCAGGCGATCCGTCTACTGCGACCAGTGCCGTGTCGTTGGTGAGTCCAGTCACCGTCTCCCCATCTTTTTCATTTCTATTTTTGTTTGTTTTTTTATTTATTGAATTGGAGGTGTTTGGATAGGCTGGAGTGGGCATCCAGTTTGCCGAAAGCGATATCACTTCATTATAAGAAGCAACGCTGAGAGCTGTGACAGTGAGACTCCTTTCCAGTTCCAGCAGCAGGAGAAATGGTGCAACTCCATTAGTGCCACCGGTGCGGAGGACACGTCCGACGATGTCGAAGAGTGGGCCTATAACCAAATGCATGACAACACTCATCTTCTTCATGCCGTCATTCACTCCAATGGCTTTTCCCACCTCCTCACTCTCAATGGCAGACAAGGAGGCTCCACCACTCTCTCCGGCCGTCACATTATGGACTTGTGGGATAGGCTCTGTGTCGCCCTCTCCGTCAGGTCTTCATCCTTTTCAAACATCTGGTTTTTATTATATTTGTCATTGTATACTGAATTGTTGCTTTGCTTTGGACTTGAACTGAACAGGAAGGTCAGTGTAATGGATGTATCAAAGAAGTATGGGATGGAGTACAGATTGTTGCATGCAGTCACCCATGACCACTCTTGGTATGGAAATTGGGGTTATGAATTTCGGTCTGGGAGCTATGCTCTCACACAAGACTCATACCACAAAGCAGTTGAAACTATCTCCACCTTGCCCCTACACCCTTTTCAATTCCAACCTAGGAAACCAAGGACTCGCCTGCAATCTGTCATTGCCTTTTACCAATATTTCTCAGATGCTCAACTCCAAACAACCAAAGATCTTTTTACATTTATGTTCAGTCTAATTCCTAAATCCCGTGGACCTACTCCATCCAACCTTGACACCTCCAATGTGTTGTGCGTGTGGACAGCCAATGATGTTCAACATGTGCAACGAGCTATGATCAAGCTGCTTTCAGCAGTTCGTGAGCGCAATTGGGTGTCAAAACGTGCTCTCAAGGGTGCATTATACAGGACTTTCTCCCCAGAGCTTCTCGATTACTCCCTTCGACATTTGGGAGGCCAGTTGGTAGCCAATAACATGGTAGTTGAAACTAGATGCAATCCCAATTCTACTGATGTTGAATACAGGTAAACTAGTGCCGTCTGTTTGGTTTCAGCCCCTTTTTTATGAACATTTAATTCAACCGCTAACATAAACTATGGTAACAGACTTGAGCCATTGACTTTCGGGAGATACGAGTTGAAGCCGAATTTTCCATCTGAACAACAAATCCTTGGTGACCTCAAATTTTTGTATGATTCGATTCTCCACCCTGACACCATGCTAAGATATGCACCTCAAGCGATGAGGGAGAATGTTGTTGATGCAGCAACTAAGCTTCTCGATTGCAAGCAATTTATCAAGGACTATAAGCTTGATAAAATTGAAGCACCACACCTGTCTGGTATTCACCTCTGGTGTCATGTGCAGCTTTCAGACCACCCAAAAGATGATTTTGTCCTGCCTCCTGAACTAATTGTATTACCCCTGAATGCAACTCTTGCGGACCTTAAAAACGAAGCTACCAAAGCCTTTCAGGAAGTATATGCCATGTTTAAAAGGTTTCAAGTGGAAGAGTTGTTTGGATGTGGCTCTATAAATGATTCAATTACAGCAAAACTGCTCTACGGGACAAGCGGCACAGTTCATTTGAAAGGAAAATGCCCAGCAAAACATGGCCTTGGCCGATTCCGGATGGAGAGAGGAATTGAAAGCTGGATTGTTGATTGCACATGCGGGACAAAGGATGATGATGGGGAGAGAATGATGGCTTGTGATACATGTGGTGTTTGGCAGCACACAAGGTGTGCCGGCATCAGCTGTTCCGATGAGATCCCTGCAAAGTTTGTTTGCCTGAGATGTATGAGCTCATACCGGGAGCAAAGCCAGAGCACCTGTGATACTGCCAAGGAACCTAATTGTGTTCCCGTAATCAGCACAACTTGCAGAGCGAAGGCAGTGAGAGCTGATGGCCCAAGCGTAGCATCTAACTTGAATATGACTTCTAGCGTACGTTGAGCGTAGTACTTTTGTAAAGTAGCCTTTCTTAGTTTTTAAGATGGGGTGAAATATTTTTCCCCTTTTAGGTTTTCCTAAAGTCCCCCATCATCAAGAAGTTTCTTGTATATAGCAGTTCAATGGAAAGAAAAAAACAAAAAAAAATTATTGTAATCCAATGCTATTTGTATCATAATTTGGTAACTTATCTAGCAAAATCACATCTACCTATTTCAGTCCATCTCTTTCACCTGCATTCATACCTGTTTCCTTGGACTTTGTGAATGAGATGTTTCTATCTTCTAAACTGTTGACATGGTTTTCTATCCTAGAAAATGAAAGATTTCTAAAAGTGGTACACAAGTTAGTATACTTGGTAACAACTTCCTTGTACACACTCAGCAATCTCTCCACATCACCAACTGTCAAATCCCCAGCTTCATTGTCCATATAAGGGTAATTTGACACACCTGTAGTGATCGATCATTAGAAACTTCGGATCCACTCGATACTACCAAGTGATTGGAAGGGTGAACCAGCATTGATGAAACAAAAGAGTAACTCTCTTACAATTCTGGGGATGCATCCATGTATACATTAAGATGGCATTCAAAAATGTTGCAACTATCTTACTGAGTAAGATTAACCTAGCATTTAAATTTTATGAAACAAAGAATGTGGAGGGGGCAACTTAATGTTATGCGTAAATACTAAACCACAGGTTCAAACCGCAATATCTTGGTTGAGCCACTTATTGGATGCTTCTTACTAATACTAGACCATATATAGTTACGGAGAGCAAGCTACGGCTAACATATAGGAAATAAAAATTGTTCTAGTTTGAAACTTACCTCTTATTTCTTTATCATGTGATCTCAACGAAGGGACAGGATCTTCATGATCTTGTGAGGTTGTCATTTCTTTCAGATTGGGCATGGCCTCCTTTTGTGTCTCTTTATTGTTCAGTCTTGCTGCTTGCATACTTTCTTCAAATTCAATTTGATCAATAGAAAGAGATTTAGCATTTAATTCAAAAATAAATGTTTTAGCTGAGACAAGATTGGTGAGGTAATAGGCCGCTTCTGACACAAGTTTTGCCTGCCTTCGATATAACTGGATAAATTTGAGGTTGGAATGTAATTGTGGAGGATTGGCCTGTATAATAGTGCAAAGGAAAAAGACTTAGTATCTTCTGATGTAGCACAATGGATATCAACTCTGGACAACATCTACATAGTAGTTAGACGACTCACAACTGCATGTGTAAAGTAGCTTTTAATCTGTTGTTAAGCAATCCCTATTCTCTTGTAACTAATGAGACATGAATTACACAGAAAGTATAGACATGCCATCAAATTACAAAAGTAATCGACATTGTCCTCGATGAGAAAGAAAACACTATACAGTGGTTCAATCAATTTGTCTGAGATTTGAAAAACAAAGAAGACGATCAATATTAAGAACTTGACATCACATAGGCACCCAGAATGAGCACCAAAAAAGGAGGTAATGAATAAATACAGAATTTCATTTGCCACTGGCATGGGAACAGACATAGGAACCAAAGTTAAAGCAGCACATGATCAATAAAAAGGCTTATTACCAAGGAGAGCTTGCCTTGATCATAATGTATATAAGGACAGGAAGGAAGTCATCAGCTCCGGCTAATACGTGTTTTTCTGACATTGATGCATTGAGCAACAAATTGTTAATGACCTTGCAACAATTCATGATACAGAGAAGCTTCTCACGGGGGGCTTTGAAAGCATTGATTTTCTGCAACTCTTTTTCTGCAAGCTGGGTTGAGAAAAAGAAAAATTACAATGATATGGAAGAAACAAAATTATTGCCAGTAATGGAGTTGACAATGATAATACACCAGATATATAAGCGAAAAGCCGGAAATACAGTTACTAATGACATGTTCAAATCTACTTCCCTAAATGGGCAGGTAACCTTAACGAAACAGTATTTTCAATAAAGATGCAACGGGAAGGATAGCGATTCAAGATTTTATACAATTATTAGGATTTTTCAAGATTAATTATTAGCTCAAACAAAAACAAAAAAATTGCGTAAGCACCATGTTGTCAGCTGTAAGCCAAGAACTATTTAGTGCTGTGAAATTATAACATATCCTCTTTTAGCTTTCTGGATGTACTCATAGAGAAGAAACCCTTTATCTACTGCTGTTAAAATCTAATGTAACAGTAATCCATTATTTTGTTAGGCTCTTATATACAGTTTTTTTTCTTTTTTCAGAGAGAAATCCTCCTTCCCTTCCGAAGTAAATAGGGGTTGAACAGAATAGGTAAATCCCCTGTTTTCCTTATACGTTGCAATGATTAAGAGCACTCTTTGAGATTCAAACAGAAGATATATACATTCGTGTTGACATTTGTGCATTCCAAGTTATGCACATCCATTTACATGTCAGTTGTGTATCATGCAGGATAACCAGGATGCTAATTTTAGTGTATAGCTGATCAATAGGGTTAGAGCTCCATTTTTAGAAATTAAGTTGTTATGAATCAGTTAAACCACTGACATTTCTAATAAATGTTGTTAATGAGTATATCTACTCTTGAACTGAGGTGTCTACAGAGCATAGATCTAATTGAAAAAACTATACCAGGATATTGACACGTGCCAAGAAATGCGCTACACAGCCTTACAGGTAAATATATGTTATAACCATTACGATATAAATCCAAAGTGAGTATAAATGGCATTTCTCCTACAGTCAATCTACTTGTTCAAAAATAATAAAGGAAAAAAAAAACCAACAATTTGGATCATACGCCTGAAAATATAATAACTGATGTTCTCTACTACAATTCACCGTATTACAGCAAAAATAACCATGAAACTAACAGTCACTAAATTCAATATTGCAATCATGTACAAGACATCTGGTTAGTATAATTACACAAAGTTGAGGTGAAAGCCAAAACTGATGTGGTGGCAATACAAGTTAATAGTGGGCAAACATGAGAAGAAATGCAGCATGCTTACCAGCCATGAAGCTTCATTGCGCAAAACCAGCGGAATATCCAGATGCTCGGGCTTCAAGAATGTCTGCAACAAGTGTATTTTCTGAGAGACTTCAAGGTCAGTCTTAACATCCTCGGGAAAAGAAGAAAAGGTCCGGGAGAACAATTTGGTCATGACATACTTCTCCAAACCCTGCAAAGATTTTAGAAAACAATTGATATTGATTGATTAAATTCACCATCAAATGTATTGATTGCGATTACCTCCATAGCGCTATCAACTTCGGTCTCGGTGGCACCAGCCCACAAGGGATGATCTCTAATCGAATCTTCCATTGTGGTGAAGAATTCTTGAACTCTTTTGCCGTCATTTTCAGGGTTTGCAGGGTAAAACGAAAACGATACAATAAAGCTACAAAAAGAAACAATCAAGAATTCAGAAACAGGAATCCAAATAGGGTTTGAGGCTTTGAGCAGAGTAGCATACCTCTTAATGGATCGGACGAGATCGAGGGAAGCAGGGTTTCGCATTCGGTCGAGAAAATCGTAGAAGATTGCCGAAGACGGCGAGGCGGAGGAGGAACCCTCCATGATTGATTTAAAGGACCAGCAGCAGCATGTTCAGCAATTTGAGATGATTGAACAAGCATAGTACGAGTCGCAAAGAATAAGAAAAGAACGAAGAATGTTAGGTCTGGCACGTGATATTTCCTCAACCAGGTTCCGGTTATATCATACCAATATCGGAATATTGTAAATACCTATCTTTTTGTTAAATTAAGGCTTAATTTGAGACAGCTGTGCTGTGAGTAAAATGGCTTTTGAATCAAGTGTGAGCAAAATGACTTTTGAACTTGCTGTGAGAGGAAGCAGTTTAGGTGTTTGGTAAACTGTTTTCAAAAGTGCTGTGAGAACGAAAAGTAATTTTTGTGTTTGGTAAGTTCTAAATAAAAAGTACTTTGAGTGGGTGTAAATTATCAAAATAATCTTAAATATTTAAAATTTTATTAAAATGGATATTACTTCTCTAAATTATAGACTATGGTTTTATGCAATTATTTTGGTATAATTTTTTGCAATGTATGACCAGTTGTTTGGACCAAATAAAAGATTTACGAAGAATTTTTAAATATTAAACAAAATTCATCTAAAATATTAGACAAAGTATTTTCCACCATAATCAAATGAAACCATTACACAAAATATATTAGAGTCTATTAATATTGCAACTACATTGCATTCATTAGACTTTGTGCAATCATATTTCTTAGCATCACCATTTCTTCAAAAGCTGCTTTCCAAAGCTCTATTTCCTAGCTTTTTGATTTCAGCTTTTGGAGAAATCTATTTTAGCCAGAAGCAGCTTTTAGGGACTTTACCAAACACCATACATTAATCTCAAAAGCTAAAGCAGTCTCAAAAACAGCCTCAAATGTTGTCCCAAACTAAGCCTAAATCTAAAGTATGAATTTTTTTGAACGAAATGTCGAAAATGGCCAGAATATTCGTTAGATACTCCTCCGTTGTCATTTCCAAACAATCAAGAAATTGTAAGAGACACTGATGACTAGTGTTGAGCAAAAATTGTAAATAATATACTCGACATAACTTCATCTTATCTCATTATTTTGAAAGAAGATTTTTATTATGTTAAGTTCGGATCCATTCAAGACAAGATATGTCTCTTAATTACAACTCCTGTATTTCGAGGAGAAAACCCTTTGATTCCAAATATGAAACAAATAATGCATGTGGGGTGTGTGTGTTTGTTTGTTTTTGTGGCTGCACCCGGAAATGTGATTGGGTTGTCTACGTACCCTTGGGGAGGGATCAAGCCACTCGTAGTTCAAGAATTCCAATGGGTGAATGACTCACTGGACAAGGTTTTTTTTTTTTTGGATAAGAGTAGTGCATGTTTAGGCTACTTTGAAAGATGAATTTGACAGACCAGGGATTCAGATGAAATTTTTTGCTCGTAATGTCAGGGATTCTGTTTGGATTTGTGGTTGCCTCTAGATTTAAATCCAGACTGCCTACATACCCTGTGAAGGGATCAAACCTCTGTAGTTCGGTATTGTAGGCTTACGGTTTTGTACTGACTTTTGAGCTTGACGGATGTATGTAAAACTTGAATCCGTCAAACGTATTTCTTTTAGAAACCCAATTTGGTAGAGTGTCTGACTGGTAGAGTATCTGTCGACCCTTGCAACGGGCCTCGACATTTAGTGTACTTCTTGGAGTTATGCCGGGCTTTACAACGGGTCTCGAAATTTAGTGGACTGATTATAGAGTGAGCTTGCTTCCGTTTCTTCCATAGGAGGCCCACTGAATCAGTGCTGTATAAACGGGCTTGCTTCCAGTTGTTGTTGTGAAGGCCCCAATAAATCGACTTCATATCAGAGAAAGGACTTGTTCCGATCCTGTACTCTCCATGAAAGACACAGCGTCTAATACTCACTGTCAGAGACTGAAATTCTCGTTTGCACATTGACCGGGAGGCTTCATAACTTATGCACTGCAGGCTCAGCTATTATTTGCGGTAAGTGGTTTATGATCTGGTGTGGCGAGCTAGTCTTCTGATTTCTGGTGTGACCGACTCGTTTGAAACCTTTTGTTCACCAACCAAGCTATTCAAGCTTTGCCCCTGTCGTCGTGCAGTACTGCCGCATGCAAACTTGAATTAATCTAATGAGCTTTCCCCCAGTACTTTCGGTCATGGATATAAGTTTGAGACATGCCTCTATTAGGAGAAAGCCTCGTAACTTTTGTATGATCATGCTCTGTTGATTATGAGACCTACGTCCCATGCATGCACAAACAACCAAATCTTGGCCATTGCTGACTTGTGCAACGCTTCTAGCATATTTTTTTATCCGGGCCAAGTCAACGTGGATACCCAAATGCCGGGCTTGTCGTGTGCCAGACTTTCTGCCGGTACTAGGGTTCAACTTGGGCCTGACGCCACTCTGCAATACGAGACCGAGAACAACGCAGCTCTATAACAGGAATCTCAAACCATCTAAGAGTCTCAGGGAGAAAACATCACCCCAATTTGATAAACTCAAAAAAAAATCTTCTTATTCTCCTCGTCATGATCAGTAACTTCCGGATAAAGATTGAGTTTTAGAAGTTGAGTTCAAGGTGGAAAAGGAGTCATTGGGTTCGAGCTCTGTATAAATGGAGCAGACACACTCCTATTCACCACTGCATCTTTCGGACTCCAAGGTATGCAAGGTCAGGGCCTGTTTTGACATCACCGAATTACCTTGCTTTGATTGAACTGCTGTCTCTCTGTGAGTTCCTGGTGAGTGCTATCTTCTATTTCGGATTCGTAGCCACCACTTAATATAACTCTTTCAGTTGATTGACAATTAGTCTAAGGATTTTAATACTTCACAGCTTCATTGCCTCAATGATTTGATTATAGCTTCCTCTAGTCCTTGTGTCAGTCTCAGACAACATCACCAATTCAAGCAAGAAACCCTAATTAAATAGATACCATCACATGTCTTGGTCATCATCACCGATTAACACCCTTTTAAATTGGATTGTTGATTCCATGATTAAAGAACACCATCATTTGTTCTTCTGTTCGGGAAGTGTCTAATCTCTCTTCTTTTACTCTTTTAAATTGCAGGGTTTGAGCAATTGATCAGAAGACAATAATTAAAGGTGAGACTCTGGACATGTTTTGTATGGTGATCATTTCTTTGGCTTTCTGTATTGCTTAATACGAAAATGGTGGAAGAATGGAAGAAGGAAAAGATAGGAGAAGGAAATAACATGGAGACTTTTATATATTCTGTGGTGGTGGTTTTGTAGGCGTCGTATGCAATTTTGTAGTGCTGGAATTCGGTCGTTCATGAACGACCATTCTGTTCCAATACTGCAACTCGCAGTAGCCAAATGTGTTATGACTTCAGCCGTTCACGAACGACTATGATTGCCAAAACACAGTGTAGATTATGAGGAGGCATGGCCGTTCAATGAACGACCAATTCTTCACAGCAGCAAGATATGTTGTGACTCTGGCCGTTCATGAACGACCAATATTGTCAAAACATGGGAGAGATCACACAAAAGAAATACAAGTCGTTCATGAACGGCCCTTCTTTTGTATGGAACATGGCTCACGAGTGATGCATAAGCATAGAGCAGATATATTTATACCTGAATTTTTCTTCCTCTCTCTCTATTTTTTTTTTGTACCTCTGCCGTCCTCTCTTCTCCCCCTTCTGTTCTCTTCTGTCTCCTTTTTTTTCCTCCTTTCTTGCTACTGATAGCTTGCCTTTTATAATGGAGTGAGGATGTGATAGAATGATAAGTTATTCCCCATTTGAATTTGAAATCGTATCAACCGATTTGACCAAATTTGTAGGCTTCAGTCTGACTATGTGATTTGAATTTGCTTAATTGATAAAGCTTTTGACCTTTCAACAAACCACCTTGATCACGTTGAAATTGACTTGGCATGCAGAAAGATAACTATGTTATACCCAGCCGATATGCTCATTTGTTATTCGGTTGGAGATAAAGGTTAAACCAAGTCAACATATGATTTGAATTGGATTTGCATCACTCCATTATACGATAGCCCTTTTTTTTTATTTCATCAACAACTAGGGCTGGGCGTTTGGCTCCGAATGACCGAAAGTCCGACAAAAAAAATCAGAAAAAGACCGAAATGGGTTGGGTCTGGATTTCCTAGAAACCGAACTGATGAAGGCCCGAACCGATTATGTCTAAAACAGGTCGGGCTCGGGTCCCTGTTTTTTCTTCTACCGAAAGCCCGAACCGACTCGATATTTATATGTAATGGCATGTGTCACCACTTGATTGGTCCATAATTAAGTAAAAAAAAAAAAAAAAAAACCCAGCCCTAGTGACCCTGCGCCACACTCCTCACTTCCTCAGCCGCATCACCCTTCGACCCCTTCGAAGCTTCATCTTCGACAGTACTCTGAAGTCTGAAATCCTACGCCTGCGCCACACTTCATCTTCGTCTCGATCTTCGTCTTCATCTCTATCGCGATTCGCCTCAGTGGCTCAGCTTCAGCCAGTCAGCCTCGCCTCAGCCTCTGCAATAGGTTTTTGGGCCCGACCGGGTTTTGGTCGGTCCCAAGAGTTCAGAAAGAACGAACCGGCCCGAACCGATTTTTTCGAAGTTTCGGTCGGGTTATACAATTTTTAGGTCCGGTCCGACCCATGCCCAGCCCTACTCACCACCACACATAACATAGGTCTATTCATTATGTATACAAGCTGACTTATTCAGGCATGCTTATTGTACATCTAGAGTAGAGAAATAAGCAATACAACTTATCTTTGCCCTTAGGACCAGCAAACAACATATCCTCAATCTTCTTTGCTTTTGAAAGAGATTTGTTTTTGAATTCATATGGACAACCTCTCTTCTTTCTAGCCGTCGCAGAACTTTCACCATGAGCAAATAAGTCACCTTGCACCTCCACAAGACCCAACGCCTTGAGCTTGCGAGCCCTCTTCAAATCCTTCACCGGGACCTCAACAAGATGAGAACTCTCATTTAGAGGAGATCCTAATAACATCCCATCGGAGACAGCTTCCATTTCATTTGCTCCCAGCCCAGTCTGCTTAAGTTCAAGCCCCGTAGAAACTGACCCGAACTCATGCCCATTAGTTGCAGGCCTGCAGTCAAATCCCCACCCGGCCTAGTCAAACCGGTCATCCCTCCATTCAAATATCCTATAAAAAAATTAAAAAAACCGGGATTTCGTTTGTAGCTGGCATACCAGCACCCTCCGCCACCACGGCTTCCAGCTCCATCCCTGTACGTGGCTGCCACCTCCAAAATAAGCCCGTATCTGGTGGCACGACGGCAGCCATCGGAGCGTTCGGCATCGAACCCGACTGTAAATTCAATGCCATATCACAATTTCCACCTCCATGACCCAAAAAAAAACCACAATCTCGACAGATTCCATGGCTTTTTTTCATGTTTGAACTCTTGAGGCACGGAGATCGAACAAACAGTAGGTAGTTTGGATTCTTTAACGCATGTCTAGAACCACCCGAACTCTCTGAACTTTGTCCTTCTTCTACACTGCAATTGGATCAATATCCATGAAGACTCCGAGATCGCTACCATCCGAGTTAAGATGGGCTTGTTCCTCATAGCAATCCTCAACCCCGTAATCGATACCCAAACGTCCAAGAGATTCAACGACACCTCTTTCAAAGTGCTTAAACCATCATACGCCGCTAGCACCATCATCGAATTGCCATAGTACGTGCCACGGCCCTGCCTCGAGAACCCGATTTCTCTCCTTTCGATCCTTTAAGTGGAAAAGAAAAATGCCAGGCTCCTCTTGAATCAGAATTCTCTCTATGAGATCCCAAATGCAAGATACCGCCGCCGAAAGCAGTGGAATTGCAATCGGCATAGCCGTTAATAATGCTTGGCGTCCCCGCTTGGCCTCACAGGCTAGCCCCTCTTCTTCAATCTGCTGTACCGCCGCCATCTCTACCTCACTCAGTTTTTGGTCAATCCCGCAGCTAGAGAAAACCCTAGCAAATATTGGTTAAAATGATGATCGAAGTAGTAGCTTTAAGAAAAAAATGAAGATCAAATTAGTAGCTAGTTAGGTACGTAACTCAGGCAAAGAGAGTTGTACATAAACGAAACTTTGGGACATCGTCGTAGTGGTAGAGTATTGGCCAAAAAGCATATATGATCGATGTATCCTAAGCTAGTTAGGATTCCCACACCGCTGAACGATTTTGATCATTTGTGGAAGTGGAGAATAAAATTGGGATTTCACCATAATCGTATGTCGACGGCAGCAATGATGGTAATAAATATGGAAGGAATGATGACATAATTGTGTTGGTTACCGATATGAATAAATGACGTCATAACTATGTCGGTTATTGACGGGAGTAAATGACATCATAACTTGAGTCGTTATTGACAAGAATAAATAGTGTCGTGACTACGACAATAATCAATGAGAATAAATGACGTCATGATTATATCAGTTATTGTCGTTATATTCATAGGAACTGTTACGGGAAATAAATGAGCATTTATTGCCGATTGTTACGTCACGCGGATTGATCGCAAAATTACTCCAGAGCAAGCAGGTATGGATTGACCTCCAATTACTAAGAAATATTTTGATTTGAGCGTCGGAAAGTATTCTACATGTATACCCCCCCACCCCTTCTGGTGCCAGCACTCGCCGTCAAATTAAAGCACGTTCTTCGTTGACAAGATTTATCATAAGATAATGTCAAATAGAAGCTTTCCAAACAATTCTGGACAACTCTCGCTCGAATTAACATATATTAGTGGGACAAATTTCTCAAAGAATACTCACAACGTTTCATAAAGTTGATCTAGCTATCATAGGCAGTATATTGACACACACATACACACAAATTAGCACACACAATTAACCTGAAAAACTCCATGCCATTGAGCTGGTGGGCAATGTAACTGTAAAGAAGAACGGGTAAGCCTGGCATGGGGTAATTGGCTTGTACTTTTGAGGGCTAAGCCAAACGATCAAAAGTCAAAACTGTAATGACCTTGTAATTTTGTAACGAACAGTGATAGCACACTAAACAGAATGTAAGTGAAAAGCCCTTAAAACAAGAACAAAAATAGCACTGGGAATTAAGGAATTACATACCGAAGAGTTGACGGTACCGCGCCGGTGGAGATTCTCATGCATGCATGCGCATACAAAAATGTAACCTCCTAACTAAGACTTCATTTCCAGGCAGCGTCTTATGCCACCCTGAAAGTACCCAATACCTTCACCCCTGCTGCTGCTTATTGAGTAACAAATTAACATTAATAATATATTGTCATGAGAGTGATGAGACCATGAGCCATGACTACGGCTCACTACTATCACTTTATATCTATAATAATATTCACTTTCACTCAGCTGCTGCCGTTGCTGTTGCTGTTGCTGTTGGCGTGCAGGCTAGGTAGTAATACAGGGACTTATATATATTGTACGTTATGCTGCTGCTGCACATACAGCCCGCTCGCACGCCGCCTAATTTCATCTCCAACAAATTCATTCAAATCAATATGCCACACAACTCATACTTTAGTTATTGTTGTGGTTCTTCAAACATTCAAACAGCTGGGACACTACTCTTTCCACAACGATAATAATAAATTATTAATCCTCCTCATCATCATCTAATTCATCTTCATGATCTGGGTATATTCTGCGGCAGTATAGTAGCCATATGCATCAATTAATTGTCAATCAGTTTGGCGCGATCAGTACGTTTTCTAGTCCTGTTGCTGCTGCCGTCCACTTTTGATACTGATCGTGATCATCATCGCTGTAGTACATCATCCTTATCGGCCATGTACGTACTGATGTACCTAGAACTTAGGCAACACCCGCACAGAGCTAATTACCACTCATCTTACGTACTATAATTTTCTCATGGACATTATGACATGCAACTTTACTGTGCTACGTACTAACCAAGAGGACGAGAGATAAAAAGAGGGAAGTGACACACACACACGGCCCTCCACTAAAAGAAACATCACATCGATCAAGTGCAGCAACAACCAGCTAACTCCGCATTGGTTTGGTTTTGAATTAATTCAGTTTTTGGTCGAGCTTTTAATTTAAACCAAAGACTAAAATTTGGATCAATGCAAATTGTAACCTTCCGTAATGTTAGTGTTTGTTATGGTGTTTTATTAGCTTTTCACTATCACCAGAAGCTAGCTAGCAATTAAGGCCTCTACGCCTTGTATCTATCAACTCGCTCGTATGAGTCCGTGCGTATTCCTAGAACTTGTTCTTAGGAACTTTTTGCAGCGCGCGCGCACACACACACTCTAGACTATCGTTGTATGGTTCCTTCAAGGTCCTTTAGGATTTTTTATTTTTTTTCCCACCTTCAAGATTAAGAACATGATTGGATCGATGAACACTCATAAACCCTGATCCGGAGAAACGAATTGAACTTTCCATGAAATATCCACCCTGAAAACCTCTGGATCGAGCTTATTAAACCATGTTATATATATGCATGTGGCGTAACTAGCGAAGCCTAAGCCTACAGTTGGGGTTAGTCTCATGACTCGACTTGATATGATGACATTGTACGTCAAAGAAATTCATCACTTCATATAGAGTCTGAGATAAATCCTTTAATATCAATCCCAGCCCTATAATTATAATCATATGCAGGGGTAGACCCGTATACAAAGGATGATGAAAACCACAATTAAACAGAAAGGAAGAGTGCAATTCAATCAAATGACTCAGTCTGATCGAAGCCTTTCAGTAAGTTGCTGCATATAAACATACATGCACATGTGCTATCGAGCCCAAAGCTATGGCGACTGCATCTCCAACTGTTTGATATTAAGTATTAAGATCGAGTACGTCTAAGACCAAACCCTAATTAAACAGAGAGGAAGAGTACACTTCAATCAAATGACTCAATCTGAAGCCTTTCAATCAGTTGCAGCATATAAACATACATGTGCATGCTATCAAGCCAAAGCCACGGCGACTGCATCTCCAACCGTTTGATATTATGAATTAAGATCGAGTTTAACCAAACCCTAAATTATTAAAGCTAAGCTAGCTAATATGAACGCTGATAATGCTTATAAAATTTCGGCCGTCCAATCAATTGTGAAAATCCCAAGAAGGTTTAGTAGCTGTTTTTCCAAGACTTGCTTTGGAAACAATCAAGTATCGCATAATTTATTACTTCTTATTTTATCGGGATCGTTTATTGCTTAAAATACTTGTTTCAAACTATTTGGAAATGAAATAACAAGAGGGAGCCAAAAACACTGTGGAGCGCGTGCAATCTCGATCAAAGGATTAGTTAGCAAGGTCAAAACTAGCTGAGATGCATCATGCATGTATTTAGATTGATACGTACGTACCATTTATCTCAACGTTTAAGCTTGTACGTACTTGATACGCCTTCATTGATCCAGTTGCATCACTTGCATGCATTCTAATTTCTAAATGGGAGGCAAAATACGTATGATGATTGCAGATGAACCGACTGAACCATCAATATATGCATACTAGTTTCCTAATAATACGTTTAATTAACACTTCAATCGTAGAATTTCTCATTGAGATACAATGTACAAATTTGCATTGAGATGCAGGTGCAGGTGCTAGCTCTCAAGCTAGCGCGGTCTGATGATTGAGTTGATAGATTGGAGAGTGTAGCCCCGCTCCTGAGAAGCCTGTGAAGATCCAGAAAAGGTAAATTATTACAGTAGAGAATCCATGAATCGCTGGGAGTCTTATTCCACATATATTAGACTTGCTTTTTACGATAGCTTTAACCATTCCCGTCGGCGTAGTCACCGGCCAGTCAACTTTTTCACAAAAACCATTAAAGCATTGCATAGCTCCGTTGACAACCATCATAGTATTTAAGCCCCATTACACCATTCCCACGTAAAACTTTGATTGCTCCTCAAAACAAAGGGCTCTACAAACTTTGAGGAGTGCTAGCTACGTATAAACTGCAACGAGCAGCTAACTTGTGAGTTAACCGATCTACTTGGAGATATTTGAAAACTGAAATTGGCAGGTTACTAATGGCAACGTCCAGTGGCGGTGTTCCCCCAGGGTTCCGATTCCACCCTACCGACGAAGAGCTGCTTCACTACTATTTGAAGAAGAAGGTGTCCTTTCAGAAGTTCGACATGGAGGTCATCAGAGAGGTCGACTTGAACAAGATGGAACCTTGGGAGCTGCAAGGTACTTGCTACGTCCGATAACTAATTCATTTCTGCAATAATCTGTTGTTTGAGTTCAAGTAAGTCTTGTTAATTAATGATCGTTAATCATGCAGTTCTTATTTACTGGGATGATCGATGTTTAGTAGTTAAATTGATATTATATAGAAGACTAATTTCTTACTATCAATTGGTTTTCGTTGGATTGAGTCATTGAGAAAATATAGAAGAAGAAGAAGAAGAAGAAGGAGGAGCGGTTTAAAATGATGAAATGAAAGTTGCATATATCTTATTATATATATTTTGATATTACAACCACAAGTTCCTCAAAATGTGTTTTGACCAGCTCTTTGGTATATATGCAATTCCAATATATCCACAAATTCAATAACATAAACATTCATGAACTGAATAGTTAAAAAGATGAAAGAATCCTAAACAATTTCTGCACACGCACACGCACACGTTAGTGACTTTGATAACCAAATAAAGTAAAAACTAGCAACTGTAGTTGGTTTCCTTGTAGATTCGGCTTTGTCTCATACGACTTCGGTAATTAATTATGTAAATCTCTCTGATTGAAAGAATTTATTTTGGTGTTGCAGAAAGATGTAGAATTGGGTCGACTCCGCAAAATGAGTGGTACTTCTTTAGCCACAAAGACAGGAAGTATCCAACAGGATCAAGAACAAATAGGGCAACAAACGCAGGGTTTTGGAAGGCAACAGGGCGAGACAAGTGCATCAGGAACACATACAAGAAGATTGGAATGAGGAAAACCCTGGTTTTCTACAGAGGAAGAGCCCCTCATGGCCAAAAAACTGATTGGATTATGCATGAGTACCGCCTTGAAGATGGCGATGATCCTCAAGGAAATTTATATAGTGTAAGTCTTTTTGATCATTCGCTCAGCCAGATATTTGTGTACAATATATGATCACAGTTATCAGAGATTTACATGTAAGTTGATATTTATGCGTGTGTAGGAAGATGGATGGGTGATATGTAGGGTGTTTAAGAAGAAGAATTTATTCAAGGTAACTGGGAGTAATGAAGGAGGAAGCTCTAGCATGAACTCATCAGATCATCACCATCATCAACAGCTGACTATGAACACCAACCAACTGCAAGCTCGCACCTTCATGCATGCACATAGCAGCAGATCAGACACCAACCAGTACCTACTACGCCAACAAGCCTTTGAACTAAACAGACCTCACGATCATGATCAAGATCAAGATCAGTTGCCACCCTCCCTTCACTATGCCCACCTCAATTTACAGCCGCCTACTCAATACTCCCTTTTCCACTCTCAAGCCCTTAATATACCAACGAACTCCCACCAAACCCTCTCTGCTTACAATGACTATTCAGCCCTCCCTTCCGACTCGTCACCTGGCCATGGCATGGTCAAGCAGCTCATGACCAACCCCAGAGACTGCGAGAGCACTGGCAGTGAGAGCCTCCGGTACCAAGCTTGTGAACCAGGCTTGGAAGTTAATGACACCACGTGTGAACCGAATCAGCAAGCGATGGTTAATGCAGGAGGAAGATCATCAGATGATCAAGGCATGAGTGAATGGGCTATGCTGGACCGGCTTGTAACTTCTCATCTTGGAAATGAAGACTCAACGTCCAAAGGTGGAGCTTCTGCTGGAGCGAGGTTTGATCAGGACGGGAATGGATCCTCTACTGTCAACCAGATTAACCAGCAGCAGCAGCAACAGCAGCTCTCTTTGCGTGGAGAGATGGATTTTTGGGGCTATGCAAAATAGTAGCTCGTGCATGCATGCCTGCATATATGCAGACGTGTTGCTGTCTTGCTACCTAGCTAGCTACAAGAATTAAAAGAGAGTCAAAATGGCTCTAACCAGCATATACAATATCAAGGGTAAAAAATTATAAACCAAATCAATTTGATTAGTAATATTAATTGGAAGGGAGTTACATAAAATTGTTCCTTCTGGGGTTACACTTTATTAATTTGGATGTACATCAATTTGATATTAATTAATTGTGAATTTTTGAAATAATTATTTTTCTAGTAAAATTATCATCGCGTCTCATTTATCTTTCTCTTTATATTATTGTCTCTCACAGTATATATATATATATATATATATATATATATATATATATATATATATATATATATATATATATATATATATATATATATAGCAGAAATATCACTTTAATTATCCAACTACATTTGGATTGACGCTTTGGTCACTCAACTTTTAAAAACTTCACTTTGGTCATTCAACTATACTGTTGGATATCACTTTGGTCATTCTGTCTGTTTTCTTCCATCTTGGGGTAGAAAAATGTTGTTTATATTAGACAAGAGAGTTTTAATTTAATTTAAAATTAATGACCACTAATAATTTCCATCTTAAAAATACCATTTGAATTAATGGGGAGATCACATTTTAATGGAGAAAAATATACAGAATGACCAAAGTGATAATACGGTTGTATAGTTGAATGACCAAAGTGAAATTTTTAAAAATTGAGTGACCAAAGTGTCAAACCAAACATAATTGGATGACCAAAGTGATATTTCTTTTATATATATATATATATATATATATATATATATATATATATATATTACTTTCAAACGAATTGATCAACAATTACAAAATCCTTTACTCCAACAAAAAATTAAACATTTTCAAGATAAGATTATTAAAGAAATATGTTCGGACATCCCAACTGCCTTTTGGCACAAAAAACAACACATAGTTACTCTTCCATACGTTAAAGATTTTAATGAAAAAAAATATTCCTACAAAAGCACGACCTATTCAAATGAGTTATGAACTCATGAAATTCTGTAAAAAAGAAATTACCGATTTACTTCAAAAAAGAATAATCCGACATAGTAAATCCCATTGGTCTTGTGCTGCTTTTTACGTTCATAAAATTGCTGAATTAGAACGAGGAACTCCTCGTCTAGTCATTAACTATAAACCTCTCAACACAGTTTTAGAATGGATAAGATACCCTATTCCCAATAAACGAGATCTTATCAACCGATTAAACAATTCAGTCATTTTCTCAAAATTCTATATGAAATCTGGATTTTGGCAAATCCAAATAAATGAAAACAATAAATACAAAACTGTCTTTGTCACACCATTTGGTCATTATGAATGGAATGTTATGTCATTCGGTCTAAAAAATGCACCCAGTGAATTCCAAAATATAATGAATGATATATTCAATCCTTACAGTCATTTCTCTATTGTCTACATAGATGATGTCCTCATTTTCTCTCAATCAATCGACCAACACTGGAAACATCTAAATCAGTTTTTTCACATAATAAAAATTAATGGCTTAGTTGTCTCAGCCTCTAAAATTAAGCTTTTTCAATCAAACATTCGATTCTTAGGATTCGATATCCACCATCTTCAAATTACTCCAATTCATCGAGCTATTCAATTTGCTGACAAATTCCCTGATATTATTCTTGATAAAAATCACTCCAAAGGTTTTTAGAATCCCTAAATTACATTGCTGATTTTTACAAAAGCCTTAGGCAAAAATGCAAACCTCTATTTGACAGGCTACAGAAAAATCCTCCCCCATGGTCATCTATCCATACAGATTTAGTCAAAGAAATCAAGAGTCACTTTAAGTCATTGCCTTGCCTAGGAATCCCTTCAGTCAATGCTTTTAAAATTGTCGAAAGAGATGCCTCAGATATAGGTTTTGGGGGCATTCTCAAACAACAACTTTCTCCTTCTCAACCTGAGCAGATAGTCATATATTATTCAGGTGCATGGAACCAAGCACAGCGCGACTATAGCACTATTAAAAAAGAAATTTTATCTATTGTTCTTTGCATTAGTAAATTTCAAGATGATTTATTAAATCAAAAAATTTTAGTTCGTGTTGATTGTAAAAGTGCCAAACATGTTTTGGAAAAAGATGTTCAAAATATTACAAGTAAACAAATATTTCCCAGGTGGCAAGCTATTTTAAGTATTTTTGATTTTGATATTGCATTCATTAAAGGAACCGATAACCATATCCCTGATTTCCTCACCCGTGAATTTCTTCAGGGATCTTTATCCAATGGACACCAGATCAACCACATCAGGCCGGATGACCCGTTCCTAGTCACGAAATAATCACACTTGTGCATTTGGGATTAACTAATTCTAAATTGACTAACTACCGATGGAAACATGATCTTCTCTCTAAACCTGCGATCATGATCATGATCAAGCAATAGATCAAGAATATCAACTAAGAATGAAACCAAAACTAAAATATTAGAACATCTTAATTTCAATCATCAGGGATGATTTCTTGTCTCTAGACTATATTTTCATTTGATAAAAGTTTGCTTCAAACTGCTGATCAATATGAAATGTAAGTTATGATATGAACAAATATATAGGGACTGACGTTTCATGGCCCCTAAAACTGGAGTTAGAAAGCTGACTCATGAATTTGGTTCCTGGTTGTTCTTCTTGTTTACACTTTTTCTGACACTAACCAATATAATTAACATCATACAAAATCAACGAAATTAGGAGTTCATTACCTTATTTTGCTCTCTTTTTTGAATGCTTTTTAGCCACAGAGGCTTTAGCTTTCCCTTTAGAGGCTTTAGACACTTTAGTTGAGGCCGTAGAAGGCTTCTCCACCTCATCCTTCTCTTGTTATGCAAAATTGCAAATAAAAATCAAACTTTAAATATATATTAAAGAAAAAAAAAAGATGAAACTAAAAGTTAGACAATTTTACCTTTCTCTACATCCTTATAAAATTTCATGTCCTCAATAGTTGGAACATATTGAATGTTGTGGACACATTCAGGCACAATCCAACTTTGGTAGCAAATTAATGCTTCCACTGTTGTTGGAGTTAGAGAACTCTGAAATGGATCGATTACCCTTCTACTAGTGCTGAAAGATCACTCGCTTGCCACTGTGCTCACTTGTATTGCCAAAATATCTTTGGCAAGGGCTGTTAGACTTCTATACTTGTCACCATTGACCTTCCACCACTCCACAATGTCAAACTTTTTCATATTTGGAGGCTTCTCAATCACGTCCAAAAGATATATGTCAACTTCATGCCCTATTATGGCATCTGCTCGGTCTTCTAGTTCTCTCTCCCAATCTTCTTCTATGTCTTTTATGATTGCACTAGGCTCAGTGGTCCTCTGACTCTTCTTGTAATCTTTGGATGAGGACTTGTTGTGGCTGCTAAGTGTGTTGTCTCCACTCTTTGATCTTGATGATTTATTAGATGTCGTCACATTCATGGAGCTGTAAAAATCACAAAGTTTCACTAAAAGTTGTTTAAGCTCGGCAGACTTGCTCTTGATTGTAACATAATCCATCTTCAGTCATCTACTACATGTAGACTCAAAGTTTCCGAGCTTATATCTTGGGTTTAACACCAAGGCAACCAACAAAAGTTAGTTGCAAGCAGCAATGGTGGAGAAATACTTCTCATACTTCTTTCTCATATTGTCAGCTATATCATGCAAAATCCTTTCAGTCATCGAACCGGTGCTCATTCCCTCTTTAGGAAACAATCCATCAATCTCAACTTTGATGGCCACAATATCATGGAAAGCTTTCCAACTTGTCGGTTTAGT
This sequence comes from Potentilla sterilis, assembly GCA_963682095.1. NCBI lineage: Eukaryota > Viridiplantae > Streptophyta > Magnoliopsida > Rosales > Rosaceae > Potentilla > Potentilla sterilis. Next base: position 56,071,641 of record OY821757.1, read on the forward strand.
TGATGCCCTGATCCTCATTGTCACATCATAAAAGATCTTCAGAAATTTAACAAAGGTTTCAGCCTTTTCCCAATCATGCATAATCGGTGGTCCTACCCTTTTCCTCCTCTGTCTCTTCCTTGACACGTACTCTGCCTCTGAAATTGATCTATCAGTGAGACTCACTGATTCCATCTCGGCAAGTACCTCGTCATCCCATTCAATGTCTTCATCCTCATCAAAATACCCCTTGTACTTGGTGCCCTCTTCCCTTGCCATTCTATCAAACGCCTTCCTCAATTCTAATGTTGTAGATAATATTAGATTGGTGGAGTTCCACCTTGTCGGCACATCGAGGATGCAAACCTTCTTCGACTCCACCTTCTCCTTCTCCATTAACTGCTTGAAGAAGGCAAGCCTTTGTCCACTGCTCTGAACATATCTAACTGCATTCCTAATTGAAGCAATTGAAGTTCCCATCATGTCAAGGCCTAATCTTACAATGAGGTTTACTATGTGTGCAAGGCATGGAACATGTAAAAACAACCCTCCAAGCACATGTTCCTTCTCCCACCATAGCATCATTTCCCTAATGTAGTCAATAACTGATAGGCGCATATTTATGCGACTATTTGGTATTTAATTTAATCCCTATATTTAGTTTATTGTTATTAATTGAGTATTTTAATTATGTTTATTTGTTTTATAGGTATTTGGAGAAATAAAGAAAAAGGAATAAGAAGGAGCTTTCCTAGTAGCATAATTAAAGTGGAGCATGTGGGCTGCACGTGATGGTGGAGATGGGCTGGTTAATTAAGCCTACCTAGCCTAGGTTTATTCGGCAGAGATGATTAAAAAGGGAGCAAACCCTATCAATCATCATTCACGTAAGGAGAGGGGCAGCCGAATACAGAAGAAAGGGAGGAGGCCGAATACAGAAGAGAAAAGGAGGCCGAAGTGCTTCCTCTCCATCCATCTGTATAATCTTTCATGCTTTGTTTAGATAATTATACTATGACTTTTAGTAGCTAAATACCATTGTTAAGGGGCTGCTTGAAGCCCCGTACATGAAGTCTTTTTGATATATAAACCCTAACCTAGTTTTGCATATGTTATGAATGAGTTTTCTTTCTTTAATCGGTTCAGTGATGAATTCCTTGTATGTTTGCTTTGGTGGCCAACTTAGTATGCATGCTAGGGTTCTAATGTCATGAGATACGGGCGACTGAAGATAATTTCTTCCACCGGATTCTCTATAGTGATACACCGAGGAGATATGCGTATTCTTGGGAGTTAGAAAACCATAGGTCTAGCAGGACACAACCGTATGTACCTGTGAACCCTTGTAGCTTCTCAAACCATTTCAAAACGTAATGCTTTCTTCTTTGTTAACCTGGGGGTCTAACGAACAAGGGTTCATTGAAGGATAGACGTGAGGGAGGTCTAACGACGAACTCATATAGGGTTAAGGATTTGGTAATAAGATGTGGACCAATGATCTAACGATCGGCCCTTCTTGGGAACTTTCATTCATGGGATTTGTGCATTGGGTTAGTTATATATTGAAAAGATGGATTGGCGATGGTGGATTGCGTGCTTCTTAACCTCATAATCATATAGTTTAAACACATTTGCATTCATATCATTACTAACTTCAGCATTTTATTTTCTGCATTTAGCTGTCTTCGGTGATTGATTTAACCAACCAAAAATCAACGAAACCCACTCAAATTTTAGGTGGTAGTCCGCCACTGAGTCTAGTTAATTGTATCCAAATTTCGTGCCCATTGGTGTAGCCAAACTTGAGTTCGTAATTTGTTAGTGTATGTAGGTCGAGTCTGTCAGCTTTTAGTTATTTTGTTAAGTCTTAGTATCACCAGTTCCTTGTGATCGATAACCCTTGTTTACCGTACTATATTGATATATCTTGAAGGGAAATAAGGTATCTTTGAGAGGTGCATTGGCACTCATCAATAACCACCTTGTTTGCACTTGCATTATCTACTGAAATAGTTAAGACTCTCTCTACTCCCCATTCAAGCAAGCAGTCCTTTAATAACGACCCTATACTACTCCTTTGATGGTTAGGAATGACCTTAAAACTAAGAATCATCTTTTGCATTTGCCAAGCCGAATCAATAAAATGGGCAATCACCACGATGTAGTTAATATTTTGCACCGATGTCCATGTATTGGTGGTTAAGCACAAGCACCGACCCTTCAAATCTTTCTTGAGCTTTGCCTTTTCAGCTGTATACATCTTCAAAAACTGCTTCACAATCACCCTCCTCGAAGGTACATGCCAATCAGGCACAACGTACCTACAAAAGTATCTAAAGTCATCCTTCTCGATGAAACTAAAAGGAAGCTCATCCATGACCATCATCTTCACAGCTGCTTCCCTACATTCTTATTCAGTCCACTTGACCATCACCAACTCTTTCGTACCCTTGGAACGATCAGTAGAAGTAAGCTTTTGTTGCCCATCATCTATTGTTACCCTCCCTGAATATTTCTTGCACACATTATCAATGTGTCTGCCCATAGTGCTAGTCCCATTTACCTTGCTATCATAAGCAAGATCGGTATGACACCAAACACACTCAACTCTCAACTTTTCAGCAACTTGAACTCTCTTACCATTATGCATCTCAAACATCGGTTTTGTAACCTTCTTAAAGTGCTCCCAAACCCAGGATTTACCAGCCCGCTGTTCGGATTGTTCATTACCTTCTGCGTCATCTTCAGCAACTCCAAGCAGTTCGGCTTCATCTTCATCATCTTCAAGATCAACAACCCCTTTTTCCCTCACCTTACGCTTCCCTTTTGAGGCTTTGAATGCTTCACAGCCTTGGCTTATCATTTGAACTCTTGAACCATCCGTCGGAGCTAGTGCTTTTGAGTTTGACCTGGAAGCAAAGTTGTCTGATGCATTGCCACTGCTAGAATTTGAGCTTAAGTTCTCTAAAGCCATGAAAATCTGTAGTATAGCAACAAAATTAACACTTCAGTATAGCTACAAAACTAGTTTAGAAACTCACACAATAGCACACAATCCACACATTTTACAACAACTCTCTAAATGATAATAAGAACTCCAAAATATATCCAGAAGACCAATTACTCAGAAGCCAATTACACAATCACAATTCATTGTACTGGACTTCGCTTACCTGATAATTCTTCGTTGTGTACTCACTGTACTGGACTCGATCGAAGAAGAGATTGCGAACGATGATCGTGAGGCGATTAGGGAGGAGAGAAACTGGTGGAGCCTGGGAAGTGGCCAGTGGAGCTTGCAAGGCGGAAGTGGATGAGGCGGCGGAGGAGGAAAGAGAGGAGAACGTTCGATTGGGTTTACTGGTTTAGGAAGAGGAAAGAGACGGAGACGAGGAAGAGAGGCGATAAAGGAGGAAAGAGAGGAGAACGTCCAATTGGGTTTACTGGTTTAGGAGGAGGAAAGAGACGGAGACGAGGAAGAGAGGCGAGGAAGGAGGGCTCGTGGGTGTCTGGGTGATACTGTGATAGACTAATAGGGCTTGGGCCTGGCTGAAACTGAATGGATGTTCAGCAATTTCGGGCCAAGCCGAGCTTTCGGTCCTAAAAAAAATAAGGCCCGAGCTCGGACCGAATTTGAGAATCCTAATTTTTTTTTGGCTCGGCTCGTTTCAAGGCTTTTTTTTTGTTTTTGGGCTGGGTTTTTGATCCTTCGGGCCCAAACGCCCAGCCCTAGTTGCCAATACTTATCGCCAACCCGTCTTCCAAAATCACAAGCCAAATCCCTCGCTCCTAATCTCTGCCCGAAGTAATTTAGTACTCGTCCTACAGGCTACAACCAACCAAACAAAAACGCGACAAAGCTAGCACTATCATTGGTCGTAACCGAACAAATTACGTTTGTGGTGAAGTTGCTCCCTTGCGACGCTACGCTTAGGAGAGGATAACAGATAATTGCTATTGGTTTCAACTTGTTGCATGTATATATTATGTTGAATTTTGATTTTGATTAATGAAATTTGATAATTTTCTCAAAAGAGAAAATAATCATCCAGTCTTCATTCTTTTGGTCGTGGTGTGAAGAACTTGGGAAAAGGGTATGCTTGTATCATATTTCAGACAAAAAAAAAACAATAGTTGTATCATCTGGCATTGAATACTACTGCAAAAGATGAACACCTTTGGTCTAATCATTGTGAGAGGTCCAACAATGTAACATGGAAATATTTGTCTTGGACATGCATTATGCATAATAAATTTAAGCCGATTACAATCTATATATATATATATATATATGATTTGAAAACAAAAAAAAAAATTGGGTGACTATGAACTAACAGAGTTCTCAACACATGAGATTCTATGTGCTATACTAGAGGAGAAGAGGGAACTATTCTGGAGATAATTTGAGTAACTGATGAACTAAGTTTAATTGAGCCTGCTTCATGAAGGGGAAGAGGCTTTCTTATATAGACTTTGGCACCGAAAGTGACTGTGATGATTGGGGAATCTGCTTTTGACTGTAGATTGCTTTTGACTGTAGAATTACTCATGTACTATCAAACCGACAAACAGGAAGCATCACAAATTAGCTATGTTTGACCGGTTCTGTTAATGGGTTTTTAATGTGCCTTATGCATGGTTCAATATGGAATAAGTTGGTTTCATTTCTAATAACATATGGTGAAGATTTTGGGTAATGGGGTCTGAAAGGCTGACTAGGGGCTGATGCAAATGGATCATAATCATTAACTAGAGCTGACTGGAAAGTGGGCCTCGGCCCAAGACTTGAACCTAACATGGGGGTGCTGTGAGGAGAGTATAGGAGATAATTAGTTGTGACTAATTCTGTAGATGACTCATGTTTGATTGGTCTGGAGACCTGAGGGTTGACTGGAGCTTTGGGCTCGGGTAACGTACTAAACCACTTTTGTCCTGTTCTGTTCTTTTCTTTCTTTCTCGTTCTTCTTCTAAATGGTAGAGTGGTGCCTAATTCTTGCATTATAAATTTATATTGGCTGCTGCTGTGGTCTTTTTGTAAGTATTTACAAAGCTGAGTATTTGGGTTTGTGTTTTGCTTGGTGCAGTTACAGAGCATTTGAGACTTGAGAGGCTGTACTGTGAAATCGACCTCCTCAAGACATTGAATTGAAGCACAAGAATATTATGAAGTTCTACACTTCATGCCTTCATGGGTTGACACTTCAAAAACTGAAATGTTCAATTTTTGGACTCTGAAACAGTGAGTATTATGTGACTTGGTACAAAAAAACAGAAAAAGTTTGTGCCTTTTATTTCCTTTAATCCATTATTTGGGGTTAGTTTTTTATAACCCTTAGATTGCTGCTATGGTGGCTGCTCCAGAACTATTGTTATTACTTATTAATTCATGATTTCATTCAAGAGTGAGGACTGTGAGGTGTTGAAGTTCAACACTATGGAGTATGGATAATTGATATTTGATAAATTGAATATTTGGTGATTTGTATTATGTGTTGTTGAAGTGTTCTAAATTGTATTATGTGTAAGAATGTTAAAAGTGCATGAAACTTGTAGAATTGATGTTTGAGAATACAACAAGTACCAATTTAGCAAAATAAATGCTGTAAGTTGTATTGTATAACAGATTATTTTTGGGCCCGAAAAAGCCCGAAAGCCCGGCTCGGCCTGACTTTGTCGGACTCGGGCCGGTCCTCATCTTTGAAAAAGCTCAGCTCGGCTTGGCCCGAGGGTGTTGGTCTTTGGGTCGGGTTTTGCAAATTTTGGGCTCAGCCCGGCCCGCGCCCTATTGGCAACATCTTTGAGCATTTGAGGTCATCTGGGCGAGGGGAGCTGAATTGGCAGCATAAGCTTTTGGAACTTGAGACCTGGTATTAGTGTACTACAATGGCGGCTTCTAGGGTCAGGCAGTGCTGGTCTCATGGCTGATGCAGCTCACTTGCGCGATTTCATGGCCTAGCTCGTGGCGAGGTAGGTGGAAGAGTTGTTTTGTGGCAGGGTCGTGGGTGACCGAATCTACAATGCATGTGGTGCGGCGTAGAACGGTAGGAGGTTATGGGTGACGGCAGTTGCCAATTAATTTTTTATTTTTTTTTGAAAATTTGGTAATTTTCAAAACAAAAGTGAGCTCCAAATTGATATAAAATGCTAAATTTAGCAAATGGTTAAATTGAATTGGCAAATATAACAATAGAGGAGAGAGAATTTGGCAAAAAACTAAACTTTCAACGGTTAAATTTATCTTAATTTTAACGTGACTATTTCAAAATCAACGTTAAATTTAATTTAGCAATTTATTTAGCAATCTTTGCTGGAACATAACACATAAAAGTGATTTCTAAATTTAACTTCTAACTAAATTTAACATTACATCTAGTAACTACTGCTGAAGATGTTCTAAGACGGTGATACTGTTGGAAGTTTGATAAAACAAATTAGACAAAAAAGTATAAGAGAAGTGTGTATTAGGTTACTGAGGTGGTGCATTTAAAATTTATCTATTTATAGTGATAGAGTAGTGTCTAAGACTAACCGGTTAGTTTCATAATACGAAGCTAATAAACCAGCTGTTGATACCCAAAAAAGCACGAGTATGTCGTACACATACTCCAAGCACAAATAAGAGAAATACGCATGCAAGCTACATTATATATTCGAACAGTCATGCCACGCATGTGGACCCAAGCCACAATCATGCACTTGGGGCTTGCAGATGTGGGTGTGGTGTGGAAGGTTACGGAAATGCACATGCTCATTTGTCGATTTAATATCGTTGGTGATTTTGGACTTGGGCTCAAAATCCAAGCCCATCGACCTAGATTGACAATGAATTTGGTGAACATGAGAACATAGGATTGGGCCAACCATTCCTTTAGGAATCCAAAAGCCCATGTGAGAAAAGGCGAACTTCTCGATTCCCTATCTTCTTTTACGTGCCTCACCTCCTTTTTCCCGCAGCTAATCCCTTCTTCCCCAGCACCCAGATACACAGGCCGAACCAAGCCGAAATCCATCAGAATTATCACCGCATCTCACCAAGAAAAGCCTTCAAACCAGTTAATAGGCTTCTCCTTCTCCCTCAAACCATGAGACCATAATTCCCAATTTCTCTTTTACACTAGTCCCTGAATTCATGCTATTATATCTGCTGCCACTGCAACAATTAACAGCTATGGTAGTAATTCTCTCTTTTCTAAATCCTACTTCTCAAGCAAGCTTCTTTTCCCTGACTTTAGGGCATAAATTTTGGGTGAATTGAAGAAGAATGGTTTTACCCTAAATGATAGAGTTTCTGTGAATCACCCCGCATCACAACCCTGAGCCTATAAAAAGGGGGATTCTGGCATCGATCAGCATGCATCATCCAGCAATCACCCAGCAACACCCCAAAAGCCTTCCTTCAAGTACTCAAGCCTCTCATGCCTTCCAAGCAGAACCCCCAAAAGTCTCCTTCAACCTTCAACCTGTTCCAAAAATCCAAAACCCAGAAAATCCCCAATTCTCTTCACCGCAGTGTGTTTCTAGCTCCCGCACCACGCTCATGCTGTCAAGCCTCTTTTGATTTTCATGCAGTCTGAATCACATACGAATTTCTCCCATTTTTGGGTGGAATTCGGCCTAACCATGCTTAATCAAAAAGACCCCTCAACATTTGGCGACTTCACTGGGGACTAGGTTGTGATTCAGAGAATTTGTTCATCATGCAGTTTTATAGTTCAACCATGTTTGTATGGGCTGCTGCCTTTGTCAACATGCAAGATACTAGAAGAGGAGTTATTTTCCATTATGTCGATGATTCTTCAACTATGGACCTTGCGCCTCAATTTCATTCTCTGTCAGTTGGTTCAGTTGGTTCATTCGATTACTGGTCATTGTTTTATGTTTTGAGATTTCAATGACAACAGATTTGACAAACTCCAATATGCCTGATGTCGAAAAGTTTTCTTTTCTTGGTGCAAGTGTTTTCCTAGTTTGTAGCCTTCTCTATCATCACATGAGTTTTCAGCAATTTGTAGTCTTCAGCAATCTGTCATCTCAATTGGTTTTACTACCATAGTCATTTGTTTCATACCAAAAATCTTTGCCGCTAGTTTCTCACAAATCTGGAACTTTCAGTTTCAGTCCCTACATTATAAACTTGTAAATTTGTTCCTAGATCACATAAAACAGTTGTTGTTATGGCACATGCTCGATCAATCTTAATGATTGTTTCCTTGCTATGGCAGTTTTGCAGAGATAAGCCTAACACTCATGTTATATGCGATTAAGGAGATTCATACTTAATGCATACAAACAAATATTATTTCTACTGCATATGCACTTGTGCTCGATGAATCTCATAATTTTAAAAGACCCTGCAGTTGTAGTTTTAATCAGCAACTCCTGCTATATAAACAAGCCATGCTTATTATGCCACTGAAACAGATGACGAGATGAAGCAAAACAGTAGCAGAAGCTGCAGGCCTACTGCTGCACAAACGCCCCAACATAACCCGAAGTTCAAGTCTTTGTTTGATCAATTGGAGTATGGTCTGCAAGCCAGGCAAGCCGCTGTGGAGGCACTCACGCGCGTATCTGAGGAACATGGGTCTCAGTGCTTTACTGCATAAACAACGAGGACCATGTCCATACTAGAAAATGAAGATGCCATTGTCTTTACCGATTCAGACATGGAGGCTGCAGGGATCCCATTGTCAAGAATTATGAAGACTGAGATGAAGATATCCTGCAGCAACAAGAGACAATAACTTATTCTCTTATGCACCCATTAGCCCCCAAGTTGCAGCCTTCTTTGGCGTAGTATGAAAGATTAACTGTCATGCTCAAAAGTTCTATATACCATGAATCTTTGTTGCATGCATTTCTTAGACCAATATGTATTGTTGCAATAAAGTACCCGCAACTCTAGTTCGCCCAAACAAACTCAAGCCATGCAAACAAGCTTAATCATGAATGGTAGTTCATGTGATCCACATTAAGAACTTCTATCAATGATGAATTGTGTTTATAGTTCATGCACACAGTCACTGCAGTATTTCATGCCATGCTGAACATTTCATACATTTTGGTTACTACATTCAAGCCTTCTTCAATCCAGCAATCAAGCATTCCAAGCCTTATACCAATATGCAAATTTTGTTTTACACATACATCAACTGTATGTGTGACTCCAACTAGAAAAACAATTTTTCAGTAGACAATATCTATCCTATCCCCTATCATGCCAACCTTTATTGTCTTAGTTAGAAGCAAAACCAAATTTTTAGGCAAGCACACAAGTTCCGATATCAGTTTTATATCTCTATCTGCCAAAACCAAACAAATAGTATTTGTAAAACATTGTGAGCTGCAATGAATCTGTTATAGCCCATAGTAATACAAGATTATTCATTCAAGCCTTCTTCAAAAAAAGCATACACTGTCATATTCAAATCTCTTAATGTCATTTCCAAAATCATGCTACTGCAGTTACCAAATATCATTACAAGCATCCGCAAGCCAAAACAGATGACCCAACAGCTAAACCTCCCATTAAATCTCCTCCCAAAATCATGCCACTGCAGTGACCAAAACCTTAGCTCTGAACCTAAACTCTAAATAAGCCTGATTCCATCTACCACCAAAGCCAAATCTTTCACTTCAGTAACCCAAATACAGAAGTTCGATTTAATAGCTAGATATGTTATAATCAAAAAAATCTCTACTGCAAGCCTTCCAAGCCAATGCATCAAGTGTTAAAAACAAACTCAATTGATTGAAAACCAAGATCCTGTGTTACAAGCTTTGTGTAGCCAAAAAAAGACTCAGATATACAAAACATGATACTCAAGCTAATATCATCCCAAGTCCAGTACATAAGTCTTCCTGCAGTTGTTATTGAAGGCCAAGCTCATTTTGCAACTGACGAACTGATTTTTGGTGAGCCTCCCTGCAGCAGCCTTCTAAACCAGCATGCATATAACCAAAAAGAGAAAACACGGCAAGCCAGAGGAGCATTCTCTGTAATTTTGATCACCTGGCTTCCTTCTCCATTTAAGAATATGATGTGCTCATCCAGTATGAAAGCAAATCGTTCCCTGCAAATAGTTGCGGTTATATGTCCCTGCAGCTTTCCCCACAGCTATTCTCTCTCAACACCGTTGTGGTTATATCACCCTGCAATGACATCATGCCGTCAAGCTAAACTCATTAGATCAAGAAATCCTTACTCCATCAAGTCATCACTACTCAATTAAGGCATTAGAACATGCAAACAAAATTCAACCAAGCAGTAAGCAATACCAATCAAATTCACAACAATCATGCTGTAAAGCACTATTACTCAATCAAGCGATAAGCATGTTTAATCAAGCCGAAAACCCTTAGGGCAAACAATCACTACGCGACCAAGCAGCAAACAATACTCAAACAAGCGAAATCTTTAGAGCAAGCAGTTGAAACTCAACCAATCAGCAATTAATACTTGATAAGCCAATTTCAAGCAACATGAAATATTCATTGTTAGACCTTCAAATAGCATGTTATGACACTTGGGGGCTAATTGCATATGATCTTGTTCAGGGTGCCCTGAAATTTTATTGTTATAGAAAAAAGCTTTATGTTGCAGCCAAATGCTTCCACTGTAATGACTACTCTACTATCCAAATCTCATCCACATTGGACACAATACCAAACACTGAACTCAACTTTATACATGCATAATACCAAACTCCATGCCCAACCAATTCTGATTACAAACTCAAACATTATCCCAAGTCTTTCTCAAACCAAATTAATTGCTGCTATGACTGCAGCTTCACTCCTGCAGCAAGCAGAATCCCCTACAGTAAGAAAAACCACCTGTGTAGTATAGCCTCAGTTTTCAAAAAATTCTATGTTATGTTCGCAGTCATGCTAGAGCATATACCAATAGTCCAACCCAGGCATGTCGTTTCCCACATTCCACCACTTGTGTCCTTTACCATAGAAAAGTCACAACTTCCAGCAACAAAAAAAAAAAAAACAAAATTCGTCTGTATCCTGCTTCATAGTCCTGGCTTTTTATTATTCATATCTGAATTCTATTTATCCAATTCACAAGCTCTAACTCTATCTTATATTCTCTCTCTCTCTCTCTAGCCTTCAATTTGTCAATGCCTATGCAGTTAGTCAAACAAGCTTAAGGGTCTATGCTCATAAGTTAAGCATAAAACAAAAAGCTTTATCATGCTCAAGGCATATGTTTATGCACTCATGAAATTCAAATGCCTTGTAACCCAATGCTGAGATTATGTATTATTTGCAAGAAAATCAGACTTCTTGCAATCAAGTCATGAGTAGAATGAAATCAAGCAAGTAGTCACAAGCCAATTCAGAGAAAGATATTAATACCAGAAGCCATGCCCACACAACTAAGAAAAGGAATTCATGCACTTATCCAAGCAATTGATGGGTGCAAGCAAGCATACTTACATAGGCTGCCAAAGCTTGAAGCTTCCAAGCATGATCAATTGCTCAGCCTCTTCAATACACCTGGGGGCTTTGCGATTAAGACTTGACTTATGGAAAATCGCTACGGTGATCACCGCAGTAAGCGAAGATGCATGCCTGCAGTTGAAGATGCTTACTCGTCAAATGAAAACTTCATGCCTTAACCATGCATAATTCCATCAAGCTTTATGAACACAAATTCGTATGCAATCCTAAAACATAATTCAATGGCAATCACTGTACGTGAGCAACATGTTCAAATCTCAAGATTCCCATATTCAAAATTCAAGCCCTGACTTGCCATGATTCCCAAAATAAAGCCTAAGCATCCTACATACCAAACTCTAATTACCATTTTCCAGACATTTGATGCTTACCCAGTCTCTTTCCAATACAGCTTGGCCATTCACAAGCCGGAAATATATATATATTCTCACTGCAGTACTCATACTGAGATCAAACTTAATTACCTCCTGGAACTCAGTTCATGAAAGCGAATTTGGCCTGATTGATCAATCTTCATGCTGAACTAGAAAAGCATATGCCCCTCTGACCATTCTTTGGCCTTTAACCCTCTGATTTGGTGAGAAAAGTGGAGTTTGCCGCTGCCCCCCTCTTCTACCCAGCAGTAGCATGAAAAACAAACGTATCATTGATAAGTTTATTCATCCAGCTATTAGCCTTGCTGTGTCCAAACCAAAAAAAAAAAGGGCCCATGACATGCACCTCTATTACAAGCCCAAATATTCTCTCAATCGTTCAATGTGTTTGAGAAATTCATCACTTTTTCATGCATTCTACCATCATGCATACGCCGCGCCAAGATAAACACACTACCAAGCGGATTCATGACCAAAGAGGCACGCCAAACTCTATTTGAGTCCATACCAAGCACTTACTATCCAACAATGCCAAACTCCTCTTTGACACGGTCGTACATCTATCCGAGACCAAATGGGGTCATGCCGTGCTTAAGCTAAAAGTTCACTCAAATTCCACGCACTTCCCCATTTGCTTTGTCAAAATATTAATGGCAACCTCAGGCTAAACTAGAAATGCACATGCTTAATACATGCCCAAGCGTAGTTGTCATAAGCGAATTTGACTCTAGCATTAGTAGTATATGCATGCTCTCATTCTATAGATGCCAATACATAATTAAGCAACAAGCATATGTAAAGCCAAGCAAAAGAAGTCTAAACGCATGTTCTCCATTATCATAAACCCTAAAGTGCTCATGCAGCTATCTGTAACACCCAGACCCATATTAATAAAAATTAATCCGGAATTAAAGTGTTATGAAAAAAAAATCATAACCATCATTTTGTTACACCAAAACCACACTGCCCAAAACCGAACTCCTCCAAAACTCAACCAAGAGAAATAGAAACATCGATGACGTCAAAGAACACCGTTAATGTATACTTTCACTTTTAGATTCCGTCACATAGTAATTTTGTCATATTATTATGGACACCCAATTCATCTATCTCCACCAACATACTACCAACAAAATAGATTAAGTGATAACCATGTCAAGTTCCTGGTCATGGTTTCCCACCTTCACAGATTAATTAACTTAATTCCTTCAGTCCCATAGTGGGATTTAATTAATGTACCAAATATAAGAACAACTGTAGTTCACGTTTTCTTAATTCACCATTTCTTCTATAACCAAAACGATCCAAAGAACATCAATTAACTCCAAACCCATCTTCAGTTCATACACAACTTCAAACAAAATGACACGGATCAGGTCACAGAACACAAACATATTCCACCCGATCCCATATACTCTAAATTAAACAATTAGGCAGAATTTACTTCTCAGACCTCCACAACTAACACAAAGCCAAACACACAGCAAACATAATTCCAATTTACAACTCATTCAATATCCAATTCTCAGAGAACATACATCTTTAAGAGTTTGGAATTTACCCACTGAAATTGTGAGCTATAGGGTCGATTAACAAGTCGTCGAAGTCTAGCCAGTCTTCAATCTGCATTTCAGAATAGCTACAATTCTTCCCGGCTTCTCTTATTCACTAACTCTCTGGAAATCCAAACAAGCACAAGGCTCCCTGATGCAAATCCTCTTTCTATGATCGTTAATCAGAGAAATGAAAACCAGGGTACGTCGGTGAGACGATGCAGATGGAGGCGGCCCGACGTCGTGAAGTGGCCCGACGAAGAATTTTTTGGTTTGGTCTTCTCTGCGTTTTCCACCGAGTCGGTTTTTCGATGGTCAGGGAGAGTAAACCCGAAAGTTCTGGGTTCCCTGCTTCCCCTTTCTCTCTTGATTTCTTATTATTTCTTTCTTTCCTTTAAGTCGGTTCCACTGACTCCAGAACCTCCTCATTTATATATATATATATATATTTTAGTCCTCATCTCTTTCAAATGCTCATCTTTTTCAAATGCGATTTAAAGACTGAAATTCAACAGCGATACATTGAACAATTTAAATGCTTTTACTTTATTTTAATCACTTACTACCTTGAATATATTTATTTAATAAACAATATCGTCTCAGATTCTTACATTTTTAATCTCCGTGTATTCTTGGTACTCACCGGGTTCAATTAGATTTCTCGACAAACACCAATTTGCTCATCTCAATACAAATATTAATAACGAGTCATTTACGTGCACAAATAATTAATTTACTTTTTAAAATAGTACGGGGTATTGCACTATCATATCTCATGCTTCTATACACTTAGCCTTCATAATCCTTTCTTGGGTTACTCTCTTATTGATTATGTAGTCTATTTCATTTACATTGCATAGCCCACATAATCAAGGGGGCTAATGTTGACACCCAAAAAAGCACTTGTATGTTGTGCACATACTCCAAGCACAAATAAGAAAAATATGCATGCAAACTACATTATATATTCGAACAGTTATGCCATGCATGTGGACCCAAGCCACAATCATGCACTTGGGGCTTGCAGATGTGGGTGTGGTGTGGAAGGTTACAGAAACGCACATGCTCATTTGTCGATTTAATATCGTTGGTGATTTTGGACTTGGGCCCAAAATCCAAGCCCATCGACCTAGATCGACAATGAATTTGGTGAACATGAGAACATAGGATTAGGCCAACCATTCCTTTAGGAATCCAAAAGCCCATGTGAGAAAAGGCGAACTTCTCAATTCCCTATCTTCTTTTACGTGCCTCACCTCCTTTTTCCCGCAGCTAATCCCTTCTTCCCCAGCACCCAGATACATAGTTCGAACCAAACCGAAATCCATCAGAATTATCACTGCATCTCACCAAGAAAAGCCTTCAAATCAGTTAATAGGCTTCTCCTTCTCCCTCAAACCATGAGACCATAATTCCCAATTTCTCTTTTACACTAGTCCCTGAATTCAGGTTATTATATCTGCTGCCACTGCAACAATTAACAGCTATGGTAGTAATTCTCTCTTTTCTAAATCCTACTTCTCAAGCAAGCTTCTTTTCCCTAACTTTAGGGCATACATTTTGGGTGAATTGAAGAAGATTAATGGTTTTACCCTAAATGATAGAGTTTCTGTGAATCACCCTGCATCACAACCCTGAGCCTATAAAAAGGGGGATTCTGGCATCGATCAGCATGCATCATCCAGCAATCACCCAGCAACACCCCAAAAGCCTTCCTTCAAGTACTCAAGCCTCTCATGCCTTCCAAGCAGAACCCCCAAAAGTCTCCTTCAACCTTCAACCTGTTCCAAAAATCAAAAACCCAGAAAATCCCCAATTCTCTTCACCGCAGTGTGTTTCTAGCTCCCGCATCACGCTCATGTTGTCAAGTCTCTTTTGATTTTCATGCAGTCTGAATCACATACGAATTTCTCCCATTTTTGGGTGGAATTCGGCCTAACCATGCTTAATCAAAAAGACCCCTCAACACCAGCTCTTAGACCAACTTATCGATAACATATCAACATGTTGACAGTTCAGTTTTTGGGTCTCTATAAGTAGATTAATTCTGTAATATTTCAGCCAAATTGATCATCATTTGTGTATCCATAACTGCGATTTACTAATTATGAATACGAATGGTTCATGTTGAACAATTTTAGTCTGTCATGAATTTAATCTTGTTTCTGTGCCCAAATGATAATCAATTTGGTTGAAATTTTATAGAGGTGATCAACTACTTATAAGGAACCAAAAACTAAACGGTCAAAATGTCGATATGTTATCGATGAGTTGGTTTAAAAGTTGGTTAGCTTCGTATTATGGGGCTAACCGGGTAGTTTATAGTGGGATAATAAAATTTACAGGTTTTCTGAAAAAAAAAAATAGAAATAAAGGAAAGCAGAAGGGTATTATTGAGAAAGTAAAACTACCTAGATTACTGTACATGAAAGCAAAATGATTTAGCTGCTCCCTCCCGGAATTGATTTTCAGTCTCTGCTCTCTCTGCTTAAGAATTAAGATGATTCAGCTGAGGCGCGTCTTCTCCTCTTCCTCCAGGTACCCATCTTCTCTCTCTCTCTCTCTCTCTCTCTCTCTATTCCTTTCTTGCTGTTTGTATCAGTCGCACTCTTTCTTTAATTTTCCTTAAACCCTAAAATGCGTTAACATCAAATTTATAATCTGGCTCCAAGAAATGATATACACATGGATTTCCTTGTACTAGCTGTGTTTAATTTCATTTGGTGATTGGGTCAAACTGGTACTGGAAGAACTAGGTATGTTGGATTGAGGCTATTCTGGACAAGTAGGTAAGAACATTTCAGGAAGAATGAGAGTCCCTTCAGTATGTTGTTATGACAAATGAGATGGGCTACATGCAAAGGTCCCAATATTTTGATCCTGGGAAGTAAGTTTTCGGTTTCTTCCCGTGTTTCAGTGGTGGAAATGAGGAAACTTTATGGTTTTGTGAAGGCAAATTGCCTGGTAAAGATAGCCTCTTGCCATTCATATCCTCGTTTATATGGAATATCATTGTTTCTTAACTATACAGTTGCCATCCTCTTAAGTTGCGATGTGGCATTTAGAAGGAGCTTGAATGAATTGGAAGTTGGGGAGCTTTTGTCCTTATTTTTTTCAGCCAGGCTAAATAAGAGAAGATGTATGTTTGAAGGGTCTAAGTCCCTCCTATTGTTTGCGTGTTAGTTTGGATCATTTCTCTTGGGAAGGTAAATACTTATGATGTGGTTTAGAGGAGATGATTGTCTGCTTGTCTTTCTCCTTACTAAAGTATTTTCTGCAAAGAGGGGCTGAGAATGTTAACCATCTGTGTTTGCACTGTCCAGTTGCCTTACCTCTCTGTAAGGTTCTAACGTGATCTGAGACATTCTCGCTGATTGTTTGACCTCACTGTGCGAAAGGTTCAATTTTACTTTTTTGGAGGTAGAAAGTAGTAGGTTCTGGGAAAATGTGCTATAATGTTTTAGGTTATCTGGTTGGAGGAAGCAAACAGTTTGTAAGAATATGAACAGGGAGAAGGTGGGATATATTTTGTGGGAGAGTCTGTTTATGGGTATCATTATTGCTTTATTTTTTATTCAGCGTTCAAAAATGGCTTGTTTTGGCTATTCACTTACATTGAAATGCCGCAGATGTATAATTTTAGTTTTATCTGTTCTTTTTCTTACTAGGAGTTTTTCAGTGGATGAATTGTTCACATCTATGTTATACTTCTGGTCTTTTCAATAAAGTTTTGTTTCTTATATAAAAGAACTGGTACATCCGTATGATTGAGTTAATGTTAATCTTATTTTTCTACTCCACCCAACTGTGGATTGGTTACTTTTGACATTAATAAGAAAGCACATGCCCTGAAACTCTTCAACTCTACCATTTCTTCCTGTAGGCTCTAGCAATTTCCCGATTTCATAGTAGATTTTGTTGTATAACCAGAAGTTATTCTTCAAATCCAATTTTTGTAGTAGATCCGTGCTTTTCGTATGTTCTTAAATTATTGCGCTAATCATGTTATGTAGCTTTAACATTTGTCTTTGTTATTATGGAAATACTGTTTACTGACAAACCTATATCTAAGTGTCATTTCCTGCAAGTAAATCCCTTATCTGTCATTATTAATTATTAACATTTTTCTTAATTTTATTTGTTAAAAAAGGAACCAGTTGTCAAAGAGGGCTGCTTCATCATTGGATGCTTTTACACAAAGCACCAGCTTTTCCACTGCCAGGCAGAACTTTTCTGCGAAAGGTAATCTAAAACACACATGAGTTTCACATATATCATCCCACATGGATAAGTTTATTCTACATCTGTTTCCTTTTGTTTCTTAACCTGCAGGAAGAAGTGGTGATCAAGTATATGCTCCTTTTTCTATCTACAAGGGCAAAGCTGCACTCTCTTTGAGTCCTATTCTCCCAACATTCACTAAATTGGAAGTATGTACTTTTCTCTTCCAATCATAATGTCATTAGCTCAAATATATTGGATGGCAGTCGACAATATATCTCATCGTTAATCAGTTTATGTATTGCATAGTCTGGAAGTGTTGTGGTTGAGCGACGTGGTTCTGTGATGTTGAAGTTTATGCCTGCAATTGGTGAGCGCAAATATGACTCCGAGAAGAAACAGGTAATTTTCTCAGCTGTTTTCATTTACAATTTTTGGATTTCATTATTGTTTACTTCCAAAAAATAATTCTTGTGGGAGAAAAGCGTAACTAAGGATTTCTCTTTTAGTGCCCTTTCTCTTATATTCACTCACTCATCTTATTCACATTTGTTTCCTTCCAGTTGTTTGCTTTATCGGCAACAGAAGTTGGGTCTCTGATCAGCTTGGGTCCCAAAGATTCATGTGAATTATTTCATGATCCCTCAATGCAATCAAGGTTAGATTTTTATCCATACTTGTTTTGTAGAAAGACAAGTAACAACCTCTTTTCTTCTCTTCCTTTTCTTCATAATGTTTCATTGTGAAAGCAAAGCATCAGTTTATTAATTTGAGGAAATACATAATAGTTGGCCTTCATGAGCACTTTGTGTTACAGTAATGCTGGTCAAGTGAGGAAGAGCCTATCA
Organism: Potentilla sterilis; assembly: GCA_963682095.1. Taxonomy (NCBI): domain Eukaryota; kingdom Viridiplantae; phylum Streptophyta; class Magnoliopsida; order Rosales; family Rosaceae; genus Potentilla; species Potentilla sterilis. The sequence goes on from OY821757.1 coordinate 56,090,088, forward strand.
ATCAAGCCTCATGCAGATGGCTATTTTATTTCTTTGAGTAAGTGCTAACTTTTATGATACTTCTATGTGGTTAATGAAATCTGGAGTTTTGAAAAAGCATATTTATCTTCCTACAACTTGATTTGGAATTTCCTTTAAAGAGGTTGATTTGGTCGATCAATCTCTAACTAAATTGTATAAAAGTTATAAGTTGACACTGCCATATCTTTTTGGGTGGCAGCTGTTGTCAACAACCTACTGAAAACCAGAGAGAGTTTCTCAGTTCCTGTCACCACTGCTGAATTTACTGTACTGAAGACTGCTTGCAGTGTAAGACATTATGATGATTTCAACGTTATTGTAAGAATCATGTTTTCATCCATTACAGTATTTACATTAATACTATTGTACAGTTTGTACTCCCCCACATCATTGGTTGGGATCGTTTGACAAATAAGGTGCCAAGAGGCGTAGAAGTGCAGAAATCAGAGAGGGCGGAACCACAACTTCTGGATGAATGGGAGAGATGAAGTCGATTTCTATCTTGTCTTGATCAAGGTCAAGGAACTTGGATTTGCAAGATTTTCTTTTTCGTGTACTGTTCTTATATAATGTATATGAGCTGTTGCAGAAAGCTTATTTTACTCGGGGTAAAGATTTCAGCTGTTGCTTTGCGTAGTTGAGTAGCAGCTGATCTTGTCTGAGTTTGTTTTCGGCGTAAGATGCTCACAACTTACAAGTGTGTTATTCAGAAACCAAATTTGGTCTGTCATGGTTTTAGACATGTTATAACGGAGCATGATTCATGTCTTCTGCTTAATTCCCCTAGAAATAGATTACTAAATGGATTCGTCTATGTCTAATCATATGTATTATTGAGTCAAATGAAAGTAATTAACGAGAGCATTATTGTATGAATGAAAAAGATGACCAATTGAACACCAAAACTTAGAAGACCAGTTTGAGAAAGGTTTAATGGAATGCCTAAAGGTACTTTTCAATTTTGGCAAAATCAATTTTCTTAAGAGGAAATGTGTTGTTAACAGTACATACTACATAGTAGGGCTGGGCGCGGGCCGGGATTCTCAAAGCCCGACTCTCTCGGTCCGAGCCGAGCCGGGTTTTTTCCAAGACGAGGACCGGCCCGAGCCCGAGCCCGACGGGCCGAGCCGGGTTTTCGGGCTTTTTCGGGCCCGGTTGTGAGACGGAGACGGAGGAGGTTGCGAGGCGCAGCGGCGTGACGGCGAAGGCAGTGATGAGACAAAGCAGCTCCGATTGCACCTAAAAGATTGGGGTTTTAGGTTGTGCTGCTTGAGAGAGAGAGAGAGACTTCCGCGACCCGGGGGGGTGTTGTGGGTTTCGGATCAGTGAAGAAGAAGGAGGAAGCAGAAGGAGGAGGAGGAAAGAAGAAGGGGGGGGGGGGGGGGGGGGTGGCGGTGGGTTTTTGAGGGGTGGAAGCAGAAGAAGAAGAAGAGGAGGGGGGTTGTGGGTTTCGGATCAGTGAAGAAGAAAGAAGAAGGGGGAGAGGGGGGAGGAGAAGAAGAAGAAGTGGGGGGGGCGATGGGTTTTTGGGGGGTGGAAGCAGAAGAAGTGAGAGAGAAAGCAGTACTGCAGTAGGGTTACAGTTGGGTTTCGGACCGGGTCGGGCTTTCGGGCCCAAGAAAAATAGAGCTCGGGCTCGGACCGAAGTTTATATTTTCGGGCCGGACTTTCTTCGGGCCGGTCTTAAAAAATTTCGGACTCGGCCCGTGTAGGTCTTTTTTCGGGTTTTCGGGCCCAAACGCCCAGCCCTACTACATAGTATCAATTCATGGAACTTAGTTCTTGAGACAATTATTTCAGGACGCGTGTTTGGTGGGACGCCGCTATGAAGCACAGACAGTCTCTCAGCTCGCGTATCGCGTATCCAATACGTATCGGATACTGACACATACTGACACGCGGAAATACACACGGACACGCGTACTGTATTTCAGACACGGCTTGGACATGCGGGGTAATTCTGTCTTTTACATTTCAGAAAGGGGGTTTAGGGCAGACGTCTCCAGTCTTGATTCTTCATCTCGTCTCCAGTCTGTTCATTCTTCAATCGATCATTCTTCAACTCGTCTCTTCATCATTCTTCAAATCTGTTCAGACTTCAGCATCAATTCATACCCCCGAGACGAAAGCGCAGCGCAGCAGCAGAGTGAAAGATGGGTTTAAGGTAATCAGCAGCAGACGAATTCAGCGCCACTTCAATTCGAGTCTTCGTTTCGGACAGATTGATCGCAGCAGCAGGTATGCACCCAATTCCCTAATCTTCGTCCCTCTGTTCTCAAATCGCAATTGAAGTTTTCCAGGCAACTCGGTCGATTGGGTTTGAGATTTGGCATCAGGTACGTTCTCTACTCTTCTTCTTCTCTCTTGATTGAGCTAAGAACTTAAGATGGTATTGATTTTGTGAACTTGTAATTTGGATTGAGTTATGGTTTAATTGAATTGAGTTATGGGTTTAATTGAATTGAGTTGCGGCATGATTTTAATTGAATTGGACAAATACGATCGCACATAGAGTTGTGGTTTACGTTGTGATGTTGGTCTCTGCATATCTGGATGTTGTTCTCTGCAAATCGGTTGCCATATGAGTTCTCCTGTGTTTCTTGCTTGATCAATCCTAGAAAGTGTCAATTTTGTAATCGATTGAACCTTATGTAATGGAATCAACTCGATGGAATCGACTAGGTTGTTATACGATTGATGTTACTGTTAGGTTGCAGTAGGTGCTCTGGTGAACGACTTTAAACAAAAGATGACTCAAATTGGTGGCAACATGATTAAGTTTCAGCCTAGAGCAACAATGTTGTTGCAAAGTTTTCCTTTGAGACTGGCTTTGTAGTTTGGTTTGAGGAGTGCCTGAAAGAACATGGTTACTGTATATCAGATTATATGTCTGTGCTTGTTACTTGGAGATGGATGAATGAATTTTCCATTCGATCCGAAAAAGAAAAAGAGAACAATGATGGTTAGCTGTGGAGTGATCAAATCCTTGGTTACATTCATCTCTTTGCTAGATGATGAATTCAGTATACTACAGTCTATATTTCTCAGTTCATATCTGCACCATTGTACAAGTGCCTGTCATAGTCTCTCAGTCATATTGTTCCATAACATGTCTCTAATGTTCGTAGCCTTCAATTAGCTGTGTTGCTTTGTTTGCATTTGAATTTGGATTTAAACCATCATCATTTAAGAAACTATTTTGCTTATGCTTATTTTTTGTTTAGTTAAGTGTCTATATATATATATATATTAGAAATAATATTTAATTAACGTATCCACCACGTGTCTGTGTCTGAAAAAAATTTCATTTGCCGTGTCCGCGTATCGAATCGTGTCCGTATTGGACACTCGTATCCGTGTCCGTGCTTCATAGGGACGGTAAGACATTGATTTATCAATTCAGATGTCATGTAATCGAGTCTCATAGTTTCGATGGAAAAATAAATAAATAAATTTGGTGAGACAATTTATTGAAAAGAAAAAGAAAGTAGAGACAATTGTTCTGTTTAGTTTTATTGGTGAAGGGGTAGAGTGGGGTGAAAAAATAAGAGGTAGAAATAGAAGGAGGAGGTAAATGAAAGTGTGAGTATCAAATGACTCCCGCCAAACTCCTCTAAAACCCTAAATAACTCTCAGCGACGCCCAAATTCAGTTATGTAAAAATCATCCTAATTGAAGTGGGTTCTTGAAGTTGGTGGGTGTCATGGAGAATTGGGAGATCGTGCACGTCCCAGACAATCCGAGAGTGGCTGCAGATCAACAACCCACAATGGATGTGATTGCTTCGTTCATACACCCAAAAGTTGCCAACACTTTTGTAAGGTAGTTTCCTCCTACTCTTACTGACTTGCTTTGCTTTACTTTACTCGGCTCTGGTGAGATTTTAATTTGATGATTCAGGCGTCTGAACCAAATAGCACAGCTGGAAAATCTCCGTCATGTGAAGCGGGTGCAGAAGAAATTTGTTCAAGGAGGTATCTCCTCATATTCTCACTTTTCACTACATCATCGCCACTTTCACGCAACATGTACTCTTTATATCTAATACATCAGTTGACACTGAACAAAAGTTATATCCTTCATTTTGTACTAGAGTAACTACTGTCTCTCATATTGAAGGCTTTTGATTGCAAAAAGTGTTGGTTTGATTATTCAACTAGTTGAAGTGAACATGAGGTTGTCATCTAGACCAGACTCCTAAGGGTTGGTGTTTTGAACTTGAGATGTTAATGTAACCAGCAAGGGAAGTCTTGGTTATACATTTAGTCAAGTAGAACAAATCGCTTCAGGGATAATGTCTGTTGCCTACAATGTAATTAGTTAACAAAACTGTACCTCCTTATTGGGGAGCCTCAGGGCTTCTATCACTTCACCTCAATATGATTTGAAACGTTTGAATCACTGGTTGCATATTAGTAGGATCCTTTTACCAACTTCTCATACTTACAGCTCTTATTTGGATGCAGTGCTTGATGTTGCACTGGTTTAGGAGTATTCTGGGAAGAACTGATAGTTATGCAAAAATAATGTTTTCCTTACTGTGACACCAATTGCTCTTACTTTCTAATCTTTAGGGTATGTCAAATATATGGGGATGACTGTTGATGTTTTTGATAGGAGCAATTCAGTTATCCGTGATCTTATGTCTAGCTTCTGAAAATGGTAATCCGTTGGACAGCATACCTCACGATGTACAGGAGCTTATGAACTCCTACCAGTTGAGTCCTTTTATCACAAAAGTGGGTCTTTTTCTATGTAAATCATTTTTTTCTTCAACCAAAATTTTAATCCTATTTAATTACTGCTGTTTCCGATAGTAATACAAAGTGGTATACGAACAAGCTGAAAACATAGAGAGTATCCTTATTATGTTCGTAGATTTTTGTTTTGTTACATTCACATGATAGTTACTTTTTTAAATAACACTAAGCCTATCAGCTATCTTTTATTAAGTTTTTCACTTCGTGTAGCTGAACGCAGACATTGCCTTGCCTTGTAGATTCAATTGCATCCCGGTTAAACTTCTTTTATTGATCCCTTTCATATGTCCTTTCTAGGTGTTTTGAATATTGCATTTTGATTTTTTTGAGACACTATTCCTTTTCAAAACCTATTGTTCTGCGGGATCCATACTTGCTATGATTGTATTTGTTTCTTTTTCTTACTAGATAGCCATGTTTACACATTTCAATCCACTGAATTTTAGGTCTGCAAGTATGCAGCATTATCAAAAGAAGAGTGGGAGGAACAATGCAAACTTTGGCCAACATCATTTCATTCACCTACCTAGTAAGCTCCTTTTCTACTATAAGTTATGGGTTGTTAAATTCTGGTTGATTATTACTTAAATGGTTAAACCTTATTCTATTTTTGCACACTTTTTCTTCTTAGTAGTGCACCTGCATTTTCTTTACAGATAGTGAGTTAAATCATGATTTTAGGGGGGTCTTTAGATTTCTTTTCTAGGACATATTGTAAACCTTGACTTCTTTTCTTCAACATATGTGATGGTACGGGTTCACGTTATAGTTAGCAGAATGTTAGTTTACACTCCTATAGTTAATGTGTCTGTGGAAGCATGTTTGTCTACTCTTTAGAGAAAGTCAAGCTAATAGTGACATCAAATTCAGTTTTGGTTGAATATCATATGCATTCTTTTGGTGTGGCGTGCTGCTACTTTTTTCTCTGAGGCCTGACTGATGGTTCTGTAATCCTCGAATACAAATGTGTAAACTAATTGTTTGGTTTACATTCTCCCTGATTCTTGCTTTCTTTCTCTTTTACTTTAAAATACAGTAATATCGATGGCATCACTGGATTCAGTGAAGAGGACTCACAGTCAGTGGTTGGCTTCATGAAGTATGCTATTCAGTTGGCGAAATCTGGTCATAAAACGGTAGCTTCCGTACTTCTTTTAGCTTTTTATTATCTGTTGTTGGGTTATTATGTTTCCCTTTTACCTCACTCATACAGTGTATTTGCATGCTCCACATTCACTCCCTATGCAGGTAGTCAATGCTGCAGTTATAGTGGATCCTTCAGTTAAACAAGTAATTGCTACTGCATATGATCAAACTTGCTCTTGGTATACTTCTGTGAACAAATCCACCCTCGAATCAAACTGCTTTAATAAAACAGAAGCCTCGGTTTCCGAGAGCCAATCAGATGGAGTATTGAGTTATGAAACTCTAAATTCAAACACTTTGCCATTATATACTGGTGTTTCTTGTTTATATCCTTGGCGATGGGCTGAGCAACAATCAGACATTAATTCCTGCTCTTTGCATCCTTTACGTCATGCTGCTATTGTTGCTATTGAATCTTCTGCTGCCAGGGACATACATCTGTTCCCCAGTTTGGGAAAAATCCAAGATACACATGCTGAGACAGACCACACACAGTCTTCTTCTGCAGGCTCTCCAGCCAAAAGACAAAAGACCCATTCTACAAAAGTGAGTTATTTTGTGTTTCAGGCTTTAAATTGGACATTTTTGGGAAGACTGTATAGAGCTGAGGGGTTTATTTGGTGTATGTTCACTTCCCATCATTTACTAGTTTACATTGATTTGATTTTATATTTAATTGTGGTACTGACATCTTTATGATTTTAACTAGAGATTTTTTCTTGCCTATCCTGTCTCTTGCATATTGTGGGAGATGACTTAGATTTTAACCAAGTTTCCTTTTTTTTTTTTAATTTTTTTTTGGTACTCATCTGATTTCTCATTTCTTTGAAAAAGCCCCCTTATATATTTGTTCTCATACTATTTCCGATTTCAAAAGAAAAAAACCTTTTACTATTTCAAATAATTGGGCATGTACCATAAGTTGTGTGTTGTTTTGAAACTTGTGAATATCGCACATTCTCAGCATCTCATTTTCACACATTAGTCAACAGGTGATGAGGACATTGTCTTTGAACACCATGTTCTTGGGTGATTTTTTACTCTTCAAATTAGTTCTTAAGGATCTTGCCATCTTATCAGGTTTATGATGAGGCTCATCTGGACACTAATGATGAAGGTTCCAGTTCTTTATCAGTGAGGCCTTACCTATGTACAGGTTTTGACATTTACCTTGCTTGGGAGCCCTGCATAATGTAAGTTCGTGAAACTGAGCATACTGTGCTCTCAGTTTTTATATATCTTTTGTCCCTTCAATTATCAAGAGATATAATCCATTTTTTTAAAACTGCTATGGGTATACTTATCTTATTAAAGTTATAGTGCATATGAAAAAGACAGGGTTAGTAGTTTGCATGGCATCACAATGAAGTTTTTGTACTCGTACTTAATTGATAGTAACAAGACACTTCATTCCCCTTTTTTCTTTCTAATATCTTTGCACTGCCTTTATGATACGCCTCCTGAATCCTGAATGGTTACTGAATAGCGACTTTACAGTAGCGCTTCATTTCTCAGCATTTATTAACCAATATTTTATCTGAAAATATGAATTCTGTGATAATGTGTGTGCTCTCTTGTTAATTGCCTCCTGTTATTGCCCCCCTAAAAAACACATCTGCAAAGCCTGAGATTTATGTCATCTGTTTTTTTGGTTAATAATGTTCAGTATTCTAATATTTAATTATTATTGAAGGTGTGCAATGGCACTTGTGCATCAAAGAATTAGGCGTATATTCTTTGCTTTTCCAAACCCAAATGCAGGGGCATTGGGCACTGTTCACAGACTACAAGGGGAAAGAAGCTTAAACCATCACTATGCTGTATTTAGGGTCTTGGTTCCTGAAGAAGTCCTTAGTAGAGATGAAGCTGCGGCTGCTGCGTACAACTGAGAGTGACCGACAGTCAACAGACCGGATGAGCTCTTATAATGCTGAGCATATCTTGAGACACTCCATTATACACAACCTCCGTTCATATTTCTTTTGTCCTACTTTTCTGGAACCCCATGGTCAGTGAAATACATGGTTTCCCAATTCTGGACTTGGTTATCTTGAACTGATTTGCATTAGTATGGTTGTGAAGTTTTGGGTGTATCACATTTTAAGAATTTGATATCATAAGATCAAGACAAACGTACATCTCTCTGCTATTCATTAAGAGGATGTGAGACATGAATATGATTCTTTCCTGAGCCCCCAAAGTCCAGAATTTGCTCGATACATTTCAAAAATATTATAAGATGATAAGATGCAAATCGTGTTGGACATCAATAATACATTCCAAAACCGGGTGTTTTTATTTGCCTCAAGATAGAGGTTCCCATCACTTTGTACTTGAACTACAAAATCCATGGATATGGTGTGGAGGTAAATGCTTATTGCAGCTTCGGATAGTGTAGTGTAAGTAGACCAAGTAAACACAAAAGTAAATAATTCCAACAAAAATCAATATGAGCCCACAGCGATATTCATCAAAGTAGCCAAAAATCAAGTGGCTCCAACCTTGGAAATGAGAAGTACCATACGGGAGTGATGAAAGGTGGGGAGGGGGACTGCAGATCTATGTGGAAGGGGTGGGTGTGAGTGAATGTCGGGGCGAAAAAGAATAGCGATGTAAGGTGGGTAAAGATGGAAATTTAGGAAATGTGAAAATCACCAGCCCACATTCCTACATTTGCGTGCTGATCAATGATGCCAATGTCTTCATTCCCTAATAGTTAGAGCCAAGTCCGGTAACATAACATGAAGAATGTAATAATCGGGGGAAAAAAAAACATTGAAGAATGTACTATAGACATTTGAATTTCATGTTTCCAATTAGACCAATATAGCACCCGATTAAGTTCTTATTTTGATCCCAACAAAAACATAATAGGACTAAATTTCTCCCCTTAAAAATAACATTCCTTTAAGATGATTACATACATGCATGATACAGTGGCCAACCAAACCAATAGTAAATACTAAAATGACAGATCACCCAATCCCAAAAAATACAGTATATAATGCGATTGCAAAAAGGTTTAGGAACTCTCAAGTCAGAAGAGAGGTTCATAAATTTCATAAATCTGCATATACACAGGCAAAGAAACAAAAACTGTACACAAATCCCTAGACAATAAGTATTTTGAGCACATACCTTCAACTAGGGTGTAAAAGTATCATTGAGAATGTTAATACGGTGCTAAGGAAGATTTCTGCTCCTCTCCACACCCACACACACTCCCCTACTCTTTGTTGCCAGAATTTGAGTCATGATTGCTTCAGTTCAGAAAGTGATAGATCTTGGAAGCTCATTTAAATGACAGGATATTCAACGGATGCACTCAATGCCGCGACAAATCAATAACCAAATCACAAACAGTACTACACAAACAGCCGCATCAATAGCAAGGATAATTCGCACTTGGTGGCACCACTTCTTTCGAATGCTCTGAGAGCCTGATCCACTCCTCATTGAGCCTGAATCCTTTTGTAAGGCAATTGAAGAACCTGCTCCACCAAGGTTATTAGAATCGTCGAGATTGACTCCTCTGTCAGCAGATCTCCTATGTTCCTCCAACTCAATGTCTCTCATCGCAATAACATGATCTTTGGCCTTTTTCTTCTCTTGCTTGTTAGACTTCCCAAGTAGAGGGGCCTTTGTAGAACTGGCAACTTCAATTTGTCCGTTTGCAGTACCTGGTGATGGAGAAAGACCGGCATGAAGTGATGGGTGAGTTTCAGCTGTCCAATTACTACCACCCTGGGAAACGTTTCCTAAGGAGGTTATCAACCGCTGGATAACAGGGACCAACTGTTCTTCAATGCCAACAGAGTTCATGCTCGACAAACTTCCCCTTGAACCCTTCTTGGCTATCTTTTTGAACTCATCCTTCAAATGCTCTAGAAACTGAAGAACCCCAGAAGTTCCAAGACTCTCATCGACAATTGTCAAATAAACATATCCATCTTCAATTAGAAACCCATAAGTCCTCTTACCCGAGGTTTCAACATACCATTTATGGTAGGGAGGAGCCTTCTCCAAGCACAAAGTAGCCAAAGACTCCATTTCTCGATCTCCACCGCTATATGCATAGAGGATCCGGTTACCCTTTGATACACAACAGTAATAGACAGTAGTTTGAATCGAACCCATCATCGTACCGATAAACTGTAATCCTCAAAACTAGTCCACAACCAATTCTACTTGTGTCCAACACTAGGAATCATTTATCATTCTTCCAAACGAAGATGATAACTATAATATTTCTAAGATTAGATAATACGAGGAATCTAAGTGATCAGGAGTTGGCAAAAGAAGAATCCAACAAAATCCTCAATCAAAGAAGCCAGCAGCAAGTACAGTTTAAACAAGAGTTCCACTATAAGATCAAGAGCTTCCAAGAAATACCAGAAGAGTTCTTGAGCTAAGTATTCAAACTCAAGAATGAAGTCAACCGTGCCTCATTGACCACCCACATAACAAAAAAGCAAGACTCTCCATCCCTCTCTCAAGATCCTAATAGAACAATATAAAAACACGATTAGTGCAAGTATAACTTCGAAGAATTCAAGATAAACCCAGAAAAAATTGATTACCATCAGCACAAGTTGAAAGGAAATTGATTAAATAACAGGAAGAACCCCAGAATTGAGAAACAACGATTACAGTGGATCCAAAGTTAAAGATTGATCTCAGTGAATATTACAGCAAAAATACGAAGATCCAATTGATGGTCAACCACAAGTCAAGCTCATTTTCAATGAATTTACAGATACTAAACCAAACCAAAACCAGAAAGAGAGAAGAAAGGAGATTTACCTCGAGAATCAAGGAAGCAGTCAAAGTTGAAAGCTGGGACATGACGAGGCGTATGAGTAGACCATCATTTCATTTGAGACCAGACAACAAATACTCTCTGTGTTTTCTTTTCGACGCTGAGACAACTGTGTTTTAACGGCAAACTCGATTCTTTTGTATTCCTGTTGACATTTTGACTTCTCCTTCTCCAATTTTGTTTTGTTTTGTTTTTTTTTTTTTTTTTTTTTCTAATAAGGAAAATGCTAAATAGTACAAATAGGGCAGCAGATCCTCTGTCCCCATTTCTCTATTCCCTTCCCTGTCCCCTCTTAAATTTTGACATTTGACATTGTTGCTTACTCAGCTTAACACCTTTAACTAGCAAACTAACATTGTTAAACTCTAACTCAAGTCTAACTCATGTGGAGTTCAACTTTTACCCAACAGCTCCAATTTTTTAATTAATAAATTAGATTATTCTCAAAATTTACCATGAGATTCGCCCGTCGATTTCTAGATCGGGTGAAGTTCATGCATCTGGTTTCAATTTGATGAATTGGGTAAATTAATAGTTATGAGATTTTTAATATTAAATTAAAAGAAGGATATGCGTTACATACTTAATCTACAGATTAACACGAGATGGAAGCCTTGAAGCTGATTAGTGAAGAGTGTTGAAGCCATTGGAGTGGATTCTCAGTTGTGTTCAATTTTGTGTCTGCATAATTTGATCAAATTTTTGTTTCTATGAGCACTGGATAGAAAATAGTTTATTATCTTATGTTAGAAAGGTTGGGTAAAATTTGACTCCACATGAGTTAGAGTTTAACAAGGTTAGTTTGCTGGTTAAAGACTGTTAAGCTGAGTAAGCAACAATGCCAAATGTCAAAATTTAATAAGGGGACAGGGAAGGGAATAGAGAAATGGGGACATATGATATGCTGCCCACAAATAGTTATACCAAAACAGGCTTTCTTGGCTAAGAACCTCCGCACCAATCCTTATGGTGCGGATTTTATATTTTGACTAACTTTTCGATTGAAATTTTACATCTCCACCGTCTAATCTTTATGTACTCATGTATAGATCGTGTCTGCAAAATTTCAACCAATTTGATAATCGTTAGCAAATCAAACTAGATTAAAACAAATAGATAGACTGCATTTTGTCAAAACTGAATCGTTCATGTTTATGATAGGAAATCACACTTTTGAATGCCTTAACGATTATTAAATTGGCTAAAATTTTGCAGACATGATCTATACATGAGTAGTTAAAGACTAAACGGTAAAGATGTAAAAATTCAATAAAAAATTTAGTCAAAATATTAAATCCGCACCATAAAGGATTTGTGCGGAAATCCTTAACCAAGAAGGCTTGTATACCAAAAAGCACATACCAAATGATATGGAATCGGACATGGAATTACTTGAACTCTTCAATTCCATCATGTCTTTATATCAAATTAAGTAAAAACAATTTATTACGAGAAATAAAAATCAAAACCAAGATTGGTGCGGAAAAAAAAGGTGGCAGTCGTCTTAGAGTTCTTCTTGAAAAATAGGAGTGATGATTTCTCATTCTCCATTCTCAACCCTTGAGCAAAGACACCATTGCTGCATAATGAAAAATCAGTGCATAGCTAAGCAGCACGGACACGAGTTCGAGTGTCCAATACAGACACGATTCGATACGTGGACACGTCAAAATAAATTTTTGTTCGGACATGGACACGTTAATTAAATAATATTATATATATATTTATAATTTTTTTAAAAAAATATTCGTATACAACATCATAGCGTCGTTAAATCTTCCGTTATTATCCATTTGTTAATTCAGTAATTTCCACCAGCATCTCTCTAACCTAAAAAAAAAATTGTTCTCCCAACGTTGCAACAGGCCCACAACCCCCGCTTCTCATCCTTCTCATTCCCCATTCACACACAAAAATCTAGTCCCACCAAATTCACTCTCCTCCACCTTCGAATTCCAATCTCAACCCCATCTACATCACCGATCACCACTTCACCACCACAACCCTCCACCACCTCAGACTACAACTGGGAATCTACCCTCCATCACCGTTGGCTTTTTCACCGAAGCTCGACCTCGACAACCACAAACCCATCAGACACTCTTTGGCTACGGCAGCTTGATGGGTAGTTTTACAGGAATGGAAGACCCTTGAAGATAGCGAAGGCGTTCCGGTGGACATTCAATTTTCCTCTTCTTCTGCTCAGTTAGGGTTCTCTCCAATTGAATTCAACTCTCAACTGCGTCTTGGTCGCCGGTAATGGATCGTAACTGTGATCAAAGGTATCCTAAAGTAATGAAGGGTATCAGCAGCAGCAGTCGCCCCTGTCCAATCCCATTTCGCGCTCGTGTCCAAGTCGTATCGAAATCCCAGTTCGCGTGTCCAAGCGTTTTGGAGCGAATTATGGCTTGTCCGTGTCCGATTCGAGTCGGACACGCGACACGCGACACGCGACCTGTAGAGCCTGTCCGTGCTACCTAGGTGCATAGCCTAAGGTTTTGTTCCTTTTCTTATTCCCTTATAACCAAAACACATGATAGAGATTTTAGTACCATATTATAATTAAGAACAAAATACTTGTTACCCCCTAAACTCTTTACTCAAAAACAGTTTTGTACCTGACATTTCAAATTAAACTGGTACATCCTTAATCTTTCATTCTTCAACAGTTTAGTCCATTCCATCAGTCTACCGTTAAAAATTCTGTTAACTTGTTGAGGTGGCAATTTCCAGCATGCTGGATGTCTACCACATCAATAAAATATCTAAAATACCCCTGGAACAATTTCACCATTTTTATTAACATATAAATAGAAAAAATATTCTAGGGTTCTATTATTGCTCTTTCTTTCCTCTCAGCCGCGTCCCTTCAGAATCGAAAATATCCGACTGACCCGACCCGGATTTTTCGGCAAGCTCCGGCGGTTCCAGATGTCGGCATCAGTCGGGTTTTCTTCGTCTCCTCCGTGCGACCTTCCCTGTGGTGGTGACTTGCACCAGTTCGCACTGGTATGCACAAATCGAAGCTCGCAGTAGGCGACGGCGACCCGGCGGCCATCATGTTTCGTTTCTTGCTCCGTTCTCCGCCGTCCGGCGACGCCAGCCTTCGTGCCACCCATCAAAACTTTGAACTCGAACTCCTCTTCCATTTGAGACATGAAACCCCCCCCCCCCCGCCGTGCGCGACGCAGCGAAGCTCTTAATTTGACCAACATGAAAAAAACAGATTGAGGAGCTCGCCGCCATCGTCTTCTCCAATTTCTAGCAGTTCAAAGGTCAGCTTCGTGTCTCCAACCTTTTGGTCAACGATTCGATGAAAACAGTAGCTCATATTCTTCTGCTACCCCAAGAGCCAAACCAGTTTGGTATATCACCACTGCTCTGGCATCTCGTCGAGATCCCCCTAGGGAGCTCAGGTGTTTGAGGTCGGTGGAGGCGAAGACCTCGTCACTCTGCGCGACATTGTTGAGAGTAGGATTTAAAACTTTAAAACTTTGTTTGGTTCATAACCCAACAAACAACCACCTATAACTCCGTCTCTTTGGTTCCAAAAAAATAAAATAAAATAAATTCCTAGTGTAGGTTATGGCTCTGAAATATTTGGTTTTGATAACTCATGATGATTGTGGAAAACTAGAGTTGGACAAAAAGGAGTTTTGGCATCTTCCCATCCTATAAATTTATTTCTTATGCATCAAATGGAACACACAAATCTTTTTATTCATTTAGTGTACAAAAAGAAAAGAAATCAAAATGGGAGTTTTGGGTGTGTGTGAAATTGGTTTTAATATACTCATTATGCTTTAATGCAATGTTCATTTTCTGGTCTAGCTCCTCCCTGCAACTAATGCATCCCTTAGCCGTGAGACTGGGAAGGAACGAGACGAATAGGCGCAACCAATGTTTCATATTTCTGACATGGGTTTTGTTCTATAATTGAACCCAAAAAAACAACGACAGGATTTGGTGGAAGTAGAAGTGCAGAGATGGGCAAGCAAAGGAATAAACATAAAGTACGAGATCAGAGACAACAGACATGCTTTTCGGATTCCTAGAGGAACTCCAAATCCTTTTTCAGAAAGGAAAGACTAAACATATGTCAGATTATTCTTTAATAAATAACCTCGTGGGCCTCGATCTTTAGTCCCGGATAAATGTCAATTTGAGCCCAAACATATGGCCAACGAGAAAATTGTTAATTTTCTCAAGTGGCATAGGGAACTAGGGATGCTTCCTTCTAAGTTGTTGTAACCAAAACCAATCGTATTGAGAGACGAAAGGTTCCCCAAAGAAGGAGGGATCTCTCCTGTTAAATTGTTGTATTGCAAAACTAAACTCTCAAGCTTTGACAATGAACTCAGTTTGGGAGGAATATTACCCTCGAGATTGTTTCTACTAAGAAAGAGGGTGATGAGTTGGAAGCTGTTTCGGCCTAAACCCGGGGGTCTAGTAGATACTTGATGAATCCAACTCGATCTCCTGCAATCCTGCTCACTAAAGGGGAATACCGGGCGGGCCGGCCTTCTCCTCTCCGATGCCTAAGTTAGTATAGTTGGAATATATAACCAAGGCACGTATGTAAGCAGGGAGAGAGATAAGTTACCTAATAAAGAGGGTAGTTGGGGCCCATATATAGGTGGTTGGGGGTAAGGGCTGGCCTTACTCTTCGATGTGGGACTGGTTCCCTTCTGTTTATACCTTCTGGTGCCCTCTTAGGCAGGCTGGCGTCCCCGGCCCCAGGGTCCCTGGAGGTAGGATAGAGTGCTAGGCCCCGAGGCCGGGTGGTGGTGATCCGGTCCCGACCCTTGGGCCGGGCCCTGGTGCGCTTGTTGCGGGTCTGTGGGCCTGCTGTAGCCTCTCTGCGGTTACTGTCAACAAGTCCCCCCAGTTCCCGGTCAAGTGCAATCTTGAATGGGGACTTAAATCTGTCTTGCTCTTGTCCCGCAGACCCGCAGGGCTACCAACCTACCGGTGCCCAGTCCCCCAAGTCCGCGTTAAAGATTGGGCATGACCGAGGTGAGTACCTGTTACCGATGGGAAGCAATAGTTGAAAAAGTACACTTATAATATAAGCAGTATTGTGCTTAAGTGTTGTGGTGTTATGAGCATGGAGCCGGGTGGAACCCGGAGAGTGTATGAGATGATGCCATGATGCCATGATGCCATGCAATAGATGTGTGCATGGAATGATAATGAGGCGTTGAAATTCGCCATGCAAGAAATGTGCACGGAATGAGAATGAGGCGTTGAAATCCGCCATGCAAGAAATGTGCACGGAATTTCAGCCGAGCGCTCTGCCCTCTCGGTACGAAGCGGAGCTTCACTGGGCCTCAACCGAGCGATCTGCCGAATCGAAACGGAGCGGAGTTCACTGAGCCTCTACCGGGCGATCTGCCGAAACGGAATTCACTGAGCCTCTACCGGGCGATCTGCCGAAACGGACGGGGTGAAGTTCATGGGACCTCGACCGGGCGTTCTGCCATATCGAGACGGGTCCCAGGTGAACTTCAGTACTGGACCTCGACCGGGCGTTCTGCCATATCGAGACGAGTCCAGGAGTATGGGAACTCGACCGGGCGTCCTGCCATATCGAGACGAGTTTCCCATTGCTAGGCTGCAGGGAGATTACCCCGGTGTTGCGGGCTGTTTGAAGCACGGGTGAACACTTGCTAGTTCTTCTCAGCTTGTGTTGAATAAGCGTTGAGGTAAGGGGGATGGCATTAAGGTGTCAAGGCTCACCGTGTAGCCCCATGTTTGATCGCCTTTCAATGCGATGCAGGGTTTTTATCCTGCTGGACAAGCGTACATGAGTTAGATGTAAACTCACCCGGGTGTATAAGCCCGCCGGTCGAATGTTCTCGACCGGAGTCAGCCATGGTGCTGGGCGGAACTCGACCGGGCGTCCTGCCATATCGAGACGAGTCCCCATTGAAATGCCATGGGGCCAGGTGCATTATGTTCCCGGTAGGGGGGTGGCGTTGAGGTGACAAAGCTCGCCGTGCAGCCCCCTTTTGCCGCAACTGGTGCGATGCAGGATTTTTATCCTGCTGGACAAGCGTACATGGGTTAGATGTAAACTCACCCGGGTGTATAAAGCCCAAGCCGGTCGAATGTTCTCATGACCGGGGTCAGCCATGGTACTGGGTGGAACTCGACCGGGCGTCCAGCCATATCGAGACGAGTCCCCCAGTGAAATGCCATGGTACCGGGTGGATCCTATTCCCGGAATATGCTCTCGAGCCGGTTGGATGCGTCGTAACCGGTGGGCGGATCTTGACCGGGCGTTCTGCCATATCGAGACGAGTCCCCCAAGAGAGATGCGACTGGATGGACCTCGACCGGGCGACATGCCATATCGAGGCGAGGTCTCTAGTAGGATGGCGTGCAGACGGCTGAATGATACCTAACCGCGAACTGCTACGGACCGGGTGGATCTCGACCGGGCGACATGCCATATCGAGACGAGTCCTCCGGTGATATGTGATGAAGAAGCCATGCAGCCGGCTGAATGATCATAACCGTGAACTGCCATGATGCCGGGCGGTCCTCGACCGGGCGTCCAGCCATATCGAGACGAGGCTTCATACCCGGATGGGTACTCTCCAAGCGGTTGGATGATCATAACCGCGAGAGAGGTCTTCGAGATATGCAGCGAAGATGCCATGCAGCCGGTTGAATGATCATAACCGCGAACTGCCATGGTGCCGGGCGGTCCTCGACCGGGCGTCTAGCCATATCGAGACGAGGCTTCATACCCGGATGGGTACTCTCCAAGCGGTTGGATGATCATAACCGCGAGAGAGGTCTTCGAGATATGCAGCGAAGATGCCATGCAGCCGGTTGAATGATCATAACCGCGAACTGC
This sequence comes from Potentilla sterilis, assembly GCA_963682095.1. Lineage (NCBI taxonomy): Eukaryota > Viridiplantae > Streptophyta > Magnoliopsida > Rosales > Rosaceae > Potentilla > Potentilla sterilis. The sequence goes on from OY821757.1 coordinate 56,107,699, forward strand.
CATGGTGCCGGGCGGTCCTCGACCGGGCGTCCAGCCATATCGAGACGAGGCTTCATACCCGGATGGGTACTATCCAAGCGGTTGGATGATCATAACCGCGAGAGAGGTCTTCGAGATATGCAGCGAAGATGGGGTGCAAGCGTTGAATCTGGGGAAGTGGGAGGGCCTGACTCCTTGGTTCCCGCTCCTACCTTCCTGTCGCCAGCGTGTGGGACAAGTGGCTGACATGCATTTAAGGAGGAAGTCCATCAGTCCCGTCAGTTATGATGGCATGGGCAGTTTTCCAATGTTGGGACACGTGCCAGCGGGGGGCGGTCTTGAGATGAAGGGCCTGGATTCGCAGGCGCTTGAGTTGCTCTGATTACTTGTTTTGGAGGGATTTCGATTGCCTAGGGCACAGGTCCCCTCTATAAAAAGGCCTCTTCTGCTCTCCTTTCTGCTGTTGCTTCTTGCTTTGGAGAAACTAAGAGAAAGAGAGGAATTCGGCGACCACTTCGAGCCTTTTTGCCCCACGAGATCCGTTTTCTTGAGCGCTCCCCACTCTCTTCCTACCATTGCTCGTTGCTTTCACAGGGCGGATTGTCCTCGATTGAGCATACTAATCGGTAAGTTTGTTTGATTTCTTTGCCCCGGTGTTGTTCTTATTTTGGATTTGTTGTTTTGCGGCGGGGGGGGGGGGAGGGGAGGGATCTCTGCCGCTGACGAAACTGCTTCTTTGGCGGACTTGGGGAGAGGCCGTAGGAGGCGCTGTTGTACCCTGTTGCTGACGAGCGCTAGGGTTTTGTGTTCGTCCCCTAGGTTAAGATGTCATCTTCAGGTTCTGACCGGGCTTCCGAATCGGCTGCCAGGGGTCCCCTCGTGGATGATGCGGAGAGGCTGGATAACTGGCTCAGTTCGGAATCCCCGGAGACCGAAGCCGCTGACTGCTCCGGGAGCAGGGTATCGACTCCGTCCTCGTCTTCGTCTTCCGGGGCTGAATCCTCGGAGACTGAAATACCGCACGGGGTGCGCTTTGCAGATGCTCCGATCGTGAGCTACACTATTGGCAGAGGGAAGTATGCTGTGGTGTGTGATGAACCGGAGGAGAGCATGACCCCTGGAGAGATTGCAGCGTTCCGGGAAACGTGGGGTATCCCGGATAAAGTTCTGCTGCGGCCCCTGAACCCTGGAGAGTCGGCCTGCAACCCAGAAGCAGGTTGGGTTGCCGCGCATCAAGATCAGTTCCGTCATGGACTCTCGCTCCCGCTGCCAAATTTCGTGCAGTATATGCTTAGTGCGCTGCAAGTGTCGCCCGCGCAGCTTCCTGGGCTCCAGTGGAGACGATTACTGAGCCTCGGCTGCCTGTACGAGTTTTCCAGGATGAATATACCAACGGTAAACGAGTTCCGGGCCTTGTATAGGTTGTTATACTCCAGGAAGCAGGGGTCCCGGGGTTGCCTGTCCTTCAACGCCCGGAAACCTCCACCGATCGTCACCAATATGCCTTCATGGGTAGACAACAGCTGGAGGAAGAAGGTGGTGATGGTGGGCGGGAAGTGGCAGGCGAGGAGTAGAATGTACTGGGTTCCTGGCGCCTTCCAACCCATTGGCGACCAGTCGTACGAGCTATCTGATCTGGAGCGTGAGAGGATCTCGACCATAACCGGATGTTGGGACGATCTGGAACGGAGTTCTTACAACTTCATCCGACGAGAAGTGCTGGAACACTGCCAACTTGGGCGGGGTCCCTGTGCGTAGGAAGCCCTTGAGCGGTGATACTTTGTGCTAGTTTTTGCAAAATACTAACTGTTCGCTTTCCTTGCAGGTGCGTCTTCCCGGGCGATTATCAAGCCCGAAACCACTCTCTCTATGGACGGGGAAGATCTCCTCAACAAGCTGAAGGAGAAGGCCGAGATCGTCTCGCGGACGTCGGTGGACGACGTGTCCGGCCGGCTTACGACTCATGCGGAGCCGAGGGCTATGGACGTCGATGAAGGCCAGGGAAGAGGGCATCTCGGATGCGTACACGGAATGGGTGGGAAAGGGATGGTTAGACACTTCCTTGATGTCGACTGCTGCTGAAGGAGCTATCCATGAGCAGTCGGACTTGGATTCTTCTACCAACGGTGCCGAGTCTGCCCGAGCCGGAGTCAACACCGGAACTGATGTCGACGACGAGGGTACCGCAGGAGAGGCTGGCGGATTGCCAGCTGAAGGCGGAGTCGTAGCTCCTTAAGATTTTTCTTGCCCTTTTCCTTGTAATCTTTCCGGATCGGTTACTGCTTGTATACTTGCTTGAATATGAATATACTGGAACTGGCAGAGCCGGTGAAATTTTCTCAAAAGTAGTTTGCATATATATTTGTTTTTACAATGGTTGAACCGCGAACTATGCCAAACTAACCGCTCGGTGCTAGCGGGTTTTACCAGGACTGGTCACGTTCCCGGTCGGGGCCTGTTCTTCTTTCCCCCACGTACCGCTGGAGCTGGCCGTTATCAATCAAAACCTGTACCGCTGTCTTGAGAGCGCAGCACTGGTTCGTTCGATGAGTAGCCTTGTCGTGGTAAGAGCAGTACTTGCCCGTCTGCGCCGTTGTAAGTTTCCCCTTCGGGAACCTTCTCTTGGGCGGTGGGGGAATGACACTCTCGTTCTCAAGTAGGATATCCTCGTAGGAAGTGGTGAGAGCGGTGAAGACTTCTTGACCGGCCGGTGGTGGTGCTGACATGATTGCTAGGGGGCGCTCTTGGAGGAACGGCGCCGGCTTGTGCTTGTTCTGGGGCTTATCAGAATAGGACATCTGCTGCCGCTGTGGCCAGTTTCTGTTGTTGGCGTTCCGGCTGGGCCGAGCGGTGCGGTTATTGGTCCGCTGACTGGGCTTGGCTTCCTGGCCGGGCGGGGGGTTCTCTTCCCGGGGATGGTCTTCCTACTGCTCATCCCACTTCCTCTTCAGTAGGTGGTGCCCGTAGGTCTCATGATCGGCCTGAGCATGCCGGATGGCCATAGCCATCAACTCGTCGTACCCCTGCGGGAGTTCTACCCGGACGGCGTAGGAAAACTTGCCCGCTCGGAGCCCTTGCTTAAACGCCATCTCGGCGATGCCCTTGTCCAGGTTCCGAACTCCGGCCGTAGCCGTCTGCCATCGGTTGACAAAGGTTCTCAGCTCCTCTCCGGGGGCCTGTCTGCAATTGAAGAGGATGGTCGACGTCCGGGCTCCCTCGACTCGGAGAATGAAGCGGCCTACGAACCGGTCGGCTAACTGTTCGAACGCCTCGATCGAGTTTGCCGGAAGCTCGTAGAACCAGCTGAGTGCTTCTCCGGACAAAGTCTCCTGGAAGATGTTGCAGCAGACTGCATCGGAGTATCCCTTGGCGCAAGTTTGGGACCGGAAGCTGTCTAGATGCTGGTACGGGCAGCCGGATCCTGAGTAGGTGAGCTTGAGGGACTTCTGGTTGCCAGATCTTCCCGACTCTATGACCCGGTGCAAAAAGGGACCCATGCGCTCATTAAACCGGGCGCCCTCCATCGGCCGCGCGGCTCTTCTCTCGTTGGCCTCCATTTGGGCCTTTAAGTCTGACACGGTGTTGGCCAGCATCTGCAGCGCTCGCGCGGTCGGAGTCTCAGCTTCATCCACTGACGAAGCGCCGGGCTGGCGGGAGGTTGTCGCGCTCTTTGGCGGGCCTGCGCCTGCTGGCGACTTCTGCCGTACGGGGTCACCGGGCCGACCGCCCGAAGATTGCCCTGCTTCGGTGTGTTGGGGTGGGATCGGCGGGAGTGTTGCCTGTGCCTCTGCCATGGCGTCATTGCGCTGCTGTCCCCTTTCCAGGGCGGCCACCAGGGCAGTATTCACCGCCTCCATCTCTTCGTACCGAGCGTTGGACTTGGCTCTGTCCCTGTCGCTCTCCTCTCTTAGACGACTGACCTCTGCGGCCATTGCCCGTAGTTCTCCCGCCATACTGCTATGGCCGGGGTTGTACGTGGGGTCCCGGTCCGGGCTCTCAGATCGATCGCTTGAATCATCTGAGAACGTCAAGGAGAAGCCCCGTCGCTCTGGACTGTCTTCCTCATCTGCCGGGCCTTTACCTCGCGAGCTGTTGTGGTGGGGATCCAGGACGCCGGATGGTCCGCCATAGCTCTCTCCATCCTGACCGTTGCCCCGGTCGCCGCGCGGCTCCCGTGTGACGGCTGGGGTAGAGGTGAGCGTCTGCACTACTGCAAGGCGTCCCCCCTCGGCGGTACCTTTCTCTTGACTCATCTCCGAGCTCTTTCCCAACGGTGTTGCTTACACGGCTTTTCGTTCAAGCTTCCCACAGACGGCGCCAATTGTTTCTGCCTAAACCCGGGGGTCTAGTAGATACTTGATGAATCCAACTCGATCTCCTGCAATCCTGCTCACTAAAGGGGAATACCGGGCGGGCCAGCCTTCTCCTCTCCGATGCCTAAGTTAGTATAGTTGGAATATATAACCAAGGCATGTATGTAAGCAGGGAGAGAGATAAGTTACCTAATAAAGAGGGTACTTGGGGCCCATATATAGGTGGTTGGGGGTAAGGGCTGGCCTTACTCTTCGATGTGGGACTGGTTCCCTTCTGTTTATACCTTCTGGTGCCCTCTTAGGCAGGCTGGCGCCCCCTGCCCCAGGGTCCCTGGAGGCAGGATAGAGTGCTAGGCCCCGAGGCCGGGTGCTGGTGATCCGGTCCCGACCCTTGGGCCGGGCCCTGTTGCGCTTGTTGCGGGTCTGTGGGCCTGTTGTAGCCTCTCTGCGGCTACTGTCAACAGAAGCAATTGGATATATTGGCAGGAATGGTTCCAGTAAGTGAGTTATTGTGTAGAGCCCAAGTTGAGGAGGAATTTGATGAGTGAAGCTATTGTTCTTGAGATCTAGCACTCTTAAGAAGCTTAGATTTCCAATATGTGGAGATATCGATCCCACAAACGCTAGAGACATGAGCTCCAGTTTTAAAGTTTATAAACTTTAAAACTTTATAACCCCCCCCCCCCCCCCCCCCCCCCAAGCTTTAAAACTTAATCTAGTTTAATGCAACAAAACCCAATCTCAATAGATTCAAATGCAACAAGATGTTCGTTTAGGATCCTGCTCTCGTCGAACACCTTTCAGAGGAGAATTGGGTTTGTATTAGGGGTGGGCACGGGTCGGGCAGGGCTTGAAAATTGTGTAACCCGACCCAAAGCCCGAAAAAATTGGTTCGGGCTTTCTAAACTTTGGGGACCGACCAAAACCCGTTCAGGTCGGTTCTGGCCGGGTTTGGGTTTTTTTAGGGCCAAAAAACTGAGGCGTGGCTGAGGGTGAGGGTGAGGGTGAGGCGAGGCCGAGGCAGAGAGTCGCAGACTCGCAGAGGCTAGAGGCTGAGGGTGATAGAGATGAAGATCGAGACGAAGATGATGAGACGAAGATCGACTCGAACTGTCGAAGCCTCGAACTCTCGAAGGGTGATGCGGCTTAGGAACAGAGGAAGTGAGGAGTGAGGCGCAGGGTGTTAGGGCTGGGTTTTTTTTTTCTTCAATTAATTATGGACCAATCAAGTGGTGACACATGTCATTACATATGAATATCGGGCCAGGTCGGGCTTTCGGTCCAAGAAAAAACAGGGCCCGAACCCGACCTATTTTAGGCATATTCGGTTCGAGCCTTCATCGGTTTGGTTCATAGGGAATTCAGGCCCAACCCATTTCGGTCTTTTTTGGGTTTTTCGGGTCGAGCTTTCGGTCCCTCCGGCCCAAACGCCCAGCCCTAGTTTGTATGCCTTCCGAATTTCTGATTTGAATATGTTGAGATTGGGTTTGTTTGCTCTAAACCAAATTGAGTTCTAATCTCAACCTAATTTGTCTTTGATTTGATCACAATAGTTACCAGTTAAAGCAGTGAAGAAATCTCATTGCTCAAAAATAGAAAGGAGGAGGAACTGAGAGTTGGAGTTTAGCATTTTTGGATGGGTATGATTGTGGAGGAACTGAGATGGTTTAGGTGGTGAAGTTGATTGGAGGGGTGTTTTTGGACGTGTGTTTATCTTCATCCTCTTTAGGTGGAGGTGGAGAAATTGATCGGAGATGAACTTTCCGTCGGTTTGCTATTCTTGCAATGCCAACGTGGGAAAAATGACTGCATGTCAATAGATGAATGGCCGACCACAGGGTACATATGGTGCGTTTGCCCCAGGGAATATTTTCTCAATTGATCCAGGTGTATTTTAGATATTTTACTGATATGGTAGGCATCCAGTTGAGTTTGAATGGTGAAAATTGTCACCTCAGCAAGTTAACAGAATTTTTAACGGTAGATCGACTGACGGAATGGACTAAACTGTTGAAGAATGAAAGATTGAGGATGTACCAGTTTAATTTGAAAGGTCGGGTACAAAACTGTTTTTGAGTAAATAGTTTAGAGGGTAACAAGCTATGAAACACGAATACGCGTACGTGTGTCCGTATTCGACACAAGACAATACGCGGACATGTCAATTTTTTTTTTTTTTTTAAATATGGACATGTGGTGAATACGTTAACTAAATTCTATTTTAAATATTATATATATGCACCACCAATTTTATTTTATGTCGGATAAAGTTACATATCTTGGAAGGGGTAGTTTACATTTAGTGGTGGTGGCTGGGGTGTGCACATCTTTAATAATTAGGTTGTAATAATTAGTTTAGGTTGCACCTCTTTAATTTTGCACCTCTTTAATAATTAGGTTGTAATTATATGACTATTCTTCATGATGGATCGAGCATAGACACATGTGCCCGACCCAGAAGCCCATATCCCAAACCGCCCCGAGTCCCTAGTCAACCACCCCAAAACGATCTCCCCACCTCTACCCTGCAGATTCAAATTCCAGCTCCTGCAGATTCACTCTAAACCCGAAAAAGAAGAGCTCCAGGGAGAGAGAGAGAGAGAGAGAGTCGACGTCGTAGTATCTCCCCACCACAACAAAAATGCAAGATCCGTCGAACCCTGTTTCTGCACAAACCCTGGGGTCTGGAAGAGACAGATGAATCCTCGTATGATCTCCTGTAAACCTGCTTACTAAGGGGAATACCGGGCGGGCCGGTCTTCTCCTCTCCGATGCCTAAGTTAGTATAGTTGGAATAGATATAACTTAAGCACGTATATAAGCGGTAGGAAGAATCAGTTACATATTAATGAGGGTAGTTGAGGCCCTTATATAGGTGGCCAGGAGTGAGGTCTGGCCTTACTCTTCGATGTGGGACTGGTTTCCTTCTGTTGCATACCAAATGGCAGTTTTAGTGACCTCTTTAGCAGGCAGGCGCCCCCGGACCCCGGGCCCCTGGTAGCAGGATAGACTGCTGGACCCCGAGGCCGGGTGCTGGTGATCCGGTCCCGGGCCTCAGGCCGGTCCCTGGTACACTAGCTGCGGGTCTGTGGGCCTGCTGTAGCCCCTCTGTGGCTACTGTCAACAAGTCCCCCAAGTTCCCGGTCAAGTGCAATCTTGAATGGGGACTTAAACTGTCTTGCCCTTGTCCAGCAGACCCGCAGGATTACCAACCCAACGGTGCCCAGTCCCCCAAGTCCGCGTTGAAGATTGGGCGTGACCGGGGTGAGTACCTGTTACTGATGATGTGCAACAGTTTATGAGTATGTTTGCAATATAAGTAGTACTGTGCTCAAGTGTTGTAGTGCTATGAGCATGAAGCGGGGTGAAACCCGGAGAATGCATGAGATGATAGTGGGGCGTTGAAATCCGCCATGCAATAGATGTGTGCATGGAATGATTATGGGGCGTTGAAATCCGCCATGTAATAGATGTGTGCATGGAATAATAATGGGGCGTTGAAATCCGCCATGCAATAGATTTGTGCATGGAACCTGGACCCCGCGTTCTGCCATATCAGAGCGAGCCGGAGAGCATGGGATCTCGACCGGGCGTTCTGCCATATCGAGACGAGTCCCCCAAGTGAACTTGTGCACTAGACCTCGACCGGGCGTTCTGCCAAATCGGTACGAGTTGGAGACTATGGGACCTCGACCGGGCGTTCTGCCATATCGGTACGAGTCCATATTGCTAGACTGCGACCTCGACCGGGCGTTCTGCCAAATCGGTACGAGTCGGAGAGTATGGGACCTCGACCGGGCGTTCTGCCATATCGGTACGAGTCCATATTGCTAGACTGCGACCTCGACCGGGCGTTCTGCCAAATCGGTACGAGTCGGAGAGTATGAGACCTCGACCGGGCGTTCTGCCATATCGGTACGAGTCCATATTGCTAGGCTGCGGGGAGGTGGCCCCGGTGTTGCGGTCTGCCGAGGCACCGGTCAACACTTGCTAGTTCTTCTCAGCTTGTGTTGGAATAAGCGTTGAGGAAATGGGGTGGCGTTGAGGTGACAAGTCTCGCCGTGGAGCCCCAGATTGATCGCAGTTCAGTGCGATGCAGGGTTTTTATCCTGCTGGACAAGAGTACATGTGTTAGATGTAAACTCACCCGGGTGTATAAAGCCCATGCTGGTCGAATGTTCTCATAACCGGGGTCATGCCATGGAGTCGGGTGGATCTCGGCCGGGCGTTCTGCCATATCGAGACGAGTCCCCCTGTGAGATGCCATGGGGCCGGGTGGATCTCGTTCCCGGAAAAATGCTCTCGAGTCGGTTGGATGATCATAACCGGTGAGATGGTCTCGAGTCGGTTGAATGTTACCTAACCGGTGAGATGCCATGCAGTCGGTTGAATGATATCTAACCGTGAACTGCCATGGTACCGGATGGATGGCTCATACCCGGAATAATGCTCTCGAGGCGGTTGAAAAATCATAACCGGTGAGAGGTCTTCAAGCCGGTTGAAAGATCATAACCGGTGACTTGCAGTGAAGATGCCATGCAGCCGGTTGAATGATACCTAACCGTGAACTGCCTTGGTACCGGATGGATGGCTCATACCCGGAACAATGCTCTCGAGGCGGTTGAAAAATCATAACCGGTGAGAGGTCTTCAAGTTGGTTGAAAGACAATGCTCTCGAGGCGGTTGAAAAATCATAACCGGTGAGAGGTCTTCAAGCCGGTTGAAAGATCATAACCGGTGACTTGCAGCCGTAGAGCCTGGGGAAGTGGGGGGGGGGGGCCTGACGCCTCGGTTCCCGCTCCTAACTCCCTTACCTGTCGCCAGCAGGCGGGACAAGTAGCTGACATGCATTTAAGGAGGAAGTCCATCAGTCCCATCAGTTATGATGGCGTGGGCAGTTTACTAGTGCTGGGACACGTGCTGGTAGGGAGCGGTCTGAGATTGAGGGTCTGGATTCGCGGGCGTTTGAGTTGCTCTGATTGCGTGTTTTGGGGGGATTACAAGCGCCTAGGGCACCAGACCTCTCTATAAAAAGGCCTCCTCTGCCTTCTTAAGTTCTGTTTTGCTCCTTGCTCAGAGAGAATAAGAGAAAGAGAGAAATCCGGCGAAAGCTCTGTGGAGGTGCCCCGCGACATCCGTTGCCTCAAGTGCTCTTTTACTCTTTTCCTACCATTGCTCGCTGCTTTCGCAGGGCGGACTTTCCTCGGTTGAGCATACTAATCGGTAAGTTCTTGCTTTCTTTGTCTGGTGTTGTTCTTGTTTTTCTTTTCGGTGTTTTTGTGGCGGGGGGAGGGGATCTCTGTCGCCGACTGAGTTGCTTTAAGCGGAGCGTCTGCGGTAAACTTGGGGAGGGGTCGCAGAGGGCGCTGTTCTAGCCTGTTGTTGACCAGCGCTAGGGTTTTGTTTTTCTTCCCCTTAGGTTAAAAAATGTCTTCTGCAAGTTCTGATGGGGCTTCCGAATCGGCCGTCAGGCTTCCCGTCGTGGACGATGAGGAGAGACTGGAGGACTGGCTTGGTTCGGAATCCCCGGTGTCTGAAGCCGCTGACCGCTCCCGGAGCGGGGCTTCGTCTTCCGGGTCCTCAGGATCTGAGGAAATACCGCATGGGGTGCGCCTTGCTGGTGCTCCGCCCGTGAGCTACACCATCGGGAGAGGGAAATGTGCCGTGGTGTGCGATGAGCCGGAGGGTAGCATGAATCCCGGAGAGATTGCTGCGTTCCGGGAGACGTGGAGTATCCCGGACGAGGTGGCGCTACGGCCACTGAATCCCGGAGAGTCAGCCTGTAACCCGGAGGCAGGTTGGGTTGCCGTGCATCTAGACCAGTTTCGCCACGGTTTTTCACTCCCGCTGCCAGACTTCGTGCAGTACATGCTCAGTGCACTGCAAGTGTCTCCCGCGCAGCTTCCAGGGCTCTAGTAGAGGCGACTGCTGAGCCTCGGCTGCCTGTACGAGTTGTCCGGGATGAGTATGCCAACGGTAAACGAATTCCGGGCACTATACAGGTTATCATACTCGAAGAAGCGGGGGTCCCGGGGTTGTCTGTCCTTCAAAGCCCGGTGCTTTCAACCTATCATCACCAATATGCCTTCTTGAGTGGATAACAACTGGAGGAAGAAGGTGGTGATGGCGGGCGGGAAGTGGCAGAAGAGGAGGAAGATGTACCGGGTTCCTGGTGCCTTCCAGCCCCTTGGGGATCAATCGTTCGAGGTATCCGAGTTGGAGCAGGAGAGGATCACGACCATACTCGGATGTTGGGACGATCTCGAACGGAGCTCTTACAACTTCATCTGGCGGGAAGTGTTGGAGTATTGTTGTCTCGGGCGAGATCCCGGTGCGTAGCAAGTCCTAGCGGTGACACTTTTGCTAACTGTTTTAAATACTAACCTTTGCTCGTCCTGCAGGTGCATCTTCCCGGGCGGTTATCAAACCCGACACCACTCTATCCATGGACGGTGAAGACCTTCTCGCGAGGCTGAAGGAGAAAGGAGAGGCCGTTTCGCGGACCTCGGTTGACGAGGAGTCCGGTCGGCTTACGGTTCATCCCGAACCGAGGGCCATGGATGTTGAGGACGACGGCTATGTCCTGAGGCGTGTGAAGAGCCACCCTGCTGCGCCCAAGGCGGGACCCGGTAAGGGCAAGACTACCGGGGGGCCACTAAAGATTCCCGGTGGAGTGAGCCGGATTCCGTACCGGCCGGGGTCAGTCCCGCTCATCACCCGGGTCACCCGATTAGGCGCACAATCTTCTTCGCCTGACAACTAGGGTGAGAAGAGGCGGAGGATCATGGACGTTCCTCCCTCCACGCTGGTGACGCTGACCGGCGGGTCGTCCGGTGAGAATCTGGCCAAACGGCTCAAGGTAACCAGCGGTGCATCGAGTTCCGCTGGGGAAAAGGCTGCCGCTACCCGGCAGAGTAACCCCGTGCCTGCGGAGGCACAGAGGGGAAGCCCGAAGAGTGCACTCGCCCGGCAGCTGGCGGCAACCTTGGCCGGCCTTGGTCTGGACAGGTCTGAGGTCACCGGAGCCTTGGCGGGCGGGAAGCGCCAAAAGTTCAAGGAGTCGGTCCTGCAGGTAAGAATTGTCTGGTGCCATTGCACTGCTCGTCACTCATTTCCTTTGTTGCTTGCTTAATTGGCTCTCTGTTGTTATGCAGTTGCTGTATAATCTGTACCAGCCGGATCCGAGCGAGGGGCTGAAGAGGCAGGTGGCCGAGCTGACAGAAGCCCGAGAGCGGTTGGAAGGAGAGAAGTCCCGGCTGGAGTGGGAGAAGGCCAGATTGGAGGAAAAGGCCAAGAAGCAGGTGGCCAAGCTGGAGGAGCAGGTCCGGAGCCTGGAGAGGGAGAAGGAGCTGGCTGAGGAGGAGAGGGCCGAACTGGAGGCCAAGGTGGGCGAGCTCTAAGTGGGAGCTGCCGCTGTGCGCGCTGCCTCTGCCGCTGCGGCCGGGGAAGAGGACCCGGAACTCTACGAGCGGCTTGTTCTCAAATACCATGAGAGCGATCAGTTCCTTCAGTTCCTGGAGAAGGCCAGGGAATCGGGCATCGCGGACGCATACAAGGAATGGGAGCAGAAGGGGTACCTGGATACTTCCCGGATGTCGAAGGCCGCTGATGAGGATATCCATGAGCAGTCGGCGGAGGAGCAACCGGAAGGGGAGGGTAGACCTCAGATTGCTGAAGGCGCGGCTGCTTCATCCGGAGAGGCTGGCGGATTGCCCGCTGAGGGGGGAGGTGTAGCTCCTTAGGATTTTGCCCTTGCTCTTTTTTGTAAACCTGCCGGAACGGCTTCTGCTTGTGTTATCCCTTGACTATGAATATACTTGAATTGGTGGAACCGGTGGAATTTTTCTTGAAAGTAGTTTGCATATATATCTTGATGTTACAGCGGTCGAACCGGTGATATGCCAAACTAACCGCTTGGAGACTTGGCGAGTCTACCAGCCCCGGTGTTGCCCCCGGTCGGGATCTGCTCTCCTTTCCCTTATATACCGTGGGAGATGGTCGTTACTAATCAAACCCTCCACCGCTGTCTTGAGAGCACAGCACTGGCTCGTTCGATGAGTAGCCTCATCATGATAGGAGCAGTACTTGTCCGTTTGCTCCGTGGTAAGCTTCCCCTTCGGGTACTTTCTCCTGGGCGGTGGGGGAATGATGCTCCCGTTCTGGAGCAAAATGTCCTCGTATGAAGAGGTGAGAGCGGTGAAGACCTCTTGACCGGCCGGTTGTGCTGGCATGATTGCCAGGGGGCGTTCTTGCCGGAATTGCGCCGGCTTGTGCTCGGCCTGGGGTTTATCATGATAGGGCCTTTACTGCCGTTGCCCCAATTTCTGCTGGGCCGGCTCGGTCAGGCGGCTCGGTTCTCGGTCCGCTGGCTTGACTTGTCTTCCTGGCTGGGCGGGGGGTGCTCCTCCCGGGGGTGGTCTTCCTGCTGCTCGTCCCGCTTCCTCTTTAGCAGGTGATGCCCGTACGTCTCGTGATCGGCCTGAGCGTGCCGGATGTCCATTGCCATTAACTCGTCATACCCCTGCGGGAGTTCCACCCGCACGGCGTAGGAAAATTTTCCCGGGCGGAGCCCTTGCTTGAACGCCATCTCGGCGATACCTTTGTCAAGGTTCCGAACCCCGGCCGTCGCCGTCTGCCAACGGTTGACGAAAGTCCTCAATTCCTCGCCGGGCGCTTGCATGCAGTTAAAAAGGATGGTCGATGTCCGGGCTCCCTCGACCCGGAGGATGAAATGGCCTACAAACCGGTCGGCCAACTGTTCGAAGGCCTCGATTGAATTTGCCGGAAGCTCATAAAACCAGCTGAGCGCCTCTCCAGACAGAGTTTCCTGGAAAATATTGCAGCATACTGCATCGGAATAGCCCTTGGCGCACGTCTGGGACCGGATACTATCCAGGTGCTGGTACGAGCAGCCGAATCCCGAGTAGGTGAGCTTGAGGGACTTCTGGTTACCAGACCTCCCCGACTCCATAACCCGATGCGAGAAAGGGCTCATGCGCTCGTTGAACCGTGCGCCTTCCATCGGCCGTGCCGCTCTTCTCTCGTTGGCCTCCATTTGGGTCTTCAAATCCGACACAGTGTCGGCGAGCATATGCAATGCCCGTGCAGTCGAGGTTACAGCTTCATCCTCGAACGAAGTGTGTGGCTGAAGGGGCGTCGGCGAGCTCTTGGGCGGTGCCATGCCGGCCGGTGAATCTGTTCGCCCGGGATCACTGAACCTCCTGCCTGATGACTGCCCCGCTTCGAACTGCTGAGATCGAACTGGTGGGGGTGCTTGTGCCCTGGTCATAGCTTCGTTGCGCTGCTGTCCTCTCTCCAGGGCGGCTACCAGGGCAGCGTTTACCGCCTCCATTTCTTCGTACCGGGCGTTGGACTTGGCTCTATCCCGGTCGCCCTCCTCACGCAGGCGACTGACCTCTGCGGCCATCGCCCGTATCTCCCCTGCCATACTGCTCTGGTCGGGGCTGTACGTGGTGTCCCGGTCACTGTTACAGTGCGGGCTCTCTTCTCGGTCACTCGGATCATCCGAGAACGTCAGAGAAAAGCCCCGGTGCACTGGCATGTCGTCTTCCGCCGGGCCTTTCCCGCGCGAGCTGTCGTGGTGTGGCCCCGGCGTGCTGGTCGGCCTCCCACAGCTCCCGCCTTCCTGATCGCCCTGGTCGTCGCGCTGCTCCCGCATAACGACCGGGGTGGAGACAAGCGTTTGCACTGGTGCAACACGCTGCTCCTCGGTGGTATTCCTTTCCTGTCTTGCTTTCGAATTCTCTGCCATCGATAGTGCTTACGTGGTTTCTTGTTCAAACTTCCCACAGACGACGCCAATTGTTTCTGCACAAACCCTGGGGCCTGGAAGAGACAGATGAATCCTCGTATGATCTCCTGTAAACCTGCTTACTAAGAGGAATACCGGGCGGGCCGGTCTTCTCCTCTCCGATGCCTAAGTTAGTATAGTTGGAATAGATATAACTTAAGCACGTATATAAGCGGCAGGAAGAATCAGTTACCTATTAATGAGGATAGTTGAGGCCCTTATATAGGTGGACAGGAGTGAGGTCTGGCCTTACTCTTCGATGTGGGACTGGTTTCCTTCTGTTTGCATACCAAAAGGCAGCTTTGGTGACCTCTTTGGTAGGCAGACGCCCACGGACCCCGGGCCCCTGGTAGCAGGATAGACTGCTGGACCCCGAGGCCGGGTGCTGGTGATCCGGTCCCGGGCCTCGGGCCGGTCCCTGGTACACTAGTTGCGGGTCTGTGGGCCTGCTGTAGCCCCTCTGTGGCTACTGTCAACAAACCCGAAACCAGATTCGAACCCAACGCCCTCACACGACTCCACTTCCCGGGCCCCAACCATGACGTCATCGTTTCCAGATTCCACCACCGCAACTGCAACCCCGAGCGGGCTCATCTTCCGCCGGTCGTACCACCGCTGCGCGCAGTCAGAGGTCCAGTTCCGGATCCCCGACGACCTGGATCTGCTCCAAGGACCCGTTCGACGACCCATCTCTCCATGATTTTTTTTTTTTTTTTTTTGCACTAAGTTTGATATATATAACTTGCCACTTCCTGCTCGTGAATAATAAATTAGTCATATCTCTATTATCTCTATTAATAAAGTCAGAAAGAAACTCATATGGTTCAATTTTTGAACTACCCAAAAGACCAGGATGTATTAATCTCTGTCTCTTTTTATCTAATGTCAAATGGATAAGGTGGTAATTTTATATAAAAAGTAAAAACAAAATATATCTCAATGAAGAATTCAGTGGGAGAGAGATAAAAGAAAGAATTTGGGGGTAGTTCACGCACGATCTCCAGACGAGAGAACTGCCACGGGTTTGCAGTTAATTTCTGCCTCCTTTTCTGGATTGTGGGGAAGACGCTCTCCTCCGCATTATGCACTCACATGAACTGAAATTCTCAAGTAAGGGAGAGAGAAGGACTTGGTTAGTTTACTAGATTCCGGTATGGTCCTCAAACTCGATGCCGTTAGCTTGATAAGAATCATTAGTTTTAAGATGAGATTATGCTGAGTGAGTTTGTTTTGATGCAGTTTTGTTTCTGATGCGAGAATAGAATAGTGGCTTTGCGAATTCTAAGCATGGAGGAGTGTAGATTGTGTTCTCTATAACAACAGGGAAAGGTGTGTTTCTAATTCTCTATGTACATATGGAATAATATGCACTATTGCATCTTTTGGGTTTCTGGGTTCATTCACAATTGCTCTTATGCTGGTTTTTATCTTTTGATGTTCTGTGCTTCATTCAGAAACTGTGAAGATGTGTCTTCTTTTTTATTTGACCTTCACTCCTAATATGCACAATCGACGTGATGAGGATGAAGGACTTCAATGAGTAACTTATGTCTTTATTAATTTATCGTGACTCATTTGGTTTAATATGAAATTGGTTAGTATTCAGTGTTACTCAAAGATCATATCACTCTCAAGGATTATGAGAATCACGACGGCATAGGCCTCGATCGAACTCTATTACAACTGACCTACCATTTTCCATGTTTTCTTTTCATGTACGTCCTTGAGTGTAACAGATGCATAATGCTATGTGAATTCATCTTTCTCAATCTCACCTGTGATTGTTTTTTCAATTTGAATGACATCGTTGTGGAATTTATGGTATGTATGGTCTTCTACTCCATAAGATGATGACATGCATTTTCTGTTAAATGGTTTTTTTTTTTTTTTTGTTAAGCATGATGACAACGTGATGAGTTCGTATATATGGATGGTTAATTTGATGGTTATGAGCAAATTAAGGCATCGCTATTTGTTCTTCTCTTACGTTTTTCCATGGGGTTAGCTAGCAATGGAATTCTCAAGTAAGTTCTGATAAGGGAGAGAGAAGGACTTCGATGTTCTTGGCTTTGACGGGGTTTCACCTTTCAATAGACGTGATGAGGATGAAGGCTGTTTTTTATCTTTCACATTCTTAAGGGAGCTAGAAGAGTGTGGTAATGATGTTGATGCTGCTATCTGAACGAGTTTCAGTTCAGTTGAAGAGTTGGTTTGTTGTACGACACGGTTGCAGTTTCAGTTCAGTTGAAAAAGGTATGTCTACAGTCCCACTTCATTGTTTGAACATAAAAGATTATCCTTACCACTTCATTGCCATTTGCCGCTTCATCACTGTTTTCCCCTCTCTCAACCTACAGTTCATGTAACAGAGGAAAGCGAGCAGAGCAATTACAGATTACTAGGTAATTGTTGTTCGGTAATTTCAAGATTTCGGTATGAAATTTATGTTTAGTTTTTTCTTTTCTCAGTAGCTTTAAAGGAGGTAATCATCTTCTTTGTTTGGTGTTCACAGGGGGCCTGACTGGAAGGAGAAAAGGAATACTTGAGAAATACAGAGGTATGATAGTTTGATTTTTGCAACTGACGATTATTGGGTTATCAGGAAGTAAGGATAGTTGGGTTATCAGTAAGTAGGGAATTAGTTTTGGTTTTGATTGAGATCTTATTGATCTCTGATAGGTCATTAAAGGGTCTGATAAGAAAATTGGATTTTCCTTAATGTTTGAGTTTCCATCTGGGGAAGTCGATCTCCTGAATGCCTTTGTCCTGCGTGTGTTTTATTTTTTTTACTTCTGCTTATAAATCAAGTAGCTCTCCAATCAATAAAAGTTCTCTCCTTTCTCTTAAATCCAATCCTTATGCTAATTGCTTAATATTTTGGGCATGTTCTCAGTGTTCTGGGTGATGTTGAGTGCGTCAGACCATATTTACAGTGGGTTGTTTATCTTAGGAAAGCACTTTGACGTTTGTTACATAAAATAAAAAGGTTGTAAGCGACAGTAGCTAGCCAACCTCTGATAGTTGATCTTCCTCCTTCTACTCAAGTGAGTGAAAATCCTGGAAAAACAAGCAGTCATAAAACTCTGATGCAGTTTGCATTTTAGAATTCGTCTATGAATTTTCAGAAAACGTACGATTGGCAAATATGTATTTGACAATGCCAGTACTATGTCCATTAACTGAATTACATTTTTGCACTTCTTCCTTTTATTCATGTATTGTTTTGTTGAGTTACAATTGCATCAAATCCATTGTAGATTTTAAAATTAACGTACCGACTGATGTATATACAGGTTTTTCCATTCCCGTGACTGATCGGTGAAGGACTGGATGCCTCAAAACGGGTCAATAGATCATAAAGAGTGAGGTTCTGATTCATTTTGTGCGTACACAATTGACTTGGCTTTTTTTAGATCTTTCCATTGTTATATGGACAAACTACTGGTCACTCCTCCAACTTTCACTGACTCGACAGTTTAGTCCTTAAGGTTTCAATTTCAACAGATCACTCTCCAACTTTTACTAACTCGACAGTTTAGTCCTTAAGGTTTCAATTTCAACAGATCACTCCTCCAACTTCCACTAACTCGACAGTTTAGTCCTTAAGGTTTCAATTTCAAAATATGTAGTTGGAGGAGTGATTTGTTGAAATTGAAGTTGTAGGAGGAGTGATCTGTTGAAATTGAAACCTTAAGGACTAAACTGTCGAATTAGTGAAAGTTTGAGGAGTGATCTGTTGAAATTGAAACCTTAAAGACTAAACTGTCGAGTCAGTGAAAATTGGAGGAGTGACCAGTATTTTGTTCTTGTTATATTGGGTTTTCATGGACTTAATTCACTTGATACTACTGTTCCTCTTTTATGAGTCTTTTCTTATGCTGAATGTTATTAATCTACAATAGCTGTTTTTATGGTTTGATTATTCTAAACATTGAAGCCTATTACCCCAATTATACTTGGTAGGAGCTGTGACTTTTTATATTCTAACACAACAATACTCTTAAAATATGGAAATGTGCATGATTTCAAATCTGTAGTGATTTAAGGAAAACTACCACTTTTGGCATATGCCCAGATCTATGTAATCTGTAGTTGATATTAGGAAAAGAACTTTTTGCATATGCCCAGATTTTGGACTATTATTTCTCATATTAATCAGGTGGACAAAACTATCTCACTTATGCAATTCCATCATATTTATCTTTTAAGACACAACCTCAATTGTTATTGGCAGTACTATTATATCTACGACAACACCTAAATGACACTGAGATCATTGGGAAGACTGTTGAGGAGGTACTACATATTTCTTTCTATTTTTCATTTGATTGTTTTTAATGCTGCTTTAGTCTCAAGTACGTAAGAATGAGTAGTTTGGACAATTCTACTATTAAGTATTGAATGTGATGATATGCATATGACGACTAGGTAAAAGGAAGAAGAAAGAAAAGAACGTGGAGGAAAGATAGATAGAGAGAGAGAGATCCGCTGCGTGAGCAACCCGACTGTGCGACTCATCGGAAGAAAAGAAAGAGGAAAAGAGGAGACAGGGAATGAGAAGTGAGAATCAGACTGTTTGTGGATTTCCCAATGGGTTGTGGTAGTAATATTATATTTTTAAGATGTATTTTTAGAGTACAGAGGTATGAGCTGTGACTGAAAGTTTGAGTACATGATGCAAAATGCAAGATCAATGAAACTTAAGTGATATAGAAGCCCAGGACTGATCTCTACGATTCTTGCAAATTCAATAGTATTTTATATTTTTAAGAATGTACATAGATTTTAATATAAAGACTAAGAAAAAATTATTATTTTATACTTTTGTTATTTGATCGTTAGATATATAATGTATAATATTTCATTTGTATAAGTGTTCAATAATGTGTAGCGTATAATCATACACAAAGCATGCGGAAGAAATAATATACGCACGTGCAAGCGCGGCCTTTCGCACTCCCTGCCAAGAAGGCTAGTAATAAGTTAAGTTAATGCAGATTTTACACTACCCAAAGAAAGATGAATTAGCCAAGTTAATTAGTCATATTTACTATATACTAATTGTGAGTTCGGGTGTGTACTGTTCATAGACTGTTCATGAGAATCCTACGACTTGGCCCTCAATTACAGTCTTGCCATTCACTTAGTTATAAAAGCCGATGTTGGTCGACACGCGTCATTTTTCTCCTCTGCTCGCTCTCCACCCCTTCGTTATCTCTCCGGAAGCTTCCAGTAGTTGAATAGAGAATGGGTAATTGTTGGCGAAAGAGGTAGACAATGATCACTCTCAAAGTTTCAATAGTCAATGATCACTTTCCAATAGCAAAACATGTTCCTCTGTTGGCGAGAGAGGTAGGCGATTTTGAGGTAGCAATCTCGGATTTCTATAACTTTTCAGTTTTGTACATGAACAGTTTTCAATCGTTTAAATTTTTGAGGTCACATATTTTCTAGTGCTGATATAATAACCTGATTTGAACAAATTTTTGAGCGTGAGGTCTGTTTGAAGAAATTAATAATAACCTGTGCTAACTAATGTAACTACTATCAAATTTCACATGCCTGCTCCTTCATAACTAGTGCTGATATATACATCTCGTGCTGTGGTAGCGTACATGGTTATTTATAAGCTGATGCAGCAGCTGCTGTCTTCCCCATCAACATGATACGCTAATAGTCTAATAATATAACAGATGTATCAGCTTAACATACTCTACAGATTGCTGACTAGCAATCGAAAATTGCTCGTAGACCATAACAAGATACTGAAGCATCCGAGCGTCACTATTACTCTTTCATAATAAAACAGAAACTTGACTGATTGCATGCCCTTAGCAAATCCTTTTTAATGCTCTTGGATGCTCATATGAAAAGAAGCATGCAACATGGTGGTAATGATTCACTTTAGCTGCATAATGCCTTCAGTAGGAGAAGACAACCAGATACTCTGTCATTTTATGGCATATTATGAAGCCTTCATACTACTTGCTGCATCTCAGGGATGCTAATGTGAGGAGGATGGTGTTCCTCGATTTGATTGACCTGTCAGACTGTTGAAGAGACAACCAAAGAGATCATCACCAGTTGAAAGTTTATCATATGTAATAGAAAAGCATATATATAGAGTTTTGAAAGTACGTGACATAATATATTCTAGGAAGTCACTTGAATGATCCTGGCTATACCTGTATCTTATTTAACTTTTTTATTTGTATTTTTCACAAATGCAAATCCAGCGGCCATTAGTACTACACTACCACTACTGATAACAGTAGTACTACTGAGAGTGCAAATGATAGACATCAATTAAACATCTTCACAAATGAGGTTCAGTATGAGAACTTCAAGTTGAACAAACACGATATAAGAAAAGGCAAATTTATGCACAAATTATAGTGATATCCTGTGGACATGTGATAGTGAAACTTACTAGAAGATCCACCAGTATGCTCATGCACTTCATTTTCAATTCTGGCATCCCTTAGTTCTCTCACGTGATCTGAAAATTGACAACCTCTTGCATCTTCTTCAGAACAGTTCTGGACAGTTCTTGGTTTCCCATTTCTTAACCCAGAGAGCTCTGAAGCTTCTGTTTCTTCACAAGCTTGAGGTGTTAATGCAAGAGATGGTACATCATTCTCTGCAACAGAAGATGCATGACTCAATTCTAGAGTTACATCAGGTGATTCATTTTGAGATTTACGAGAGGAAAGGAGGGATAAGCGGCAGAGTGGACAGGTGGTGTGCATGGACAGCCAGCTATCAATGCAATCAATGTGAAATGTGTGGCCACATGCTGGTATTTGTTGAAGCCTATCATCAGCTTGATAGTCCCCCAGGCATACTGCGCATCTGAAAAGAAGATATAATGTTTAATTAGATAAAGCTAAATAATCGAAAACTCTATTCCACCGAAGAGGCTAAAAACAACATACTGTACTGGTTAACAAATTACATTGTGTGGTAAACTATGCTTGTTCTTCTTCTTTCATAAATATCTATGAAGTGTCAAAATGCTAGTTTTAATATGATATTACTTTTCTGTAAGTTCTTCACTGATTGTGTCCAAGTAGAAATGTACAAGTAGAACTGTACAAGTAGAACTGTTGAAATGTGAAGATGGAAGTCATAGAACAAGTAACAGCTCAGTTTCACCATTTCAACTCTGTTTAAATCATGCCAGGGAGAGAGTTCCACAACACCTCCAATGCAAATATTAACTACAAGGTAACTTATTGTCCAAACTCCATAACACAGAGAAGTTTAATCATACTAGTTCATAACAAAGGCCATCAATGAACGACTTAGTTAAACCCCTGGTTTCTTTCTACAATATGAGATCCTATTTCTTTAGCCAACCATTTCTTTTCTTAGTTTTCTAAGTTCCTTCCAAGCCTTAAAAGTTTGAGTCTTTAATTATGATAACTCTCTTGATTAAAACAACATAGAATACATTGCAGCATCCATCATTATATGCAATCAGTTTCAATTATCCCTAAATCAAAACTGCAAGTACACTACCAGTTATGTGAAAACTGAAAAAGCATTTCCCCTTCAATTCCAGATTGAACCCATGTTCTTTATTTTGTTTGTAGCCGACAACTAATGAGCTGATAATATACTTTGGGAAAGAAAGAAGCAAAGCACCACTTACTGTGTATCGCTGACAAAGAAGCTTTCGTTATAGACAACAATGGGTAGCATCTCCCTGTGTTCTTTTTTCAAGCCCGACTCAACCTGCCAGAATTACCAATTAAAACATACATAAAATGGCGCACAAGTCTAAACAGACAGACATACAACAGAAACACGAGAATTACCGTGGCAATGTCAATAGTGTCATTATTTTCTGGACCCGTTCTCATTCGAATAGAGGACCAATTGACACGTCGAGGGCGAAGATAGAACAAGTAGAAGACAAAGATGAGGATGAAAGTGAAGATGATGGGCACACAAAAGACAAAAAATTGGTAGAGCTTGAAATGGCCAGAACCTGAACCTGAACCTGAAGGCTTGTCGTTTGATTTGTTCGTTACGCAACATCTGGGATAGACATGATTGTAAGACATAATCACCAGAATGAATCTCAATGGAATGCTGCAAGATGAGAGAAAGATTCGATTTTGGGAGTAGATGCAAGATGTCCTACAGTTTCTCTGTTTCTAAGCTGATCGAGAGAGATAGTTTCAGCCTTTCAGCAACTGTAAATGTGAGAGTCAAGAACACAAGAGAACCGGACGACCGACGTGGTATTTTTTTGCTGATGTGTCAGTTTAATATGGTGGCGCGTGATCTTAAGTGATGGCCCAGAATAAAGTCTATTTCTTCATCCCTCCTTCTTCTTCTTTCTTCTTCTTCTTTAATCTCTATTAATAAAGCCAGAAGAGAATTCAGATAGTTAACTACCCGAATTACCCATGACAAATTAATCACTAATTCTCTTTATCTAAGGTTATATGGATATGACAGTAATTTACCAACTAAAGTCAAAACAAAAACCACCAACAGTTGCACACGATTTAGTTGCACACGATTTAGTGACTACAGCAGAACTGTCGGGTCACGATCTTAATATAAACAAAGAACGACATGATCATCCTCTCTAAATTCGTAATTCGCATAAATAAAGATAAAGAAAAGCATAGCATAATTGGCCGATAGTTTGCAAGTTCAAATGAGGTCAGACTTCAAAATTGTCATTGGGTATTTGCAAATTCACATATTTGGTTTTCTTTTCTTTCGTGTTTGAATTGTAGCTACCTGTGAAAGTAAATGGAGCCTCCCAATATCGTTTGGTCTAGTGGCATAAGTCTCTCATTGTAAGTGAGAGGTCTAACTCACAACATACTCTTCTGGGTGCAGCAGATCCCTTAAGTGTTATTTTAATCTCCTAAGTTGTAGTTTTTTTTTTTTTTTTTTTTTTGTAAAAATCTATATACTTCCATTTTAGAATGATTAAAATGTGATATTTTGTTGCTTGAAACTTTTGAGGGAGATAGATGGGATGAATATACTTCTACAACAAGGCTTATGGTATATTTCAGCCTTTTAAGTTTTTTTTTTCTTTGCTTGATTAATTACTAGTTAATGTAATCTCTTTTGAGCCTTTTTATTTTGTGTCTGTTTAAGCAGTGATGATGACCATTGTGATAGTCAAGATGAAGTTCTTGAAAGTGATGTGATATTGTTGAGGATACAATCTGGAGGAGCTAAATCTGAATTGTTTGAAGAGACTGTCATAAAGTGATGTGATAGTCAAGATGAATTGTTTGACATGTGTATTCCTTTTTCTTCATGTTTTGTATAATCAACTATGAGGAAAATATACTAGAGTGACCTAAATCTACCTTTTATTTTTCCTCATAGTTTTTTTTATATGACTTTATATACTTAACCCAAAGTCATTACTTCGTCGTAATTTTCATATAGGATCACACTCACAATCACATAGGCCAACAACTAGACTATAATTGATAACTCATCATAATCCTATAAGGTCAACACCAGACTATAATCTCATATCATACCACATTGATTCACCATCAGGTAGCCAAAGTCAGATCAAAGAAATAATTTTCTGTTTTGAAACTTTTCGTTTATCTTCGATGATCATATATTTCAACCAAATTGAACCAACGAGATCATGAACACGCAACAATTACCTTATTAGAAGATTACTCTACTAAGTGCGAGTTCTATACTTTCCTAATGTACTTAGTAGAGTAATCTTCTAATGTGGTAATTGTTGCATGTTCATGACCTCGTTAGTTCAATTTGGTTGAAATATATGATCGTCAAAGATAAATGAAAAGTTTCAAAACAAAAAATTATTTCTTTGTTCAGACTTTGGCTAACTGATGGTGAATCAATGTGGTGTGATATGGGATTATAGTCTGGTGTTGGCCTTATGGGATTATGATGAGTTATCAATTATAGTCTAGAATCCATCAACCTTTTATTTTTCCTCATAGTTGTTTTTTTATGCCTTCTTTGATGAAAGCATGATTTTCCTCAATATTGATTATACAAAACATGAAGAAAAAGGAATACACATGCCATATAGTATTAACAAAGAGAAATATTTCTATATACAGAAATCGAACCTGATATATATATTAGGCTTTGAGAGTTGATTTGATAGGTGCTTAAACATTTGTCCCATGAAACATTCAATCTTTTAATAAACTCATGTCGAATGGTGTTTTTTATTTTTTATTTATTTTATTTTAAGAAACATGTCGAATTGTATTAACTCAAGTAAGAATGGCAAATTTAGGATCTTTTCATTAGAACAGTGAGCACTTGATATACTCATATAGAGGACGAATGAAAGGGGAAAAGAAAGCTAAGATAACTGCTTCATTGCTTTAATCAAACATAGGTTTATATTAACATGCTCTTTAACGAAAGCAATAAAATTGATTTAATTACAAGAGAATCATATTAACATGCTCAACATATAAGAAAGATCTATGTTTTTAAACTAATGTTTGTATCTTTTGAGAGTTAGATAATTTCCAACACGGAATCAATTATGAGCCACATAGAATTGACATACACGCAAAGAGCAAGAGAAGGGCAATTTGCATATGTGAAACCTAACATCTAAAAACAAAATATGAACGTGCGAGTGTTGTAATTAAATCACGCGTATGTATTTGCCGGAAGATTAGAAAACTCAAAAAATGAAAAATAAACATACAAACAGTTTGAAAATAAATAAATAAATAAGTACACGTGTAAGAGCGACTCTTCCATACGTGCAACATGAAAAAAATTTACTATTTTATATTTTTGTTATTTGATCGTTAAAAAGATATAATGTATATAACATTTCATATGTGTAAATATTAAGTAATGTGCAACAAATAATCAGTTTGAGTATTAAGCAACACTGACATACACAAAGCATGACATGAAAAACAATATACACACGCACGCGCATCACGCGGGCAGGAAGGCTAGTACCACATAAAACTAATTGTTTGTCAGTTGACTCTATGACAACCTCTTCAAACAATTCAGATTCAGCTCTTCGACATTGTATCCTCTCAACAATATCACATCACTTTCAAGAACTTCATATTGACTATCACAATGGTCATCATCACTGTTGAAACAGACACAAAATAAAAAGGCTCAAAAGAGATTACATTAACTAGTAATTAATCAAGCAAAGAAAGAAAAAAAATTAAAAGGCTGAAATATACCACAAGGCTTGTTGTAAAAGTATATCCATCCCATCTATCTCCCTCAAAAGCTTCAAGCAACAAAATATCACATTTTAATCATTCTAAAATGGAAGTATATAGATTTTTGCATATAAAAAAAGACTACAACTTAGAGATTAAAATAGCACTTCAGGGCTCTGCTGCATCCAGAAGAGTATGTTGTGAGTTCGACTTTTCACTTACAATGAGAGACTTATGCCACTAGACCAAACGTTACTGTGAGACTCCATTTACTTTTATAGGTAGCTAATAAAATATAAGCAAAATAACTAATAGAGTAATACATGTTTAAGTTTTGAAATAAACAATTTTATTTTTATTTTTTACGCCTCACTTTAATCCTACTTGATGAAATTTTAACTTATGATCTCCAAACAATTTTGTTTGGGTTACAGTAATTCCAGTAAGAAGAAACTTCTCTAGTTTTTTCAACTCTATTTTTTTCTGTAGCCAGCTTTTGAATCTACTCTGATTGAAGTCTCGTAGTTCCATGAGATTACAAATAGAAGGTCCGCTAAAACTTCTAGAATTAATTTCAGTTTACCTACTTAAACTTTGGCTCAATCATCACTTCAGTCCCTGTACTTTTGATTTCATCAGCTATACCCCTGTACTTCTCTAAATTAATCAACTGATAGCAATTTTATAATTTCGTCCAAACAATCTATCAATACAAAAAGCTTATTGGTACCATTTCCCTACATTAATGCACTGTTACCATATTACGATTATAAACAAGGCTAAACAAATCATATAATCAAGTTGAACAATAGAAAACAAACAAAAACAAATCATATATGGTAAAACAAAAAGAAATCACCATATATGATTTATTTTTGTTTGTTTTCTATTGTTCAACTTGATTATATGATTTGTTTAGCCTTGTTTATAATCGTAATATTGTAACGGTGCATCAATGTAGGGAAAGTATACAAAAAGCCTTTGGTATTGATAGATCGTTTGGACGGAATTTACAAAATTGGTATCAGTTGATTAATTTAGAAAGTACAGGGGTGTAGCTGATGAAATCAAAAGTATATGGATTGAAGTGATGATTCAACCAAAGTTTAAGTAGGTAAACTGAAATTAACTCAAACTTCTAATATGTTATCCATAGACAAAGTATTTATGGCTATTGCTTGATTATAGAATAGGGAGTACGGAAGTAAGAAAAAACACAAGTCAGTTAAGTAATTCTCATAGTGACAGTGAAATGTTTTTTGATTGTTCATAACTTCCGTGTGAGCATCTTCAATATTGCCGTGTGAGCATCTTCTTCACTAAAGTAAATCCATCATGGCCGATCTGCTAAAACATGAGCAACGCGAACCATTTAGGATCACACATCATTATTGCGACCATGTACACGAAGAAGAAGCAAACTGATTTTTGGTATAGGGATCCTATATCATGTGGAGTGTTAGTGTCGACCCTGTTTCAATCACCCAGTTCAAAAGATAAAATTGCAGCTCTAGCTGGACCTCTCCATTCTTCGAGTCTATGAGGTGGTACTTTCTGTTGATTCGTCTGTTGGAAATGACATTGGAAAGACTGATTTTTGGACGTACCCTAGAGATTCCTCATTCTAAAAGAAAATTTAATTTCAATTTTAACACCTAACAATGTGGGTTGGAGAGGATAAGGACTAAAATTTAAAACTTTTGCCGTCAACATTCTTCAAATGGAGATGGCCCAACTCCTTTGGCAGTCTGTTCATCACGGAGCTTGTACTTTTTAAAAAAAAAAATCATGGACCTTATACCTTCTTGCACTGTTAATAAAATAAAAAGGGTAGGGCATCATCATCAAAGATTTTTCTCTTTATTTTTGTTATTTTCCTTTTAATTGAAATGAAAGCATACACCCCTCTTCTAAATTTACTTAGACATTAAGCCATCTTCATCAATAGCAGTTTATGACCAGAGCTATTGCCCACAAAACCATCTTCATCAATCCTGTCCAAGAACTGAACCAACTGATTAGCATCATCATCTCTGTTGTCGTCAGCATTGCCATATGCTAATATTCAGCCTCCAACCTTGTCAATCAAATTTCTGTTTTGTCATGTATCCTGAGAGTCAAATAAATGAACATTATATGTCCGCAATGAATTACACATGCACAAAAAGATGTTAGCCGTCTTGAATCCCACCAAAGACACAATCAAACACCCAATGCCCTAATACTCAGCCACCAATTCTAATGAGGATACAAGAGTTTGGTTATTTGATTTCCTTGGACAGTAAACTAAGTGGAAATCGAAAGGCAGACATAGGGAATGAAGCCATTAGATCAATCTAGGGATTAAGATCATTGAAATGATAAAAATTCCCTTTTCAGTGTGACTCACACATTTCTGTCAAAAAAAGTTAGGCAGGTTAGAACATGAACATCTCTGTCGAAAATGAACAAGATCTGCGAGTTTCAAATAACATTTGCATACTTTGCCCTCTGTCCTTAAATGATATATCTCATACTGAAGGGTAAAACTAAATACTTCCATCTACCCATATTAAGAACTCCAATACGATCATAACAGATGCTCTTCCAACTCATCCATGTCATCTTGTCTTCCCTCTTGCAAGAAATTCTGTAAAATAACCAGAGTCTGGCATCCTTATTCTTCTCAAAAATATTTGGTCAAAATCAGGAAAGAATTGGGGATATTCCTTTAACTGTTCGAACGTAAACTCTTAAATGCAAAAACAAAAACCACAATCTCCAAGTAGTATATAGTAGCTAAAGGTTCATATTACCCAACCCTTAAAAGTTAATTTTTCTGCTTGTGACCGGAATACATCAAATGATGCACAGCAGTAGAGACATGCATTAGTTTGGTTGATGAAAAGAATTTTTCATGGACTCGGCCAACTTGGTTCTATGCCAATATGAATACAATACGATCATAAAGCGAAACACTTGCACACAATGAGAGAGCGCAAAGTGTTGGCGATGTTCCATGTACATATAATATTATAGTGTAAAAAACATGTAAAGAAAGTTCCCTGTTTAGGGGATGAGAAGAAAATGTATTATTACTACCATGTGAATCAGGCATCCCTTACCTTAAGCCTGACTTCTGATGGTGAAAGCGGCCTCTTTGGGCTTGAAGGACCCGTACTGAACTTGTGAACCAACACCTTAAACAATGGTAAAGAGAGTATATACACTGCGGCGAAAATAAAAGGAGCCGCAACAAGCCATCCCAACAACTGCAAGAATTGGTACAAGTGATATTAGACAATGGCGTCTTTCAAGAAGATGCTAAAGAAACATCACCACAGATCACAATTTCAGAATGTATTGATAGATTGTGCAATTGCTCAAGCGTTAGAGTGACAGTGAAAGTGCAGGTGTATGTGCGTGTGTAGTTGTCAGTGTGAGGGAGAGCGTTATGATGACGAGATGTAAAGTTAGGCACCTACCGCATGTGCAATACTTAACAAGACTTCACGTGAGGCTTGGAGGGTTAAAACTTTCTTCAAAGCATCAGACGTCAAAGGGAAATGAGGCCCAGCAGTGACGTATTCACCAAAGCGCAAGAAGGGTACCATCAGACTTGAAAGCAAAAGATAATGGCAATGAGTCTATAATCATAGATGTAACATGAAATGTAGGAAGACATGGTAAAAGAGAATGCGAACTCAGTAAGAGATATGGTTTTCTGTAATCAACAGAGAGTATCAGAACATTTGATCAAGGTCGCAGATGAACACAGGATAACAAAGCATAAGATATTCAACCTTCAACTTAGAAGTACCTGAGTTCAACTGGTGTGGCAATGAGATTGATGAGCATGACAGTAGGGGCATGGCAGTGGGATCCAAGAGATGCAATAGCCAAACCAGAGAGAATCACAGTAGTCCCTGTGAATCAAATATCATCGTAAAGTCAACTAGTAACAAAAAGACAGAAAGAAAAGTGAGAAAGAGGGAATTACCGCAGATCGGAAACAATCCGATGGTAAACCCAACGGCTGTAGAGAAGGCCAATAGCTTAGGCTCGGCACCCCTGAAAGTAAAAAAAGTGAAATCAAAACTGTTGTTGCAATCTGAAAGTAAAATAAAAAAAAGGAGGAGGGGAGTACCTGCGAAGAATATCGAGGAGAGGCTCGACGATCTTCTTGTTGAACCAGATGGTGAGTAACCCCATATTAACCATGATGCCCGATTCCTTTCCTTCCTTCCTTCTCTCTTCTTTCCTTTATAAATTCAGAGAGAGATATCTGAGTGACCGCGGAAGCTAAAATACTACTCGTCGGTTTTCCACATTTCAAATTGGAATCCAAAACTGCGCTCAGATCTAGATTTCTGCAAATCAATCAATCAAGACAGATAGATATTTCTCGTTTGGGTTACTGCTGAGAGAGATAGATGCTCCGGCTTTTTTTTATAGAGGATGATCATGATAAATGAGTTGCGTTCGGGTGCGGGAAATCAACCACTTATGTTGAGCCACGTAATTACCATGAAAGGGACAGACGTGGAAGTCGAAATTGATCCAAATCATAATCAAATTATTCAATCACGGTGACAGTGATACACCTTTTGTTTATTCTACTACAAATTTCAGGTTTAGTTGATAGGTTAATAAGATTATCTTCCTACAAAAAACAAAAAAAAAGGACTCGACCATTCTACATTTCTAGCCCTTCATGTTATGTAACAAATCTTCTTCACTGGAAGCAGGAACCCAGTAGTTGAAATACTTGTTTTTATGTACACTGTGTCGAAAAACGAAGTCTAACGTCAATCAAAGATGTTATTCTGATAATGAGAAACCATGTTCAAGACACTGTGTTCTTGTATCGTCCATTAGACCTTGTAGCATACTCGGGTTGCTTGTCACAATTGCATCAACGTGCTCAGATAACATACTTTCCATGGACTCCACATCGTCAACAGTCCACGCATACACCTTCTTATTTCTCCTGTTGAAACCCACATGTATATCGTAACTTCTCATAATGTGCATGCAATAGGTACCTTACAAATTCTAATGCATCAAGTTGAAGACATACCCATGGAGAATTCTCACAAGCTTTTCATCAATCAAGGGATGGTATACACCAACAACACGAGCATCTCTCATCCTCAGTAAGTTGCTCCTTACCCCAGTCGACTGATCGATCATAACAATATACCCAACCTACATTAACTCAGCATAAGAATCAACTGCTTTCACTTGGAGTCAATAACAGAAATAATGAAACATCTGCAAGTAATTTGACATTAATCACAAACATAATAAGAATATCCCTGAAGTTTCATGACTAAGATCTGCAGCAACGTGCATGGAGAAACTGAAGCTAAAGATTCTACAAACTGAACGTCGCCTTTAAAGGCCACAAAAGGTTTTGGATGAGCCACCATCATCAAGAATTAGGCAAGTTGTTTTACTCCTCATGTGGTGAAAGTGTAATTTGTCCTTCAACTCTTTATTTTAATATTTATCATGTAGAAAAAAAAAATTACCGGTAGATTCACTGTATTAAGGAGCAAAATACATTAAACCTGATTAGTAAGAAAATTGGTCGAATGCAGATGACAGGTAACAAATCCAATAATTTAGAAACCCAATCAAAATATATTACCACAAGGGATATGGAAAGCTGTTTTACACAACTACATGTTGATGCCATCTTTATCATCTCAAAATGTTGCCGCATGACAAGCAAGGGATATGGAATGTTGTTTTACACAACTACATGTTGATGCCATCTTTATCATCTCAAAATGTTGCCATATGACAAGCAGTGATGACTTGTTTGGCTATGACAAGCACTAGCCCTTAAGGAAACTTTACCCAAATTGTACATATAGAAACCACCCTTTCAATCTTCCTCTACTAATCAAATTATCAAATGCTACAACCAACATATCTATCACATGCGAAACTCCTCCATTCCTATAAGAAATCGACACTGGAGACCAGAAAAAGAAAAGAGTGAATTGCTTTTTACCATCACATCTGAGGAAAGTTTGATGACATCCCTTGCTAAGTTGTCACTTTTGGCCCATACCACACAATTCCTACACTGGACCCTCTCAACCTGGAAAAAGTTTAGTTGACAATGGACAACCTTGAGGTAGGTAACTTGGAAAACCATGTCAACTGAAACTAAAATGATCCAATGAGACAGGTGATGCAAAGAAACTTACAACAGCAAGAACATCCTTTGCAAGACCTCTTTCATACGATGGAGGTCCGACTTTTACATCTAACACCACCTGCCTAACTGAACTTGATACCAACTGAAACATTAATCAAAACAGATGTTGGCTTGAGAAAAAGCACTGAAAAAAAAAAACTGCAGATGGAAGTCATCGATAGTAGCTCTTTGATCACACACACTCCTATAGAGAGGACGCCCTATTTTTTTTATTAAAGAGGGGGACATAGAGATAATTAAAGCAGATGTTCACAATTACCTTAAGAGCCTCTTCAATTGTAGGAATGTTTGCATCGTGGAGCTTTGCAGATTGATACATAGAACCGAGATGTTTTATCTACAATCACAAACTCAAAGTACATTCTCAATCGACATCATCACAATACCTAAATGCATAGCTTTATAGCTAAAATATGTAGATAAGCTAGTCCTGTAACAAAATCCTGGTAAGGAATTGCTTAATATGATTTACAAGAAAGAAAGTCACCTCTTTCAGGCTGAAGTGTCCAACCTTAGAAGTATTGTTTCCAGATAACCGCTGCAAATCCCTGCCTGTGTCATTTGAGAATCAAATCTACCAGCAGTTTCAAATAAAACTCTGAATATGGAATTTATTAGTCCAAAGGGACAAACTATTGGTATCTAATTCTAGTGGAAATAATGTGTTGATGATGTATCAAAAATTCAACAATTCCTCATCTAAGTTATGAGACAATGTGATTAAAGAAATTGATCCAACACTTTATGAAGGAACTATCATATAGAACAATAAGGGGCAGTTCATTGTAGATTCCATCTTTGAAAGTTAAAAGCAATTGTTATTGATTAAGAAAGTCAAATGATGTAAGATGACAATGAACAGCTATCGAAGTCTGAGAGCATTGCACCTATCATGGAGAGCAAGCAGAACTCCATCTGAAGAACGAGAAACATCAATCTCAATGCAGTCTACTTGAGAATTAAGAGCAGAGTGATATGCAGCTATCTGTAGTAAACAAGAGATTAGTTGTAAGACAGACTGGCCACTGAACAATCAGGAGTTTGGGAACAACTTCTTGCAGACAAGAAAGGTTAAACTAACTTGAATCCAAAAAGTTAAATTTTATGACAGGCGAACAAGCATTAGTTGTGCCTTATTTGGTATTCAATGGAAGTAAGATGGCAATCAGCAGATTAAGATCCTTAACGAGATAAGCATGGCTAAACAGATGAATTTAGATTCTATTTGAGTTGCTATGCTTCAGTCGCAACCAGTAAGTGGAACCGGAAAAGGGAAAGAAGAAGGATATGCGTACCGTGTTTGGAAACGCCAAAGTTGAGTCACCTCCATGTGCACATACAAGAGGAGGACTGTTTAGCCAACCACATTGAGTCTGCAGAGAGTAAGTAATTGAATGAAACCAACCACTATAGGAAGATGTCATTTCTCTATATCAATTCAGACAGTGAGCAAGTGTTTGAGATCCAGCACTTACAAGCTAGCTAAGCTAATTCAGTGCAACCAAACTAAATGGAGCAGTAGGAACTCAACTAGCCTCAGCATATCTAATTTTACACAAGAGAGAAACATAGAGACGTGTAAATGGAAGAGAGAGAGAGAGAGGGATTACGAGACGAAAGGTCTTGAGCTTGAAGATGAAGAAAATGGGAGGGACGAGAGCGATGAAGGCGAGGGTGATGAGAATGGTACGGAAGAGTCTCTTTGAAGAAAGCCTGTAGATAAATCCATGCCTCCTCCTCCTTCCCAATCTCGTTGATATCGCCATTCGATTTCTATTTCGATTTACCCAACAAACACAGCCCCCTCAAGACCAAGACGAACGAGTACCGGTAAATGGTTAATTACATAAACATCCCCACCCTTGCGTCTTTAAAAGGCCAATTATTGTCTTTTTCAACACTTCTTGTACTTCTTTGAATAGACAATTTTACCCCCTACGTAGAAGCTGACACGTGGCCGGAGCCAGCCCTATATATCATCGTCGTCTCTCCTTGGCTGGCTTTCCCTCCAAAAATATATCTGGATCTGAGAAATGGAGGACTACTTGCAGTACATGAAGACATTGCGCTCGCAAATGAACGGTGAGGATTCCGATCTCAATAATCGCCGTGGCTTCAATTTCGAGATTTGATTTTGGTCTTTTCAATTTTCCAACAGATGTGGAGGATCAAGCTACTAAGGTCTCAGTGGAGGAGCAGATGCAATTGACCACCATTCAAACCTTGGAGAATGATCTCAATTCCGGTAAAACTCTGCCTCTATTTTTATGCGTTTTCTCAACTTATCACTGCTAACCTAAAACAACTTCCATTAATGCAATTCAATTAATCCACCCAAGCTTAATTTGTTAACAATTTCGAGTCTACTATTCCTTCTACGGTAAGTGAATTTAAAGCTATTCATATGAACAAAATGCCTGTGGATGGGTTCTATGTTCATCCCATACTAAAATCTCGCTAAAATTGGTTATTAGTTACATGAGTTGTGCAATGTTGTTGTAGTTTGTGACTGAAATATATTTACGTTGCGCTCCGATGGATCTGTGTTCAACTTGTTTGAATCTTCTACTTGTCATACCCTTTGCATTGCCGAGCACTAGGCCTTGTGTTATGTCAATTTGGATGTCCCATTCATATAATTTTTCCTTTTGTTTTTCATGTAGTTTGTTTATTGATAATAATTTTTTGAATGTTTTGAGTTTCAACTCAAATGCAAATCTATGTCCTTATCTAATTTTTGCATACTAATGCTTCCTTTCTATGATCATCATTTTTCAACACTATTGAACCGTGTACTCATTATTGTTCCAGCAATAACCGAAACAAAACGATTCATGGAAGACATTGAACAGATGAACAAGGCTAAGGGTCAAATATGCTCACAGATTCTGGAAAGACAGAGAAAGATAGTTTCGTTGGAGTCTGATTCATCCAATCTTATCCAGGTAAACTCTGTATGTGTGTGATGGGGAGGGAGTGGGGGCAATATAAGTATAAGGTCTGTAAGGGTTAAAACTTGTTAGGATGGACTAATAATTAAAAGTCACCTTATAAGCTTATTACGTCTTTGAAAAAGAAATTATAATGGAACACCCCAGGCTTAAAATTGTACTTGAAAGCAAAATATTGAAACACAGACCTGCTTTGTGTTCCTTCTCATCAATTGTCTCACCATTTTCTCATGTCCAATAAAATTCCCATATGATACGTATCTTCTGATCGGGGATCTAGTTGCAAGTCAACACTTGGACTTTGATCATTTTTCTGCTTTAACTATATCAACAATCTATCAGTATTCCTTTCTTCTTTATGACATTCTGTAGCTTTGCTTATATTGTGTTTTTTTTTTTCTAAACCCTTTTAGATGAGCTTTATTTACTATACTATTCAACCATGCGTGGCTAACATGGTGTGAAAATGCCGAGTCTCTTACAATTCAACATTTTTCCAAATGTTTTTATGATGATATCTTGTCTCTTTTTTGGTTTGCACCTCTTCACATATGGCATCCAAGAGCCCAAGTTATCTGTGTATACCGACATAGCTTGCTTCATAGATGTTATTCTTTCAAATCTATAATGGAGTAGGTATTAAGGGCAGAGAGATGAGTTGCATCATGCATGTATTGATTATCCGTTCACTTGCCTGATTAATATTCTATGTAACAAGGAAATGAGCAAGTTCATTGATTCCTGTCTTGTTTTCTTCCCCTTTCCCCCAAAAAATTCTTCTAGACCTTGGAGCTTATTGAACAAGAAAGGATCAACTTGGCCGCCAAGCTTATTGAGAAGAGGTAACTCAATCTGCATGCTGAATTGATTGAGAACACTTAATATGAAAATATAACACTTGCCTTGGTTTTTGTAACAGCACTTACTACTCGAAAGTGTCAGGGGATATCAATGCCAAATTGCAGCAACACAAGGTTTGATTGTTGGAGCTCACCTCATAGATATTTGTCATATATGTTCATTATATTTATAGTTTCCTTTCTAATTTTCGGTCAGGATTGGATCTGTTGTCACCAGACTACTACAGAACTTGGAGAACCTGGAATGGTAAACCATTGGATTTTCTCTGTCTTCTTTATTTACATATGTGAGATAGCTTCTTTGTTACTGCTGGATGTCTTCCTCATTTGCTTTACCAGCTATTTTCTTTCACTAGGGAGGTTTTTTTCCTTGTACATTTAAAAGAAGGCCATGCATCTACAACATGTAGTGAGTTTTATTAAAGGTGAATCCCATTTTTTTTAATAAAAAACCCCTTGCATAAATCCTCAGACCTTGTCTAGGTAAATATCCTGGTTTGTGCAATACAGTGTGTCCTTCTGAAGATATAAAGCTCTTGTGTAGACCCAGAAACCATGTGATTGTTTTCAAGTTCTTTAGTTTATGTTTTCTGTTGCTTCGGCTTCAAAGGTTTGAAGTCATGCAGAAATTGGTTGTTTCATTTTCTTTGCAATCTATGCAGGTTAAGGATACAATTGCTGAGAAAAGAGTTGATATTCAAGGTGTGTATATCTAGCTTCTTAATGCAACTTTCTTAGTTTGGTGTCTCTATGATCAGATTCTGTTTTATATATATTGAAGTGATGAGCAAAAGTACATGTTATTTGTTTGCTAAAGATTAGATTATGCCTTGTAATTCTAAGCCCATGTGAATGCAAGCTGGTAATTCCAAAATCATTGTTCTTAAACTATTGTTCCTTCTGAAATCACTGTTTATGTCGCAATATCTTTGGACCTAAAGGAATGCTAAAACTGATGAGACTTGTTTGTGAGTGATTGGCAAATGCAAAATGATAATCCCATACTTGCGTAGCATGCAAGTTCAGGTTTATAAAACCAGCTGAACAAAATTAGGTATTGTTAAGGTTATTTGCATTAGTTGAACCAAGTAAACACTAATATAGGGGAAAGACATCCTCTATGTGATGCAAAAGGGGAAATTTTTATTTTTTAATAAGGATGAAGTCTTTGATGCGTAATTAATATATTAATTTTTTATTCTGAAATTCCTTGTAGGGAAGGCTAGCATTGGTGACCACCTCTGCATGGATGATCAGGTAAGAACCTAGTTCCATTGATCCTTCAGATATATGGAGTATATATATCCTTGAATTTATTTTTAAAATAACAGGGAAATGACGCAAGAAAGAACCTAACGACGATGGTTTACTCTGCTAAAGTCAAGCTTGATGAGATTTTACAAATGAAATCTGAACTTCTCGTGGAGAATTACAAGGTTGACTAGTATTAAATTCTTATTTTCCTCTAAAAGTATATATGCTAATTCTTTATATTGCATTGGTATAATAAACTGATAACTTGCCTTGTGAGGGTGTTTGTTCTAATTCACACATCCTGGAAAAAGTCTGTTTTCTTAAGGTAAATAAATTAAAGTGTCACATCTGTCGTAGATTTCAGTTTTACAACTCAACTTGTGATTTTTCTTAAAGCTTCTTTTCAGCTT
Source organism: Potentilla sterilis (assembly GCA_963682095.1). NCBI lineage: Eukaryota > Viridiplantae > Streptophyta > Magnoliopsida > Rosales > Rosaceae > Potentilla > Potentilla sterilis. The sequence goes on from OY821757.1 coordinate 56,144,680, forward strand.
TTCATTTGAACTTTTTCCCTTGAAACAGTATTCACTGACCTTAGTTGGCTAGATTTCCTACTTGCAAACAATATGTTTGTCTACACTCTTGCATAGGTGCTGTTTTCAGTAAATTTTGACACATACTCTAAAAGCAAAAAAGCAAACTTAACAGACAAAATAAACTTATTTAACTATTGGCTTCTAAATGTTAATATTCTCGTGTTGTTTTCTTATGCAAATTCAGACAAAGCAGGCCATTGAGCAAGTAAACTGCAGGGAAAATAATTTTAAGGTCAGTTGTTTGCTCAATAGAGGGTTAGTATAGTCAGATATATTGATACTATCAGACAAATAATCATAATATTAAAATTCTAAGCTAAACTTACTACCTAAGGTTAGCATCATAAGATTTCTGAGTTTAATGCCAACTCGTATCCTGAGTTTTACTGCCTAGAAATGTACAATTCTGTTGATTTGATACCACTAATTTAGTTTTCCATTTCCCTTTGTTTTTATTTTTTAATGGAAAATAAAGTGTTTTTCATTTCCCTTCTCGCTATGGGTTATTCCAGCCAGAGCTAAGAGCATTGGACATAAAGACCCTGGAGGATGAATACAATGCCCTTTTATCAGATAAAGCAGGTGAAGCTGAATATTTGAACTCTCTGCAGGACCAAATTGGGAAAATGAAGGTAAACTATATATCAGGTGCTTTGTTCAGGTGTTTAAAGATATATGGACTGTAGGAACCATATTGTCATTAGATGATATGGTCAAGGCTAGTTCTATGGTAGGGTTCTCACTGACAGACATAAAATAATTGAATTTATCTAGCAGATGCTGCATAGTTGATAGTTGCATTAAAGTTCCATGGCTATGAGGGTCGGTGCCTATTTCATGAAAACGAAGACTTAAGAGAACTGGAACCTTTCTTTTTCAGTGATGCTCTTCTTTTTTACAGGGCATATCTCATGTGCTTAAATGTGCTTGCGGAGAGGAATACAAAGTGGAACTGGACTCTTGTGTATGAAAACTGATTATAAGATGGGCGCGGATGAATTGGAGTAAGATGGGTGGCTCAGAAATGATAGCTTCTCTGGGCTAGAATACTTGGCTTGCTTTTCAGGTAACCATGCAAACAAAAGAAACAAAACTGCTAGTATAACTATAACTATCTGCAATAGGAACATATTGACATTACTTCAGTAGCTGGTACATGCAACTTGAATGTAATATGTGAAATTGTGAATAGATGTTGATTGAAGTTTGAACAGATTGCTGATGAAAAATCTCTAATATGCATGAAATGCCTTCACCTCCGAAGTATGAAGTGATTCCTGTTAGTTGTGATAAGTCTGCGCTAACCATTATGGAAATTGATGCTCCTATCAGTCCTATGTGACAGGCACTGTAGCCTGTAGCCACATATCTTCCATTTATTCAACACCTGGATATTGGTCTGATTTTTTTGTTTCCATGTACTAGGAAAGATTTATATTAACTACTCATATGGTTCTCACAAATGCATAATCCAACAACTGTAGGGTATGTTTCAATTTAAACAGCATTTCATTAACAGAAGCTCCTTATGTATTATACAGAAACAATATTATAAGATAGATGGAAAGAGAGATAAAGCTTCCGTTAGCTTTTGTATGTGTAGATGAAACTGTTTACAAGAAGTTGAGATGTATATTCTCTTATATGTAGCACTCAGTCTTGCTCGAGTTGTTGAAATATATTGCATATATAGTAAAGTAGAGATAAAGGCAAAACTAATGCCCCTTTATCCCAAGAGCTTCAAGAGTGGCTGAGATATCGTGGGGTTGATAGCTCTCTACAAGGGCAATGTTAGGGCTATCTTGTGGGACTATGTCGTCTCTTCTGAAACTATCTTCACTATGAAGAAGCTTCTCACTGCCATACTCAACAGATCCTCTTAAAACTAGTGTCTTATGGAGACCAGCGAGCAGGTCTTCATTATCTGTATCTCCTTTTTCCCCCACAAACAGAACCACTTTGGATAGATCAGTTCCCCACCTGACCGAAAGATATCTACATAATATGATAGAACAGTGATTTGTATCAGAAATACAAATTCTAGTAACTGTCAGCAGTATAGAGTTGCTATATACAGTAATTAAAGGGAAATCTAACCTCAGTGCTTGTACTCTTGATGCAAAGAGTGGTACAACATTCAACCTTAATGCTACACGAGTGTAGAAAAGGTTGCATCTGAAGGCTCGCATCCGCAGCCTTTGGCGCAGGTCATCGACTCGCCGAGTCTGCGATTGATACACCAGTCATTATCATAAGTTTATTGGTAGCAAGTTGAGGTCAGTCTCAATATACAGGATAGCAAGTTTCTCACCTTGGCTCCTGGTTTCACATTATAAGAGTAGCACCTTGAGCTACTTGACCCTCCATACTCCGTGATGTCATCCTCATCCCCGTTTTCTAAAATGGCCAGCCTTGGCACCATAGACCTCACATTCTCTCCAGGCCATCGGTACTCGATGTGCGTTTCAAAATCTGCATCAGCTGCCAAATCTCTCCATGGGTAATACATTTCACTCCCACTTTTGCAGACCACCGCATCAAATTCTTCTATGCTTACTTGGCACCCTATAAATGCCTTCACGGTCTCTTGTAAGCTAGAACCAGTTAACAATACGAAGCCTACACGACCCTGGCCAAATCCTAAGCTTGCTGCTTTCTTGACACTCGTTATAATCTCCTGAAACGTCTGAGTACCTTTTCCATTCTGATCATAACAATCCACGGCTATTACAAACAGCCTCTGCCTCCTACCAGGACAGTAAGTAGCAGCTGCATTGCTATTGGATGAAGCCATTCTGGTTATGGCTTCAATCAGTTCCCTCTGTCTAGTTGCTGCATCAAGCTCACTATTTTGCTTGAAATCTCCGTCTACAGAGAATCTCAAAGAAAGGTCATCCACGTCTTTCAAAGAGTCACTCATGGGTTCTTCAGGAATTGGTACGATTTGAAGGCGGGTGGTAGGGTGGCGGTTTCTGGAGTGTTCAACATGGGAGAGGTAGTTTCGGCAGTGTTCTGGCCACGAAAAGCGGTGGATGTTCTTTAGGCCATTCTTTCTGCATTCCGACCAGAGGTTTTTGTTTGCAACAAGCTTTAGTAGCGCATCTTCTATGGCCTTCTGGTCATGTGGGTCAACTAGGAGGCCATTGTTTAGTGCCTAGTAGTACATAGTTAGGTCACCATTAGTTCTGTAAGCATATATGGGTTAGGATAAATCACAAAGCATTCCTTGACGATGGAGTGTGGGACATGTATTGATTACCTTCAGAATGTCCACAGGTCCTCCGTTTCTGGTGGCGACCACTGGTAAACCATAAGCAGCTGCCTGAAACACAAGAATATACACAAACAAAAAGCGTATTGGGGTGGTGAGATTTGAGTCTATGATGACAGCATCACCAAGTTTCCACCGGTAGTCTGGAAAACTAACCTCTATAATAGTGAGACCAAAAGGTTCCACAAGAGCTGGGTTGATGAACACTCCCTTCAAAAGAAATCCCCAGAGAGTCGGGTTTAGAAATTTGGGTGTTGCAAAGAAAAGGGCTTGGAGGTAAATTATGCAAACTATGGAAGCAATATTTAGGGTCATGTAATCACTTGTCTTAGCACAGCATAACAGGTCAGTGGTCATGAGAACCATTCATTTGTTCACTCATCAGTCATCACACAATATGTACCTTTGTTTTTGCAGCTAGACGATATATGTCAGGGACATCTGATTGCTTGTGATGCTTAGGATAGGCAACTTGGCCATACAGATCATACTTGTCAATCATCGTGAGCACGGTTGTTAGAACAACTGAGCTACTATTTGACATTTCTTCAATGTCATCTCTGTTACCAAGTATCAGTGCCTGCATAGACAATGGTAAGTCATTTTTATCCTGTACGTTTTACTATTGTATGGGATTTCAGTTGTGAGGAACTGGTGTTAACTTTACCAGGTTGGCTAGCTCCCGTAGAGGTTGGCATTCCCCAAAGGCCTTCAGCAGTGTTGTAACATTTTTCTTCGGGTCAGGACGAGACAGTGCAAGTATAGTGGGCTTGTGAGGATTAGTGAAAAATCTCATTACCTGCATTGCATCACACATTATCAATGGCAAACAGATACCATTCTCATGCGACTGACCAAGTTCTGTTATGTAAAAGGATCTTTCTTTTATTTCACTTCACTCATTTCCTTTTGGCTCAATAGAAATACTATGTTGCAGATGGTATATTGTGTATATGAGTGCACAGTTACCAATTAGAGGCAATGGAAATGTGTACGGGGAAAATAGGTGGAGGAAGAATATGCAACCTCAGACCATATTGGAGGGAGATTCTTTTTGCTTTGAGCTCTGTCAGAACCAATCAGGGATTTGAGGTCTGCATCCCCTTCAGTATCTTGCACTGTAACATAGCTGAAGTCCATGCCTGGCGGTATAACCTTATTCACATAGAAATTTGTATTAGTATATCCAGGACTTTGGGAAAGAAAAGAAAGTCTCAAGGCATGATGTGTTAAGTCATTGAACTTCCACATACCACCATTCTTGGCATGTATCGTCCAAGGCAACTAACTCCCCGGCGTCGCCTAACCCTGAGCTTCCTCTCCAACTTTAGATCAAACCCATCATACAGTCCCCATTGCTCTTCAATCTCTTGCCTAGTGCTAGTCACCACCATTTCAGCAGCATCCAAACCCAGCTCCTCAGCCTCGATCCTCTTCATAATCTTGTAGGTTGCGTTGATGTCCTCCTTCGATAATCTCCCCTGTTTGAGCAGTTGTTCAAACTTGTTTCTTCCCAGGGAATGCCCCGTCAGCACCATTGGCACATTCAAGGCACCAGACAACTGAGCAGCCACCTCCCCTGCATCAGCATAGTGGCCGTGGATGACATAAGGCCATGTTGGTCTCCCACCGTTGACCTCTTCGCCTAGAGCTCTTGCCATGTTCACAATGTGGCCGAGAGCCCCATCAATAAATTCAGGTATGTGAGGCCATAGTGACTCTTTCGGTATGTACCTGCAGTGCAGCATATGTGCATCATCAGATGCATGCTCAGAGTAAGTACACATGATCTAGGCTTGAGAAGAAATTCCAGTTATCATTACTTGTCGCGAGGTCCGCATGGAAGACGGATAATGTACGCCCCACAGCTGCCGCTGCCGTCAGGTGGGCAAATGAGCATCTCATTAGGTTCACCGTAGCTGAAGTCTACCTCCGGTGAAGTGATTTGCCTTGTTAACAGATCAACTCTATAGACTCCTTTTGTATTGGCCAGAGCACGAGCAAGTTCCACTACATACTTGACCTGAAATCATACATATGATCAACTCCAAATCCCTTATTTATGAAACCTATGGCCCAACATGATTTTGTTGATTGATTATTACCTGACCACCTGTATCAGAATCTCTTCCCAGTTCCATGTTTTCTCCACGCACCAACCCATGCATACTACAGCATAAAAGATGACAGAGTGATCAAATTGTTCAAGAGTCACTAACTGTATGCTTTCTCTTGTTACTAACCTGATTAAGACAATGTAAAGATGCCTAGCCTTGTTGTCATCCTCAGACCACAATCGCATTTCCGAGTTGATTCTTGCCATTTCCTTGACAGGCGGTTCTATAAAATTAGTGTCGCCTTTTTCCTTCTCCCCTTCAGACAGCTCGGAAAGATCCTCCGCAGCGTCATGGCGGCCTTGCTCCCTCTCCAGACGGCGTTTTGCAAGTCTGCGAGCATCATCCCATGCTATCTGCAAATTTTTGTGAGAAACTTTGTTCTATTACTCTCTTCTTCTTCTTCTTCTTTCAAATTTAGGCTCGCTTTGCTTACACGTCATTCAGTAAGTAAATTTAGTGGTTTCATTTTCTATAGTAAATTTAGTCGAACTTGTTGGAAGGAATCAGAAACCTTTGCTATATAGGCCTATAGCCTTAACTTTATGCTTGCGATCGAACCAAATATGATTCTGGAACTTTGTGAGTCAGACTGACCTGTTTCTTCTTACGAGCGAGATGCCAGATTCGCCAGCACATATTCTCAAGCCTATTGCTGCGTTCACGGGTATTCCTCGTAGCTATTACCTGCAAGTGCAACCATCACACAGTTAAGTAGATGCTTTCGAGTTCAACCTAAACATCTCGTATATTGAGACTCATTTTCCTTAGAAAACTATGAGTAATTCCATCAAGCTCGAAATAGCCAAAAAAGCTCATAACCATCAGTGTAGGTAGTCAACTATCAATTTTAGTAGTCAAATTATTTTATACCGATGGTACTTACTTTCAATCAAGGATCAAACAGCAAATTATATTCAAGATTTTAAACTTTGATAAGTGAAACTTGCTAGTATTGATTTTAATTTCATGAATGTAACCCTAACTACTATTGGATCCAAGAAGATGGGAGCTAGCATATCTTTCTATATGTGCGGTCCCTCAAACCAAATTGTTATCATGAGGATGGGGTCTACATCCACAGAAGAATAATAACCACTATTTGAGCAAATATTCGCTCCAAACGTACACCTCTGGTTAGATTGATTGTGTTGCAGGACATGTGAGTTATGAGCTACTCTTGATCATAATAATAATGGACATGGTTAAAGCTAGCACGGGAGAGGCATGAGAGCTATTGGAATGCTTCAACTTGAGGAGCTTGATTGATATGAACTTAATAATCAATTGAAATTGCAGAGACAGATTGAAGAAGAAGATAACAGACAAGAGAAGAGAAGAGACCTTAACCCACGTCCTGTGGAGGTCGGACTCATCAAAGCTGTTAACCACTTCTTCTACGAAGTACTTTGTGGGACTAAACAACTTCTCCTCCTTGACTTGCTGTTCAAACTTGGCAATCTTCTGCTTCCCATCGTTCGATTTCCTTGTGTTTTTACTTCCTGCATCCAGAATCGCCTCCAGATAACCGTTTAACCAGTCGTTTCCCGCCATCTTAACTTGCTGTTGATTTCAAAGAGATTATTGATACATAAAGTGGAAGAATGAGGAGTTTGAAGCTCTCTGACTCTCTCTGCTAGCTTTGGTTTGTGAAAACAAGAGATGTATGAATGGCTTATATATCAGTTCATGTTACCAAAAAGAGACTGAGAAATAAGAATAATGCTTGTATGTAAAGTTTAATACTTGGCAGGAATCTTGTAACTCTAATTGGAAAAATAGAATACTTGAATAAATTGGAGAATATGTATAGTTTGATGCTGCTGTCTTTGAAATGGAAGAGATGGATAGAAAGAGAAGAGGTTTCAATGAAGCTAAGCTTCAAGTTTGAAACCAGCTTGTATGAATAAGCAAGGCTCTTTATAAAGGCTTCGCCTGTTTCAAAAATTCATGTCGACAACAAATTTGTGAATAAGGATATTGGGTGGTTTTGGTTCTCTCATTTCCTTGTAGAGCTGCATATCCTATTTTACACAAACATCCTCGTTCTTTTAGTATTCTCTAGTACTGCACACAAACAGTTACAATAAACTAGCTATAGCTAGCATAAGAGAATCCATTTAGAATTACAGAGAAACAGCAAGAGATTACCAAATTAAACTTCAGAACTAACCTTAATTTTTCTCTTAGTGTATTAGAATCTTATATTTGGGAGGATTCCCAGTTGGATCATCTTGATAAATTTGTATTAGAATTAGGCAAGGGCAACATTTTGGTGGTAAATGAGGGTGCTTTCGCCCTTCAAATGTAGTTTTGTAGTGTCGTGCATAATTTGCAATATGTTTGCATGACGACGAAGACACTCTCAATTAACCCTTTTGTCTCAATCTCGAAAAAAATGACAATTCTTTCCATTCTAGCTTGATGTATACGTATCATCACTGCCTTGTTTACTTAATAAACTAAGATTCGTGGAATGACAATGCTCAAGAATTATTAAGTTGGTTTAGCAAAAAGAATTGACATATGATATGAATTGATTGTCCACGAAAGAATCTTATACTCTACCCAAGTACTATCAATCTATGAGAATAATTTCAGAGATGTTGCTTCAATTCACTTTTATCATGCATGGTTCAGATGGATAATGACCACTTGCACAAAACAGGGTAAAAATTACCCATTTCAATGTTACATGCCCAATTGAATGAATCTTACTAAAAAGACTGCATTACCTTATGTTTTTATTCAACTACGTCTCTCTTCTTTTTTTCTTTCTCTCTGTTTTTTATCTCTCTCTCTCTGACGCCGCCGGCCTCCTTGACGAAGACGATGCCGCCGCACCAAAGCCTGAGATCTGAAACTGATCCACTTCGTCAACATTTCCGATCTCCATTGCGGTTTTCGCCGGAGAAGTGCGCAGTATCCTCTCTCCCTCTCTCTCTCTCTACTACCAAAACCTTGACTCTCTCTCTCTGACGCCGCCAGCCTCCTTGACGACGACGATGCCGCCGCAGACGCCGCACCAAAGCCCGAGATCTAAAACTGATCCTCTTCGTCAACATCTTCGATCTCCACTGCGGTTTTCATCGGAGAAGAGCGTAGGATCTGGTTTGCTTAACCATCGGTCACCATCACCACCTTCAAGCTTGTCTTCGTTGACCTGTGTTTAGTACACTCCCCTTGCATCTCCTCACGCTTTGCATAAGCTCTCACATGATTGCAAATTGTACGAACTAGAAAGGGTGATTGAAACTCAAGCTGCGAATTGTACTTGCTAAAGGTGGTGAAACTCAAGCTCGTCTTTTTTCGGCCAGTAACCTGATTACTGAGAGTCAGTAACTTGATTACTGGAATCTGTAAGTTGCTTACTGGGGGTCAGTAACCTGATTACTGACTCCTAGTAACATGATTACTGAGGGTTAGTAACATGCTTACTAGAATCTGTAAGTTGCTTACTGGGGGTCAGTAACCTGATTACTGAGGGTCAGTAACATGCTTACTGGAATCTGTAAGTGCTTATTGGGGGTCAGTAACCTGATTACTGAGAGTCAGTAACATGCTTAAAATCAGAGTCAGTAATTTAATATTGGAAAAAAAAAATTCCAGCGAAAAAATTTGGTGACCGGAATCCAGCGACCGGAGTCCCATGACTGGAATCCGGCGCCGGCCATCAGCACGTAATAATTCAAAAGGGAATCTATTAGATAAGGCAGAAGGGCAAAAAAGAAAGACATAATATTAAAATTGTACTAGGATTGAAAAAAAATGTTCAAATGGGCAATATGAGTGGTTACCTTATGTTTAATAAGGGAAGAAACTAAGATGGTCATTGGAATGGGTAATGAGGTGGTCAAATTAGTACTAAATGAACATTTTCTATTATTATTTATTCTAGTAACTAATTAAGCTAACTGCTAGCTTTTCATGCATCTATCATTCTATCTATATGTGTTTTGAAGCTGAGAGATGAAAGTAGGCTCCGAGTTTTTTTTTGAATCAGTTGACAAAGATTTATTAGAAAAAAGTTTAAACTGTACAATATTCAGTTGTTATCACAGCCTCAAGAAAAAAAAGAGTAGCAAAATAAAATTCATCCCTAGCCAAGTTGCTAGCATGCACTGCCAATAGATGCGCAGCCTTGTTACCCTGATGTCGAGTGTGGGTCACCATCCAAGAACCTTGAGATTGAAGTTGGACATTTAAATCATCATATATCCGACCCAAAAACGAAGTATTAGCAACATCTGATACCTCCAACTGGCGTTTAACCTCTGACTCATCTGTCTCCAAAATTACGGAGCAAAACCTTGATCCAAAGCAAATAAAATAGCCTTACTATATGCTAAGAGCTCAGCATGCTCTGCCGACACGAGACTCTGTAAAGGTCCCACTCCTCCAGCTAACATTTTGCCAGAATGGTTCTGAATAATAAAACCCCATCCACGTTTCCGACTAGTCTAATGATCAGAGTTGTGTTATGTGAAGTGTTCCTAAACTTGTTTTGGTTTATTAAAAAAAGTCGATCAGAGTTGTGTTATGTGTAGATGAATAACACCTTTTCAATATTCTACCAAATTGCTGGCCTGGATGTATGAGTTGATGATGACTGAATCGAAGTAGGTATTATTGTCGAGTAGGCATCAGATACCTTAAAAGGCAAAGGCAATCGCCCCCAAATTGTAATAGTTGTACGTACCAAAATAAAAAAAAAGGAAAATGTCAATTTAGTATAAAAAAGACCCCTTCATTACCCATTTCAATGACCATCTTATTTTTCTCCCTTATTCAACATAAGGTAACAACTCTATTGCCCATTTGAACAAATCTTTTTCAATTCTAGTACAAATTTAATTTTTTTTTTTCCTTTTTTGTCATTCTGTCTTATCTAATATATTTTTGAATTATAATGTGCTGAGAAAGTGTAAGATAAAAAAACGAACTTTGCCTAAATATCACTCAACTCCTCCGGCCTCCCATGGCCGGTCACCGGAGTCGCCGGATTCCGGGCACCAAATTTTTTTTTCGCCGGAATTTTTTTTTTCGTCAGATTTTTTTTTTTTTTTTTTATAATCAGGTTATTGGACGATGGTTACTGACCCTCAGTAAATAATTTACAGATTACGGATTTCCAGTAATTAAGTTACTGATCCATAGTAATCAAGTTACTTACCCCCAGTAATCGATTACTGACCCCCCAGTAATCAGGATACAGATTTCATATTTTCCAGTAATCATGTTACTGACCCCCAATAATCGATTATTGACCCCCAGTAATCAGGTTACTGGAGTTACTGATTCATAGTAATCAAGTTACTTACTCCCAGTAATCGATTACTGACCCCCAGTAATCTATTACTTACCCCCAGTAATCAGGTTACAGATTTCATATTTTCCAGTAATCATGTTACTGACTCCCAATAATCGATTATTGACCCCCAGTAATCGATTACTGTCCCCCAGTAATAGTATTCCAATTTCGATCAAAATCCTAATGTTGGAGGAGGAGGAGGACCCGCCGTCAATAGTATTACTGACCCCCAGTAATCGATTTCTTAGTGCTTCAACAGAGATCCAAGAGGAAGATTGCGGGTCAGGGACTCATATAGGATCTTGTGGATGGCGGATCACAAGGGGTCGGAGGAGGCGTGTGAGGGCTTAGAGGAGACGAGAGAGGTGATGCTGGCAGAGGAGGAGCAAGAGGCGGTGAGGGTGGTGGCTTCAGAGCTGGAGCTTGTGCTGCGTTTGGATTCGGTGGCCGCAGTTGTGGTTGTGGAGGTGAAGCTTATGCTCTGGAGATCGTCGGCTAGAGAGAGAGAGAGAGAGAGAGAGAGAAGATATTAGGGTTTAGTATAGGGTATTTATGTATTTTTAATAAGATTCATTGGAGTGGGTATGTAACATTGGAATGGTCAAGTTTTAACTCTTTTTTGTGCAAATAATCTTTTTCCCATAAAAAAAAGGTTATCAAAATTTTCATAGTGTTTTGAAATATTAAAATTATAAATGAAATACGCTGCGCATTTCTGGAAAGATAGTGAAAGAAAAGAGAAGTTAAAAAAGAAAGGAAAGGAAAGAAAAGGAAATGAAGGAGTGTGGAAAGAGGTGTAGTGTATGAAGAGGGGAGTTGGGAAAGTAGACACGAGAATGATAACGAGATGATGCAAGAAGTGGCAGGCAAAGAATGAAGAAGAGCATATATGGAGAGGGAAGGATATGGGGCTGAAAACAGAAAGGCAAAAATGCCATTGAAATTGGATATTTGAAGGAATATCCAACTTGATTAGGAGTCTATCATATATTTCTGGCCATCCAATTCTTCCTATCTTGAATTCCAAACCTGAACGATGGAGCTCCCATATATGACACACATGTAATCTAAGCCACTAGTGCACTTATTTGACATTACAGCCACTTAAATATATAAACAGGCCGGCTTCAAAACCTTGAATACATATACATATGCTTTGTGTATGCTATGGATTTGTCCACTACTGTGCATGCCTTTGATATTTATGAAATGAACATCTAGGCCATTCACTCTAAATATGCTTCTGATCGATATAGATAGTGATCTATTTAGTTTGATTAGCGCGAGAATGAGAAGGAACGTTTTCATCAACCTGAAATATAGTTAGAAGCAAAAGAATATCGATGAGTATGGAAAAAACTGTGCTGGGGAGAGCTAACCCTCGTATACAGAGATCTTCAGACTCAAGGGATTAGTCTTCACCCCAATCGGGGTGGGAGATACACTGCCACGAGCAACAAAAAAAGAATATCGATGAGTAATACATAACTGACAGGTTTAGGGATGAGGCTAGCCAACCCTGGATGGGATGAGTAGATGGATGGGTTCCAATATTCCAATTTTTCTAAATCCGATGGGACGTTACAGAATTGTAGGTTCGGAGATAATGAAGCTCCATCGATCGTACGTAAAGAAAATACTATATGAAATATGAAAAAGATGATCGATCAGATATTTATTGCGACATCTGGAACTCTACTCTGTAATTGAAAGCTACTGCATGTAGTCTGTTTAGTAGTGTTGTTATAATCTAGATAGGTACAAATAAGTAGGATCTTTTGCGGCCTTGGACATATATGGACGTGTTTATGACTAGGATTCATTCTGTTAATACAAATATATATATTGAGATTGCAAAGCTCGATCGATCTTTTGTGGGTGAGAGGCGCGCGGCAAATCGATCGGCAAGCACAGTGTCGATGGCTGGCTCGATGCTGCTTCGATGGGTGGAGCAGCCACAACTAGTATTAAGCGACCTTTTCTCTCTAAATTAATAAGAGTGTATAGCTACAACTCTGATCTCATCATGCATGCAAAGTTGCAAACCCTCTTACATACTGCACCAAGTTATGCCAACAACCACTTACTTTGTTTGTTTAAGACTTGCACGACAATGCCTGCAGGCCCTTTAACTACACGAATGCTTCAAATTCCTTCGACAATCCTTCTTAAGATACCCTTTCGGATTAGGAATTACTATCAACAAAGGGTCATTGCATTTTCCAAGCACACAGCTAATAAGGCTCATCATGCCACTTTGGAATCATCTCTTATGACAACCTATTTCTTGTTTGCCAATGTGTTTTACTAAAAATTGATTTGTGACTTAAGCAATACAACAGTGAAGGAAACGTAGTACGGGAGAGCTGTGATAGTATCACAATTAGTAAACTAAAGGAAGTAAAAACAATTTTGCCCAAGCAGCAAGTAAACTTGAACAGTATTACAGATTGGAAGAGTCGAGTGCAATATACTTGAGATGCAAAGAAAAATTTACATACCACTCTGTCATTACAGCAATTTGTAGCAACAATTGCATGCCTCATATTCAACAAATGTGTCAACAAACTATCAAAATGAACAAGTTTTTTACAGTAGAGTAGCTCAGTAAAGTGAACCTTAAACTTCATAACCATTCCACTGAAGGAGCAAAATTTGTCAAGGCTAGGTCTTAACCTCTTTCAAGCTGAAGTGGAAGCAGAACAGGTAAACATAAAGAAGCAAAGAACCAAAAAGGAAGAAGGAATGTTTGGCACAATTATGAGCAGCCAAAAGCCTTTCCATGAAATCATAGCTGCTGATCAAGAACAGGGTCCCTAGGAGATCTTGGAGACAGATATCCAGAAACACCTGAAAGGCTGCGTGTCAACCAGGAAGTGCTGCGGGTCAACCATCCAGTTTCTGCTTCTTCTTCCACTTGAAGCATGCTCTTCCTTTCTTCTTCCACCAGTATCTCCAACCACCTCTTGGCCATACAGAGCTTGACTGCTTCTACACCTTGTTGAACTATGTCAGGCGGTGGAAACACAAGAGGGTTTCCATCCAAGTTGAGTTTGGTCAAATTGTCAAGGCGGCCAAATGTTACTGGCAGATCGTGAATCTGATTGTTGCTGAGATCAAGTTCTTTGAGGTTGGTTAGATCACCAAAAGTATCAGGTAGCTCAGTCAGGTCAGTAAAGTTGCTGGCAAGGTTCAGAGTTTGTAGATTGGTCAATCGGCCAAAAGACAGTGGAAGGCCCCGAAGCTCATTAAAGTGAGCATCCAAAGAGCGCAAAGACCTCAGCTCACAAACAGAAGTAGGAAGGGAACGGATTTTGTTTAATTGTATGGAAAGCTTCTGTAGATTGACCAACTCATAACCAATGTTGGTTGGCAAGTATGCGAGGTTGTTGAAACTCACATCCAACTCCACCAATGACCTAAAGTTTTGCAAAAACCAATTAATCCTTTTCTTATTCCATCACATTTCATTTATTCAATTAAGACATTTCTGACTCAGTACTCAATCAATCTTATTGTAATGAATCAGAAAATAAACACTAATCCATACAGAGTCACATTTCATTTATGCAATTAAGACATTTCACACTCTGAACTCAATCACTCCTATAGTAATGATTCAGAATATAAACACTAAACCACAGAAGCTTTCCAGAATTGAGAAATTTACCTGCATTGACAGATAGAGTCAGGAAGAGCAGCGAGCTTGTTGCCGGAGACACTGAGAAGCTTCAGATTTTGCAGCAGGCCAATGTTGTCAGGGAGTGACTCCAACAGATTGGAAGACAAGTTTAGCTCTTGAAGCTTCTCCAATCCACATATTGTATCAGGAATTACCTGTTCAAAAACCAAATCCTTCTTGATTCATAATCTATAAATCTATAATCGCATCTTTAAATCATAACAGCACTAAATCAATCAATCAATCAATCAATAGTGATAAAGTAACTAACTAATTCGATTTCATGACAGATGACGAAACTAACTAACTAAATCGATCAATCATGATAGGCTAACTAACTACATCAATTTCTGTGGAAGAAATCAAAGAAAGAAAGAAAGAAAGAAAGAAAACCTTGAGGTCATTGCTGGAAAGATCAAGTTGTAGCAAACCGGTGATCCTGCCAAAGGCGTCCGGCAGGGAGCGCAAGCGGCGGCCGGAGAGGTTGACGCGGTCGAGCGCGGCACCGGAGGCCTGGTTCAGAATGCCGGAGACCTCCTCACTGACTTGGTCGGAGACCGGCGGAGCCGCCTCCTCTTGGATGAGTCCGTCCTCGGCGGAGCGGTAAATCTTGTTGAGGCGGTCCTCGGCGTCCTTGAGAAGCTTGTGGTAGGACTCGTGGAGATCGTCGAGCTGGAGAATGGCCTTACAGTCTTGCCTGTCTTTGTCGGCGGCGTCGCGGCATTGTTGCTCGCGCTCGGCGAGGTGGGCCCGCCACTGGAAGCGGTCGACGTCGGAGGGGCGAGGGGAGAGGACGAGGTCCTCGAGCTTCTTGGAGAGAGTGGAGTCGATGTGAGCGAGCTTGGCCTTGGCGGTGTCGACGGCTTCGTGATCGGGGCGGGGGCCGAGGGCGGCGAGGAGTGAGCGGGTCTGGGCGACGTCGGAGACTGCGCGGGTCATGGCGGCGATGAGTTTGGGATCGGACAAGTGGGGCATTTGGTCGAGGAGGAGGCCTGAGGCTGAGGAGGGTTTGCCGTCGTCGATTTGGATTGAGTAGAGGCCTGACACGTGTGGTGTGGAGGCGGTGGAGGAGTCGAGAATGGGAAGGCGGTCCATGATGAAGGACAAGATCGGAAATTTAATCGGATCCATATTCTGCAGTAAGTGTTGTAATTGGTTTGGGGAAATAAAGCTAAGGGCGTTGATATCAGTATGGATATATATCGATGACGGATTTGTCCGAATTGACGAGGTCCTTTTCACTCTTCTTTCTTTCCTTCCGGAGAGTGCGAGAAAAAAAGACTGCTTCCTCCCTTGCGTCCTGCCACGTCGGAATAGTTTAAGGTATCAAATTAATAGACCAGAAACTAAATATGGACTGTTTTAATTTATAATTGGAAAATCACATTTCTAATTGTCTAAATAATCTATTCATGTATAGAGAGTGGGTGAAACAAAATAAAAACCTTAACTTGTGCTCAACGTAGTAGTCCTTTAAGAATGCTTCCTTGATTTGACTGAAATAACTAATACTTTAGTATAATGTTCTAGTTCAGTAGTTCCTTCAATCTCTTATATACTAATATATATAAAGTGATGGAAAAGAATGTATCTATATTTTGGGTTTCGTAGTAGACTAGTAGGTAGCACTAGCATTTCAAATTACTTAGATATTGGCTCCAGGTTCCAAAGTTTTTTTTTATTTTTTTGAAACGGGTTGGAACGGCTACTCCCCTACTGCCCGACTCTTCTTCAAGTACCTCCAACTCAAAAACACATGCCCTATCTTCCATAACAACATTGTGTATCAGGTTACACAGTTCTATGGTGTGTCAATATAGCGATACAATGTAAGGCTATTGGGATACAATGAAGTAAGCCAATATTCTCATACTTGAAGTTTAAAAATTGACAATGCAACTACCTCCAATTGAACTAGAATTGAGTGTGACCTAAAAGGATGTCTGCGTCAAGCTAAAACAAACTAAGGATGCTAAACTCGTCTGCGATCAGATCAACTAGTGTTGATGGGTTTACAAATCAACTGCTCAGCCAAGAGTATGATCAGTTTTTGCTAACACAGAAGCGACAAAATTTCGCTCACGTTTGATATCTGTGAAAGAACCAACTCCGAGCATGGCAGCTACATGCTTGATGTCATGAAACATGGTACTAAGTATCCTAGGCAGGGAAAGTAACCATTGAGACAATCAATTAACAGCATTGAATCTCCTTCAACAGCAGAGTTTAGATAACCATGGATCCAGCCTGTTAAAAGACCTGCATGAAGAGCTGAAGCTTCAGTAGTTAAAACATCAGAGGCTGCAATCCGTATAATAGAAGAGCTAGAATAGGGGAACCAACACATTTCTATGTGTTTCTTTTTAATCCTTTGTATCAAATGCAAGAACCATATAAATATCGTTTGTAGCTAATGTATGTGTCTGACGAGTAGCCTAAGCACATCTTCAATAATAACCCTACAAGAAACGTTAGTAGGATATGAAGTAGGGATCGTTCTAGCCGGGGATTAAGGGTACCTGAAATATTCAAAGGTTAGACACATATTCATAAACATATATACATATTTACACGTTTTTTTCATATTGGGAGATTGAAATTGATTTTTACTTCCTATGAATTTAAAAGACAACCTAAATTAATATATACAAGTGATCGACATCTCTACACAACACTTAGAACAAAAACACTCAAGAACATGTAACAATCGCATACAAGAAATCAAGGCAACAAGTTCGACACTTCCTAGACTCTACTCAATTCTGATTTCAATGAGGGCCTATCGGTTATCTAATCGTTACTAGACTTCTCAAGTATTTTAGAAAACACAATCGTCGAATCCTAAAATTATACTAATTATATTTGAAAACACAATCGTCGAAGTCAAACACAAGAAGTAATTATGTACGAAAGTCTTAAATCGGAAACATGTGCAAGGTATGGCGTCACTCATCCTATTAGCATGCAAGTTTCTATGAATTATACCAACCCTTTATAAAACAGCTTAGAATGAGTTTACAATCGCCTAACTCGATCCTAAATTATTTTTGTAGATGAAATCGCAACCTACACAAGAGCCATGGCCGTGGCTTCATGTAAACCTTGATTTTTATGCACGAATCCATGAAACTAATCAAGTAAAACCAAGTACAATGAACGAACATGCTACTGCCCTAGATCTAGACATACAAGTTATTACATGAAAAAGTTTGTAAAATCGTTTTCATAGAAGACAATAAAAAATCCGAAATATATGTTTAGAATTACAAAACCAAAGTCTAAAACCATAAAACATTACAAACACAAAGTCATGCAAAACTATAGAAAAACACATAGCTATGAGAAAGATGGAGGTACGGATTTACAAAGGGAAGAAGGTGGTTCGGCTATGCTATTTTCTACATAGGATTATAGTGAGAACTTTGGTAGAGCTTTAACTTGTATATGTGTATGAGAGGTGATATTCTTTCTGTATGAAATCCGTGCCTTTATATAGAGGAGAGGCTGGAAAAGTCGGCAGAAATCCTTGTTCAAAACCGGCAAGGAAACCTTGTTGTATCCGGTTTTGATCTTCCTTCCTCTCCTTGTTCTTCTAGACTTTTCTGCCGATTTTCTTCATGGATCACAACTTCATGGACTCTTTGATGGACTCAGCTCGTTCCTTGATGGATAATAGTCTACAAATGCAGCTGCAAGCTTCCCTAGTTGAGCCAGGAACATCTTCTTCTAGAACTGGCAACTTCACTCCTTTTCCTGCTAGGACTAGGGAACTTTTTATTTCCTTATTTTGTACTAACTCTCCTAATCTTCATTTAGCTCAGCAAATCTCTATTGATGCATTTGGACACGACTTTGGTGCAGAAACACAGAAATTCTTCTCGGCAGGCAGTATGTTTCTCTTCTCGGCAGACTTGACCTTCTTGTGTTGTAGCTGGCATAACTTCCTCCAGAAAATAGCTATGGATGCGATTCAAAATGTTCTGGAAACTAGACTTCCAGGGCTTTCTTTTCATATATGGTTCGTATTCTAGTTCATATTGAGCCGTTCTGAAGAAATTGTGGAAGTTGGATGATGTGCCTAGGAAATTACTGGAACTAGCTGCATTGCGGCAGAATTTTCCTTGCAAGTCCTGACAGCTTCTTTTGCTCCGATTGTAATAACTCCTTCCATTGCTCAATCATCAACAAGTCTACTGCATATAAGAGAAGAAAAATTCATCAAAAACAAAGTAGAAGCTTTACAGAATCAACGAAACATTTAAAGGCTCCTAGCTTGAGTAGATTTCAGCTTTTGACAAATTTCTGCCATTTTCTCTATACTTGGCACGTTTTCAATATAACTCTACCAAAGACTCATGACTCTACTAAACGACTCGATTCTACACAAATAAGGGTTAAAGCAAAGTATAAATGAGGGTAAAACATATTAAGAACGTCGTATTTTATGCTCCTATCAGTATCTAAGTGTCTTCATCAACTGCAAAACCTCAGGGAGCTCAATAGTGATGAATGTGGAGTACAACCAGCTTGATCTACTGCTTAGAAAAACTGGATTTCCTGACGGTGATGTCAATGTGACACCGATTATTCTTCTCTCCTTGGGAATATCAATCAAGTAATCTTCTCACCTCGCCTCTACCCTTTTTGTTTCGTTTTTCTTTAAATAGGCCCTTTCATGTAACCATCAATGGTTTTATGAAATCTTATTTTATGTCGATGGAGTTTAAAGATAAGGGTTCATATAGAGATAATTCATACGATTACCAAGTTTCATATTTGACTGCAATTTCCCTAGAGTTTTTGAAAGACATGTTGCATAACTGAATCATCACATAGAACATAAACACATAAACACATGACTAAACAGACACAGATACAGAACATATTTCCTAGTGAGGCTATGATAGTTATCTGAATAGGAGAGAGATGATTTCGACATCCTAGCAGTTGCAGTTGAAGCAAAACAAGAACAGAACACGAGCAAAACTTTCTGCACTTTGACACTAAAACGGAGACTAAAACCCAATATAATCGTGTTGAGAGCATGCGCTTCTCCTTTTTATATATTGGCAGTCACTGACAAGTCCAATTACACAACATAACATATAAATTTATCTGTTTGTGTGATTTTCATATCATACAACAGTTAGTTATCACGTTATCTAAACAGCTGTGTGATTTGCAAAACATACAAGATAAATATTTCCTTTTTATTGAGTTGTCTAGTTTAGACAGCAAATCTGGTTTTCTTTTTATTCACTTGTCCAATTTAGACAGCATATTTAAGCATTTGGGGCTATTGTTTTGATATAGCATTTAGTTATATTGCACAACACATGATTTTGTAAGTTCCATAAAGGCACAGACTAATACATATATACATGTGTGGAAAGAAAAAGAAATCATGTACATCTACATATCTATCTAAAGGAAAGAAGGGATCGATATTCTGCCAGAGCCCAAATTGGGTAGATATTTCTGTATGCTGCATAGTGTAACATGCCATTAACATTGAAAAGCCCCATCATTTCCTGTCAAGAGGATAAAGAGAGGAAAGATTAGTAAAATGTGATAGTATCCTTGTTGCACAAACAACAAACAAAACACAGAATGATACCTGTTGGGGGAAATCTCCATTTTCAAGTTGAGAATTAATCAAAAGCTTTGCAGCTCTGTGAATGGGAGTAAGGTCTATGTCCGCCTATTACCAACAAAATGAAAGAAAAAAAAATATATATATATATATATATGTCAACTTAGGGGGAATTGGCTAGCGCATAGATATAAGTAAATACAAACCTGTCCACCATGAATTAATCCCATTAATCCCATTGCTGTCTGCACCAAGTTCGATTTGCCTCCTTCAAGAGGTGTATAGATCTGCAGAATAACCAAATCCAGAAACTGATTCTACTTTACTTGAAGGCAGATTCAACACCTAGCTGAAAAATTGAATATTGGCCCTCCAATGACATAATGCTATGCATACTATGGGAATAGGCCAATAACCCCCACATATTCATGTAAAGGGTGGACGAAAAAGAAAGAAAAAAAAAACCTTGTTTCTACTAGAAGCATAGCTCTCTCCCCAACCACCATCATCTGTCTGTATTTTGAGTAAAAATTCAACACCTAGGCGAATTGCCTCACAATTTTGGTAAGTCCTGCTAGCAGCCTTCAACCCCCAAATTGCAAACAATGTTCCATAGATGAAGCAAACTCCCCATTTTCCATACCTATGTGATAGCATTGGCACTAGTCAATTTACAATACTTCTTTTCATTTTCTTTCTTTAAATAATGTATGACTATAATTCTATAAACATTGTTAAACAGTAACAAGTGTGATTCTGTGGTCCACTATTGTACCGACATTGTTTCAAGTTAAGCACTCGTAATGTGCTGAGTTTCAATCATAAAAAGTCTCGATACAATTAGTTTTTATTTATTTATTTATTTATTTCGACAAGTCGATACAATTAGGTATGATGCACCCATTTATAAGCTATATTATATTTTTCAGTTTTCTAATAAAAATATAAATAAAAAGGAAAGCAAATTACCATGAGCCGTCAGGTGCTTGCATGTCTTCAAGGTACCATGCTGCACGTCTCATGAAATCATCGATATGTTTCTTTCTATGCTCGGGGTATAACTTCCTGAATGAAGCTAATGCTTGAATTGAAGATGAAGTGCACTCAACATACCTGCATAACTCTTGGTTTAGGATTTCAACAATATTTATGTCTCTATATATATATATTCATAGAATGAATTGATGAGAGAAAAAGTTTTACTCGTATTCTATGACGACTTCCTCAAAAATTCTATTAGATTGAACCACTGTTGTAGGGAAATTAAACATACAATGCATGTCAGTGTAATGACACACAACAAAATCTCATAACTTTTATTTTTTTTGTAAATATATATATGTACAGCCTCCTTGCAATGAGAGATCTCTCATTTTGGTCATTTTGAGGGATCAATCATTTAACCTACTTTTCGATCACATATTACCATATCCACCATTCAACTTTCATATTTATATGAGTAGATTATATCTGAAAATTTCATCTCATTTGATAATCATTAGAGCATTCAAAATTGTAATTTACAAGTAAAAACATGAACGGTTCAGGTTCGACAGATTTGATACATCCATTGATTTAATCTAGTTGGATACCTTAACGATCACCATTTTGGTTAAAAATTTACATGAATGATCTACACATATAAACCTAGTAATTGAACGATGGAGATGTAAAAATGTAATCAACAAGTTGGCATAATAATTAATCTCTTAAAATAAACAAAATAAAGAATCCCTTAGTGGAAGAGCCCTTTATACATGTATAGCTTGGTTTACCTCCAACCATCGTGGAGCGTTGGAGCTCTTGTTGGCAGCCAGGCTGATACCCCTCCATTTGTATTCTAATTCAAAGCATAAGAGAAAGAACAATAATGATGAAAACCATCCATTGACGCTTTTGTACCTTCCTTTCTTATCAAGATTTTTGAACCGAAAATAATGAGAGAGATGTACAACACTTTATGAAGTATGAGTCTTTTTCATGCCTAAGTGCACACATCAAGGACTTTTTATCAGTTTTATTCAGAACGAACCTTCGTTTTAAAATTAACGTGCGAAGTTTGTTTTTTGACACACTTTTCGGTCATATTTTCACATCTCCACCGTTCAGATGTTAGAACCTAATGTATGGATCATCTCTGCAAAATTCATCCAACTTGATAATCGTTTGGCCTTTCGTTATGGTGATTTACACGAACAGTTCATGTTGAACAAATTCGGTTTGTTCATTGATTTAATATAGTTTCGATACAATAACGGTAACCAAATTAGATGAAATTTTACATGAATGATTTATACATTATGTTCTAACATCTGAACGGTGGAGATGTGAAACTATGGCCGAAAAGTATGCCAAAAACTGAACTTCGCACGTTTATTCAGAGCAAATGTTCGCTATGGATAGGGACTATATATATAGAATTTTTTTCAGGTGCGGACGTCCGCACCGTGCGGATGCGGCGTTTCCGGCCACCTCCGGCGCGTTCCTCCTCCCGCGACCCACTGGGCTTTGGTCGCCCCCTCCTAGCGCTTCTTTCTGTGCCGGCCGGACCTCCATCGCTGGCCGGAGCCGGCCGGAATTTGGAAAATTCAATGTTTCTTGAAGTTTCTGGAATTTTCCAGATTCCGGCCGGCTCCGGCCGGCGATGGAGGGCCGGCCGGTACAAAAAAGAGCGCCGGGAGAGGGCGACCAAAGCCCAATGGGTCGCGGGAGGAGGAACGCGTCGGAGGTGGCCGGAAACGGCGAATCCGCACGGTGCGGACGTCCGCACCTGAGAAGCACTGTATATATATATATATATACACACACACACACACACACACATTATGTTCTAATATCTGAACGGTGGAGATGTGAAACTATGACCGAAAAGTGTGTCAAAAACTGAACTTCGCACGTTCATTTCAGAGCGAAGGTTCGCTGTGGATAGGGATATATATATATATATATATATATATATATATATATATATATATATATATATATATATATATATCAGGCCCGGCCTTGGGCTCAAGCTGATAAAGCTTTTGCTTTGGGCCCCCAATTTTAAGGGCCCCAATTTCATGATACATGTATATATATGCTGGTCTGATATACACAGTAAAAAAAAAATTGGGCAGTCGTTTCGGTGCAGTTCCGCTCTTCGTCTCTTCCAGTCTCCCAATTCTGATTTCTGAATTTTTCATCTTGATTCAAATCTTTTCCAGATTTGG
Organism: Potentilla sterilis; assembly: GCA_963682095.1. Taxonomy (NCBI): domain Eukaryota; kingdom Viridiplantae; phylum Streptophyta; class Magnoliopsida; order Rosales; family Rosaceae; genus Potentilla; species Potentilla sterilis. The sequence continues at coordinate 56,167,908 of OY821757.1, forward strand.
GCTGCAAAAAACAGGTGAGTATCTTGACTATTTTTGCCAACTTTTTGATTACAAGAGAGTTTGGGGCTTTGGGCACCTTCAGTAACTTCATGTCTTGATTGTCTTCATCTGATATTCTGAATTTATGATGCAAATTGTTGAATATTGGGCATTGCAGGGTGCTAATTGCTATATGGCTCCAATTAGGAAGTATCCTTCCGGGGCTAAAAAAGAAAAGAGATTCAGAGGAGGGAGGCACTAAAGAAGGTTCAAGCCAGAACTATTCGACCTATAAGTAATTTTTATAAGTCAATTAATGAACAAGCACAAGCTTCTACAGATGAGAATGATAACGCAGAAGCAAGTCAAGGTTTGAATAAGGAACCATGTTTGAGTGAGGAACAAGATTTGAATGAGAAACAAGAGGAAGATGATCAACAAGATTTGAATGAGGAACAAGGGGAAGAACCACATGTGCCAGTTATCGTCTGCAAATGAAGATTTTGGGCTTTTATTCAAGTTGGAGAAGTTGAAGTCTGCAGATGATGAAACATTGATGAACTTTTGTATGAATCTTGAAAAATTGTTCAAGGATGGTGATGAATCTGATATTATTGGGGGTGAACTATTTGAGGAGTTGAGCTATTTGAAAGAATTTATACCAAAAGAAGCACGAAGAGCAGTTGATGTGTTGAGCTATTTAAAGCAAATGGATGGTTGCTACCCAAATGCTTGGATTGCTTACAAACTTTTGTTAACTATACCTGTTACTGTTGCATGTGCTGAGAGAAGTTTTTCGAAGTTAAAGTTGATCAAATCTTATCTTCAATCAACTATGTCACAAGAAAGGCTAAACGGTTTGGCTATGTTATCGATTGAAAAAGAGTTGGCAGAAAAGCTTGAGTTTTCGTGCTTAATTGACACTTTTGCTTCCAGGAATGCAAGAAGGGCAGTTTTTGAGTAACAGGTATTGATATTTGTAATTTTCATACTTATTTTTCAAACATTATAGCATTTTATTATTATTGAAAGTTTTATTGCTGACATACTTACTTTTAAAGTTAAAATTTATGTAAATATACTTTTTAACAGGGCTTCAATTTTTCTCTTCGCTTCGAGCCCCGAAAATCTCAGGGCCGGCCCTGATATATATATGTGTGTGTGTGCGCGCGCGTGTATATGGGCATATAGGCTTTAACACTATATCTCTTAGAGGGAAACAGCAGTTTGTGATCGAGGTCTACTTGTTAGAGAGACTCGTAGATAATGCATTTTAGTCCTCACCTGTAGATAAAGTATGACATTGACAGCATCAAACATGCGCTCAGGTTCAATTTGTTCACCCACGATTTGTGTTGGCATCGTTGATAACAATAGGCAACACTGTGACATAACACATAACCAGTAATCAGTATCATTGTTATGGACAAGGCTCAGTCCTCAAATCCAGAAAAACATAGGAGAGAAAAGTCACCTTCAAAGCCTCTGCAGTACAATCAGAAACTTGCCATCCATGATCTCGGTCAGAGAAAGTCCAAGCACCTTTAGAAATGTGACGAAAATGGGCTACGAAGTCACCAGAAGGATTATCCCTAACCTATAGTGTCACAAGCGAATAAATATTTTAGGCCTCACGAGTGTAGAATAAGAAAATATAGACTTGATGCTCAAAGTCTCAAAGTAAGAACAAAACAAAAAGTCGACTCATGAAGCATGGAAACCTGAGATTTGTTTAGGAACTCATGTGCTTTCTTAAGTACAGAGCCGAGTTCATCAGTGAGATTTCCAGCAAGTAAAGCTTGAACAGAGAGACTTGCATCCCACGTCTGGCTACCGAAACTCTACGCACATATAAAGTATGACGATTAGTATGGTCTTTAGTGGCCCAAATAGCACTTCTAACAAATTAAGAACTTCAAATGAAACTTGAGTTTAAAGCTGTGCAGAAAATAATTATGTAGACCTGCAGAGTTATTCCATCTTCTGCAACCCATATGTAATCTGCAACTCTTGCAAGATGCTTCTTAAAGGATTCTCCATTTGGATCTTCAACCCAGCAAGCAAGCATCATTAATGGCTGCCAAAAACAGTTCATGTACGTCATATTATAAATAAATAAAATGGCACAGTTTCTCCCAACTTTTCCTCAATAGTTAAAATTTGATTACCTTTTCCCCAGCTCCAATTGTTATGTATCTACTATTCTCATCTTCATAATGAATGTGTTGAATAGTTTCTCGAAGTGCCTTCTCTCTCAACGTTTTGAAGGGCCAGCACGAAAGAAGAGGCTCATAAACAGTGTTAAGAGTATCCGACATCAAACGCTGTAACTTGCCATGGGGATAGTAGTTATCTTCCTGTATTAGCAAAACAGATGAGCATTCATCAGAATTTGGTACCCCTGATATGTGAGCTTATATTGAATCTCATACCCAACTATCAAATATTTGGATTTGCATGCCTTAAATTTCATTCCTTAAACATTTTGATATCTTGACCATTGTTAGTATATGCCTTGAACTAGTCATCTGGTGGCGCTGACAGAGGCAGGGATCTCGAGATAAATAAACTGCTTTCTTTTGCCCGTGGACGTAGCCAACACATCGTTGGTGAACCACGTAATTCTGTGTTCTTTCTTACATTCGTTACAACAAATTGGTATCAGAGCTTCAGGCTAGGTCTGAATTCTGGTAAGAAAAAATGTCTAGTTTAAACGTGAAGATTGATAAATTCACGGGGAGAAACAGTTTCAGTTTATGGCAGATCAAGATGCGAGCCTTGTTAAAACAACAAGGGATGTGGGCGCCGCTTGTGAAGAAGTCGGTGGATCCAGAAGACGTTGAGATGGCCATTCTGGAGGAGAAGGCACACTCGTCAATCTTGTTGTGTCTTGCAGATGATATCATCACCGAGGTCGCAGAGGAGGAAACTGCGGCTGGTTTGTGGTTGAAGCTTGAGAGTCTATACATGACGAAGTCTTTAACCAACAAGTTGCTTCTAAAGCGACGTCTGTTCAGTCTGCGAATGGAAGAAGGTACGACTCTAAGAGATCATTTAGATCAGTTAAACACAATTCTATTAGAGTTGCGTAACATTGATGTTAAACTTGATGATGAGGATGCTGCCTTAATTCTGTTGGTATCTCTCCCTTTGTCGTATGAGAATTTTGTGGATTCTCTTATTGGTGGGAGAGATACTCTGACCCTGGAAGAGGTTAGATCATCTCTTCATACTAGAGAGATGCGTCATAAGGCGACCGGTACAAGTTCAGACAGTCAGGCTGTTGGTTTGGTAGCCAGTGGAAGTATGGGACAGGGAAACTCGGGGAGGAAGAAGAAATTCAAGAAACCAGTTTCAAAGGGTTCCAAGTCTAATGACGTCTGTAACTATTGTAAAGAGAAGGGACATTGGAAAAGCGAATGTCCAAAGAAGAAGAAGCAGCATGAAAAAGCTTCTGGTACTGCTGCTGTAGCAGATGATGACACCGATTCTGAAGAGGGATATGCCCTAGCTGTAGATGCAGACACATATCACAGGGATGTATGGATTTTAGACACTGGGGCGTCTCATCACATATGTCCACGCAGGGAGTGGTTTTCAACCTATGAACAGATAGATGGAGGCAATATCTCTATGGCTGACAGTTCTCCACGAAAGGTGGTTGGAATAGGCTCAATCAAAATAAGAACACATGACTGTAAATTATGTACATTGAATGATGTTAGGCATGCTCCACACATGACGAAGAATCTGATCTCTTTGGGTCTACTAGACAGTAAAGGGTTCAGGTACAATGGTGAAGGTGGAGTTCTGAAAGTCTACAAGGGTTCTAATGTGGTTCTAAAAGGTTTCCAGCGGAGTACTTTGTATATTTTGTAAGGTTCTACACTGTCAGGTTCTGCTGCTGTTGCATCATCAGATGTTCACAAGGATGATATGACCAAGATATGACACATGAGGCTCGGTCATATGAGTGAAAGAGGGATGCAAACACTGTCAAAGCGAGATCTTCTTGGTGGCCACAAGATAAAGCATCTTGGTTTCTGTGAACACTGTATTTTCGAGAAGCTACATCACAGCAAGTTTCCTAAAGCAATTCATAGAACTAAAGGCACGCTTGATTATATTCATTCTGATTGTTGGGGTCCTTCTCGTGTTGATTCTTTGGGAGGTCACATATATTTTGTGTCTATGATTGATGACTACTCAAGAATGACTTGGGTGTTCGTGATGAAGCATAAAAGTGACGCTTTCAAGAACTTCAAGCAGTGGAAGGCATTAGTTGAAAATCAAACAGGGAAGAAGATCAAGCGGCTGCGAACTGATAATGGTCTGGAATTTTGTTCTGCTGAATTTGATGAGTTCTGCAAGTCTGAAGGTATTGCGAGGCATCACACAGTCTGGAATACACCACAGCAAAATGGTGTAGCAGAACGTATGAATCAGACACTTCTGGAGAGAGCTAGGTGCATGCTCTCTAATGTTGGATTAGAAAGAAAGTTCTGGGCAGAAGCGGTGACTACTGCATGTTATCTGATAAATCGTGGACCTCACACATGTATACATCTCAAAACACCTCATGAGATGTGGTCTGGTAAGTCTGCTGATTACTCCAATCTGAGGTTTTTGGGTGTACTGCTTATTATCATGTAAGTGAGGGTAAGTTAGAACCAAGAGCTAAAAAAGGTGTGTTTGTAGGCTATGGGGATGGGGTTAAAGGTTTTAGAATCTGGTCTCCATCTGAAAAGAGGGTTATACTTAGTAGAAACGTAGTGTTTGATGAAAATTCTATGTTTAACCCTACTGTGAAGTCTACTATTGTATCAGAAAAGTGTAGTGTTGAGAGACAGGTGGAGCAACAAATCACTCAAGATGAGAGTGAACCACAAGAAGAAGATCAACACTTACATTCAGAAACAGAACCAATGGCAGTTAATCAGCATAGTTTGGCTCATGAGCGACCTAGGAGAGCAAATTTTGGGCAGCCCCCCACAAGGTATGGTTTTGAGGACAAGGTGGCTTATGCACTTCAAGTTGCTAAAGAGGTGGATCCCTATGAGCCATCCACCTACAAGGAAGCAGTTACATGTACAGAGTCTACCCAATGGCTTGCTGCAATGGGAGATGAGATGGAGTCACTTCACAAGAATCAGACTTGGGAATTGGCTAAACGACCTCAGGGGAGAAAGATCATCACTTGTAAATGGGTTTTCAAGAAGAAAGAAGGGTTGTCACCTGCTGAGAGCATTAAGTATAAAGCTCGGGTAGTTGCAAGAGGGTTCCATCAGAAAGAGGGAGTAGACTACAATGAGATTTTCTCACCTGTGGTCAGACATACTTCTATCAGGGTGCTACTAGCCATAGTTGCACATCAGAATCTGGAGCTTGAACAACTAGATGTGAAGACAACTTTTCTACATGGAGAGTTGGAAGAGGAGATATACATGACTCAGCCAGATGGTTTCCAAGTTCCTGGGAAAAGAAGACTATGTTTGCAAGTTGAAGAAGTCCTTGTATGGACTAAAGCAGTCTCCTAGACAGTGGTACAAGAGGTTTGATAGCTATATGATAGAGATAGGCTACATCAGGAGTCCGTATGATTGTTGTGTCTATTACAACAAGGTAACAAATGGTTCCCTCATTTATCTAGTCCTGTATGTAGATGACATGTTGATAGCTGCAGATAACAAGCCTGATATCCAGAAGTTGAATGGTCTTCTCAGTGCAGAGTTTGAGATGAAGGATTTGGGAGCAGCCAGAAAAATTCTGGGAATGGAGATTTACAGAGATAGAAGTCAGAAGAAGCTTTTCTTATCACAGAAAGGTTACATCCAGAAGATATTGTCCAGGTTTGGTATGTCTACTTCAAGATCAATAGATACTCCAAGTGCTGCAAATATTCATTTGTCTACTGCGTTTGCACCCAAATCTGCTGAGGAGGAGTACATGTCTCGAGTTCCTTATGCTAGTGCAGTAGGAAGCTTGATGTATGCTATGGTTTGCACTATGCCTGATCTTGCACATGCTGTTAGTGTTGTCAGCAGGTTTATGGGTGAACCTGGAAAGGAGCATTGGCAAGCTGTGAAGAGAATTTTCCGGTACCTCAAAGGTACGTCTGATGTTGGTCTCATTTATGGAGGTGATACAACGTGTTTAGTAACAGGCTATTCAGATAGTGATTATGCTGGAGATGTTGATACCAGGAGATCTATGACTGGTTATGTTTTCACTCTTGGTTGCTCTGTTGTTAGTTGGAAAGCTACTTTGCAGCCTACAGTGACTTTGTCTACAACTGAAGCAGAGTACATGGCTTTGACAGCAGCTGCAAAGGAGGGAATATGGTTGAAGGGACTAGTCAGTAGTCTTGGTCTACATCATGATCAGACTATTGTATATTGTGACACTTTGAGTGCAATATGTTTAGCAAAGGATCAGGTTCATCATGAGAGGACTAAACACATTGATGTCAGGTATCATTTTCTGAGAAGTGAGAGCAGAATTAAGGTGAAGAAAGTGGGTACTGCTGATAACCCCGCTGATATGTTGATGAGCCACGTAATTCTGTGTTCTTTCTTACATTCGTTACAACAACCATGATACCGTTAATGTTCAAGGACATTTTTATAACTAAAGTGAAATAAAATTAAAGAAAATTAAAGCATGTAAATGCAAAAATTTGATTGTTTGGTATGAAAAATGAAAATAGCTTCTAGTTCGATCGGGAGGTATTTAGTACTTAGTTACTTTAATCCATGAATGAAATGTACAAGATGCACACCTTTGCACAGAGATGGCATACTTTGCCCCATTGAATCTCATTGTATGACTGATTGTACATTTCTTCTCTCAGTTGTAGAATGAGAGGTGTGAGGGGCCAACAAATCTTTTGCCGAACAGGTACGACATAGGCAAGTATGTGAAGCGGAAGTAGCAGTTCATTTGTGCTGAGCATACAGAAGCTAGAGTTAGAAAGCTACCTACAGACATAAAACTAAATGTATGTTTCAACAAGGACTAATGATATCATCTCCTTCCAAGTCTATGAATAAGTTAATTCACTGCAAGTCAAGTCACAGTTTTTCCCTCAACGTCGAGACAGCCGGAGAGTTCAATTTCAAGCAGTTATCTAACTGGATATATATTCTATCATGCATCAAATGAATGAACTTATATATATACCGAGTCAAAGAAATTGAACAAACCTGGATGTAAAGGGAACAAAGACGGGAAAATCCAATACTCTGGGGGAATAGGGATGCATCCCTCCCACTCATACACACCGAGAAACTACAGTAGAAGAAAAGCTAATCAATTAATCATGTAGAGAGACTGCAATATGTCCGGTTTAAAGTTACAAATTAATGAAGAAAATAATTGTTTTAAGCAGATCGATGACCCTGCTTGTGAGAACAGGATACTAAACTGTACTGGCTTGCAAAAATTTCATACCGCCATGTAAATCTTTCCCCAGGATGATGAATGTGTTGCACCACCATGATCAAGAATCCACTTGCGTGCTCTTGCACAAGCGTTGTTTATACCTCCATCGGGTCCTTCTCCAAGTAGACGCATGCAAATGTAGTTAAGAATTGTACAAAACATCATACTGGGAGCCTGTATGTGTAATCCCCAACCACCATCCTCATTCTGCAATTTACAAAAAGCTCTTAAGCTATAAATATACGATATAGAAAAATGATAAATATATAGAAACGTAAACAAACTTAAATATTGTTCATGTCACAAGACATTGTGAGTGAGTTCTGTGTACTTTAATTACCTGATGACAGTGTATATACCTAAGCATTTCCTTATAATGCTCTGCAGAGAACATCTTACTAATATGCCCCGTAATATAGAGCGAGATGACCTGCATTTTCATACAAATAAGAAATTATAAGGTGAAATTTTGTTGTCTAATCTAGCTAATTACTTCAAACCCCAGCAGATGTATCAGCTGTCAGTTGTTTCGTCTTTAGCATGCTTTGCACTACTAGCTATCCCATCTCATTGTTAGGCGCTTCACTATTGATTGAACTTTCTGGTTTACCAATTAGAGGCAGAACTGCGTTTAGCTTGAGATTTGTACATTGAGGAATTTGATCAAGCAGGTTATAGGGGGGAATTGCATTGCATACTGACCATGGTAGGTGTTCGTGTCGGATTTGGTATCCGGCGAACGGTCAACACGTGTTGTGGCGGACGTCGATGTCTGTCCTGTTGTGATATGTGCGAGCGTGTCAATACCTTTGGGTTAGGTATAACCTTGATGCGGACGACATCTGGCGAGCGTATTACTCCGGCGAGCGTGTCGGTCTGCTCCCAACTCCTGACTTCTTAATCAAACGACTGTTACGCGGGCGTTGACAAAGCCGGCGTAAGAGGTTCGAACAAGACCTAATAAAAGAGTATTAGGATTTCTTTCTCAACCTATTGCAGATCGAGTAATCTTACTTTGATCCAGAGATGCAAAGCAGAGCTATAATTCAAGACCGCGGGAAACGATCCTTTTCCAACCTAAGATAGATTGGTCTGGTGTTTTTGTTACCTGCGTAACGACTCGATGTGCTACGGCATAGCGACTGACTCTTGGTGCTTCAACGAACACGAACACGAGGCGAACGAGCGACTGTGTACGTATGGCGGCGAGGTGCGGCTCTGTACGTATGGCGGCTGGAAGCCACTGCGATGTGCGGATGTGCTGGAAGCGGTAGGTCTTAGCGACTCTCGACACGAGTGCAAGACACCTGTCAAAAACCGTGCAGGGATACAGCGACCGGTGGCGGGCGTAAGGTTGCAGGGAAGTTTGGACGGTGGTTGTTTGCAGTTTGTGGAGGCTGTGCGCGTAAGAATGCTCCGGAGAGACTTTGCAAGGTTTGCGATGAGCAAAAGCTTGTGTTTGTTTGATTGATCGGGGATCCCCTTTATGTTGCACATGAGTCCTTTATATAGACGATGCCAAACCCTAATACTTGCGTATCAAGTATCATAATGGATTCGGATTTAGAGATTGATCAGGATTCATTAATCATAAACCAACCTTAATTTGGATTCCTAAAGGAACCCCAAATCCTTCCCAGAAAAGGAAAAGATTAAATGTGTTTCAGATTATCCTTCATTAGATAAGATCATGGGCCTCGATTTATAGCCTCGGCCCAAATGCTAGTTTCGGCCCAAACATTGCCCCCCATCCTTTGAAATTGAAGAATCTGGTGAAATTGATGAAGGTTAGAAAGCCCAACCCAAACGACCACTTTAAAATTTTTGAAGCAACGCGTCGTTCCCTCTTCTCCACATAACTTTACCAAATCGAGCCGGAAGTACTATTCACAAAAACCCTCAAACGACCTAAACCCTACCGATTCGATTCCAAGAACCCACTTCGGATTCTACAAAACCTAGATTGAAAACCCAAAATTCATACCTTCAACCTCCATTTCTTCAAACCCTCAGATACTATGGCCAACGCAATCACCTACTCTCAAGCCGTCGAGGCGAAAGAAACCCTCGCCTCTTCCATGACTGCAGTAGGAAGAGGCTACCAAACTTCGCTCATCGCACCGGACGACTTCGGCCGTGCTGGACTGGGTCCACGACAACCAGGATTAGGCCCGGCATCAATCTATGCCTTTCTCAATAGGGTACGTCCTCCTCCCGTGATGTTTCAGGAAGAAACCATCGCATTTGGAGATTGGCAGACTTCGAACCACCAGGAAGTTCCGATGACCTCCTCTTCGTGGCCGCTGCCGACCTCACCCATGATAGACTGGTATCATGAAAGGGAGAGACGTGATGGAAGCAGATGGAAGGCGGCGGGAATTGACGAAGCCCTAAAAATCAGCTTTGCGCTCAACCCGAAGGGAGGAAACCGCTGTGCCATAATGCCCCTTGTAAGTTTCTGGAACCCATCCGCCAATGCCTTCGAATTCAAATTTGGGTTTGCTAGTATCACCCTGCTAGATATGTATGCTGGCTTGGGTTTTCCCCTTGGTGAAAAACCCTTTGATGCCAATGATTATCCTGAGGAGATTGTCCCCTCAATTCAGTTTCCAGAACCCGCCAATAGGAGTTTCTCAAACTGGATAAACATCTTCAAAACCCATGCATATGATATTGGTGGAATAGCCTTTTTAGACTTTTGGCTAAATAAGTGTGTTTTGCTCGACTACCGGCAAGATGACCAAGACCTATAGAAGGATGGCAGAGGTCTTGTATGCTAGGAAAGAGATTGGCCTTGGCCAAATAGTATTAGCTCATTTGTATAGATGCGTGCATACCCTGTCCCTTTCACCTCTGAATTCCAAAGTCTCTGGTCTGCTGTGGATTCTGGACATCTGGGTCCAAATGTATTATCCCAGAATAGCATCCTTTGACCGTATTGACCATGAAGAAAACCGGGTATTGGGCTTGGCGTTTGCAGGATGCAAACCTAATTTCAATCAAGGCTATGCCGTCTGCCTAGATATTATTTTTTATACGGATGCACAAGGTTTTTACTCGGAGGCTCGAGGCCTCATCCAGAGTGTGCACCCCAGGGCACTTAAAGATGGCTTCTTGCCCTCTACCAAACAAGGCAGAGCAGGCAGTTAGTTATTTCGGCAGTGCATATCCATGGCGGATCTCCCCCTCCTGTCTTCTGACAAAGGAGAGCAGGGCGTGGAAGTTTATGCTCCTCAGCTGTTCGCCAGGCAGCTTGGTCTGACTCAAGTCTTGCCATACCCGCCAGTCTTCAGCCTGAACATGTTCTCAGCCTGGCGGCCAAGTAAGAATACTCCTGCCGGTGAAGACTCCAACATTGCATCCGCCTTGAGACTCGCTGACTATCCCAACTTGGATCGATGTGAAGCTGTGGAGCTCTCGCAAGAAGTCAGCGACGATCACCAAACCTGGTGGCTCCAACTTAGAGGAGACTTTTTTAATAAAGATTCCCTCCACTACTTCAGAACCATTTTCGGATCAAAGCGAAAGTACCTGACCGAGGAGGATCACAAAGTGCTGGATGGAGGTCTTCTCTATCCTAAATTTGACTGGGTAAACACTACTTTGAATATCTACCTCTGATAGATTAATAAGAGAAAAACTACTAACTGATTTTCTCGTTCATAGGACTCTGGGAAACAGGGGAAAAGCCAAGGGAAAAGAAAAGCCTCTCAAGACCCGGCGAGCACACCTGCCCAAAAGAAAGCAAGAGCCGCAGAAGTTGCTGAAGAGTCAGATCCTGAGGACCATGTACCAGTAAGTTATTCCCCCTCGCTTCCTCTGCACAACTAAACCATTGTTTCTACGCAACAAGCTAACTTGCCAAATCTGATGTAGTTGATAAATTTCCTTCCACAGGGGCTAATTCCAAGGTGGTGGAGCGCAGCTAGAACTCCTGTAGCCCCGGTGATTGACCTGTCTTTAGGTGAGTCCTCCGAATCATCTCACAGTTCATCCTCTTCCGAAGAAACTGATTTTGACCTTCTCCTACGCAATACTACCCCTCAACAATTTTCGGATCTTTTCCAAGGATGGCTTGACAGAAAAATCCTAGCTCTCTTTGCAGATCCGCCACCACCATCGATCGAGGAAATAGTCTCTACACCACCTGCTGAGCTGGCGGACAGCGGGTCAACCCCTGCCTTGGTCATCACATCATCCGCCAGCGATCCAGAAGTTCAAATAAACCAAGGAGCGAGTGAAGTCCTTCAGAGCCAGGAGGCGACTACCTTGGAAGGAGACCGAGAGGCTCCCCCCTCTCCCGCTAGGATCGACCCAGAAGCTGGCGAGCGCCAAGCTCGAGATCTCTCTACAGGCCAACCTTCTGACCAAGAGCAACCTTTGGATGAGGGAGCGTCAGGTGCCTTGCCGGAGACAATAGAGGTACCTATTAGCATTCCTCAAATATAAAATGTATATGTTACGTTAAACTTTGAAACTTAAACTCTCTTCATTCCTTATGTCTGTTCAGGTGGAAGAAGAGATTGTTGGCATGGGCCAAGATGAAGGGATCCCTTGCGAGCGTACGCCAACTACTGTGGCGAGTGCTCCAAGTTCACAGATTGGGGCATCCTCTGTCCGGGCTTCAACTCCCTCACCTCTGGAGATGAGCATAGTTCTTCCCTCTGCTATGGAAGACCCGCTCCGAAGACTCCCCACACCCAAGAAAGAAATCCCTGAGGTGCAAGAAGCATGGAGATTTGTTGGACGCCTAGGAGAAACGGATCTATTGGATGCTGCGGTAGGGTCCAAGCTTCACTCTTCAATTCAAATATTGCAAGTGTATTCTGACCGCCTGCCCGCCACGACTCGAGCCGAGATTCAAGATCACTTGACCAGCCTTCCCAATCTCCTACAATGTCTTCAAGAGTCGCAAGCCACGATCTCTTCCCAGCGAGCCAAGACTCAAGATGCCACCAATACCCTGGCCAAAGCCATAGACTCCTATTCTGCCTCAGTCATCACTATGAGTGAAGAGCACAAAAGCGAACTTGCACGCCTGAAGAAGGAAAAAGAGATTATTGAACAGAAGATCACCAGCATCGAGGCACAGCAGGCAGAGCATCTTCAGCATGCAGTTGAGCAAAGGAAAACCCTGGCTGCCCTCCAAAATGAAGCTCAGCAGAATCTGGCAAAGGAAGAAGATCTCGCTGAAAACATGGAGTATGTGCGCGCCAAGATATGTAGAATAGGAATGAGTCTAGTAGAACTCAAAGCCAGGCGCCATCACTGAATGGGCATGTGTATAAACTTCTTTTATTCTAGCTTTATGAACTGAAAAACTGGCCCAAGTTGTTCCGTGCTTTTCAAAAGCCCAAATGTGATTTTAAACCGCGTTGTTAATCAAGGCATGGTCAACATCGATTTTCAACCAACAAACTGCAGATATTAACTTTCAGGGATTCGATATTCAAACCTCTTATCGTTCTAAGAGCAAACGGTTGGGCGTGATAACTACACAATAAATTCGACCGAATCTCGTGATTATCCAAACCAATCTCAACCGCTGGATCACCTCACCCGCCTGCTATAAAAAGGGAACCCTCGTGTTAGGGTAGATCACAAGTTCCATTCTCTCAAAACCATACCATGATCTCTTCCCTGTTTATTTCAAAGCCCTTATGGCTCCCACAGTTGTTTCCCCCAGATCACGTTCAGATGTTCTTATGAGCACCCCTGAGTCGTGTAATCCGGTATTATGTTAGCCCTAAGTCGCATAATCTGGTATTATGCTTTTGGAATCTGAGATGTGAAAAGGGTTGGCCAGAGTTGGGCCAAAACCATGACATCTTCCAAAAATATAATACTGGATAGCGACTTAGGCATCCTCTGTCACCCTTGCAATCGTGCAGCCTCAACCGTTCCAACGCTTGCTGCTTAGAATAGAGAAGGACATGTGGTTCTTCTGTTCTTCCCTTAGCAAGCTGGCCTGTTTATCTGCCGAAGGTCATTCTGGAAAGTTGGCGGATGAGGATTGTTGTTCAAGGATCTTGGAAGAAAAAGGGCTGACAAAAAGGGCGATCAAAGAAGGAAATTCTAGATTTGGCGAGTCAAGGAGATGAACCTGACTCGAGGCCACATGTTTGTCGGAAAAATTTAAAGAATTCTTGTAGAATTTCAAACCCTTCTTGTAACCGATCAAAGCCCCTTAGTATAGACATGGTTTCAGAGCTAGTTAATAGCTCTTCACAATGTAACTTTTATACTTAGTAAAAGCTTTGACCGCAAAGTCTAAGAATGAAACTGAACTCAGAAAAACGTATTATTGTCTTCCTTCTTGAAATCGAATGTTTATTGTATTACTAGAAACACAAAAGTAAAAATAGGACCACATGTATTGATCCTAGGCTCGAACCCGCAATCAACAAACGTCTATGAAACTCTTTCAGTTTCAGAAAAAAATTGCAAAAATTCCGGATGAATGGTTAAAACGCTTCAGTCTTCTCGCTTCTGCTCTCTGGCAGACGGCTTGCACTGATGTTGCCCTATATTGCCCCCCAGTTTTCATTGGCTGAAGCGAGTAATGGAAGGGAAGCCAAGAAAATTAAGTCTGGTTGCCCCACCCCACCCCCCCCCCCCCCCCAAGCGAATAAGTGTATTAAAGACCAGGGTGCCCCCCAGTCTCAACCATGGCGAGCGGCTCCTCGTACTCCCAAACGCTAGGGAAATATTTCTTGAGATGGCGGCCATTAATAGGATTTGTGTGGACTTCGCCATCTATGTCTCTGAGTTGATAAGCACATTTGCCAATGATTCGGTGAATGACAAAAGGACCCTCCCATTTGGGAGACCATTTACCACGGCCTGTATCGCGTTCGCCAAAGGGAAGTATGACTTTCCAAACGAGATCGCCCTCGCCATAGGACTTACCCTTGGTTCGTTTGTCATAAGCTCTGGTGACCTTCTTCTTTTCCATGATAATATTATCCAGAGCCTCCAAACGTCTATCATCAAGGTCTTCATGCTCCTGGAACATAGCTTGGACATAGTCATCACCAATGAGCTGATGTTGCACTTGGACTCGAAGGGATTGCACATTAATCTCCAAAGGTAAGACTGCATCATGGCCATATGCCCCCCTCGAAGGGACAGCATACGGTGTAGTTCCTGTAGGAGTTCTTCTGGATGTCCGATATGCCCACAGAGTGTTGTCTAATTCAGCATGCCATGTTCTCGGATTATCCTCTAACATGCGCTTGATAATGGAGATGATCACCTTGTTGCTAGCCTCTGCCTGGCCATTGGATTGAGCATAGTATGGGGAAGAATGAAGGAATTGAATTCCATAGCCCTGTAAAAACTCTTGAGTCTTCTCGGCCATAAAAGCTGCCCTCCTGTCCGTCACCAAACATTTAGGAATACCATATCTACATATAATATTCTGAAAGACAAATCGGATGACTGTTGCGGCGTCACAATTCCGGACAGGTACTGCTTCAACCCATTTAGTAAAGAAATCTGTACCAATTAACAGATACTTGTGTTGGAGGGAAGAATTAGGATGTATTTCTCCAACGAAATCCAGTGCCCAACCTCTGGCGGGCCAAGGCTTGATAATAGGTTGCATAGGGATGTTGGGAATTCTTTGGACTGGCCCATGAACTTGACAATCGATGCAACCTTGTGTGAAACTAATATAGTCTTTAAGAATAGATGGTCAATAGTATCTGTATCGACGAATAAGCCACCTCATCTTTGGTCCGCTCTGATGCGAACCACACACGCCAAGGTGTACCTCTCGCATAAGCCTCTTGGCTTTTGTCCCATAGACACACCGAAGGTCAATGCTGTCTTCACCTCTGCGAAGTAACTCGTCCCCCTTAAGTAAGTAATTAGTAGCCAAGTACCTAATCCGTCTTTCGGACGGTGCATAAGGGTTTTGTAAATATTGGATGATTGGTTGTCGCCAATCTGTATCGATTGGCTCCACTGTAGCAACCAACCACTCGCCGTGTTCCTCTCTGTGAATGGCAAAAGATGGTAAAGTTCTGCGTTCCACCTTCAAGATCCTTTCCGTAGCGCCAAAAGGTAGGCGAATACCTGTTGCCAATTGTGCTAGCTCATTCGCAGCAAAGTTCTTCTCGCGAGGGACATAATCAAGCACCACATCGGCGAATTGCTCAAGCAATTCTGATGCGCGTTCCCAATAATGCACTAGGTGGAAAGAAAGACATTTATAAGCTCCAGAAAGTTGGTTGATGACCAATAAAGAATCACCATAGACTTCAATCTCCGTAGCGCCTAGATCTATCAATAACTCTAGACCAATGATTAATGCCTCATATTCTGCTTGGTTGTTAGTACAACTCCATTCTAATTGGAAAGAATACGAGTGTACGATCCCGGTCGGTCCTTGGATACAAATGCTTGCACCCGCCGAAGAATCAGTGCTACTACCATCGAAGTAGAGTACCCAAGGTTGAGTTCTGATCATGGCTACCGCCCAACTTTGCTCAGGAATTTCCTCCTCAACGGGATGATGGAGCAAGAAATCAGAAACCGCTTGTCCAGTCATTGCCTTCAACGGTGCATATTGTAAAGAAAATTCAGATAGGGCCAAGATCCACTTGCCAACCCTACCTCTCATAATAGGTCGTGTGAGCATATACTTCACTAGGTCCGTCTGAGCAACCACAATGGTGGTAAAAGAAAGCATATAATGACGAAGTTTGATACCTGCAAAATATAGAGCCAAGCATAACCTCTCTATTGGCGAGTACCGAGTCTCCGCGTCCAATAGGGTTCTGCTAAGATAGTAAACCGCATACTCGATTCTCCTTCCGTCCCCGGTTGTTTCATCCTGAGCCAACAACCCTGTAATAGAATTGCTGGAGGCAGAAATGTATAGTTTAAGTGGGATCCCTGGTAAAGGAGGTCGTAATACTGGCGGGCTCGCCAGAAATTCCTTGATCCTATCGAATGCAGCCTGATGTTCAGGTCCCCGTATGAAGTGCTCCCCGTCCTTTAGTTTCAGAAGAGGCGAAAAGGGAGCAATCTTTCCAGTAGAGTTGGATATGAATCTTCTAAGGAAATTAATCTTGCCCAGCAAGCTCTGAAGCTCCTTCTTATTCCTAGGTGTCGCGCCTCTAAGACAGCTTGTGCCTTATCTCCAGACACCTCAATACCTCGTTCATGCACCATAAACCCCAGGAAATCTCCTGCACGAACCCCAAATATACATTTAGCTGGATTCATTTTAAGTTGGTGCCGACGCATTCTGATGAAGACATCCCGGAGGTGAGTTATGTGATCTTTCTTCTGTTTGGACTTTACCACTACATCATCTATGAATACTTCCAAGATACCTCCTAAGATATCATGGAAGATGAGATTCATAGCGCGCTGATAGGTTGCCCCTGCATTGGTGAGACCGAAAGGCATACTGAGATACTCAAAGGCTCCTGTAAAACCAGGACATCGAAAAGCAGTCTTTGGGATGTCAGGCTCATAGATTGGAATTTGATGATATCCAGCCGTCTCATCCATGAAAGACAACATCTCGTGTCCCACTACTGCGTCAACCAACATATCCGCAATGGGCATTGGGTAGATATCCTTTGGTGAAGCCGTATTAAGATCTCTATAATCCACGCAGACTCTGATCTTGCCATTCTTTTACCTGACAGGGACCACATTCGCCAGCCATTGTGAATATTGTGCCGGCCTGACGATGCTTGCGTCGACCATGCTTTGAACCTCCTTCTTAACCGCCAGGACAGTTTCGGTGTTCATTCGCCTTTGCGCCTGCTTGACTGGCCTGAATCCCTCTTTGATAGGTATTCGGTGACAAACCAATTCTCTCGATAGTCCAGGCATATCTTGATACTTCTCGGTAAAGCAGTCTTTAAATTCTCGCAGCAACTCAATTAGTTGTTGCCTTAACTCTGGCTCTAAGTACTGGCTGATCTCAACCTCCATAGGTTCTTCATTGGTGCCGAGATTAACTTTCTCCACCGGATCATGTACTTTAGGTGGAGTATCATCTAATGTTGCCGGGGCTGGTTGTATAGCTAGCCCCCATCTCTTCTATAATTTTTGTTTCGTCTTCATCGATACACTCAACTAGAGCGACCGCCTCCCAAGCCATTTGCTCCCTTCTGAAAACAGCAAAGCGCTGCATCATAGAAGCAAGGGCTTCCGCTTCCTCAACCGTGAGGTTGTCACTCATTGATAACATTGGGTAAAAAGTCGATGGCGATTGGCCTGGAACTATCTGTTTTAGCTTGTGTCAAACCCCATCAAGCTAGATCATTCGAGGTCACCCCAATTGGATGCCCTGTATCGTCCACATCCTCCACCGTGAGAGGCTTTATGAAACTGTAATAATAGTCTGCCTCTAACGAACAGGCAGCTATGGTGTAAGGTCGGTCATCCGCCTTAACTAATACCGGAACGTCAGCCAATGGATCCCACATGATCATCTCTTGATGTAACGATGATGGAACTGAAAGTGTTTTGTGAATCCAGTCTCTGCCCAAGATCATGCTATATGGGGCACTAGCTGTTTCCGTGACGATAAACCCTTGAAAAGCATCAGAAGGTCCGAGTTTTACCTTCAGCATCAAGATACCATTGGTTGGTGTCACCATACCGGCGAAACCTCGAACTTTCATCGTGGTACCTATAATCTTCTCTACAGAAATCTGAAGCTTTTCCATGGTACTTACCTTGATAACGCTCACCGCAGCTCCTGTGTCGATGAGGATCTTGTTAACTTTGAGGCCTGCCACCTCTGCTGATACATACAACGGCTTGATGTGTTGGGACATGGTGAATGTAGGTTTTGGGAATACCATATTTAGCCGTGAATGCTCAGCCGAACTCTTGGGAGGGTCATTGGCGGGTTGAGGCCCTTTACCATCTGTGCTTGCCAATGCCTCCTCTTGAGGCTCCGTTATGAGGTAAACTAACTTGTCCTTCCCTTCCTCTTGGATAAATTGGGAAGTAGGAATAGGTGTTGATACAGCATAGGCAGAAGATAAAATAAAAGTCATGTGACAATCTAATATCTCTGGACCGATTGAGACCATGCTGCAATCTACGACATCCTCATCTTCATCCATCTGTTCATCATCCCCATCCTGCATCTCGTCATCCGCCTCTGGTAGGTCGTCGTCCGCCTCCATGTTTGAAGGCAGGGATTTGGACTCAACCTCCGCTTTTCTCGAAGCAGATCTGCACCTAGTTTTTGCGCTACGTATTGAGGCAAGGACATTCCGGGAGGGATACCCGATGATTTTTGAACGAGCCAAAATTGTAATCGGTTTGGCTGGTACAGCCTTCGCAAGCTCGGATTCGCTGGCAATCGCCTACCCCTCAGGAACCTTTCCTATCGTCCTCGTGCTCGCCTCCTTCGGTTTCCACTTCAGGATATTGGTATTTTTATTCTTATTCCCCCCAACCTCTAAGATATTCTCTCTAGATTGAGAGCCTGCTCTGTCGGACGTCGCGGTCCTAATATGGTGTCTTTCTGGGGAGTACTCCAGCTTCCTCCTTGGTGACTGTCTTGGTGCACCCGCCGCCTGAATCGGCTTAGAGAGTCTTTCATGGGCACTTTTCCTGCGAGGGGGCGAACCTTGACTCCCTCGCGCCCGGTGACTGTCAACATACGTTTTCGCCCTATATCGCCTATAGGTATCCCGTATATGTCTAATCGGGACAGAGAGCTCTGACGGGATCACCTCCCCTGTGGCCAACGCATCCAGGGTTCTTTTTGCTCTGCCATACCTCTTCTGCATGTTCCTAGTTGGATTAGGAGGTACCTCTACGGCCTTACCATTCTGCTGTTGATACCACCGATCTGTCTTGATCTCTGAACTTGACGCTGGTGGAATGTATGGATTAGCAATAACCGCAGGATCGGTTGCTTTGGATGGACCATAAGCCGGTACAGATTTTACTCCACTGGGCCCTGGACCTCGCTGAGATCCCAGTTTGCCTATGTATGTCTCTCGGTCATAAGGATGATATTTCGTTCGCCTATAAGCATCGGGTCTAGATTGCTCAGGAACTGGACGAATGGGCTTGGCCCTCTCTAAGGCCTTTTGTTCTGCCTCCTTCAGTGCTGACTGCAGCTCCTCATGCGTGATAGGTTAGTGACAACCCACCTTACAATTAAGGCATAGCTTAGCTCGTGGTACTAGCACCATCTCCTCCTTTGGCGGATGCCCATTATCAGCTGGCCGCTCCACTTCTTTATTTTCGTCGATGGCATTCACCCAAAATTCAGGGATGGATGCCAACGTTTCTTCATCAAACCTCACAACTCCTTCATTCAACCAACCTTGAATTTGGTCTTTCAATACTACGCACCTGGAAGTACCGTGGTCGTTGGAGTGATGAAAAGCACAACCCGATTCGCCAGACCATGTCCCCCTTTGCAATGGACAAGCATTCTCAAGCTTGGCCCCACCTTGTTGGATCAAGATCTCCCAAATCTCTGGGGCCCTATTTGCATCATATGTGTAATGTGCAAACCTGGAGATGCATTCGCCTGGTCCTGGCCGCTGACACGGATTGGAAACCAAATCTATAGTGTTCACCTGGTGGAACGGCTTAGTCTCTGTCCAAGTAGGTTCCTTTGGAGCATCCACCTTCATGAGTTTATCATTGATCCAAATCTGGATTTGATCCTTGAGCTTGACACAATCCTTAGTAAAATGGTTAGTCATGTCATGGTAGCTACAGTATTTCTTACCCGCCATGTTGTCGTGTTTAGGAATGAGACCTCCATCATGTTTCAATCGGCCAAGGTTGAATAGCTCCTGCAAGATCTCTGGAGCCTTGTGCGCATTGTAAGTATACGATTCAAAAGCAGACTTCGTCGGTACAGAAGTTGTAATCCTGATTGGCTCCTTCGTTATCTTCAGATTCTTTGATTGTAATTGATGGCGTCCGATCACCTCTACAACCGCAACTCCTTCTTCTTCTTCCTCCTCCTCAACCCAAGTCAGGTTTGGGGGCGGTTCAGTATGTACACTTGCCACTGTCTTCGAGCCAGAAGGGACAACCATTTTAGGCTTCAGAGTACCAGGGTAATAAGACATAGGAATGCCCTTCTTTCTTTATCTCTTCTCCTTCATTTGATCAATCCAGTGTTGCTGATTAGCCAACCTATTGGTCAGATCAGCCATATTGGCAACATGGATCTGCTGAAAGCCAGCCTGGACCTCCTCCTCTAATCCAGCAATAGCCAGTTCTACTCTAGTGTCCTCTGAAAGCTTGTCCTTGCACTTGGTTATCAGCAGCTTGAAGCGTTTTAGGATATCCATGGCTGATTCGCCAGATTGTTGTTCTGTCCCAGCTAAGATTTTCACAGTAACCTTAGCCTCAACAACCCCAAACATGGTGTTGAACAAGATTTCCATAGTTCGCCAATCTGGAACTGAACCTGGAGCTAAATCTTTGTACCATGCCAACGCTGATCCTGTTAGCGACGTGCCGAACACTCGTAGTTTAAGTATAGGATTGGTCGCATAGGGACCACACTCATTGTTAAAGCGAGTGATATGAGTTTCAGCATCCTCGGAGGAGTCTCCGGAGAACTGGGTAAACCGGACGTGTTTGTAGTTTTGTGGCCATGGAATCATATTCACCTCCAAGGGAAACGGATTGGCATATGTTCGGTTTGCGTCTGGCAAACCATGCATAACCCTCATTCTCTCTTCAAAGAGACGATTTACATCGTCGACAGTTAGGACCACGCTTTCTTCCGTTTCTGGCTCGTCAGCCTCCTCATCTTCATCAGATGGGGGCGCAAACTTTCCTCCACCTCCTCTTCTTCGTTTTGCAACTTCGGAAGAGTCGTTGCCTCTACCTGTGCGAGACTGATTGAGAGGCCTTGTTGAGCTGGCAGGACCTCTCCCTTGCTTTCTTCTGCTCACCCTCAGTGGGTTTGGTTCCTCCACCTCTGGGGACTCGAAGTTCATCCTCTGTTCGAAAAGGAATGACAGTTGCTCGACAGCGGCCGAGGTTTTTATCATTTGGTCCTGCTGAACCTGCACCCTTTCGTTGAAGTCCTTAGCATGGGCAGCCATTCGGCTGGCGGCTCTTTCCTGCTGTTGAAGCAACCACTTCATGCTAGATGATTTACCAATTTGTTCCGTCTTTAGCTCCTTTAGATTAGCCTCAATCCTCTGAAGAACGTCATCGGTTCTTTCTGACTTTGCCAATACTAGGTTCAAAGACTCCAATACCTCTTCGTGAGATGGAATGGCTTGGATTGTTGTACTGTCTATCTCAGAAACCTCTAAAGATTATGAGGCATCAGGCACATTCTTAGTTACAATGCGGGCAGCTTCCTCCTGGCTAACAACAGATGTTGTTATTTCGGGAGCCTCTTGGCCAACCTTGGTGACCCCAGAAAGATCCTCAATGTCGGTTGCCACACCTCCGTATTTGAGGCCTACCTCAGTTTCTGATAGACCCCTGCAGTCAGCAGAGTTGTGCTTAGCGAACAACCTGTGCTCTGGCTTATTGCAAGGAGGCATGTTTCGTTGATAAGGATTAGATCCCGCAATCTTGACAGCTGTCCCACTGGGCGTGCCAAAATGTTCGTGTCGGATTTGGTATCCGGCGAACGGTCAACACGTGTTGTGGCGGACGTCGATGTCTGTCCTATTGTGATTTGTGTGAGCGTGCCAATACCTTTGGGTTAGGTATAACCTTGATGCGGACGACCTCTGGCGAGCGTATTACTCCGGCGAGCGTACGTCTTTTGGCGAGCGTGTCGGTCTGCTCCCAACTCCCGACTTCTTGATCAAACGACTGTTACGCGGGCGTTGACAAGGCCGGCGTAAGAGGTTCGAACAAGACCTAATAAAAGAGTATTAGGATTTCTTTCTCAACCTATTGCAGATCGAGTAATCTTTGATCCAGAGATGCAAAGCAGAGCTATAATTCAAGACCGCGGGAAACGATCCTTTTCCAACCTAAGATAGATTGGTCTGGTGTTTTTGTTACCTGAGTAACGACTCGATGTGCTACGGCGTAGCGACTGACTCTTGGTGCTTCAGCGAACACGAACACGAGGCGAACGAGCGACTGTGTACGTATGGCGGCGAGGTGCGGCTCTGTACGTATGGCGGCTGGAAGCGACTGCGATGTGCGGATGTGCTGGAAGCGGTAGGTCTTAGCGACTCTCGACACGAGTGCAAGGCACCTGTCAAAAACCGTGCAGGGATACAGCGACCGGTGGCGGGCGTAAGGTTGCAGGGAAGTTTGGACGGTGGTTGTTTGCAGTTTGTGGAGGCTGTGCGCGTAAGAATGCTCCGGAGAGACTTTGCAAGGTTTGCGATGAGCAAAAGCTTGTGTTTGTTTGATTGATCGGAGATCCCCTTTATGTTGCACATGAGTCCTTTATATAGAGGATGTCAAACCATAATACTTGCGTATCAAGTATCATAATGGATTCAGATTTAGAGATTGATCAGGATTCATTAATCATAAACCAACCTTAATTTGGATTCCTAAAGGAACCCCGAATCCTTCCCAGAAAAGGAAAAGTTTAAGGCTTAGTTTGGGACAGCTTTTGAGGCTGTTTTTGAGACTGCTTTAGCTTTTGAAATTAATGTATGGTGTTTGGTAAAGTCCCTAAAAGCTGCTTTTGGCCAAAATAGATTTCTCCAAAAGCTGAAATAAAAAAGCTAGGAAATAGAGCTTTGGAAAGCAGCTTTTGAAGAAATGGTGGTGCTAAGAAATATGATTGCACAAAATTTAATGAATGCAATGTAGTTGCAATATTAATAGACTCTAATATATTTTGTGTAATGGTTCCATTTGATTATGGTGGAAAATACTTTGTCTAATATTATTTTAGATGAATTTGGTTTAATATTTAAGAATTATTCGTAAATCTTTTATTTGGTCCAAACAACTGGTCATACATTGCAAAAAATTATACCAAAATAATTGCACAAAACCATAGTCTATAATTTAGAGAAGTAATATCCATTTTAATAAAACTTTAAATATTTAAGATTATTTTGATAAATACACCCACTCAAAATACTTTTTACTTAGAACTTACCAAACACAAAAAATTACTTTTCGTTCTCACAGCACTTTTGAAAGCAGTTTACCAAACACCTAAACTGCTTCCTCTCACAGCAAATTCAAAAGCCATTTTACTCACAGCTGATTCAAAAGTCATTTTACTCACAGCACAGCTGTCCCAAACTAAGCCTAAATGTGTTTCAGATTATCCTTCATTAGATAACCTCATGGGCCTCGATTTATAGCCTCGGCCCAAACAGTAGGAACGAAAAACATGGGACCGGCATTTTCAGCAGGCCAATGGCCGTGAGGTGATTGCAAGGCAGAGCAGAATGTAGCTGCCCTTCTGAATGCAGCCGTGGCCATTTCATATGTACAGTCCTTATCATCCTCCACCTTTAATTGGGGAATTGTTTGTTTGAACTTTTTCTCTCGCAGAACCTACAAATTCAATTCGTTAGCATCAAAAGAGAATAATTTCACCTCAGATAGAATATATAATTTTTTTTTTGAAGTGATAATCCCACAAGATTATTGGACGAAGAAAAGTAGGACTTTTTTTGAATCGGAAGTCAAGAAATTTATTATTCAGTAAGCAATATAAAAGATAACACACTCATATAGGGCCGACAATAAGAGCTATCTGTTATGACTCACCAACCTATATTAGGCTAAAGAGCCAAGAATACACCTACCTTTTCTCTCGATAAAGCACAGTGAAATGCAGTGTTAGGATACTTAGCAGCAAGATTAAAGGGTAACAACCAAATATGTAACACTGTGACTAGATTCAAAATCAATCCAATATAGCAGGAGAAGAAGGTTGAGCCTTCTGTCCCGCCAAGATGCTCTGGGTCATAAAGACCCAATCCAACCAAATCCACACCTGAGTGAAGGCCTAAATTAAGCCGGGTCTAACTCCGACACGAAACCCTAGTCCAAAAACAATGTAGGACTTGAGAGATTGTATGATCTCATATTGAAGCTATTTTATTTAAGGGAGAAAACGACTAAAATTTTAATACAGTGGAACATGGGTTAATAAAGGCCTACTGTATTTGAATCGGATTGCCTTCAGTATTTGGTAGACTTGTTTATTGTATCTCTTTTTCCTAAAGATGGAGTCGTTACATTGTTCTTTGTTTATTTTACTCGTGTGTACCTAATGGATACGTATTTATAAAGTGACTAACCAACATGATTTTTTAGGTATTTTATTTAAAATTTGACTAAAATATAACTAACATCGCTAATAATGCTCTTAACGATCATTTGTACTACTAAGCAAAAGCTGGGCTGCTCACCAATCAAACCAATCACATTTTTTGGGCATCGTACAAATCAGCAGCAAGTACACAAAAGAAGCAAAGATCTTGCTCTGCAACTCTCTGCCAAATCTCTAGGGCTGGTTCATACTCAGACTGGTTTGAGGCCGAGTAACAACGCCGTCTCTGGTGTAGTGGAAAAGAAGAAGATAGGTCGCTCACTTGGCTCAAAAAAACAAAAATCCTATCAGAAAGAAAGCTACAACTGCTGCTGCTACCAAGGTTTCTGGAGCTGAGGTGCTGTCCTACTTCTTTTCTGGTCACCCTCCAAGCCCTACTGGTAAGGGCAAGGAACAAATTTAATTTTTCTTTATTTTTGCCTATTTCATACATTGGTAGTAGGCTTGCTTTAAATAAGTGAGCGTGATTTTAACTAGTGATTAGACATAATCTATGTATCGTTGTGGTTTTGTCCCACATACTTTTTATCTATCCCTGGTCGGTAGAGGGAGGATATGTAATGATCTTTTCTGGCCTGAGTTTATTATAATCAATTTGATTTCCTCAACAACAAAAAAAACGGTCATTTGTACTTATTAATTTCATTAATAAAAGTTGAGGTTTCACTATATACCATTCTTTTAACACCCACCTGCATGCGACAGAGGAGGTCACTGCAAGCTTGGACCTGGTGACGATTGTTGTAAAAACTTAGCCGAGCTTCTTCGACCTCTGCTCGCTCTTGGGAAGTGCCGGCATCCGGGTCGAACTCCCATGTTTGCCTCCCATGGAAGTTGTTTGTGCTGAACAAGGGTCATTTGCACCCTCATCTCCAAACCTAAGCTTCCACATTCGATCTTCTGGTTTAATTTCTGTGCAGTGATTACTGATAGAAGAACAACAAGCCTAAGATTATATATATATAGCGAAAGAGAGATAATCAATACTCTCTCTCTCTCTTTCTCTCTCTCTCTCCACCCAGTACGGTGTGGCCGTGTGGGTAGTTTTGAGAAATAAGAAAAGATCGAGCTACAAGTTATATACATCAATACACTCTAGTATCCCAGCATGGGTTTTTTTTTGTTTTTTTGGTAAATTATTTAAAAAAACATACAATTAGGTCAGAGATAAAGACTGGCAAGTCCAAAAGCTCGAGCTACGAGTCATGTGCATCAATACACTCTAGTATCCCAGGCTCCCATCATGGATTTTTTTTTTTCTGGTAAATAATTAAGAAAAACATGCAGTTAGCCAGCAGTGGAGTAGCCAGAAATCGTACTTAATTAGGAAGGTCAAATTCTATTAACTAACAAATAAAAATTATTTTCACTCATTCTTGAGCAATGATGTCGACATCAATTTCATACTAACAAATAAAAACACAGTATTACTAGTTTTTAACGATTTTTTTTCCTACACAAGTTCATAAAAGAACATTGGACATGTTATCAGACATATCCTTAAATCATCTTGAATAAGAAATTTGTTTCTTCCATTTAGCTTAATTTGTAATTTGAGATGCACCATAAATATTTAAAAAAATTGTGTTGCTTCTATTTTGGTTAATGAAAAAAATATGGTATTGTTGTAGAATAATCGAAATTGGTCTACTCATTTCATTGATAATCCTCTTTATATAGGGTGAGTATTACAACGGTAATAGAAAATACATTAATGACAATAATGACTACATAATTATCTATCGTCAGTTACATTGACGAAGGTACATAATACGTTTTTCCTTCAACACTCCCCCTTGTGCCGAGTCAGAGATAAAATGGTGCATGTGGTGTTGCCTCATTAAAAACCTTGCCAAGTAACAAAAACTCAATGGGAGAAAATAAAACTTTGGTCGAAGGAGAAAAAGAGCACAACGCACCTATTACATTTGAAAACAACATGTGTGTGCTAGACTCTCCCTGATGTCTGCACCTCCCCCTGATTTTTACATTAATCATGGGATTCATCTTGATTCTTTCATTTGATCAAGGAAGCGTCAGTAACATTAACATAGTTATGCATTTTCACATGTTTTTCTAAATATGACTTTGAACAATGATTTAATAACTAAATCTTGTCACATCGTCCTCAGATCCAACTTGATTTACTTTGATCTTGAGGATAAGGTTGTTCATGAACCGAACACATAGGTTCACTCGTGGTATGACCTTCATATAACAAAACAGTCATAACTTTGTCTAGAGTATGGATGAACCATTAAAAGATTTGAAATTGATCTATGACAACAGATTTTCTTATTTCACCTTTAATGCGTTTTTCTTTACGCATAGTTAGCTATGACGTGGATAATTTCTTTATCATGTCACATTCTATGTAGAGATTGAATAAGCCCAAATCTTTCATATCTTTAATGAAAGAACGATTTGCGTTGTGTAGGCGCAGAGCTAAACATAGCTTTACAAATTTACATCGAATGAGAGGTCGAGTCTTACATATTATGTTTAAGTACAATCATACGTGATTGCACTTGTATAGGAATTTCATTTCCCAACACTTCTTCATCATCTTCCTTTAGATGATAAATGGATCTATTATTAGAGTAAAGACTTCGACTGATCATAGGAATATATGTAGGCCTCACTTTATTCTTTAGAGTGCTTAAGCCGATTGATGGATGATCACCATCATTACAGTCCTTGAGTTCCATTTCAAGACTGTGTATTCCCAAAATCTTTTTCATTCTCAACTTAGGATTTACAATACACTGAGTTTCTCTTATTTCATTTAGAGTTCATATATATCCATAATGAAAACGCAAGGGCATAATTCATCAATCCTTTTCCAATCAAGTAGTCACTTTAGTGAACGTTTCAATTTCTTTTACAAACGTACTCATGTAATCTAGAGTAACTTGATTTGGGTGGATGAAGTCCGTTTAGGATCCTCATGTATATCTCTTAATTTAGATCCCCATAGAGATATATGTTATTATCACTATTCGTAAGCTGCATGTTCAGTTTTTCGGAAACTACCAAATTGACGAGGTAGTGGAGTGCAATGACATCCATTACGAGAGATTGTCTCATCGTAGTCCATTACGAGAGAATATCTCCTCGTAGTCGATTCCAGTGCGTTTTTGAGAGACCTTGCGCCATAAGGTGAGCCTACATACTCTTATTCTCATTACGCATTCTAACAAAGATATATTTGATAGGATTTACATTTGCGGTGTCGGCATCACCTGCCCAAAGACCTATCTCTTTGTTTATACTGGATCGCTTCTTTCCATTAGGCCAGTTTACTAAGTTGACATTTTTCAACGAAGTATGGTTCGATAGTAGACTCATTATTCCACGTCCTCATGTACACTAGTGTAATGTGTTTGTAGAGATCTCTATACTTTAAGGATTAGTTCTAACATTTGAGGCGTCCCCCAATGATAACCACAATCCATAAATATTCTCATGAGACGGATTTGAGTATCACTGATCAATAGATCAGGTTGTGCCAAACTTGTTTTCTTCCTTTACACAAGTATGTATCGAACTTAAGGTGGCCTCCCCCTCTTCCTTGGAGAGCCACGGCATGTGACACTATTTATGCCACTTATGGCGTCACCATGCCACCATCCATGGTGGTAGTGTAATACCCAATTCTTCTTGGGTGGTACCATGTCCTTTTGATAAAACACAATCCTTGCAGGTATATTTGCAGCAGGTTTATATGATCTTGTCACTTTAATGTATAAGACATCTGCACATTTTACTTTGTGTGATTTTGGGGATCGAGATGAGACACAGTGGGGACAAACCACGACAATTCCTGTCATTCCACTTGGACATGCTTGTTCTTATCTCCCCCTAACGACGGGAAGACTGTCTCATCAAAGTGACACACCGCAAATCTAGCGGTGAGGAGATCGCCTGTCAAGGTTTCGACATAGCGGACTATAGCTGGAAGTTCATATCCAGCATAAATATTTATTCATCTCAAGTAACCCATCATTGTGCGCTGTGGCGGCACAATTTTGGCACATAAAACATTTAATGGAGCTCAAGGATTGTAGATCCGTGTCAATCCAAAAGAGCTCAAGGATTACAAGTTCGTTTGAAATCCTTTAAAATCCTCACACATAGTCACTAGCTATGGTGTAAATTGGTTCAATGATGATGGTCATAGATGAAAAAGTAACGCTGCATGCAAAAATTGCATAACCCAAAACGGAAGTATTGGTGTGCTTTACCAATATTAAGACTATTATTGTAGTCGTTTTCCGTGAGACCAATTGGGTTTTTATATAGGAATATGATGTCCATTACAAATCCCATATAATAAGCCATAAAATCATCACACCTACGAAAATTAACCCGGCCTAGGTGCTTTGACTTTCTAGCATAAGCAGCATAAATTTTAATTGTAGATGGTGTCATGACAAGTGACCAGCGTGTCGACACAACAACCAACACCATAAAATATCTAAAGTGTCCGCAAGTTGGTTGAATCAATCCACTGAATCCTCTTTGAATTCAATATAAGAATATAATGAGAATACATGTGTCCTTTGCATATGATGGTGTCAATCATAAATTTTACGAGTTGGCTTTGAATGATATACTTTTATTCAAAAAATCATGATGGATGTCAGAAGCATAATAGGATATAAGTGCATTTACTTTGTGCATCAATCATAATACCACCTTAGGGGGGCGGTGGAATCTAGGGTTTGAACATACGTCTTCAACCCTACATGGATTGTATCGAAATAATATTTGAGGATAAAATGTTTTTTGATCGTCCTCAGTTTCGTGTGTGAACCATATTCTTCTGGTGTTTGCTTCTATTCATCCAAAATATGGGTGTCCATAGTAATTTCTTTAATGTTCGGATCACCAGATCAAAGCCAATGTATGTCAGATTTCCAAAAATATCATTTTCTTTTGACTTTGGGTTCAATTAGCGGTTACATATAACCCACTAAGTTGACATATAAACTTCTCTAATACTCGTTTACATCCGCAGTCATTAGAGGTAATGCAAAGGAGCTCAGATGAAATTCTCATCTATGTCTTATTACATGAACATCGTGGCAGAAATTTCTTTAAAATGTGGAATAAATTCAATTTTCTTTTATCGCATAAATTGTCAATTTGACATATGCTCAATATATACATCGAAACGTAACTCAAGTTCCTTAGAGTAACTCGATGAGGATTATAATAAAAGGTATTGTAATCCCAATTAGGCAGGTGTATTATGAATCCCAAAGGAAAAAATATACTGATCCTTACCACTTTCTTTCATATACTAATCATTATCATATACTATTGATATAGTACTACTGTTCTTCAATACTATTATTTTAGGGATTACATTGTGTGTTTCTTTGCACACGGTTCTTTGTTTCATGCCTATATTATGATATGTTGTTTTACTTTATGCAATACTTTGCAAAGTTAGATGCAGAAAATTGAATCATGTATATTATGAATAAAATTTGAATAATCTCAATTCATTGAGAGAAAATTCAAAAATTAACATGCTAACGATTATATTTAGTCTTGTCCAATTGCGAGATAGAAACTTTAAAACCAAAAGTCTATTTTAGGCGTAATAGCCTGTATAAGGATATCTTGAAAATTTAAAAGTAGACTAATCAACGTCTATTTTGGATTGAGCCAGATCCTTTTTGCTCTTTTAATAGCTGTAATGATGAGTCGTTTCATTTAACATATTCTTCCCAGATGTTATGTTTTTAGTTGTAAACTCATTTTCAATGTTATTGTTGGATATTGAAGATACTTTTCCAAAATCCGCGTACTCATATGATTCTTCATATTTATTGAAAGTCGTAGCTAATTCTTTGCTAGCTTATAATGTACGTATCAATAGTTCATTGAATTACAACAATGGCAGAGGGCTTCACTGCACATGACATATCCCCTATGTCATCTTTTAAATATTACATTGTTTCCACTTACTTTTGGATGATTATATGAATTTTACGTCCATGGTAATTACCCTTTGTTTTAGGGTCGTTGCATTACTTTACCCAATTTGTTCAAGAATATATATATATATATATATATATATATATATATATATATTTCTAAGACCTTACATCGTCATTGCATTTTGATTTAGGGTTGTTGCATTATTTTGCAAAATGTGTTCTAGGAAATTTCTTTTTTTCATACCTTACATTGACATTGCCCTTTGGTTTAGGGTTGTTGCCTTACTTTGCATAATGTGTTCCAGGAAATTTCTTTTTCTCATACCTTACATTGTCATTGCCCTTTGGTTTAGGGTTGTTGCATTACTTTGCAAAATGTGTTCCAGGAAATTTCTTTTTTTCATACCTTACATTGTCATTGCCCTTTGATTTAGGGTTGTTGCATTACTTTGCATAATGTGTTCCAGGAAATTTCTTTTTCTCATACCTTACATTGTCATTGCCCTTTACATTGTCATTGCCCTTTGGTTTAGGGTTGTTGCATTACTTTGCATAATCTGTTCCAGGAAATTTCTTTTTCTCATACCTTACATTGTCATTGCCCTTTGGTTTAGGGTTGTTGCATTACTTTGCATAATTTGTTCCAGGGAATTTCTTTGCTATTTACATAAAGCAGTTTGCATAAATATACCATGCTCAAGCCTTATTTGGCTCAATAGGGGAATTTGGTACTCAAGTTCTGTTGACAGTATATATGGTACACCGCCAAGCACATCCGGCGACCTCGTGGACCGTGCAACCGGCATCAGGGGTCCTACTTCCGGTATCTAGCGGGTAGACCAGCACCCCGGCTACATCTCCATTGTTCCACATCACCGGTGCCGCACTCGGAAGCCGTGCCACCGGGCGCCTGAAGTAGCTTTGTGAGTAGGGAATTATGTAATAGTGTAATAAGCATCCCACATTGGAAACATTGTAAAGGAGGGAGCCTTCCTTCCCTATAAATAGGAGGCTTCCCCCTTAGTATTAAGGATCCAAGATCCTTAATACTAAGGGGCATTCCACCCTTGTAACCCGATGGCCTATTGGCCGGTCGTAGTGGATTCCAAGTGGACGTAGCCGTGCCCTCCGATGGCACGGTGAACCACTATACTTGCCCGTGTTCATGTTCTATCCTTATTATTGTGCTTCTGCCAGGCCTACGGTTTGAACAGAAACAATTGGCGCCGTCTGTGGGAATCTATACAAAGAGTTCATTGTGCTCTACAAGTCGTATTATCCGGGCAGCAGTTCAAGATAATTAAACTGGCCACCCTTTATTCCACCTGGGTCAGCAATTTTCATCTTGGCCAGCAAGCAGCCCAGGACAGCTGTCCAGCTCTCCGGGCCAGCAGGAGAAGTTTAGCCAGCCCAGCCCAGCGGGTCAGCAGGGGACAACCGGCCAGCAGCCCAATTATGACCCGGTCAACAGGGTCAAACTGGCCCGGTCAACCCAGTCACAGCTCTCACGTGAGGCTCCGGTGCAGCAGACTCCTCCGGGTCCCAGCGACTCGCCTCCGGCTGTCGAAGCGGTTGTCTCCACGGTGCAGTCCCGGTCAGCCGACATAGGCAGCGCCGGAGTCAACAGGTCCGGCAGGTCAGCCCTCCGGTGCCAGCCCTCCCCCGCGTCCCGAAGGCTCCTCCCGGTGGCCACCATCCGAGTCCACCCGGTCCCAGGGACCTATGGCATTCAGCTCGCCGACCTTCCTCCCCGGACGTATCACCACGGGACCGGCCGGTTGTGGCTTCCTCCTCCGGTGCGGTGCGTTCGTCTTCCTCCTCCCTCCAGTGGGGGTGCAGGGACTTCCTCTCCGGTTGTGGCTTCCTCCTCCGGTGCAGCTCACCTCCAGTGCAGCAGGGACACCGGACGAAAGTCAGCCGAACGAGAGTTCTCGGCCGAGACGGCCACTGGCCGAGAGAGATCCACCGACAGAGTGAGCCACCGGCCGAGAGATCCACCGGCCGAGAGAGCCACCGGCCGAGAGAGTCCGGCCGAGAAAGAAGCTAGAAGAAGAAAACAGAGAAACAGAAGAGGAAGAGAAAAGGCGGGAAAGGAGAAGAAATTCAAAAAAATATATATGGCTCGCCCGGTCAACGGGTCAGCATCTTGGGCCTGGCTTGGGCAGCAGCAATGGTTTGGGCAGGCTGGACTGGTCAGTTTTCAGCAGCTTGGACACCCAGAAATCTTCTCTGGACACCCACTGCTCCAAACAGCAAAATCAAGCTGCTCTCTACACCCGTAGACATTCACCGGGCAACCCGGGAATCATTCCCGCATGCTATTCCAACACCCGGCGGCTTTCTCCAAAGCTAAGTATTCTAACTTATTTATTATTACTCAACGCATGCTTCACCTGTACATAATCTGTTGGGAAATATTGATAATTAGCATGTGATAAAGGCACGTGCCCATATCATTATGCGCTTATCAGTGCTGCGCATATCATTATGCATCGGTTGATCATCTCAGCATTGCAATGCATCGCATATCAGTATGCATCGTTGCACGCATGTCATTATGCGCTTATCAGTGCTGCGCATATAATTATGCATCGGTTAATCATCTCAGCATTGCAATGCATCGCATATCAGTATGCATCGTTGCACGCATGTCATCATGCGCTTCTCAGTGCTGCCCATATCATTATGCATCGCATTACGGCAGCGCTATTTCACCGGTTATGTAATATCCAACCGGCTCCATGGCTCTCACCGGTTGTGTAGTATCCAACCGGTTCCACGGCATTCCACCGGTTATGTAACATTCAACCGGGGACGAGTCAGCAACAACTTAAGACTTCGAAACGCATGGGCTTTATAAACTCGGGTGAGTTTACATCTAACACATGTACTCTTGTCCAGCAGGATAAAAACTCTGCATCACACTGAACTGTGATACATTTGGGGATACATGGCGAGACTCATTATCTCAACGCCACCCCACCGGGCGGATTGTTTCTCTAACACAGAACAAGTCTCCCTGCAGGCTAACAAACCTGCACATTACCTCAACGCTTATCCAACACAAGCTGAGAAGAACTAGCAAGTGTTAACCGGTGCTTCAACATGGCCGCAACACTCTCCGGGGTACCTGTTGGCTTATTCCACGCTCCAACAGGCCTCTCCGCAGGCTAGCAATCTCCTGGCCTGCCGTTGGCAGCAACTGTACTGGGGGACTCGTTCCGACATGGCAGTCCACCGGTCGAGTCCTCACATCATCATCCCATGCATTCATCCGGGTTTCAACCCGCTCCACATTCACGTTCATATTAGAATGCATCGCATCAATGCATCGCCATCATTATGCATCGCACTACGGTGCACGCATTCCAATGCATCGCATCAATGCATCACCATCATTATACATCGCATTACAATGCATCGCACTACGGTGCACGTATTCCAATGCATCGCATCTCAGTGCGCGCATCAGTATGCATCGCGTTACGGTAACGCCATCTCCACCGGATCCATGACATCTCTCCGATTACCGGATGCCCCGGTTCCTCACCGCTGCGCCAGAGCCTCGGCCGCTCAAGGCCCGGTCCTATCCGGCGGGTCACCCCCTCCAGCGGGTCACCCCGGATTCAGCAGGCCCGGTCCTATCCGGCGGGTCACCCCGGATTCAGCCGGCCCGGTCCTATCCGGCGGGTCACCCCCTCCAGCGGGTCATCCCGGATTCAGCAGGCCCGGTCCTGTTCAGCAGCGGCTCTGCCCGGTCAGGCTTCAGCGAGTCAGGACCGGTCAAACCCGGATCCTCCCTGGGCACCCACCGCTCCAGAACCCAGCACAGACGGTGAGGATCAGCGCCCGGCACCTCATCACGCCCGGCACCTCATCACGCCCGGCACCTTATCACTCCCGCCCAAGTCACATCTCCAGCACGGACTTGGGGGACTCCCGTCAGTAGCACTCGAGCGGAGGGGTGGGACTCGACATTCGAACGCCCGGTAAGAGCCCAATCTCACTGGGGGACTTGGGGGACTGGTGGTAGTAGGGGTGACTCGGTCACCACCTACGCTTGGCGGCACATGATGATTAACTCCCCAAGTAAGATTGCACTCTCACTCGGGAACTTGGGGGACTTGTTGACAGTATATATGGTACACCGCCAAGCACATCCGGCGACCTCGTGGACCGTGCAGCCGGCATCAGGGGTCCTACTTCCGGCATCTAGCGGGTAGACCAGCACCCCGGCTACATCTCCATTGTTCCACATCACCGGTGCCGCACTCGGAAGCCGTGCCACCGGGCGCCTGAAGTAGTTTCGTGAGTAGGAAATTATGTAATAGTGTAATAAGCATCCCACATTGGACACATTGTAAAGGAGGGAGTCTTCCTTCCCTATAAATAGGAGGCTTCCCCCTTAGTATTAAGGATCTTGGATCCTTAATACTAAGGGGCATTCCACCCTTGTAACCCGATTGGCCTATTGGCCGGTCGTAGTGGATTCCAAGTAGACGTAGCCGTGCCCTCTGATGGCACGGTGAACCACTATACTTGCCCGTGTTCATGTTCTATCCTTATTATTGTGCTTCTGCCAGGCCTACGGTTTGAACAGAAACAAGTTCTTCAAAGCCCAATGTGTCAAAGTCAAACTGTGATGGTTAAACCATTTGTAAAATATAGGAAGAATAAAATGTATTAGTTTCGCGGTCTAAATGACATCCACGACAACTAATATAAACCAAGATACATTAAGGTAAATCCGATGCTTTGTGAAATTACGTTATCACAGTAAAATTTTAGTTTCTCCATTTTCATTGCATGTGAAGTTAATGAAATTCCATTATCGTTACTTTTTACATAATTAATAAGATATCCATCTTGAAAATTTTTCAAGAAATAAAAAATTGGATTTCAAGACCGAAACTTGTAATGGTCATATCTTTCTTGCTTCGTGAATATGCTTTATCACAATAGTTGGTTTGTCCATTTTATATTGTATTGCTCATGAGATTGCATTATCATGGCAATGCTCAAACTAAATAACATGTTAAATAAAAATAATTATTTAACAGAATAAAATAGACATATAATGATGCTCAAATTTCATAAGTATATGTCATGGTATAATAAGATAAGTTTGAGCATTATATCATTAACGATTTAATGAAAATGATGACTTTAATTAGATCTTACTTGTTAGTTTGCCAAATAAACTGCATATGAGACGATTGCTCGATCTCCGATTCCATATTGTCGTCGCATATTTATCGCCGCATCGTAATTGGTATGTCACATGAAAATAAACAATATTCATATGATTAGTCACTTTAATCATACATTTACCATATCAATTAAATAATTTAATATTTACCATTAAATTCATAAAATAGTAAATATAATCCACTGTACAGTAATTTCGAAAAATTACCTTTGAATTTACCGGTAAAAAGGTTAATATCCCTTTTTCGTGGGTCGGGTCACGCAGGTTCGGGTCGGGTTAGGTCAGAATTTCTACCGACGAAGCTTTGTCGACAAAGATGGCACCAAGAAATTGATCCGGGTCTTCTGCAGCGCAGGTGGGGGCCGATCCGGAGATGGGTCAGAAACTTCGTCCGATCGGAGGAGTAGAACATCGTCCGAGTCGCTGGAGCGGGCAGATCGTGGCGGATCGGAGGCGGCGCAGACGCCGACTGGTGGGAACCGGATTGAGGGCGCGTAGGTGGTTTGTCGGCAAGAACAGCTGGATCGGGGGCTGCCTTCATGAGTGGTCTTCCTCTGGACGGCTGGATCGGCCGAATTTATGGCGGCGCGGGACTTCCTTGCGGCGGGGCGGCGTCGAGGATGCTGCTAGGTGATGGTGGCGGCCCTGGTTCGTCGGCGCGGAGGCGAGGTGGTGGTGCCGTTCGGAGTGGGTGCCCAAAGAAGAAACAAAAGGGTTTTTTTTCCTTCTTTGTTCTCCGGCAGTCTTCCGGCAGAAAAAAAATTTCTAGGGTTTTTTTTCTTCAGTTTTTCTCTTTGGCTGTCAGACTCTAGGTTAGGAAACGTGCTGATAACGTGTTGTAGAATAATCGAAATTGGTATACTCATTTCATTGATAATCTCATTTATATAGGGTGAGTATTACAACGGTAATAGGAAATACATTAATGACAATAATGACTACATAATTATTTATCGTCAGTTACATTGACGAAGGCACATAATACGTTTTTCCTTCAACAGGTATATATATATAGCTTTAATAAGGTACGAAACCATTGGAAGAAGTATTAATTGGATTGAGCAACATAGTAGTCTAAATTTGTATTTCATTCCATAATGTTCACGAATATTTAAGACTAATTGACATTTTTTTTTTCAAAATTGATAACAATGAAAACCAATATAACATTTCTAAAAATTAACCCCTTCTCGCCCCTGGCTATCTACACCCATGTGACTTGCAAGTCCATTATACAAGTTGCCAATATATTTTAAGGTTTCTGCATATGTATATTTTAAGGAGGGATATGTCACCTAGATCACGGATAAATTGCAAGTACATTATTACAAGTTGCCAATATATAATAAGGTTTCTGCATCTATTACAAGTTGTCATATATAAAAGGCATAATAGTCAAAATACACTCTGAACTTGGCTCAAATTGTCAATTTACACCCCGAACTTGTAATTACGAAATTTTGCCTCCTCAACTTGTTAAAAGCTGCCGATTTGCACCTCATCCGTCAAATCTAACGGTTTCCATCCAATTAAGAGTCACATGCCTTGCACATGAGGGGTATTTTCATTTTTTTATATTTATTTCATTTTATTAATAAAAATACCTAAGAAATTTATTATTGTACAATATTTTCTACAATTATATCATTGTATTTGTGACCTAAAGACTATTTTTGTTGAGATATTTGAGTTTTTTATTCTTAGACAAATTATATCATGTTTCTTATTAATTAAAATAGTAGTTCAAAAATTCAATTTTAGTTATCCACATAATTTTTCTTATTGACAAATTATATCACGTACGGTATGCATTATTTTAAAATAAAAAAATGAAAAGAAAAAAAAGAATAAGAAAAGAATATTATAAGTAAGTAGACATAATTGTACAAAAATAAATTTCTTATGTAATTTATTTAAAAAATGAAATAAATATAAAATAACGAAAATACCCCTCATGTGACTCTTAATTGGATGGAAACCGTAAGATTTGACGGAGGGGGTGCAAATCGGCAATTTTCAACAAGTTGAGGAGGTAAAATTTCACAATTACAAGTTCGGTGTGCAAATTGACAATTTAAGCCAAGTTTAGGGTGCATTTTGGTTATTATGCCTATATAAAAAGGTTTTTGCATATATATTACAAGTTGCCAATATATAAAAGGTTTCTGCATATATATTACAAGTTGCTAATATATAATAAGGTTTATGCATATATATTACAAGTTGCCAATATATATTAAGGTTTCTGCATATATATATTACAAGTTGCTAATATATAATAAGGTTTATGCATATATATTACAAGTTGCCAATATATAATAAGGTTTCTGCATATATATTACAAGTTGTCAATATATAAAAGGTTTATGCAGTGGCGGACGCAAAATTATTTGCTAAAGGGGGTCGAAAAAATTTCCAAAATACAATGAATTTTCAATGAATGTTAGTATATTAATAAGCATATCTCAATACCATGTTTTATGAAATTTCTTATCAGAAACTATCATTTTGACATACCCATATAACAAAATAAATAAAATTACCAGGAAAAATAAAAAATAAAAAATAAGTCATTTAGAAATGATAGTTAATCAATTAACCTACATACTCTAATAAATAAAAGAGCACATACTTGGAAAAGCATAGTATTTCCACATCTATAATTGCCCTCTACGGGGTGTCATCTTTTGAAAGCGTTAGATAATAGACTCATTATCAATGGAACTGAATATATCATTCTCAAGATATACAACTAAGTTATCATTCATCCATAGTATTTATTCTGTACAACAGAAGATGTCTCGCCCGATGTTCGTTTAAAGTATCTCTCCATGTTTCACAGACTCACAACTGCAATTTTAAATAAAACAGTAAATTTATCTAATCAACAAGTCATAAATCCAAAAAAGTACAAAACTAAATTGAGAAGAAGAATCATGAAAAACCTGCAATGCGCATATAACAAAGGTTTATTTGCAAAAGAATGGAGGTTGAAGGTTGAAGGCTGAAGAATCAGAGAGACTCTAAGACAATTAGGGTATTGCATACCTCAAAGTACTCTAGACGACCCCAGAGTAATATAATACAAATATATATATATATATATATATATATGTGTGTGTGTGTGTGTGTGTGTGTGTGTGTGTGTGTGTGTGCAGTCCCTATCTAGAGTGCGGGGCTCTGAAATTAAAGTGCGGGGCTCCTTATTTGACCCACTTTTCGGTCAAATTTATACATTTCTACCGTTCAATAGTTAGGTATATGTGTGTAGATCACTTCTGCAAGATTTTATCAAATTTGAGAATCGTTTAAACATTTCTAGTTGTGATTAACACGAATGGTTCATACTAAACATATTCAATTTGTTTATTGATTTTTTATCGTTTTGATACCTTAACGATCACTAAATGAGTTGAAAATTTGTAGAGATGATCTACACGCATATATCTAACTACTGAACGGTGGAAATGTATACATTTGACCGGAAAGTAAGTCAAATAAAGAGCCCCGCTCTTTAATTTCAGAGCGGAACCCTGTGGTAAATAGAGACTGTCTAGATAGAAACTGTCTATATATATATATATATATATATATATATATATATATATATATGCTGGGCTGCAACTATCGTGCGTCCGCCTCTCGGTTTATGCATATATATTACAAGTTGCCAATATATAATAAGGTTTCTGCATAGGTATATTTGAAGACATCAATCAAAGTGAACGACCACAAATTGGGGCGGTGGTGGGCTATCTCCCCTGCCCCTGCTAATCATGTACCCAACAAAGCTAAAGTTCCACCATGAATGGTTGATTGTTGCATTCAAAAAATAAAATTGTTTTGAGAAACGTGATAAAATCACTGACAAATAATTCTCGATGCCAGCAATATGTATAATACAATTAATAATTGTTTTGAATTTGTAGATAACATAATATAATATATAGACTCTTTGGAAGTACGTTCTCATCAAGACACAGCAGGCTCGTGTGATTTCGGCAAGCTAATAGTTCTTACTGTAGCTGAAGACAGAGGCGGACGCACGTGGGGTCAGCGGGGCCAGTGCCCCCACTGAAGTTTTGACAGCTGCAATTTTTTTGTTTTCTTAAAACGGACCGCTCCCAATTCTAGTCAATAGTTGCGGCCTAACATATATATACATATTAGTATTATATAACCCTATTACCCTAATAGGGTTCGGCACGTCACGAATTCACGATCCCAATTCAAGTCCCAAACCCTCTTATCCTAATCTTCTGGTCTTTCTATCATTTTCTTCACTTTTTCTCCATCTCTAATTGTATTATATATTCAAGTATCTCTGATTCTTCAGCTTTCGACCTCTATTATTTTGCAATTAAACTTTTGTTATATACATATGGCAGGTTTGTCATGATTTTTCTTCTCAATTTAATTCTATATTTTTTAAAATTTATGACTTGTTGATTAGATAAATTTATTGTTTTATTTAAAATCGCAGTTATGAGTCTATGAAACATGGAGAGATACTTTAAACGAACATCAGGCTAGACATCTTTTGTTGTACAGAATAAATACTATAGATAAATGATAGCTTAGTTGTATATCTTGAGAATGATATATTAAGTTCTATTGACAATGAGTCTATTATCTAACGCTTTTAAAAAATGACACCCCGTAGAGGGTAATTATAGATATGGAAATAAAACAGTAAATTGTAAATTATAGCTTATTCAAAGTTGATCGCAATTTGTAAATGCATATTCTTGACATGCATCCATTACCATTATTTTTGATTTCTTTCCCATTCATATAACTAGCTGTGAAGCCATATTACCTATGCAGATGTTTTAAACTCTTGAAGGGTGCCAGGCCAGATATATAGGGGTTTCTATTCAAATTTCAAAGCATCCTTCAATAGTCGATACTCGTTTCTCACCCTTCTTCTAATTCCATCTCTGACCTATCAGTCTTTCACAGCACTTTAATCACAGTGAAGGACCCCATCACAGTGAAGGACCCCAAAATGGGGCGGTGCATGAGGGCTGCTCTTCTCTGCTAATCACCCGATAATACTTTTTAGAGCTGTCAATGAGTCGTGTCG
This sequence comes from Potentilla sterilis, assembly GCA_963682095.1. Classification (NCBI taxonomy): domain Eukaryota; kingdom Viridiplantae; phylum Streptophyta; class Magnoliopsida; order Rosales; family Rosaceae; genus Potentilla; species Potentilla sterilis. The sequence goes on from OY821757.1 coordinate 56,208,830, forward strand.
GGTTAATGTATCTTGCATATCGTAAAATATAAACCCAAATCCAACTCATTTAATAATCGTGTTAAAAATTTAAACTCAAATCCAACCTATTTACAAAACGGGTTACCCGTTTCCAATCCGTTTAACCCATTTAATAAATAAATTGTGACGCGTTAGACAAAATAACTCATTCAAGCAAGATTAAAACAAAAAAATCATAGCATTACCCTATCAAAACATGAATTCAAACAAAACGAGAAAATACTTATTAAGTTCTTACTAAACTTATTTTAATGAGTTATGTAAGAGAGTATTATATAAAAATTTAGTCAGACAATTTTATTAAACGTGTCACGCGGGTTTATTTCGTATTGGCGGGTTGACCCATGACTGACCCGTTTATTAAATGGGTTATGGCGGGTTAACCCGCCGCTGACCTGCTTTTTAATCGTGCGGGTTCAACCCGCTTTATTTCGTGCGGGTTTCGAGTCGTGTTATCGGGTCGTGTCGGAATTGACAGCCCTAGGTGTATCTTCTGTTCAATATTATTAGTTGTCTATTTGTTGTTAGGTTTTATATTATATATAATTAAATTGATAAATCCATCTTTATCTCTCATAATAACTTCAATGGAGGACATTGTATTTTCAGCACAATTAGTGTTCTTGAACTCATATCTCAAAAGAGGATACCTGCAAGTCTGCAACTAGGTTTTCTTGAGTGATACAAAAGATAAAAAATTTAATTAAGAATTTACAAAATTCAGTACTATAAATAACATTCTAATTTTTTTTGTCTCAATTCAAGAGCGACTTATAATTCTCATAGTAATGTATATGTTAGAAAGTTTATTTTCCGGGCAATGATTAGATAATTTTTCAATTTGATTGATTGTTGAGACAACCCACCATGCATGAAAGTTGTTTTTTTTTTTATATTTGTGGAGAAGAACATGTATAGAGAGATCATTCTATTAAAAAAATAGAAATATATATAAGAAGGTATAAAGAGAAATAACCAAGGGGTAAAATGGGGAGTTTAATGCCAAAAATATTGTAAGAGGTCTAAGTACCAATTTGGGATGTATGAATAGAAGTTTCCTATTGAAAATGATATCATTTGAAAATAAAAATGATTTGTGTTTTAATGTAGAGACATTGATATATATCCATCAAACAATTTAAGTCTTTTTAATATAAATTAGTAAATACATAATATGTCTCGTGATCTAGAGATTGAAGATCGATCAATCTAATCGGAAACACCAGTTACAAAATTCTCATTGGTTTGGTTCATTTTTTATTTTGTATAGAATAATGCTAAATAGCCTACATTTTAAGAATCCATATAGAATCATCTCATATGTCAGTCTATATGGCATGTACACCACCCAATTAGTGTAATTCTATATATAAGTATTTTTTTTTCCCGCTGAATAATGAGATAAGAGAGACAAGAACCTCCTCATCAATCCTCTCCACTGAGAGAAAAGAAGCAGACAATAACAACTATCGAAAACAACGATACTGTGGAACAGTCATATAAGTTGTTAGTATACTTTATGATACACCAACAATCTCTCTTATGTGATGAATGCTTGCTGTAGAGTTGCATAGAATGACAATTTGTAGTGTTGGTTGACTTTGAGATACACTGAGAGTTAGAAAATGAGACATGACCGACCTCTTTTGACCGATGATTAAAATATCGTTATTAGTATATCTATCGGAATTTTGAAAAAATGAGATATTAGATATATTAGAGAAATATCGGGGATATTTCATAAAATATTATTTTAGTTTAAATTATTTAAATTATAAAATTTATATGTAAATACATACAAACATCAACTTCATCTACATCTAAAAAGAGATTTTAGGTCATGTCTTCTCCATATTGATATATTCAATCTTCGTGGGTATTAATACTTAATCGTATATTTCTCAAAACCCCCCAGTCTTCATCTAGATATCCTTGAAGACCCTCAATTCTCTTTGGATATCTCTCGATATGAGTTTTTTATTAATGTTATTAATTTTTACAGATATTTTTTTAAAATATTCGCGATATATCATATAAATTTAAAAAATTTAAAATATTTGACGTTATTGAATAAATTTCACATATATTAGAAAACATAAAATATTTACCCAGAAAAATATATAGATCGGTCGAACAAGAGAGATATCAGGAATATACCAGAGATTTTAATCCACAAGTTTGGCTGCGTCTCATTTCCGTAACAAGAGTCGGAGACTCTGCACCTCCTCATCGTCAGACATGAATTGGCAAATTTGTCAATGCACATGCTATCCTGAATTAAAAAGCAGTTATATATGGCGGACTGGTGGGTAGTGTAGCTTTGGTTTGGCCTATATATGTATCTAGTCAGAGATTATAAATAACTTATTCCCCATCCCACTCTCAACTCTCAACTCTCAACTTCTCAACAACAACGAAACCAGATGGCCGAGAAAATCCAAACCTCATCACCACAACTGCCGTGGTCCGTCCGCCTCTTTGTCTCCGCCGCTTCCTTTGCCGTTGACGTTTCTCGCCGCTCAAACTCCTCCGTCAACCGTTGCCTCTTTAACTTGTTCGACTACAAGCCCTCCCCATTAACAAAGCCTCACAAAAACCTCAAGAGCTCCGACGTCGTCGCCGACCCTTCCCGCAACCTCTGGTTCCGCCTCTACACTCCCACAGCCGCCGCATCCAAGCTCCCCCTCATCGTCTTCTTCCACGGCGGTGGCTTCGCCTTCATGTCTGTTAGCATTAGTGTTGAACTCATCATCAAGCATTAAGACAAATACCAGTTAAAACAGAACTCAAATATAGGAGATGTAAACCTTGTTCATTTTGGTTTGGTTAAGGATTAAGTATATCAATCCTTAAACGTAAGAGAGTCCATGTTCTATACTGCTAAGGGTAATCAGTATTGATATTGCATAAGGATTTCTGTTTAGAGAGAAACTTGGACAGCAAGACAAGTTCTAATGGGGGATTACTTGTTGACTTGATGAACTCTATATAAAGAATGTTTCGGTCCCTGCTCTCTACACAATCTAAGGCATACAGTACCTATCCCGTTAATGGTGTCTAAAGCTTGTAGAGAGGAGAAGACTAAGACAAAGAAGAACTACAACATTGACGTGTTATCTGCTGAATTGGAAGCCATGGATATTCAGCAGAATGAAGGTAAACTTTCTGTTTTGATCTCAGTTCATATTGATGCTTTATGGATATGTGTTTGTGTCTTGCAATTGGTATTGTTAAGCTGATTAAGGTCTACAGTTTGGTATCAGAGCCTAACAAATTGCAACATGAATCGTCTTAAGAAAACATAATGCATGAACTGAAAATCCTGCGTTTTCTCTCAAGAACAGAAGAAAATTTTCTGCTTCTGTAAACTTAACAGTGTTATTGGGCCGAATCGGGTTAAACCGAGCCCAAAATCCGCAAGCATCAACCCAGAACCCGACTTGTATTTAAATCCCAAAATGGACCGTTATGTTCAACGGTCATATTTTGCAAAGGGATCAGGGTTCTTCAGCTGGGTTGAAGGTGCAGAGATTTCGCGATCTCTTAAGGGATTCGAGTCCCTATTTGGTGTGGATTAAGCAAAGAAACTGTAAGTAAGTCAATTAAGTTTTAATTTCCGCAAGATTAAGAATCATAACCTTAAGAACAGAAGTAAGAAATTCTGGAATTTTTCTGTTTTCAAAGCATGTCTATGATTATGTAATTGCAAGAACCCTAGTGGCATTCCCGGCATGCAAATAAGTTAGGTAGATGAAGGACCGGATGAAATTTCAATTGCCTGAGCATGTTCTATGTGGGATTATATGAAGCATGTTTTGATATGAGTGAAATTTTATGTGGTTGTTGTTTTTTGATTGTTTCTGTATGTTTGAGAATCTCCCGAAACAAACATTAAGAAAATAAATAAACAAAACAACCTAAAACTTCATCTATTATGATCTGCATTCTTGTAAAATGGCAGAATGTTGCATAAAGCAATTTCTGCAGAAGGAAGAAATTCTTAGCAAAAGATCAAAACTTGTGTTTTCTGATTGTAAAAAAAAAAAAAAACCATCATAACTTCCAAAGAAGTGTGTCTTTTCTTGTTTTAAAATCAGAAACAGCATCACACATATATTCTGAATTCATATACAGGTTCTTAAAGCTTTTCTTCTGTCTAAAGATGTTGACTGCCTTAAGAACAAATTGAATTTATTCTGTATGGTCTGATGATTAAGAAACTTAAGCAAATATCATGTTTTCTGCTATAAAAGTGATGCTTGATATTAACTACAGATAAATTGGGATGTTAAGTATTTTCTGCATTGGTTGTGTTACTTGAACTGATTTGGAATGTGACACTTGTATGCAGAATTTTGTTTTTTCCTCAACTTGAAAAGTAAGAAACTGTTTTGAGTCAAAACTAAACTTTTTTTTCTTTTCTTCTGCTCATTAGAAGTTGCCTTCTTGAACGTCAACAACATTCGTATGCTCACTGGATCAAACTTTAAGGCCTGGAAATCCAGCTTAGATCTTTACATGATGACTCACGACAATATGGATATGTGTTTCACACATACCATGCCTTTTGCACTAGTTGCAAATAGCACCCTAGAGGATAGGAGGTATCATGATGACTGGTATAGGTCAAACCAAAGGGCCAAGACTCTTATGAGGAATTCCTTAACATCGATAGTTAGAGGAAGCATTGAGGAACCTGTACTAGCTAGAGACTTCATGGTGAACATTGAGGCAAAGTTCAAGGAAAGCAACAAGGCAGAAGCAGCAAGGATTGGAAAGGAGTACAATGAACTGAAGTACAATGGAATTGGAGGAGTTAGAAATCATATCATGAAGCTGATTGAACTAAACTCTCGTCTCAAGGAGCTGGAGCTTGGAGTGAAGGATGATCAGTTAGTTCACCATGCCTTGGACTCACTGCCATCCAGTTTTAGTGTTCTCAGGACGAGCTACAATGCACAGAAGGAAAATTGGACTCTAGATGACCTAATCTCTATCTGTGTAGATGAAGAATCTAGGATGAAGAAGGAGAAGCAGCCTACAACCTCTATACACCTAGTTCAGAAACCTAAGTGGAAGAAGTTTAATAAGCTTAAGGTTAATAAAACTATAGCTAAACCTTCAAACAGCAATAAGGGAGTCAAAGAGGACAAGCCATTTAAGTTCAAGTGCTACTTTTGCAAGAAAGTAGGACACATGAAGAAGGACTGTCCCGGATTCAAAGCATGGCTAGAGAAGAAGGGTATGATTAATTCTCTTAATCTTTTAGAAACTTTTTCTTTAGAAGTTAATTTTGTTAACATAGCACCTCATTCTTATTGGTTAGATTCAGGAAGTCCCTTACACATTACAAACTCTTTGCAGGGCTTCATAAGGAAGAGAAAGCCAAGGAATGATGAGGTCAACGTCTGTGTTGGCAATGGAATGCGTGTAGCTGTGAAGGCTGTAGGCACTCTTAGATTGGACTTAGATTTCGGCAATGTTTTGGTTTTAGATAAAGTTTTTTATGTGCCCTCAATTAAGAGGAATTTGCTTTCGGTTAGTCTTTTAGTTAAACTTGGTTGTAGTTTTCTCATTGATTCTAGTGGAATAAAAATTTTCAAGGATTTTTCAACCTTCTTGATTCAGAATTGTTCTACTTTTGCTACTGGTATTATTGAGAATGATTATTTGAAACTAAATTGTTCTCTAAGTCAGCAAGAATGCTTACATATTGAAAATAAACCAGAAGATTATGCAGCAAGTAATAATGCCATTGTTGGTGTTAAGAGAAGCTTGCACAATGAGAAATCAGCCAACTTATGGCATAGAAGACTAGGGCACATATCTAAAGAAAGATTGCAGAAGCTTATCAAAGACAAAACTTTACCAGAACTAAACTTTAGTGATTTAGGAGATTGTATCGAGTGTTGTAAAGGAAAAATAACAAACTTAAGAAGAAAAGGTGCTTACAGATCTACAAAATTACTTGAGTTAATACATACTGACATTTGTGGACCTTTTAGACATCAAACAATTTGTGGAAATGTCTATTTTATAACATTCATTGATGACTTTTCTAGATACTGCTACATTTACTTACTATCAGAAAAATCACAATCACTTGAAGCTTTCAAAATCTTTAAGGCTGAGGTTGAACATCAGCTAGAAACAAAGATTAAGGTTGTGAGGTCTGATAGGGGGGGAGAATATTTTGGTAGATACACAGAGCAAGGTCAGCATAAAGGTCCTTTTGCATTATATTTGCAGGAACTTGGCATTAAGGCTCAATACTCTACACCTCATAACCCTCAGCAGAATGGGGTAGCAGAAAGAAAGAATAGAACATTAATAAGCATGGTTAGAAGCATGATGTGCACTTCTGGTTTACCAAAAATTCTATGGGGAGAAGCATTAAGAACAGCAAATTATATTTGCAATAGGTCCCCAAGCAAGTCCATAGAAAAGAATAAAACTGCTTTTGAATTATGGACTGGTAGGAAACCAAGTTTACATCATTGTCATGTTTGGGGTTGTCAAGCTGAGGCTAGGATATATAATCCCAGATTAAGCAAGCTTGATCCAAAGTCAGTAAGTTGTAACTTTGTAGGATATTGTGAAAAATCTAAAGGGTTCAAGTTATATTCAGCTCATCATGTACCTAGAGTTTTTGAAACTCATCAAGTTAAATTCATTAATGAAAGTATCTTCAATACAAACTTTGAGGATCTTACCTCGGATTTTGAAGAAGTTGAAGATAATGAGTTTGATATAACAGTAGCACTTGACACTCAAAATACTTCTAAAAACAAAGTTTCTGTCTCTGATAAAAACTCAGTCCAAGAAAGTGTCGACTTAAGCTTAGAAAAACAAAATCCTTCCATTACAGAAAACTTAGGTAACAATCTGAACCTAGGACATGATTCAACAGCTGAACCATCGTCTGCTGTAATATCAGAACCTAATCCAGACTCTCAGCCTACTCAAACCTTGCTTCAAGACCATTTTGTGGAACCTAGAAGATCTAACAGAGCTAAGAAGCCAAGATTTGGAGATAAAAATGATATCTATGAAGTTTTTCTGAGTGAAATGGAAAGTGCATTGACTGATGACAATGATCCAACATCTTTTAAACAAGCCATAGAGAGTCAAGAGTCTGAAAATTGGCAGGAAGCTATGAATGCAGAAATTGATTCCATGTACAAAAACCAAGTATGGGAATTAATTAAACCTTCACAAACACAGAAGCCTATTGGTAGTAAATGGGTGTTTAAAACAAAAAGAGATGCTAAGGGAAATATAGAAAGACATAAAGCTAGGCTAGTAGCTAAAGGTTTCACACAGAAAGAAGGAATAGACTTTACAGAAACCTTTTCTCCAGTTTCTACAAAAGACTCATTCAGGATAATTATGGCTCTTGTAGCTCATTTTGATATGGAGTTACATCAGATGGATGTAAAGACAGCTTTTCTAAATGGGGAGCTAGAGGAAACCATTTATATGGCACAGCCTGAGGGTTTTATAGAGAAAGGGAAGGAACACTTGGTCTGTAGACTAAAAAAGTCTATTTATGGACTTAAACAAGCTAGTAGACAGTGGTATAGGAAATTTGACTCTGTGATTTCATCTTTTGGATTTTCTGAAAATATAGTTGATGAATGTGTTTATCTTAAAGTGATTGGTAACAATTTTATTTTTCTTATTCTCTATGTTGATGACATTCTTCTGGCCAGTAGCAATGTAAAATTGCTGAGAGAAACTAAAGAATTTTTGTCAAAGAATTTTGACATGAAGGATCTGGGAGAAGCTTGTTATGTTTTAGGCATTGAGATTAAGAGAGATAGGAAGCAGGGATTATTGGGATTATCTCAGTACAATTATATTTCAAAGATTCTGAGAAGATTTGGAATGGAAACCTGCAGTAATGGAGAAGCACCAATGTCTAAGGGAGATAAACTAAATAAAACTCAGTGTCCTAAAACTGATGTTGAGAAAAGGAAAATGGAGTCAGTACCATATGCTAGGCTTGTAGGTAGTCTTATGTATGCACAAGTTTGTACTAGGCCGGATTTATCTTTTGCTGTTGGAATGTTGTCCAGATTTCAGTCTAATCCTGGTTTTGATCACTGGACAGCAGGTAAAAAGGTCTTAAGATATCTTCAGAAAACTAAGGCATATATGCTTGTGTATAAACGTGTGAAAGAACTTGAACTTGTTGGTTTTACAGATTCAGACTTTGCAGGAAATTATCCTACATCCTGTAAATCAACTTGTGGCTATGTCTACATGCTTGCAGGTGGTGCAGTAGCATGGAAAACAATGAAACAATCATTGGTAGCTACTTCAACCATGCAAGCAGAAGTTATAGCATTGTATGAAGGAGTTTGTGAAGGGTTATGGATCCGGAATTTTATTTTGGATACAAGGATAGTCAGTGATCTGATTGAGAATAAGTTGAAGGTATTTTGTGATAATGAAGCTGCTGTTTTCTTTAGCAGAAATAGTAGAAGGTCTAATAATTCCAAGCATATAGATCTCAAGTATTATAGTGTAAGGAAGAGGGTAAAGCATGGTGAAATTGATGTATGCAGAATCAAGACTCAAGATCAGTTGGCAGATCCTTTTACCAAAGCTTTGCCTGTGACAGTTTTCAAGGAGCATTGTAAGAATATGGGAGTGTTGTCAAGTTTTAAGGATGTTTAAGTTTAGTGGGAGCATTTTAAGTTAGAAAAAAAAAAAAAAAATTTCTGTTGTTTTGATTACAGTTTATAGTTTCTGTTTTACAGATTTTTGTATTTCAAGTTTTGGTTAATAAAGTGAGGAATTTTTCAGATGTTTCGTGCAGTATTTAATTCTTAAACAATGTGTTATCTACTGTTTTTTGGTTTTCAGTTCATGTTATCAAGTGGATGTATATATATATGCATATATTCAGGTTAAGAAGCAAGTTTTGTATCCACTTGTGTTATATCGGCTTGCATTGTGATTTTGATGTTCAAAATATTAGGTTGGACTATTTGTTAAATGACCAGTTTTACCTGTGATATACATTGTCATTTAACTGCAATACATTAAGTTGAGTTCATGTGGATTATGCAAATAGTTACAGTAGTCTGGAACAGACTTGTTCATATGAACATGATTATTTCCAGGTTCTGTTTCTGTGTGTATATTTTGACTGAACTAAATGGATTTTGAGTGAGTTACTTCTCATGCGCACTTAAGCTATTTTTGAGAATGTTTCAGTTGGTATTGTGCTTTAAAGTATGATGGTTCAAAGTGGGAGATTGTTAGCATTAGTGTTGAACTCATCATCAAGCATTAAGACAAATACCAGTTAAAACAGAACTCAAATATAGGAGATGTAAACCTTGTTCATTTTGGTTTGGTTAAGGATTAAGTATTTCAATCCTTAAACGTAAGAGAGTCCATGTTCTATACTGCTAAGGGTAATCAGTATTGATATTGCATAAGGATTTCTGTTTAGAGAGAAACTTGGACAGCAAGACAAGTTCTAATGGGGGATTACTTGTTGACTTGATGAACTCTATATAAAGAATGTTTCGGTCCCTGCTCTCTACACAATCTAAGGCATACAGTACCTATCTCGTTAATGGTGTCTAAAGCTTGTAGAGAGGAGAAGACTAAGACAAAGAAGAACTACAACATTGACGTGTTATCTGCTGAATTGGAAGCCATGGATATTCAGCAGAATGAAGGTAAACTTTCTGTTTTGATCTCAGTTCATATTGATGCTTTATGGATATGTGTTTGTGTCTTGCAATTGGTATTGTTAAGCTGATTAAGGTCTACAATGTTCGCCACTTCTAAACTCTACGACGACTTGTGTCAACGCCTCGCCCGCGAGCTCCCCGCCGTCGTCGTTTCCGTCAACTACCGCCTCACCCCGGAGCACCGGTATCCGTGCCAGTACGACGACGGGTTCGACGTCCTCAAGTTCATCGACGACCAAAGCACTAGTAGTGGCTTGTTCGACGGCGCGAATCTCGGGCAGTGCTTTCTGGCGGGGGACAGCGCTGGCGGGAACATAGCGCACCACGTGGCTGTTAGGGCTAGCGGCCACGTGTTTAATGACCTGAAAGTGGTCGGAATGCTGGCGATGCAGCCGTTTTTCGGCGGGGAAGAGAGGACGGAATCGGAGACGAGCCTCAAGAGTGTTCCATTTGTGAACACGGAGAGAACGGACTGGATGTGGAAGGCGTTTTTGCCGGAGGGGTCTGATCGGGACCACCCGGCGGTCAATGTGTTCGGTCCCAATGCCGTGGATATTTCAGGGGTGGATTTTCCGGCGACGATTGTGTTTGCTGGGGGATTTGATCCGTTGCAGGATTGGCAGAAGAGGTACTACGAGGGATTGAAGAAACGCGGCAAGGAAGCGGAGCTGGCTTTTTTTCCGAACGCCATTCATAGTTTCTATGCTTATCCTGAGTTGAAAGATTCTACTGTGTTTCTCAACAGAGTTAGAGATTTCGTGCAATCCAAATCAGTTAATGCTATCTAGCTACTTAAACATTACAGCAATCAAGTCCTCAATTATGTTACTCGATATTCGAGTCCAGTATGTGTCAATCTGTTTTTCAGGATATATAAAAAAATAAAAGAGTCAGATTTTGACTGTGTATATATTGCTTCTTCATCGAGCAAAGGAATGCCAGGGATAGGGTAACATGATATGAAACATCAACATGCATGTTTCTCTGGATTCAGCGCATCAAGCTGTAATTAAACTAAAGCAGAAATATCACTTTGGTTATAAAATTATGTTTCGCTCGACATCTTGGTCACCTAATTATTAGAAACTTTACTTTGGTCATTCAACTATGTCACTTTATATCATTTTAGTCACTTTGTTTATTTTCTTCGTTTAATTGTGATATTTCTGTTAACTTCAAGGATATTTTAGAGATGGAAATTCTTAGTGGTCATTTTTTTTATGAAAACATAAAATTTCCTCTAATTTTGCTTAATTTTCTAGTCATTTATAATTCCTTTACGAAACCAACCACTTTCTTTCCATTTATTGATAATGGATTAATGGATGAATGTAAGTGATCATAAAATTCTTATGTACTTTTTATTTTCAGTAATTAAAGCTTATGGACATTTTAAGATCAACATTAGATACTGTAAATTTCTTAACAAATGGAAATTAACAACAAGTTTGCTCCAAACACCTAGAGCATCATTGAAAATTGAATTTGGTGAGAGAAAAGGGACACTAGATTAATTCTAAATGGGTTGACAAATATACTCTTGTCTATGAGGCTCATTTGCTGTATTTAAACGGAGAAAATAAACGGAGTGACTAAAGTGATATAAGATGGCATAGTTGAATGATCAAAGTGAAGTTTTTGAAACTTGTGTGACCTAAGTGTCGAACGGAACATAATTCGATGACTAAAATGATATTTCTGCCTTATACTAATAATGTATAAGTAATTTACATAGTCATTTTTTCAACTCTGTCAGTGTCTCTTAATGCCTCAATAGCTAGGTATTGTGAATGCCACTTTTTATAGTATTTTTTCTAGCGAATTCTGTTGTTGATAATCATGTTGACATAATGACTCCTCTCTAACTATGACTATATGAATAATTAGTGATTAAATAAATAGTTAAAATTACATATTTGAGTATCGGTTCACTTGAACAATTTTCCATGTTTCTAGTCACTAGGTCTGCCCAGTAAAGCTCCAGTGGTTTATTAAATCTTTTTGGACGAGTTTCCACTTCCACTAGTAGAGCACTTCTGTTGGAACGCAGGGTATTATTCAAGACTAGAGTATGGTTGGTTCCAATCAAATGTTAAATATATTTATCTGTTCTCCTTGCTTCCTGCCCATCATCTTTCTTCTACCGTTCTTATCATTCACACATTTTCTCCTCAAACCTCATTTAGAAACAAAAAGTAATGATATTACCAGACCGAATCTAAACTACAATACGTTGCTCTCTCAAAGTCTCAATAGACGACTATAAAATGTTGCATAAAGTAGAGAAAATCAAGTTTTACAAAAAGATGGTAAGACTATGCACATCTATGGGATGTATCAAACACATGCACTTCACTTCCTCCACGCTAATCAATGATGCCAATCTCTCCAATCCAAATCATGTTACCTGAAAAAAAAAAATTAAAAAAAATTGTTCATATCCAAAACTTTAACGTAGTTTCTGTGTTAGACTTATAGTTTCTCACTTTCTCCTAGGAACAATAAAAGTTTGAACCAAATGATGAAATGATAGACTAAGCCACAGATCCCATAGATATACTATGAAGACGGGATCACGATACTGCCAGTCCAATGATTTAATAATTTTGGACATTACAAATCCTTAGACCAAAAATAAAAAAAAAGACATTACAAATCCAATAATTGAAAGGAGCCACTGATAACATTTTGTCTCGTAACTAAGAATGAATAGAGACCAAAATGAAGAAAAAGAGAGATGAGTAAAATGGGGTGCATGGAAGAGAGGATGAGAGTGCATAAAATTCAAACAAAAGACATTTGGATTATCCTCAATTTTTAAAAAGTCAGGTCTTCCTTTCCCTTCCTCTTCAAAACCATAAACATAGACCAAAAATGTTTTCAGAATTGATCAGCAACAATTTCTCCACATGCCAAAGAACAATTCTCCCCAGTTTGCCTCTTAATTATCACCATCAAGAAGAATGAAGTATACCAACCTCTAATAACCTCTCATCTCCTGGTCTTGTCAAGAACCTCAATGTATCTCTTTGGGATCCCATATTGTTCAATCAAATGTTTTGCCAGATTCTCTATCACTCCACCTTGAACCAGCACCTCGAGCCCCTTCTTACCTAAGGCAAAACAATAAAAGTGTACACATCAGTAACTCTAAGATGGATTCATCAAAATGTTGCAATAAATATTATCCCCAAACAATAAATCAACTAGACAGCATTTGGAGTATCAGAGGAAGGTTTTTAAAAAGCTATATATATAATCCATGTTTCGATATGAAAAATAAGTTAATACATAAACAAAAAATTTACTTGTCTCATAAAAAATGCAGAATCTATACTAAAACTTTCACAAATGTTGGCCTGTCTGTTAAAATGCTACATGCACATAATGAGCGAAGAAAACGATCTAATAAAAACTAATCATGTGTGCATAATGGTGCCACACACCTGGTAGTTCTGCCACTGTTGTACTGCAAGCGAACTTCTTCTGTAGTTCTGATGCCAAAGCTTCAGGATCCACCAAAAAAGTCTCCAGCCCTGATAACTTGGTCATTTTCTTATTACCTTGCCGCCTTTCTGTCATTATCTGGACTGTTTTCAAACCACCTTTACGAACAACCGAGTCATTTCCCCTTGTCACAATGTGATGGGGTTGCATCCTGTTTACAAATGCTGCTCCCAAGTCTCTTTTATGAATTTCTGTAGGGTACATTGTGCCTTTTTTTATGGCCCCCTTGAATAGTGCATCACACAATATTACATCCAAAATCACAATGGATTTATCAGTCGGCTTAACCAGGTTTTCCTTTTCAACATATTTAAATACAATGTCAGTGGCATCCAAAGCACTGTAAAGCTCGCCTGTGTCAGCACCTACGGCAGCAAATACTGGATTTACATGGACACTTGGTTTATATATCTCAGCCACTTCAAGGATTTTGACCGACCGGCTTTCACTGACGGCAGGAGCACCAGTTTGAACAGCTTCTTCAACTTGTCGTTTCTCTGGCTTGAACGATGAGTAATCTGGATGGCTGCGGTTAACAGAAAGTAATACCGACTCCTTCTTATATTTATCTTCCTTAACTCTAATCTGCAGATGTTTGGGTGCCAACATTATGAAATTGAATAGAAAAGACTATGAATTTAAATCTCAAGAAACTCAAATTCAAATAGTCTCTATCACTTTTTACTCTGGCTATAAACCAGGTTGTCACCCCCGTTCAGAATGTATCAGAGTGTCAAGCTGATATATGAAAAGACTCAATAATCTTCACAAGTTACTACTACTACATACACTAAACTGAAGAAAGTTTAAACAGTCGTTGTATAAAGCATTCATTATCAAAATAAACAGAAGAAAGTTTAAACAGTTGATGTATAGAGCATTCATTATTAAACTAAACTGAAGAATTAAACTTAACTGAAGAAAGTTGGGCGATGTCTGAAAGTTCAAGCAAACCACATACACACTATGACTACCAAAATAAAATGAAGAATCATCATAAGAAAAAACACTGCTAAATCCCAAAGTAAAAGTTTTGGACTATACAATTGGTTATTTAAAGCAAGAGATATTATTGATATTTTATTTTTATGCGTTAATCTTCAGAAAGCCCATAAAATACTTTTACAAGCCTGTCTTTCAAGCTCTGATGCAAAGAGACTACAAACACATACAAAAGGAAAAAAAAAATCAAGTGGCGGTAAAACCAGTAATGCCTTAAAACAAAAAAAACAAAAAAACAAAAAAAAACAACAGTAATGCCATTCATGATGCTCAAAATCATTTGAAAAAATGTGTGCATGCATCTCAAATACAATAACCCAATTCTTCATGAGCTCTGAATACAATAGAGATTTATACTATAACTTGATCAGTAATTGGCAGAAAAATAAAAGAACAACAAATTTTTTAAGTATTGTCAGAACACAGCAAAGAAACCATGCATCAAAGAGATAAAGGTGCTTCCTGTTGACAACACCATAAAAGTGACTAGGTTAAAACTGAAAAAGTGGTTACTTTCAAGAAAGAGGAAAGTGAAAGTATAACACACCAATCCTGAAGAGCATTTAGCTTGTAACCACTTTGATAATTTCTTGTATGATGATTTCTTGATGTCTAGTGTGATGCCTGAAGGCCTACAAGGTAAAACATGGTTTGACCTGCAGAACCACAAAACAAATGATGAGTTCTTATAAATGAAGTATATTCAAGGGGAGAGTAGAGAGAGATCATGCCAAGTTTCACAAAGATCAATCTTTACCATACCATAGAGTGCTTCCGGGCATGGGAAGGTCTTTGTCTTTAACAGTTGTATGCAGTGCTTGCAAAAGGCATTTTTCCAAAAGCGTGTCCACGTCCTCAGTGGAAAGAGGATGTTTATCCTCCCCAGTGGACTGATTGACTGAATCATCATCGGTTAGCTTCAGATCACCCATATGTGTAGTTACTTCCTCAGCAATCTCATCCCCAGTATCAGTCGGTGCAACTGAAGCAGAACTTGGTTCAGACTGCACATAAGCAACTTCAACATGTTTCCCCAATTCCTTATCATCAATGTCATACAGTTGATCATTCGATCCATCATTTGTACCATCATAAGAATCAGAAATTTGAGCTGATGACAAAGTAGGATCCTCAAAAACAGCATCTTCATAGAAACCTGCATTCGGCACATACGGGCCCTCAACTGATTCCCTGAAAAGAAATATTCCACAACAATGTTATCCCTCATAAGTTTTCCAAGAGTTGACTATATGATTTCATGTCTCTATGTCAAATGTCAATTCCCACAGATACTTACCAAAGTAAGTCACCATAATAGTGAACAATTTTTAAGGCTTTTCCCCGCAACCCAGCCTTTAATGCTTCAGTGCAACTCATAGTAGTAGTTCCCACCTGTAAAGATATTGACTTATGACCCGACTTTAGTTACATACACATAGATGAAACAAATGTTGTCTCGACTCTTGAAACATTTACAAGAAGCTTACAGCAATAGGAGCTGGATTTCCTGGAACTTTAACCGCCCATGCTTCCCCAGCTGCAAATGATGGTAACCCTTGAGCAGGTATGCTGATACCGGGAAACATCAAATCGGCACCTCCAATAACATATCTAGAAACCTCGCCCCCTTTCAGCATGAAAGAAGGCAAGATATCAGGAACCTTCCAGAGGGCATAAACTGAAATGGAAAATAAACAACACTGTGAATAACCACCTATATATATATATATTTGTTCCTCTAAAAAAGACTCGAAGAACAACTTGATTGAAAATAAGTAACTAGTCAAGAAAGTGTGCATGGCATGCAAGAAGAAATACATAGTGAGTAAGAAGGGAAACAAGGACAGAGAGTGTACCTGTGGGATAAATATGTTTACCGCGGCCATCAATATCAAAGAAGATAGGATAGGCTCCCTCTATGGCATATACAAGGACTCGATTTTGATACTTTGACACCTTGATCTCCACCTAGAGAGAGAGAGATGTAAGAGATGAATAGAAAACATATATATATATATATATATATAGAGTATACTTTATCCAACTACCTTGGGAGGGAGTAAAGCATCGATATCGGCGTCGGAAGCTCTGGGAAATCTATCTCTGACGATCCTCTTAAGCTTCTTCCGGTCAGCCCCTGACAGCCTCTGGTGCGACCGAGCTTCCACTCCCTTCTTGAACATCTCTCTCTCGAGCTCACCTCAACTCTCTGGGCTTCTCTCTTTTCTAATATACGCGGTGTTGTTGTTGGGCTGAATGGATTGGGCTGTCGGGTCGGGTACAAGTCAAGTCGGAAAATATCAGTATGGACGGTGTGAGTCTGAAATATCTCTAATTTGTATATTTTAAACAATATAATCAACGATTTTAAAATCGTTTAAAAGATCATCTTTATAAAAAAATAAATATAAAAAAAAATTATTTACTTAATCGATTATATCAAATAAATGTAATTAATAATTAAAATCGTTGATTACGTGCTACAGATATATAAATCAAAGAGAGACCATTCATGAATCATGATACGAGCATTTTACAGTCAAAGTCCCACAGGCGAGATTCCCCGACAAGAAAATCTAAAGATTGAACGCTTTATTTAGTTTATAGCAAACACTTGGGCGTTCTTCACGGCACTCCTCCACGTGTGGGTCCCCCTCATTTCTCTCACTCTCAATCTCACTCTGCTTCATTCTCACCTTTACCTCCCAGGCTCCCATTATACAGACAGAAGAAGCTGGCCGGCCATCTTGGTGTTGGTGTTGAATGCCCGGTAGTAGTAAATAGTGAACAGTGAATAGTGATGGGGGAGCAACTAGTTCAGGTTCTCGTCGTTGACGACTCCTTGGTTGGCCGCACAATCGTTGCCAAGCTCCTTAAAGCTTCCGATTTTAAAGGTCACTCCCTGCATTCCAAATCTCCTCTCTTTATTCTTCAGATTTACTTTCTTCATGCTTCCTCTGCTTTACCAACCTAACTAGTATTATTCATATTTGCTAAGAACCCCAAGCTTAATATATATATATATATATAGGGATAGGGATCCTTTCTTGAGTCTTGGATTTTGGTGCATTCCTTTGTACAAGTGAGCTAACACAGTCACTTATTTTATTTCTTGGTTTTTTGTTTCATTCCGGAGATTACATTTCTTGATTTTTGTCTGATAAAGTTTCAAAACATGGTTTGGTTGCTCTTGTATGCCTCTTTCTCTAATACTGGTACTTCCTGTGCATCCCATTTTCATTGCAGTTACTACTGTAGAAAGTGGAAAGAAAGCGCTAGAGGTTCTTGGAATGGAAAGAGAGAAGCTTGACAAGCCAACGGTTAAAGTAAGTTTCCTGCTTTTAATCACAAGGCGTTTAGTATTATACTCATGTACCCTATTATGCATCACATAGAACCAAGTTTCTTCTCTCTCCATGTATTTTCTGTGTACATAGAAACTAGTTGTTTACTGGACATGAAAACCACTTACACATTCATGACCACTGAAATGGCATTTTATTTTGTTTTATTCTAAGAGCCAGACACAAAACGTCGTAATAGTAATTGCAAATTTATATATGCAGAACCATTGATCTTTTGGCAGTCAGTTCTGTCAACATTTCACATGTTATATACCTTTCTTAGGGATAATGTTGGTTCAAATCTAAGTTCATCTTTAATTTCATTTATATTTTACCTTCAAATCGTTCTAAAATAGATCGTTGTTTGTTGTCTAAGTAAAGTATCCTTGAAAGTAGTAAAAGCTTATCACTTACTTCAGGAGTTCAGGGACTTGGACTCTATCACGCAATTAGATTCAGCTTCCTTGTGGATATTGGTTTTCACATAAAGTTACAGTGTTTGACATCGGAAAACCATGTCAACATAATGCTTTCCTTGACCCACTGTGCCATCTAAATGCTCCATGCATGATTTGACTTAGATTGACCACCAGAGATGCGGGGCTGATTAAGCACTATTATAACTTTTGCTATTCAAGTTGCTTCAGCATCACTGCACAATTATTGGTGTTTTACTTATTGGAGATCCTCTTGTTGAAGAAAGAATAGGGGGAAGTGGGCAAAGAAACGGAAGCTTTGTTGCAAACTATAAACTAAAAGTCATTTGGCCATAGTTATTAAAAATGAATGGTGTCTGCATCAGTGAGGGCTGATTAGTTTGTGACTAACATGAGCTCCTCTTTCAGACATCCTTATTTCTTTCTGCATCTGTCCATTGACTAATGATCATTATATATATTCTGGTCTTTCTGCAGGATCATGGTGTTAACATAATCCTCACTGACTATTGTATGCCTGAGATGAATGGGTATGATCTTCTAGTTGCTATAAAGGTAATTGTGTCTTGCTCAACCGTAACTTATGAGAGTGGCTGATGATGGGAGTATACAACCTTAACTCAAAATTAGTTTAGCAAGTGCTTGGTTTCAAATATTTGCCAATCTCTCGGTGTTTCTGTTGATATACCCACATGGGTGGGGGTATGAAAGTGTCCTGAGTTCTGTCATATGACGGATAACAGATAAAATATCAGATATCCATGGATATATGAAACAAACTTACTGAACTTGAACCTATATGGCTATATTTGGCTAATCTTAAGCAGCTCCACTAGATAATGGAGATAAACAACCAGCAACCAGGCAACCTAGATTATATATCAAACACCCATGCATCATACGCTAGGATAGCAAGTGGGTTTCTATATAACACGCGCACACACATTTATAGATATAGATACATATCAAGTGGGCTTATGCAGTGTGTATCTAGGTTGGTCCTATAAACTAGCCCCTAACTTTTTCTTTTATTTATATATGTCTGGATATGTCCTTGAAATTTTTTTCTTAAATTGAAGGCCAATATATCTGTGACTATTAATATTTGAAACCCTGAGCAGAGGCACCATTTTGCCATTGATGGTAGATAACTAGTCCAGTATCTAGACACTTCCTGGTTTTCCTATGTATATCTTTGTATTTGAAAACTTATTTCACACTCATTATCCTTGAACTAATTTCTGACTTTGAATTCTTGTACTTGATCTTCAGGAGGACAGCCACATGAAATCAATTCCGGTGGTCATAATGTCTTCTGAATTTAATCCACAGAGAATCAGCAGGTATTTGCTTCCATTGCAATCTGTTGCTCATCACTTGCTTGCAGTAGTCTTTACTGAGTCATTGAGATATGCATCTTATGTTCATTGCTTAGTATTTTTGTAGAGTTGATGGTTGCTCGTAAGAAATGTTGAATCATGGCTGGTGATCATCGATGACCGTGAGTAATTGAACAATGATATAACCAACTTACAACAGAGAAAAGATACAAAAGGGGATTCTAACAAGTGATGTAACACTATATTCAGTTGTGGCTTTCACTCTTCATTGCTATAAAGCTTAGGGAAAGGCTAAAAAAATGTTCAATTGTATGTAAGATATCCTTAGCTGTTGGAGTTTTTGCCTGATGACTTACGAGTTACGATATACAACTTATGAGAGGCCGAAACATGATATCTACAAGTTTTGAGTCTCTCATTGTATCTCACCACCTTATATGAAGAGTCTTGTTGTAACTAACACTGATCTTGACTAAGAAGACTATGAATAACAATATCTGTCTCATGTTGCTGATGTAATATAGTGAGTAACTTGAAACTACATATGAACTCAATGTATGATGGTGTCCCTCGTCTCCAACAATAATATCCGTCTCATGGTGCTGATGTAAGATAGTGAATAACTTGAAACTACACTATATTGTAAGATCCCGTGTATTGATCCGACTGCAATGGAGTCGGTGTGTGCTAACATTTGCTGGATTTCATGTTTTGGACTTTTCAGGTGTCTCACAGATGGAGCTGAAGAGTTCTTGCAGAAACCTCTGAAAGTGAAAGACTTGGAGAAGTTAAGAAGCTATGTAAAGCCAGCAGTTCCAGTACCCAAAATAGGAACAAAACGAAAAGCTGTGGTTGATCTGATGCCTGAAAGTAATGAAGCAGAAAGGCGGCCTCGCCCTGCTGGAGTTGCTGTTGCATAATCCAATATCAGTATTCCTGCAACAGGAGATCTCCAATTGGTGCCCACAAGTTATTTTCAGGGTGGTCTGTTTATAGGTTGAGGTTTTTAGCTAGATGTTTTCTTCTTCCTTTTTGTTGGTGTTTGGTGATGCGAGTTTTGTTAAAGAAATGTGCTTCTGCGATGATTCATGAATGTAAGATAGAGCCCTCCATTTGAAGTTTGAATGAATATGCTTAACGAATGACTCCACTTGCTTGTTCCTATCGACTTTGTTCTTCATACCCAGATTGAATGAAGTACTTGTGTAAAGCTAGTGTCTTTCAGCCCGGTCCTTGCTCTTCTGTGATGCAGGGGCACCTCAGCTGGGTAGAAAAACTGCATGCTCAAGTATTCAATTCCCAATACTGCATGCATATTATTAGCAGGCAATGCTTAAAGGGCAACTTGTGTACACCAAAACCGCGCCATGCATCATGTTTGAATGTGAGGCTGGCTTGAATTCTAGTGTTGTAGGTGTGATTTAGTTAAAAGATGAAAGAGACTGAAAATTTGTGCATGTTCAATAAATCCAAATCTGAAATTTCCTTGATCCAGAAACCGACATGATTCCATAGAATAAAGATGATGGGCAGTAGTAATGTTGCATTAGGCTGTCATTTGGGAAATGTTGACAGCACGATGATCCAAAAAAGGCTTCTACTGTTTTCATTTCCTTTTTGAACAAAGTCCCCCATTGAGGTCTACAAGTTTTGGTCTTTTTTGACTCCTGGATTTTGACCCATGAATACGATTATTGGTTAATTCAATTTTACTTTTCTAATGATATATTTGATTTTGTCAACACGTTGAAGTCTTTGGACCAAAAAAAAAACCCTTCAAAAGAGGAAGAAGAACAGTGGATTATTTCTTCTGTTTTGCTTTGGTTTAGGGTTTGGGTAAAATTGGTTGGGTACTACACAACCATCAGAACTAGCTGCTGCAACGGGTAGCATAGCAGAATGGGTGGCCCCTAATACGTGTTACTGAAAACAACGAGCGAACTTTCAAAACTCGGCCCGCGGTGCAAACCTACAAATCATGCATTTACTCACTCCACCCTTTTCTTCTTCGGTTTTTTCTTTCTTCCTTTACCTCTTTAAAGAGATGCATAAATTAGTGTATGGTTTTAAGATCACCAAGTATATTGCAGTCCAAACTCCAAACTATTGTGACTTACCATGTGATTGATAGTTGTTTTTGATCGGTCCATTTGTTTTTTGCCTTTCACACTACACATGGCGAGAGTAAGTTTATTGGTTTAAACCACCACATGACATGTGTTGTGCGGGAATAAGTTATCAAAACCGAACAACGAGATATTAAAACTCTAAATCATCTCTGTTAAAATTACCAACTTATTTAATCATTCCGTTTTGAGAAAATAGTTAAAACTTTCATAAAGACCAAAACATCATATTTACTCTCACCATTAACATCAAATGACATTGTGTAAACTCGATAACTCTACATGTCACCGACTTGCATTGATCATATGAAGTCTAAATGGTTCAAAATATGTAGTCTTACTTGTCACCACTCATGTTTTTTTTTGATCCACAGTAAGAAAATGTAGACGAGTAAAATAAAATTGTCTATGGTGAAGTGGTAGACTCAAATTCTAATTAGCTGTTTACTTAAGAGAGAAGCACTGGGGAAACAACAGAGAAAATAGTGGAGAAAAAAAAATGATAAATTGAAAATTGAAAATTGAAAAAGAGGAAGCGGAACCCAGCTAAAAACTTAAAAACGAGATTCAAAATAAAAATAAAAGAGAAGAAGAGAAGAGAAGAGAAGAAGAGAAGAGATTTCAAAACGCCAGGAGAGAGAAAGTGGGAGCATTCCGTCTCTCTTTCTTCTTCGTCCCCAATTCGATCTCCGATTTCTAGGGTTTCTCTCCGCCCTCAGATCCCTCAGATCTCCTTTGATTTAGTTCAACCATGGAGGCGATCGAAGAGTTGCTGCAACTCTCAGACTCGATGCGCCAAGGCCAGGCCATCCTCGCCGACGAAGAAGTTGACGATATCTCTACCGCCTCCACTCGCCGCTCCTCTACTTTCCTCAACGTCGTCGCCCTCGGCAATGTTGTAAGTCAACCGCTACCTTTTTCCGATTTGATTTATTCCGATTACGATCTCTTAGATACGGCTTGTCTGGCGATCTCCAAATTAGGGATCTTAATTTGATGCGTTTGTTATTTGCTTCTGGACTAAGGCTAAGCCTAGCTCCCAAACTACGGGATTTGAATATTATATTTATTTTTGTTAATGTTCTTATACTTTGAACAATTGCGATGATTGTTTTGGAGCCTTTAATAGTTTTTGGAGATCTGCATCTACTTTGAGTACTACATATCTAACTGAGAATTGATGCAAGTTACTGTTAGGAGTCTCCACGCTGCTAATAATCCTTAGTTACTGATACAATTTAGGATCCCTTTTCGTGCTTATAACGCGTGTATATACTAGTGCCGCTTTACTCAGCAGCATTTTTATGTGCATTGTGCTCGTTTGTTGGTATACCTTTGTATCCCATGAGTGATAGATTGGGGAAACTTGTCTCATATTTTTTTTTGCCGGAGATGCTGATATAGTCTGTTTTCAGGGTGCTGGTAAATCAGCTGTTCTAAACAGCTTAATCGGACATCCTGTTTTGGTAAGTAGGATATACCAACTTCATGCACTTCCATGTCCTTATAGATGTTTCTAATTTTAAAGTTTACTGCTGCAGCCAACTGGTGAGAATGGTGCTACTCGAGCTCCAATCAGCATTGATTTACAGAGGGACAGCTCATTGAGCAGCAAGTCCATAATATTGCAGATTGACAATAAATCCCAGCAAGTTTCTGCAAGTATGTTCTCACGTTTATTTGAATCATGCTGCTGTTTTTGTTCAGAGTCTTCGGACATATCAATATTGGGAAACACTGTTGAAAGCTTTGATAAGAATCAATGTGGTTTTAGATTTATAAATGGCATCTAACAGCTGTCAGGCTGGTACCTTGCTGAAGCCTTTATTTCTCACAACCATATCGCTAGATTGTGATTCAAGATGTTAGCAGTATATTGCAATGTTGTACATCATGCTATCCTTCTTCTGGTCTCAACTTAAATTCCGAATGAGCTTCCTCTGATTTATGTTGTTCTGCAGGTGCGTTACGGCATTCTCTGCAAGATAGATTGAGTAAGAGTTCCTCAGGCAGAAGCCGAGATGAAATTTACTTGAAACTACGGACAAGTACAGGTTAGTTCATTATTCATAGTTGGAATCCAATCTAGTTACATGGTAATTAGGGTTTGAAAAATATTTTTAACATGACTTTATTACAGCCCCTCCCCTCAAATTGATTGATTTACCTGGGCTTGATCAGAGGAGTGCGGATGAGTCTATGGTAAGTATCGCCTTCTAATTCTAGACATTTTATTGTCCAATGACTGATATGATTTAATTTTGTTTTAATTATCATTTTCTGTAGCTGAGTGAATATGCGGAGCACAATGATGCAATTTTGCTGGTTATAATACCTGCATCACAAGCACCTGAAGTTGCTTCCTCTAAAGCCCTCAGAGCTGTCAAGGAATATGATGGAGACGGTAAGACATTCCTCAGATCCTTTTTTGCGTTCTGGTGGCACGTTGTGTTTAGATTGTTGATTATATATTGTAATAAGTACAATAGCTGTCCTTTTTTGCTATACTTTTACGTTAGTCCACCCCTAGGTTCTTTCCTTTTTCTTTTCCCCTCATTCTATTATTTTTGCTGTTATTAAGTTGCTTGAGTGATTGACTGTAAATACTGATTACAGGTACAAGAACCGTCGGAGTAATTAGTAAGATAGACCAAGCCGCTTCAGATTCGAAAGCACTTGCTGCAGTTCAGGCTCTGCTCTTAAATCAGGGACCATCAAGAGCATCTGATATTCCATGGGTTGCTCTAATAGGTCAATCAGTTTCGATTGCCTCAGCACAGTCTGGTTCTGAAAATTCTTTGGAAACTGCGTGGAGGGCTGAAAGTGAAAGTCTTAAATCCATTCTGACTGGGGCTCCTCAAAGTAAGCTAGGGAGAATAGCACTAGTGGATGCTTTGGCCCAGCAAATTCGCAGTCGCATGAAAGTCCGACTTCCAAACCTCCTTACTGGGTAACATTTCCTGGATCCTGATCTTTTTTTAATTATTTTATTTTATAGTGTCTTCTGTTTCATTTTTGAACTGGTTTTTATGTTCTTTTATACTTCTTTGCCTGCATTTGATGTCCCCCAAAACGATTTATCATTGCGATTAATCTCGGTGTTTAGCATTTCTTTCATTTGGCCACATTGCATGTGCCCCAAAAAAGTAGAGTTGCAAGAATTCGCTGCATGAACTATTTTATTTTTTCCAATTAAATTGGTTCATTTTCTGTCTTTTATGTGTCTTTCAGGTTACAAGGGAAGTCTCAAATAGTTCAGGATGAGCTGGTAAAGCTCGGTGCCTCCATGGTACAGAGTGCTGAAGGTACTAGATCTCTTGCTTTGGAGCTTTGTCGTGAATTTGAGGATAAGTTTCTCCTACACATTACATCTGGTGAGGTGAGTTCATTTTCTTAAATGGTCTCTCATATGTGCCTAATAATTTTGATCTGTAATTGTCTTTTCTTTTTCTTTCAAATTTATTGTTGTGAAATATGAGGAAAGATGGTAGAATAGTAGAATTCATCTGTAAATAAGAGGAAGGATATTTAAATATGTTTTGTTGGGAGACTCATTATCTAGTTTTATAATGTTGCTGATTTCTGTGATTGTCATGGAATTCTTATAACCATTTTGCTCGTCTGTCATTGTAAATCTTGTTTCAGGGTTCTGGTTGGAAAATCGTTTCAAGTTTTGAAGGAAATTTTCCCAATAGAATAAAGCAATTACCATTGGATCGACATTTTGATATCAACAATGTGAAGAGGGTATGATTTGTCTTTGTCTTTTCATATGTTACTCATGTTAAATATTCGTCTGAATTCACATGAACTTTTCTCGTGCGATGATGGTTTATCAGATTGTGTTGGAAGCAGATGGTTATCAGCCTTATCTCATATCTCCTGAAAAAGGTTTGAGGTCGTTAATAAAAGGTGTTTTAGAGCTTGCAAAGGAGCCATCACGTCTTTGTGTGGATGAGGTAAACCTTGCTATCTCTTGTTTTCTGATGTACTATGGGTCTGAATTTCTTATACCGTACTGGATTTCATTAAGAGAAAGGTCACTGTTAATTTTACCTTTTCCTTCTTCCGTTAATTTTCATTCCTTTAGCTTAAGACTATATGCATTGTGTTAGAGCATCATTTGGTCCACATAGTTTGGGTTTAGTCTGAATACAACCTACTTAATGAAATCCTCTTGTTAATTATGACATACTGTAGGGTTGGGGATGTATGCTCTTGGGGGTTAGACTTACAATAAAAGTCATCCTGTTTCTGCTTTGCTATCTATATGCGGACATTTTTCCAAAAGTTGACTTATAAGACACCCTTGGCTCTGATTGGTTGAATAGGTACACCGTGTCCTGGTAGATATAGTGTCTGCTGCTGCAAGTGCTACTCCAGGTCTTGGAAGATACCCTCCTTTCAAGAGGGAGGTATGATAACTCAATATTTTGCCCCTTCTTTCTTTGTTTTCTCTCGGTATATTCTGCTTTGATTAATTTCTTGTCTTTCATGATTTTGAAGGTTGTGGCCATTGCAACTGGTGCATTAGATGTGTTCAAGGCCGAGGCAAAGAAAATGGTGGTTCAACTAGTTGATATGGAGCGCGCTTTTGTGCCTCCTCAACATTTCATTCGCTTGGTACAGAGAAGGTAGTCGCTATTCTTTGTTGACTTTGTAAAACATACTGCCAATACCTGGTACATTAGTAGTTTGTTGCATATTCAATGAGCATTGCTATCTGATAAAGTAGTTTGGGGTTCCAATCCAAAACCAATTGGCATTACATGGAGTAGCCCAAACCCTTATAAACCCACAGGCTAGGTCCCATTTTCCCATGTGGGATGTATGTTCTCAACACTATGTCCATGTGGTTGAAAGAGTAGGTGTTGTGTGTGAACTTCTGCACAAGATTTGGAGTGTCATGTTATGTTCCTGCATAAAAGTTCGTATTCAATGGTTTATCTTTTGGGTTATAAATATAAATGAGTTTATTTCATGAATAATCAATTGCTGGTCTATGGCAGGATGGAGAGGCAGCGTAGAGAGGAAGACATGAAAACTCGATCCTCGAAGAAAGGACATGAGGCAGAGCAATCAATACTGAACAGGGTATGTGAATTTGACCATCACAGACTTCAATTAAATACCCTCCTTTCCTGTGCTTATAGTTTTGTCTTGTTTTAGGCAAGTAGTCCTCAAACAGGGAGTCAACAATCAGGTGGAACCCTAAAATCATTAAAGGATAAATTTAGCAAGGAGGAGAAAGAAGTCCCTGAAGCATCTGGTTTGAAGACCGCCGGTCCTGAAGGGGAAATAACAGCAGGTTTGCATCAACTGTTTTTTTACGACACGTGGAGTTATTTAGATTAGAGGGAACTTCTTGTCCCTCGTATTACACTTCGGTTTTCTTAATACGTAAGATTTCTAGGAAGAGGAGAAAACGTGCCATGCTTATGCATTTCTAGGAAATTTAAACATGTATATTCTCAATTTCATGGTTATTTTAAAATGTTACATGGTTATGCATTTACTTATCATCGATATGCAAATTTTATTAGTGAATGTAATTATTAATACTTTGAATTAACTATTTGTAGGGTTCTTATATAAAAAGAGCGCCAAAAGTAATGAGTGGAACAAGCGATGGTTTGTTCTGAATGAGAAGACTGGGAAGGTTTGTAATAACTTCACTTATTATATTAAATAATGGTACAAGTATGTACAAAGGTTTGTTGCTACATATCAGATGACTGGGTAAATGTATTATGCATTTAACACAACTAGTGATCTTGGTAGATATATTTTAATGTGTATGGAATTTAAAGACCCAAGGAAATATTTTATTTCATTATCCTTTTTGTGGTATTTGAACAAGTAAATGAAGTTTATTGGAATATTGACTTAGAGAGTGTTTTTTTTTTACTGCCCATTTGAAAATCAGATTGTAAGAGTTGCCCCTTCATCTGTTCCAGCGTCTTTTGTATTTTAAAGACCAAAATATATATTAAAGAAGCTGGCAAGTCATGTATAAAGTTGGTAAGAACTTACTAAATAGCTGTTAGAGACAAAGTTTAACTTAAAGCCTCCCAAGTGTGCATAAGAAGATGGAACACACTATTATTCTTCCCATGTACTATTTCTCCTTGGTGAACTGAAAGAAAAGGGCATCACCTACCCTAATGCGCAAATTTGTAGCTTTTCTTAGTTAGACACCTTCCTGCTGGCGTTTTCATCTACTGAAAGTTCTCTCTGTCTTGCATTTATTGGGCGGTCATTTGTTTTGTAGTGAAATGTGTTTACTCTTGCAAGTTGTCAGTGTTGCTTAGCGTTTACTCTTGCAAATTGTTATTGGTGGGATATACTCTAACCTCTTCTATGTTTCACAGCTTGGTTACACCAAAAAGCAAGAGGAAAGGCATTTCCGTGGTGTCATCACTCTGGAGGTATTCTTCACGCCTTGTCCCTTTATCTTAAATAAGTAATATATCACGTCACCAGTTTAAGGATTTTAGGGAATTTTATCATGTATTACCATCAGTTGAGCTTGGATTGCGTAGGAAGTTGCCTAGAGTAATATATGGGGGTAATACATACTTGAAAGTTGATATGTGTCGAGTAGTCCTTTTGATTGTTTTTTTTATTATGATGTTCTCAGGACATAGTTCCCCCCTAACACCAGATATTACAAGTGTTATTGTTTATATGTGGGGAGTTAAAAATGTGAGAAACATGATAGATCAATTTATTTTCTTGGTGTAAGATGAACCTCATTGAACATATGATCACAATTCACAGCATTTACATGTTAAAATTGATATGAACTCTGAGGTTCGGCATGTGTTATTGATGTGATCAAGCTCACATTTGTATTCACAGGAATGTAATATTGAAGAGATTGAAGAGGAAGAACCTGCTCCATCAAAAAGTTCGAAGGATAAGAAGGCAAATGGCCCAGAAAAAGCTCCTAGTCTTGCATTTAAGTTTACTAGCAAGGTTCCATACAAAACTGTTCTGAAAGGTATATCCCTATCTCTGATCCTTGAAATTAAAGTGCCTGGTCCCTCTGCACATGTTCAATGTCAACTTGATTTTCATTTGTTTTGCAGCACATAGTTCCGTTGTGTTGAAGGCTGAGACTGTCGCAGACAAGGTTGAGTGGATAAATAAGATTTCAAAGGTTATCCAACCTGTTAAAGGAGCACCGAGGGGTGCACCAGCTGAGGGTGGTCCTACAATGCGACAGAGTCTTTCTGATGGTTCCCTTGTGAGTTTCTTGCTTTAGTCACGTCTGTAGTTATTGAAATTTATGCATATAAGTTTATTAAACTAAAATGCCTTTTCAGAAAGTTTACTTCAATGCTCCCTGCCTTTTCATTCTATACTTATTCATATGCAGTTAATATAAGTGCGCATATCCTTGATTTTCTATGTCTGAAGTTTGGAATTTGTTATGTCTAATCTTTTTTCAGGATACTATGACTCGAAGACCTGCTGACCCGGAAGAAGAACTCCGTTGGATGTCTCAAGAAGTTAGAGGTTACGTTGAAGCTGTTTTGAATAGTTTGGCTGCTAATGTCCCTAAGGTAGGCTTGCAACCTCAGCTTTGTACTTTTTGTCCGAGTATCAGCAATTAAGAAAGTGTTTTGAATGTTCTGTGATTGGTTTGAGCAGGCAGTTGTTCTTTGCCAAGTCGAAAAAGCCAAGGAAGACATGCTGAATCAGTTATATAGCTCTATCAGGTTCATATGATATTTCTTTTGTTTTCTTCTCTTTTCTTTATCTAGTTGTTTTTCTTTTGGGGATAAAGTTTTGATATTCTCACTGATGGATTGTTCATTTTTATTCATTTGTAAAGCGGTCAAAGCACAGCAAGGATTGAAGAACTGCTTATGGAGGATGGTAATGTAAAGCGACGAAGAGAGAAATACCAGAAACAATCCTCTCTCCTGTCCAAGCTAACGCGCCAACTCAGCATTCATGACAACCGAGCGGCTGCTGCTTCGGGCTGGTCCAATGGTGCGACTGGTATGTAGTTTAGAGCTTTATTTTGAATATTGACATTATCAGATCCAAAACATGCTTTAAAAAGTGCTCATGATGTATTAGATTAAGTGCTCATGTTTTTCTTGTAAACTTTGACTTGCGTACAGCAGTCATGTGTAATATGTTACTCTTCAACTGTTTTGAGTATCGCCTGCTTAGTAGTATATTGAAATGTATGCTGAAATATTGCAGAAAGCACCCCAAGAACTAGCAGCTCATCAGGTGATGACTGGAGATCTGCATTTGATGCCGCTGCCAATGGCCCAGTTGATCGTTCATTATCGAGATCTTCATCCAATGGCCATAGTCGGCACTATAGTGATCCAGCCCAAAATGGTGATGTTAGTGGCGGTTCAAACTCTGGGAGCCGGCGTACTCCTAATCGGTTGCCACCTCCACCACCTGGGTCTTCAGGAAGCAAGTATTTTTAGGTCTGGGACTGATTATTGCTGATTTATATTCTTGGTGGGTGAGACTGGTCTTCCCCGCTTCATGAGTTTTCAAGTAGAATCTTTTAGATGAAGAGCATGGGTGTTGTGTACATAGAAGATTACATTCCTTATCAGGTTGTTACGGCTTGCCCCAGTATCACAAGGATGGATTCAAGGCATACTTGAACTTAATCATATATAATCTCCATTCAATTTTTGTTTATGCTTTTTAGAATTTTATTTCTCCACTCATTTTTGGATACTTTTATATAGTTCTACTGCGCCTGTCATTATTTTGATTTGGTATATGCACGATTAAGTTCTGATGGGTCTGTATGATTGGGATAATCCTCTTTAGCAGGATGAATATATTACATTTCTCAATGTGATGGTATATTTCGCATTTCAAACGTTTAAAATGGTGTCCGAGCTTCTAGTCAGATGTCCGACGAGGCTGTTCATTGTATTCTCCAACTTTCTGTATTCAACAATCCTATCAGGTCTAGCAACATCCACGCTTGGGATGTAATGTAGTCTTGCACTGGTGGTGGCTCTGCATTCTGATGCTGCACCACTCGTTCATGCTATAAATTGTCTGATGGTAAATATCTTGCATCTCTTGTAGTCATATGCCAGAATCTTGTATGAACAACACTATTGGAAATGATAACTGCTACACTCTATTGTCATAATGAAAGGCGCTTCAACTTTTGTTGCTATAATATCTCATTTGTCTGCCGTCAAATCAAACATTTTGTATATTTGTTAGTAATTGGTGTGAAAAATATAGAGCCAACTCATATTATTGTATTATTTCCTTTTGGTTTCTTCTTGTTAAAGACTACAGAAAGATTTTTCTCTGATGTCTGGCTTCTATTCGACTTGATCCTCAATGCGGATATTCAACCTCCTGAGCCAAATAGAATGAACAATCATGTTGAAAACGTCATATCTCTTGGAAGGTCCATTCACCACAAAATGTCTCTGCACCAGTTTCACTCTCCTATGCATTCTCAGGTACTGACTCTCAGATATTCCCATTAGTATTGTTTTGATATTTGGTATATCCTTCACTTGTACTCGGACTGAAAATGACTTCCACTCTAAAACATCACTGAACGGTGGAACATAGTTGTCTGAAATCAACACCGGCACACATTCTGCGTAGATGGCTTCCACTATTCTTGGGCTTGCCACTTCGTAACCGCTGGGGCACAAGCAGAACTTGCTCTGCTTTAACTTTGACTCATAGGATACTCCATGGGGAAGTTGGTCATAAACTTGAACGTCTTGGTCCTTTTCTTTCCATTCATTTAAAAGCAGGTACCTTATGTGACCATGTAGCCGGCCTGCAAAGAAAGCAAGTATCGACCGGCGAGAGGGGGTGAGACCACCGAGAAGTCCCTTGGTTTCGCCAGTTCGGAGATGGATTTCTGGAAATGACACATCTTTGGAAGGATTGAATCCTTCTGATGTGTTTGCATTGCATAATACTCTTATGGACTTGTGGTATAGCTGAGGAACATAAGAGGATGTGCGAGGCCCCTATAGATAGATAAAGTTGTGTCAATTTATATTCAAAACCTTACTTGCACTATAAGCTTTGATAAACAAAGAGA
The DNA here is from genome assembly GCA_963682095.1 of Potentilla sterilis. Lineage (NCBI taxonomy): Eukaryota > Viridiplantae > Streptophyta > Magnoliopsida > Rosales > Rosaceae > Potentilla > Potentilla sterilis. Next base: position 56,240,398 of record OY821757.1, read on the forward strand.
AATCAAACGGTCTCTACTTGGGTTTTAGACAATTATGTAATCCCAAAAGCTTAATCAAGCTGTCAGAAACCAAGCCAAGAAGCCGATGCCATTGAAAATCGTATGAAGAGCCAACTAGATGTAGACAGCATAAAAAACTAACCAGGAAAGGGAATGAGCTAGGGAATTGGAGGTTCCAATAACCAAAGGTCTGTATTCTATATGTTTAACAACAATTTACCATACAATAAGCTTAAGGTGTGCTTAGGAAATATAACAATATGTATAATTGTATATGAAAAAGAGAGAGGATAAAGTTTGTGCGGGAAAATGGTGATAAGATTCGTTACCCAGTCGTGGCAGGAAAGCATAAAGTGATCAGCACCAAGGCTTCGATTCCAAAAAGGATGTTTATCAGAGATGACATTGACATAGTCAACCACAGCACGACCAATGGACTCAGTGTCATGGGACTCGGCCACATAGAGGTACTGAACCAACATGACCACACTGAATGGAAGAAAATAAACAAGGGCTTCATCTGGGTTTGTTGTCCTAAAAGTATTGTCCATTTCCATTTCATGAATGAACCTTCCTTCTGTAGAATATATGCTCTTGCAAGGACCATTATGAAATATGGGTGGATCTCCTTCTTGATATACATAGATCTTGAACAGCCTTTCCATCTCCAGGTAACTCCTGCAGTAGTTTTATTTACTTTTTTGTTCAGTTTGCTTCTTTTTTGTTCATAACAAACCATTGAACAGTAATGAAACTATTTCTACCACATTTACATCTCTCATGTCAAGAACCATTTCTCTAACAGAAGAAAATTTTCTATGTTTCAACTAATGTATTCAACATTCTCTCTCAAGATCCTCGATCGTACATGCCAATCATGTGACGAGCTACTGTAAGAGAGACGTTGTATACATTGTGACAGTCACTTGATCATTTATTGTAAGAGCAGCTGTATACCTTGTCATATGCAGAAAATGGACTTCAGACATGAACAAATATATGTAAGTGGGTTACGGATCTTTTGGAGAGGTGTTCAGTAAAGAGATTAGAGAATGTTTAGAAGTAATCTAGCTCAACCATTTCTATATATAAAATTGGATTATGGACTGATTAAGATAACATAATTACCTGTGAAAAGCATTTGCGTTTCTGTATATTGGACCTCGAGGAACATAGTCTGGATCTTCACAAGTGGAGGTTAGATTTCGAACTCGAGCAGCTTCTCTTATGGAAGCCCGAACTCCAGCCAAACTTGCTTCAAGTTTCTCTAGCCTGCTATATCTCTTTATGGTTATTGTCTCAGATGCAGCAGTAGCATTTATTTCACCAGATTCTTTATCATTTAACACTACCTCTTGTTTCTCTACCTGTTGCACACAAAACAAGAAAATTAGAAGGTACTTCAGTACATCTGAACTTGAAGAAAGACACTAAAGTTACGTAGTTGAATGGACTGGGAAAATGAAGACATATTCTCACAATTTGATTGGGGGGAAGTTGTGCTGTTTCATTTGGTTCTAAATTATTTGATGAAGGACTGACAATAGGACGAGCTTCTGCTGCAGCTTCTTCATGCACTAGTTGAGAACTAGGCCTTGATTTTGTTGAAAAAGCTAGCGATGAAGAGTAGTCAGTACCAAGTACAATACCAACTCTCCATGACCATGAAAACGAACTAGTGACGACCAACGTGCAAGCAAGAGCTACAAGCACTAGAATCAATACTGAAGAAGAAGAAGTAGAAGATGACCAAAATGGTGGAAACAAAGATGGCTTGTTGGTGGGAGGCTTCATCTCTCGTCAGTGACAATTACACTAAGCAGTAGGGCAGTAGTACTGAATGAGGATTGATTGATGCATTACTTAAAATGCTGATTATTCTTTGCTGCTCATTACAGTCATTCTCATTTGTAGGGCAAAGCTTTTTGGTATGTGAGGATAGAATGCTTCCTTGCTATATACTAGAGTACTTGACCCAACTTGGCTCTCTTTCCCAACTTAAAACTCGATCCATCATGCATCACTTTCTGTGTCGTCAATTATATCAATGTGTGGTTACTACTAAATGTTGCAGTTTGTCTGAGTGATTAATTTCAAAGAATGTAAATTAATTGGCATAATTGCAAAACAAAATTCTCCAAACAGTAAAGAATTGTATGCAGAACGTGCTTATTATGCTTGCACATAACGAGGGCCACCAAGTATGAATTCCCGTATATTGATAATAATAAACTTGTTTCCAGAGTGGACAGCTATAATTTATCAAAGTGACCTCTGTCCCTTCTAGTTTAATCGAATGAGATAGCTGCCGGCCTGCATTAACAAATGAATGAGCATATTATAATAGTGGCACAGGCTTAAAAGATTCAGTTTTCTCAGTACATTAGATTTTGATTTTTTTTTGTTTTCCAGTACGATATAAATTTAAGAGCACAACCTCGGATACGAAAGAAGTCAATAGTATATGAGCTATGAACCCAAATTCAAGTAGGAACTTGAACGCCAAGGCAGCAGCATCTTGGGATGGCCGGCCACAAACTCTGACTTTGTGTCCGTCACCGTCACGTACTGCACTAACTTTGATTCTGCAAATTCTTGAGACAACCAAAAACTCTGATTTCATCTCTCCTAATCCTATCATATTAGTCTCTCCTAGTCCTATCAAAGCTGACTTTTGTTTTGCCCTTGTTTCTGAAGTATTATCTTCTACTACAATGTTTTTTCATTCATTCATTTCATGTCGACGACGTTTTCTTCTAGGTGAATTACATGACGTTTTCATATACCTCATCTTGTATTACAAGGTTACAGGTGTTTACAGTGTCATTTTCATACCAAGGGGTGTCCCGCAATCACCAACCAATTAGAGATGCAGACCCCACATTTCGTGTAATCTACATTCAAGTATTGGTTCTTTCCACATTACAGTACAAAATGAAGATTACGGTAAGCTTCTTCATCTCCAAATGTACTTGAAATGGAAAGGGTTCGACCATAAAAATGGATCTAGGAAACTTCATACTTGCACCACAATCCAATCTTTTCCAGTCTTCCCCATAAACACGAATCTTTATTTGTATTGATAGCAAAACTATGAGGGTTACCTAAACGGTTCCTTGAAACTGAGAGACATTCCTACCAAATCCAAATACACACGTAACTGGCATCAGTGCAAACACACAAATCGATTCCGATTTAGCAAATTTTCACAGGGAGAATACCGAAACTGAGATGGCCTATAGAACATAAGACCAGTCTTTGGATCACATGAAATCGGCGGATGAAGGTAATGAAGAAGTCGAACCAACCACAAAACAGCAACATAGATCCAAGATATGTTACCACCATATTCGATCAGAAGTGAAGTTGCCTTGACTATATTGATAATATAAATAGGACAATGATACAGCTCACAAGTAAGGAAAGCCAGGAAGAGCTCATCAAACAAAATTTCCTGGATTTCTCTGTTGTATGAACACTGAATGCAGTATAAACACTAACCAAAACATCTATAAAAAGCCTCGCAAGGGCCAACAATGAGAAAAATACACAGACTACAAATATAACAACACCCTTATTATCTACAGATGTCTGCTTCTCTTTGACCTTTTCAACCTCATATCTGCAAATCAATAGCAAACTAGTCAGCATCAAATATTCAGTAAAAACCAGAAAACTGAAATAGATACCATTTTCATTGTACTTTTCTTCTTAGCTGAGCAGAAAAAGAATGACATCAGGGAACAACAATTGGTTTTTTTCAGGGGTTAAGGTCATCAGTTTGCATATTTATCCATGAAGGGAAAACAAGCACAAGATTGCACTCAACTATCTATAAAAACCCCTCTACTAATCCACATTAATATTTCTCCATCGAAAAGAAAGTTAAACGGAAAATCAGAAAGAATGATAAAGAAATCAAAATGAGTTAAGTTATGAAAAGATTAAACTCTCACCTGAGGATAGCGTTATCCCTGACTAAATTATCCAATTGCACAGAGACAAGAGACTGCCAAGATATGAGATTGTTTACATCTTTAGCCTGCAAGGACAGTCAAACCAGTATAAGGATAATTCATACCAATATTTACAAGAGCAATATAAAGCTGTAAGTTAAGAAAGAGAGTTTTACATACAATTACTTCCTGGTTCTCTAGAAGATTCCTCATGTTTTCTTTGATCTTCTTTAACTCTAACTCTTTCTCATCCATATCTGTGTCGAATTCTTTGAAAATACTTCCGTATCTTGAATTTGATTCCTCAAGGTATCGCTCAAGTAGTGATAAACTAAAATCCAATGAACGGACTTTCTGCATTAGTATCTTAAGAACAGTGTCCCCAGGCATCCTACTGCCTTGTTGATGAAGTACTTCTTTGATAGGATCAGGCACATCATTTTTGATTATTTCATTGTTCACATTAGATTCAACTGGAGCTTGAGGTTCCATCTCTCTATTAATATTTAAAAAGTCATCACCCTCGGGGGAATCTGGGTGGGGGGTTACAGGTTTCTGGTCAACAGCTACCCCATCAGAAACAGATATTAAATCCTCAAGCATTCGCTCAACAGCATCCACTCCAAAAATTTCAATAACACTGACTGTGCAATAGAACCCTGAACCATAATGGTTCAAAAGCTTTAACTTTATATATCTCACCCACTTGGGTACCTCAAGATCAAACCTTTGTGCAAGCTTAATATTTGCAGCAGTGAAATTCCCAAGCTTAACCCATTCATCTGTTGGATAAACCAAACTGCCAAGCAGCTCAAATTCCTTTAAATTAGATGAATAGTGTTCAAGATTACCTATTTTGATTGTGTCTACCAAGGTTTCTTCTGAGAGCTCTATATCAACAAACTTTTCTTCTGCAGAACATGGATTGCGAAGGTACTTGTCCTTATCTCTGCTTATGATATTAGAGGCACCCTTGGCTTCCTTGTTAAAATCCAGGACCTTGGCTCCCTTTGCAGCTGAAGCGTAATTGTACTCTGTACCACCAGGCTCCACTCTATGTTTTATGCCTCCAGCCTGAGCAATAAGAGATTTACTTTTTGAACTAAATGTTTTGCTCTTGAATTCATCCAGACCAAGAGGCACAGCACGCGGAAGGCGGCCATTTTTTGGAGCATCAATGTCATTTTTCACGGCTGAACTAGATTTCTCCAACTCAGGTTCGTCAGCAACAGCTGAGTCATAAATTGCACTTCCTTCAGCTGAGGCATGATGTCTGTTTCCTTCACCAATTAGTTCAACATTTAAACTACTAGTTTCAACACCATTTGTGCACACACCTTCAGAGGAGTAGACAGAATCTGCTTGCTTGTTCAGTTCTACAGAATCAGAGTGCTCATCACGGTCCAGCTTAGTTTCATTCCAAGTGGATAATCCTATTGGAGATGCTGTAGAGCCATCTGGATAAAAAAATAAAGGGCAAAATAAAAGAAAGCTCAGCCATGCACACAATACAACATAAGAATCACATAAAAAATCAAGTATGTAAGTGAATGTGAAAGGCCAAAACTGTCCCACATGGACACAATCAAAAGCATTGTTACATATCTTGTAGACTTCATCAAACAAAAGTTATAAGAAGTGTTTGCTAAACTAAATAATATCTCCTTAAGTTTAGCAATATCAAAATTTCTTGGCATTTATATGTTTTGGATCCTTCATATTTGCAACTAGTTTTCAGGTGTTATATGCATTTGTTCTGTTATCTTGGTTATTAGGCGTGAAGAAGATAGGTTGTAGATACTAGTTAAACATTACCATGATTCCATGAGGACATGCCTCTATACACCTTCTCTTTTTGTATGCAGTTCAATAGTCTAAGTATTGCAACATAGGAGAATGATATGCTTTCACTACTTTTGTTATTTCCCAATTTTTCCATGCACAGTTATAAAATCAGGCATACATCACCTCCAACGATCAGAGCTAATTAACAGAGACAATAAACTAGAACTGTAGCAAACATTACCAAAACTTTTAAATCTCTACACTGATTCACTGAATCATTCAGGTAAGCAAGATTTGGTGCGGCCAGTTCTAAGCTATGCTACACATCAGAAAAGTATTGTACTCGAACGAAAATATAAAGATCCATCATAAACATTAAAACACAGCAGAACAATTCATAGGGAAAGCCAATAATAGACTGTAAAGAGAACTAACATTTAGAAGAGTGGTTACCTCTGTATCCATCACCGTGACTAAACCATAAGCTGATAAGGAAGACAAACCCCCAGAGAACAAACACTAAAGATAGAGACACTTTATACAAGCGGCTCCTTCCGGTGATGACCTTTTCCAAAGCTCTTCTTTGCAGAAGAGCTCTCCGCGACCTCTGCATTGCACATCAATCCAATCCAGTGCTGATTTCTGCAAAAATAGACATGGACTTGACTTGGCTTCTACTCTCCAAAAGAAAAAGATCGTTGAAGTGATTAAACTAAGGAAACCAAAATAAAATAAAAACATAATGCCTGTTTTAAGATTAAGAATCCAAGTCAATGAAGCAAGTTGTGGAGGTATTCCAATCAATCAATATAAACAAACACACGCAACTTGCAGTTTCATCTATATGTATGAAATAAGTATCTTCAATGGAACATAATGTTAGATTGAAATCGAAGCTAAATACCAAGACTGTTGAGAGAAAAAGTTGAAGAGTATCAACAGTAGAAATCGAAAAGAAGACAGATAAAAGAATCCGACATGAGTGAGTTGAGATGGGTGTTCTCAAAAGGAGCCAAATTTACCTTAGTACTCAAGCAAAGCAACCTTTGATTCTTAAAAAAGAGACGCACTTTCACCAAAGCTAATGATGAAACCAGTAAAACTCACAAAACCCATTGATTAAACTTAAATATAAGGCAGTATGAAGCAACCCAATTCATGCCAGCTTGGTTCTGGCTGTTAATTCCACACAAAGAAGGATTCTTTTATTAAAAAGTTTAAATCTTTATTCCACCAAATACAAGAAAACAGCCACAAAACAGGTTCATACGTGTATGCAGATCTTAGGGGGAGTGAAAAATCCAATAATTGAGTACCCAAAAATCAGATCGAATTCAAATTCAAACAAAAAAGGAAGAGGCTTTATAAAGAAAGAGACATGCAGACCTTTATGGAAGTAAAGAATCAGAGTGATCACCACCAAAGAAGAAGAATTGGGATCAGCGAATCAAAGTCATCGTAGAAGAAAGCAAAGACAAGATTAGCTTTAACACGGCCTAGTTTAAGTTTACGAGGATTGTGCGCGTTGCTGTTGTTGTTGGAGTTGGGTTGAGGTTTAAACGTCGTCTCCTCTTTTATAATGGTCTTGTTCTTCATCCTCCTCCTCCTCCTCCTCGTCCCTCTCCACTCTTGTGTGTCGCTTTCTTTTTCTTCTCTCTCTATTTTTGTAACGCTTTTGCTTTCGCCGAATCCCCCTCTCTCTCCTCCGTTTTCCTATTTCAAATCCGACTACTCCCTACTTTCTCTCTCTAATAGTTACCCTTTGCCTTGTTGCAACTTACAAACGAGTGAAAAAATGGGGTTAAATTTTAGAAAATACTTGGGTCGGTGTGCTTCCGAACTCTCTATAATTTGCATACGTTGGGCAATGTAATCAACGATTTTAACGATTTCAAAGTTGAATTAATCAATAAAGATCATCTCTGTAAAAAAATGATCATGATATGCAAATTAGAGAGAAATCGGACGCACACCGTCCATACTGTTATGGACACAAGTATTTTCTTTAAATTTTTGCTTGTTTGGGGTTAATCTAGATGTTGAAAGAAGTGGGAGGAAATTTGGTCCCTCTCTCAAAAACAACAACAATTTAGGGCTTGTGAAACACTGCTATTGGGGGGGATCAAAATTTCATTTTTCAAGATTGGGAATTTGGGATGGGGACTATTATTGAGATTTTGAATCTCCTCCAATTCTATTATTACACAACCCAACAGAAAGAAAAATGAAGAACATCTAGAGAGTACACAAAAGCAGCATCAAATGAAGAGTAATTAAAAGATGAAACGATTTCTTGTACCTTTTTGTGTAGACGGAGAGCTCTAACTTGTGCCTTAGGCCATGCTCATGCTAGCAATTCTGCTCAAATGAAAAAAGTTTACACTTTGCATTTGGGTATGAAGGATACTTGAGTATTTATGATATTGCATTTAATTTAGGGGCTAGTAATAGGAAATAAATTTTCTAAAATTTAGCAATTGTAGATCTTTTTTCATCTCCCTACCATTTGACATTTCTTATATATTGTTTTTGTAGATCTGTTTCACTTTATTTCATTGTTGGAGTTTGTTCAAATTTATAATCTCAACCGTCAATATGTCAATCTAATATTACACTTAAAAATTTATACTTCAATAAATATGTAACAGATGAAAATTGTTAGCTAAAGTGTCACTTGGACGCCAATACTTTTGCTTCATAGCCAAAAACATCAATTTTCTTGAACCATGAGACGCAGTTGTGATCATTAGCAATGGCTGCAGTTGTACCAAGTTTGTTTCATTTACGGTTAAAGTGAAAAAATAAAAATTGGAATTAATAGATTTTGTTTAAGATGGTCGACGTTTTTAAATAATTTGGGTATTTTGTCAGTAGTAGTGAGCTGTAATCAATCTAGTAGAAATACGTGTCCCTGCCACTCTGTTCCATACACGTATGCATTCGATGACTCATTCCTCATTAGCTGTCTCTTCACTCCTAAGCTAGACACCGCTGCCGACTTCTGACACGTGGCCTCCCCGACGGCGACCCTTCCGAAAGGTCAGTTCTTTTACAGTCCCAGTCATTTTTGTTTTGCTGTGTAAAACTGAAAAAGTTATCTTCTTTTCGATAGTTAAATGTTAATCTCTTCTGGGCTTCCTCAGTTGACCACAGTTTCTCTGGGTTTTCGTATCTGAATGCTTTTCTGAATCAAACTAGAACACCCAGTTGGTTTGAGATTTGTTCTTCACGTATGGACCAATCTCGGCTCTCCAAAACGGTCAAAGTCTGAATCTTTCAGCTTTGAAAAGAGGTATAGTTTTCTATCACAACTTTCCTATTTTCGTAGCATGCTTCAGAAACTGTGATCCTGTATTATATGTATTTGATTGATTACATAACATGTGTAACTTTAAGATGAACTTAAGTTAGGATTGTGGGCGAATGGTTTTAATGCTCGTGGATTGTTATTTGAATTTCAATCCAAATTGATTTTGGTGTATTGTTTTTCCTCTTGAAGATAATTGAATGTGCTGTTGCTCTTTTTCAATGTGTGTTCCTTTTTCCAGATTGAGGTGGGGGGATGGATTTTCACAAAGAAAGCAAGGAGCATACTTGTTCGTCAGACTCCCTTTTACAATGGGGCCAATGGCAACTGCTTGATTCTATCCTCCCAACCGGTGGTTTTGCACATTCCTTTGGTCTTGAAGCTGCAATCCAAGCTCGCATAGTCTCCGGTCCTGAAGATCTCCAAACTTTTGTAATTCATCATTTGGAGAATACTGCAAGCTTACTCCTTCCTTTTGTGTATTCTACAACAATCTCACCTGATTTAGAGAGTTTGCGTAAACATGACAAGATATTGGATGCAATGCTGACAAATGAAGTGGGTAGAAAGGCGTCAATTGCACAAGGGTCTGCACTTATGAGAGTGGCTGCAGCTGTGTATTCGGAAATTCCGTCTCTTAAATCTATGAGGGAAGCTTCTTTAAGTAATGGAGTTGTTTCTTTTCACCATGCTCCTATGTTTGGGCTTATATGTGGACTGCTTGGGCTGGATAGTAGTACTTCTCAAAGAGCTTTCATGTTTATCACAATGAGAGATGTTATTTCTGCCGCAACAAGGCTGAATCTGGTCGGACCCCTTGGTGCAGCTGTTCTGCAACATCATATTGCTCCTATCTCAGAAGCTATACTGAATCAATGGAAGGACCGTCCAGTTGAGGAAGCATGCCAAGCTGTTCCTTTGCTTGATATTGTGCAGGGTTGTCATAGCTACCTGTTTTCCAGACTATTCTGTTCGTGAAGGCCCAAATAGACACATCAACTGGTCGAGTCTGCCTGAACTTTATTAGACCAAGTAAGTCCTGAAATTTAGTGGAAATGCTACATGAACTCCCTAGGTTTATATTATTTTGTAATTGGTGACTCAACTGTTCTGCCATCTTAGAAGGTTATGTTGAATCCAAAAGTAGAACCATAAAACATCTTATGCACCGGTTCTCTTTGAGGATTAAAGAATAAAAGAGTGACACTCCAACACAAATATAGTGACTCAACTTCTCTTTTGTAATTGGTTTAATTCTGATTGGATATTGGATAAAGTTCAGTGATGTCCTATTCTTATTTACATATACATCGAGTAATGCTTGTTTATTGTCGACTATGCAATTTCTTTTACAAGTGGACTAGGAGTTCTGTTCCTATCTTTAACCTTATGGCATATGAGGTTTGAGATCATATGGGTTGAATTGTCGACTGTGCAATTTCTTTTACAAGTGGACTAGGAGTTCTGTTCCTATGTTTTACTTTATGGCATATGAGGCAATGAGGGGTTTGAGATCATATGGGTTGAATTTTTGGCACACGTGTGTGTGATCACAGCTAGTTGTTTAATGATGCTTTACTTATATTATTATTATTATGTAATCAGTGATTCAGTCACTGCTTATTACAATGGTAAAGCTTTGAATTCATCAATGAACAAATTTCCTGTTAAGTGATAAAGGGAAGCATTTTAGTCGTTACCTTCATCTCTATATCTCATTTCATACTAGGCTGTCAAGGAAATCGATTAGCATAAATGCTGTATTGTTTGATTTCAGATTAATAATTTCAGTTATATATAGGTCAGGACTGTTGCATTTTGTTACAAATTTGTTTCAGAGCCATGTGTTTATCTTTGATCATATGGAGGTGCGGAAAAAACTCTTGGGGTGCTGCATTTGGTCAGAATAAGACCGCCTTTCGGTTTAGAATATGTTAGAAGTTTGATCAACTTCTTATCTTTAAAGGGACAATACCAAGTGCTTTTCCTAATCCATATAGAAGAGAGACGGTTACTCTATATGTTGTCCATTTACCTCGAAACTAAGATAAACCCTGAAGATTAGTATAACCAAGTTGATTTTTTAGCCCTACAATATCAGATCTTCAGTCATGTCCGCAGGGAGGCATATATTTTATAGCGCAGTGGTGCAAGTACCAACAAGACAAAGAATACCTAGTAGCGTGGGCAGCATTCCAGTCATAGTACATCTGTTCAAGGAAACTCGGTTTGTATTTGATGATTCAGAAGACTATGAAAGTGATGGTCTAACCTTGGTGGCTGCGGAAGAATTTCTGGACTCTCGTGAACGCCTGAGTGGAATGGTGGCTGAGCAACTTTTGGTAATGCCTATCCCAGAAGAAGAAGTGCAAGCTATTATTGAAAAGCTCGTTCAGAAGCATCAAATGGTGGAGGGTTTTGATCATACCTCTCCCTTTTTATGTATGTGTATCTGTCCAAGGTGAATGGATTTTCCTTTGGAAGTAATTGTATTAGTTATACATCTGTATGACTTGAAACTTTTTGTTATTATATATAGAACCATATTCAGCTTTTGTTTTTCATTATGGCAGGATGACACAATGGCTTCTCTATAGATGGTATGGGTGTCTGACTTCTGCCAATGAAATTTCAGCTGTTTACACGTCTCGAGAAGAGCACATGATACCCATGCAAGCGTTTTTCAGACCTTCAACACAGTGAGCTCTTCCAATGATATAAATTTGAATGCTTGTGGTGTTTGGAGAACGAAATTTTTATTTATTTGTTTCAATCCTTTGTATATGGGGATCTATTGGAATGATATTTGCTAGAATATGTTAGCTGGTTGCAGGTCTTGTTAGAATTATTATTGTCAGCATGGAAATATTAGTAGTAGTTTTGCTATCGTTCAAGTTCTAAAGTACTTACTGGACCCAAATAGGCCGGTTCTCCTAAAAAATTCGAGTGTTTTATCCAATTGTGCAGGATATAATTGCCGAGTCATATGTCAAATTGTTTACTCTTTGACGATTTCAAGTTCGTCCAACCATTTATTCTTAGACTTCCCTTTCTGTGATTACAATAATGGTATAGTTGTAAACATCTAACAAAATCATAGATTCAATGGTTACTGTAACACACCTATTTGCATCTGGTAGTTGTACCTAGTTTGTCATCATGAACCAGTTGGGATGAGATCTCGATATCTTTTCCTTCATACCTGCGTAATGGAGTCGTTTGGTAAACTTCATGGTACTATACAATTGCTATGGACATAATTATCTTTTTATCTGTGGCTCCTTTTTTTGGCTGCTTCTAATATGTCTCTGTCAGTTAAAGTTATGGTTGGCTTCTATTCATGTCAAGTATAGTTCTGCACTTATGTCAGAGACACTCAGCCACACCCATTCTGTAACTGTCCTGTTAAGGTTGTGTGCGTAGGATATAGGTAAACAGCTTGAGTAAGAGTTAGAGCCCATGTCTGAGCAAGAGCTGCATTACTCAAGGCTATTTTTGAGCAAATACCTTGTGAGAGAATGTATTCAAGTGGATATTGTTGTGCAAATAAGCCGCTAAAGGGTTACCTTTGAAAGTGGCCTTAAAACTAAAAGCACATTTAAAAGATGCATATTAGGTATGGTATTCAATATTTCATGATTTCAATTAACCGCTTGAAGGTACCTATGTAGTGTAGATAGAACCAACCCTGCATAATTGCATCCCTATATCCATTGACTCTAAACAGTTCTGAACGTGTCTCACACTATCATCTGTTTTGCAGTTTGGTGGTTGGCTGAGCAATATCTTATGAATGTAAACTCAAGTTGGCAACTTGGGATACTTAATTAAGTGATTAAATTTAAGTCAACAGATCTCAAAACAATTATTCTCAATAATTTACTTGGTCTATTGTGTGTGTGTGATGATGATGATGATGATGATGGCGATGAAAATAGGCATCCCAGAACCCAAATATTGTGCTTGAAAGTTTGGAAAACTGGAGAAGTAATGGAGGTCTTATGTTGAAGACAATAATTGCAGTAGTAACCGTAAATTTCCTCACCTCAAACTGGCCTTTAGAAGTGTTGTACATATGTCGTCAACAGCCTCTTCTTCTTCTACTCCCCGTCGTCGATGGAAGCATGATGTTTTTCTTAGCTTCCGAGGAGAAGACACCCGCTTGAATTTTGTGGACCATCTGTACAAGGCATTACATCAGAAAGGAATTGTCACCTTTAGAGATGACAAAAGTCTTGAGAGAGGAAAATCCATATCGTCAGAACTTCTTAAAGCAATTGAGGAGTCACAATTTGCTCTTGTCATTCTTTCACCACACTATGCTTCTTCTTCATGGTGCTTAGATGAGCTTTTGAAGATTATTCAATGCAGAGAAGAAATGGGGCAGCAAGTCATGCCAGTGTTTTACCATGTGGATCCATCTCATGTGCAGAAGAACAAGGGATACTTTTTGCAGGCTTTTACAGAACATGAAGAAGTTCATTGGGACAACAAGGATAAAGTAAGGAAGTGGAGGGCTGCTTTGACAGGCGTGGCCAATCTTTCTGGGTGGGATTTGAAGAACATGTAAGTGTTATCTCCTTCATATCTTAACACATTAATTTGCTGCTTTAAGATAATACAATGTTGTCATTACTTGGGATAAACCCATCCTGTCTAAGGTTATTGAATCAGGATCAACCTGCCTGCACATACCTCATTGTACTACTACATCTTGGTTCAATTGTGAATTCGATCAATCTAATATGACAACTGAACAGATTAGCATTTTTCATTTAAACTTCATGTTTTGTTGGTTGAATGGTTGAATATTACATGCTAGCTCATAATTTTATTTCTTATTCTTATCAGGCCTGAGGCAGAAGCTATCAACAGTATTGTTAAAGATATACTAAATAAATCACAGTATTCATTTACAAGCGTTTACAAGGGCATGGTAGGAATGGATGGCCGTATTGATGATTTACTGAGCAATCACATTCGTCCGTATTTTGATGACGTGCGAATGATAGGGATCCATGGAATGCGGGGAATAGGTAAGACGACTGTTGCCCGGGCTCTTTATGATCAACTTCGTCATGATTTTGACAGTAGCTGCGAGCCTTCCAATGTTAGAGAGGTGTTTAGCAAAGGTGGTATATATCCTTCAGGGTATGAGATCAGTGACAGTTTTGATCATTGCTGCTTTCTTTCCAACGTTAGAGAAATGTATAAAAAAGATGGTCTTGTTTCTCTGCAAGAAAAACTTCTTTCCAGAGTTTTGAGGGCAACAATTAGGAACATTGAGGATGAATATGCTGGAGCTAATATGATACAAAGACGATTAGGTAAATTAAGGGTGCTAATTGTTATTGATGATGTGGATCAAGTGGCACAATTAGAATGTTTGGCTGGAAATCATGACTGGTTTGGTCCAGGAAGTAGAATTATCATAACCAGCGATGATGTTCATTTGTTGAATTGTGTGGATACACTATACGAGGCTGCTGTGTTAACCCATGATGAAGCTCTTCAACTTTTGAGTTTGAAGGCTTTTATGAAAAACCCCCCGCCTGAAGATTATTTGGAGCTATGCAACAATATTTTAGGGTATGCTCATGGGCTTCCATTAGCTCTTGTGGTTGTAGGTTCATTTCTACGTGGTAAATTGATTAATGAATGGAAGAGTGCAATCGATATGATCAGGCACAAACCAGAACCTAGCATCATTGAAGTGCTTCAGATAAGTTTTGATGGGCTTAGAGAAACAGAAAAAGAAATTTTTCTGCATGTCGCTTGCTTTTATGTGGGGAAGGACAGGGATCGTGTATCAGAAATACTAGATTATTGTCAGCTTTACCCTGACATTGGATTAAGGGTTCTTGCTGATAAATCTCTCATTACTATTTCCAACAACAAACTACTGATGCATGCTTTGCTACAAGAAATGGGCTGGGAGATAGTGCGTAGGGAGTCGCCTAAACTAGGCAGGCGTAGTAGATTATGGTGTCATGAAGACATCCACAATGTGCTGAAGAAAAATGAGGTAAGTGTTTAAGCATATGCTTATTCTATTCATTCAAGTAAACTCTTTTGGTACATTGGTATTTTCTTTGTATCATGCAGATCACATATTATTCGATTCGTGTTTTATAATTAGGGAACAGAAGCAGTTCAAGGCATCGTAATGGAGTTACCTAAATTAGAACTGGCTAACTCCGAAGCCTTCTCAAATTTGTCTGAGCTGAAAATTCTACAAATCCGTAATGTAGACCTTCCCAATGGCCTCACTTGTCTTTCTAATTCCGTGAGACTCCTCGAATGGAGTGGGTACCCCTTAAGTTCTCTGCCACCAAATTTCGAAGCAGATGAACTTATTGAACTCAACTTGTGCCACAGCAAAATTGATCATCTTTGGGTGGGAACAAAGGTATCACTATTAGTTATAGTTCTACTTTTTATTGTTTATTTGTACAAGGATTGTATGTCTTGTTTGTGTGAGGGCTCACTGTTTGATTTGGTTATATATATATATTGAACAGAGTTTTGACAAGTTGAAGTTCATCAAACTCTGCCATTCTCAGAACATTTTCCAGATTCCAGACCTCACAGGCGCTCGCAGTCTTGAGTGTCTAGATCTTGAAGGATGTAAAAACTTGGTAATGATCCATCCATCTTTTGGAGTTCTCAAAAAGCTCATTGTCCTAAATCTTAAAGACTGTGAGAGTCTGAAGAGTCTACTAGATAGAATGGACATGGAGTCTCTTAAAACTCTTATTCTTTCTGGATGTTCCAAAATCAAGAAGATTCCTGAGTTTAGCAGAAATATGGAGTGTTTGTCAGAGCTGTATCTTGATAGGACTGCCATTGAAAAATTGCCCGACTCAATCCAGTGCCTATCTGGCCTGTCTTTCTTGGATCTAAGCCACTGCGAGAATCTAATTTTTCTCCCACACACCATCAATCTATTGACAAGTCTTGAGCATATTAATCTTTCAAGATGCCAGAAGCTTGGGATGGCAGAAAAAAGTGTGCAGGAGTTGGATTCTTTACCTGCAATTGTTGCAAGTAGAAATCCTGTAATAGAATTACCATCATCCAATGTTCTTTCAGATCATGTTATAGATTCAGGTTCACATGGATGTGAAGTTGTTCAAGAATCATCGATCAAGTTTTTGCCTTCAAAATTGATGAAAGTGAAAAGAGAGCCAATGAGGGTCCTCTTGCCTATATCCGGTCTTTCTTTAACAGATTTAAACTTAAGTAACTGCAATCTTGGTGACACAGAATTTGCCAACAATTTTGGCTGGTTGCCGTCTTTAGTGTCATTAAATCTGAGTGGAAATATTTTTGTTAAGCTACCCCCAAGCATGAGATTGCTTTCTACGCTGGAGAACATCAACTTGGAGAACTGTCAGAGACTTGAAGACGTGTCAAATCTTCCATCAAATAGTAAATTGGATGTAAGGGCAGATGGTTGTTCTTCACTACAGGTTTTGTTCGACATATCCAATTACAACAGTCTGGAGAAATCATACTTCAGTTTCATAAACTGCTTCGAACTAAATGACAAACGAGGCCATTGTCGAGACCATTGTCGAGAAATGAGAAGAACATACATGGAAGATGAACTAGGAGAAAGCGATATAGACTTTCAAATGCTGAAGATATTACTTCATCAGGTGCTTCTTTTTTCCTATCTGTGTGTGCGTGTGTTTTTCGTACATTATGAACTAACCTCCTTATTTTTTTTTTTTGTACTTCTTAGGGTATCTCCAACAGAATAGAAACTTTTCAAATTGTATCTCCTGGAAGTGGAATTCCTAGTTGGTTCACTTATCGAAAGCAGTGGTCTCGACATCGAACAGACAATGGTGGTTTACTTGGTTTACAACTGCTACCAACAAACCCATATCCCAGTAGGTTAATAGGATTTGCATTGTGTGCTGTTTTTGTAATTGATGAGCGTCATGCGGATGATGAACTTGATATCCAGCAGTTCAAGACTTTTAAAGCTACACATCATCTTGTTTGTTACTTGAAACTCAATGGAATAGAACTAGAAGTATGTGGCAGACAGCCTGCGTTTCGATTTAGCGAAGAGTTCTGCCGGGTTGAGTCTGATCACCGTTGGCTTTTTTACGTTTCTTCTGATAAATATTTTGGTATTAAAGAGCATGACAGATTCTCTCAAGTTGAGCTTTTAATTGAAAGCAGAGGAACAGGTCTGAAAGTGAAAGAGTGCGGGGTCCGTTTGATATTTGATGAGCAGGAGTTGAACAGGTGTATACATGGATATGACTACCGATCGGGTGAACAACATTGTTCTTGTTGGAGATATGCCTATTCAAATCACCCTGACCTCCAGTAGCGAGCTTGAGCATTTCCTCCATGTTGAGATACAGATGAGTTTTGTATTAAATTGCAATCTCGTGGATGGTAGTGTTCTTCTGAGTATGTTGGTGCCTGTTGGTTCCAAAATTCTAAACAACTATTTCTCTGTTTCAGTCCTATTTGAATTTGAACTAATTAATTTCTTTTTCACTGCTTTCGCATAATATAATGTACAGTATATGTTTTTTTTTTTTTTTTCTAAACGAAGAACACAGAATTGTACTCGTCAATTATAATTACCATTAAAATGCAAAGGCATCCCGAACAAACTCAGGAGCATTGTTGAGTAAACAGCGTTCAACAGCGGACGAGCTGCTCTATTAGTTCGTCTAGATTCAAAAATATTAGGGCAAATGTTATAAAAAGTCTTTGTAGTTTGGGGTCATGTCGATATTTATCCTCGTGGTTTAAAAATATCCAATTTTGGTTCTTGTGTTTCATAAATCACTTAATTTCGGTAATATTTTAACATGAACTCTAATAGCAGTTTAGCATTAGGTTCTAGTACTAATGCATGTGTTGATTCGTTATGCCAAAAAAACCTATTTCATTAAAATAGTTCTGATATATAGTTGTATACAAATTAAAGGTTTTATAAAAGAATTGTTTATCACAACTTTATGTATTTACTCATGTATATTCAAACTGAAGGTAATTATACACTGACTCATCCCAATGATGAGATTCTTGATGACTTGCTCTCTCATATTCCACATGAATTGTTCAACCAAGTGTTAAAACTCACACTTGTGAATTTGAACATGAATTGAATGAAGAAAAGAAAATAAGGACAAAAAATAGGTGATTTATGAAACACAAGGACTAAAATCGGACATTTTTAAACCATGAGGGCAAATATAGCTATAAGCTCATGACCCCAAACCACAATGACCATGTATAACATATACCCAAAATATGACGTAACAAATTTTAAAATAAAAAAGTATTATATGACGGAAATAATGAAAAACGACAGAACCAATTCCCAGTGCGTGATGCTACGGCTATATGCTCTTGCTTGTACGAGAACCTTTACATCAATCAACCATCCACCTCCCAGTCTCAACCTGCAAACGAACAATCTTTTGGGCGAAATACGTGCCCTGGCCACGCGCGGCCAACTCAACGAAGCACTCTCACTCTTCTACACTCTTCAACCACCACCGTCTCACACCCAATGCAACCAAACCTACGCCACTCTCTTCCACGCATGCGCTCGCCACCATTCCCTCCAACAAGGCCTCTCTCTCCACCATTACATGCTTGCCCACAACCCAACCACCCCTCCCGACCTCTTCGTCTCCAACCACCTCACCAACATGTACTCCAAATTCGGCTACTTAGACCACGCCCAGCACCTGTTCGATCAAATGCCCAGGCGAAACCTCGTCACCTGGACCGCTCTCATTTCCGGCTACGCACAGCGCGGCCCAGCTGAGACTTGTTTTCGTTTATTTTCTTCCATGTTGGCGCATCACCTCCCGAATGAGTTCACATTTGCCAGCGTGCTTAGTTCGTGTGCCGCCGATACTCGACACGGCCGGCAGGTACATGCTCTCGCTTTGAAAATGTGTTTGGATGCTTGCACTTACGTTGCCAATGCTCTCATTACTATGTATAGCAAGGGAAGTGTGTATGATGTTTGTAGAGACGGTGAGGCATGGAAGGTGTTTGTAACCATGGAATCGCGGAATCTTATATCCTGGAACTCCATGATTGCAGGGTTTCAGTGTCGTGGACTTGGAGCTCAAGCTATTCGTCTGTTTGTACAAATGCACCTTGATGGACTCGAGTTTGACCGCGCCACGCTTCTCAGCGTTTTTTCTTCCTTGAATGGAGTCAATGGCTTTGATGGTATGGTGGTCACTAAGTTTTGTTACCAACTGCATTGTCTGGTTATCCAAACCGGGTTTATATCGGGAATTGAAGTGCTCACCGCGTTAGTTAAAGCTTATTCGGATCTTGGAGGGGATGTTGCCGACTGTTACAGACTTTTCTCTGAGACAAGCTGTCTTTAAAGCTTATTCGGATCTTGGAGGGGATGTTGCCGACTGTTACAGACTTTTCTCTGAGACAAGCTGTCTTCGGGACATTGTTGCGTGGACAGGCATTGTGACAATATTTTCCCAGGGGGACCCTGAAGAAGTAGTCTCCCTTTTTCGTCAGTTACGCAGGGAGAATTTAACTCCAGACAGGTACACCTTCTCGATTGTTTTGAAAGCTTATGCAAGTCTTGCAACTGAGCGCCATGCCTCGGCAGTTCATTCTCAAGTGATTAAAGCTGGGTTTGGGGGTGACACAGTCCTTGCAAATGCTTTGATCCATGCCTATGCTCGGTGTGGCTCCATTTCCTTGTCTACGCAAGTTTTTGATGAAATTGAGTTTCGTGATGTTGTTTCGTGGAACACAATGCTCAAGGCTTATGCCTTGTACGGACAAGTTGCAGAGGCATTGCAGCTATTTTCACAAATGGACGTTAAACCTGATTCTGCTACCTTTGTTTCTCTCCTCTGCGCTTGTAGCCATGCTGGAATGGTAGAAGAAGGGACCAGAATCTTTGACTCCATGCTTGAGAGATATGGAATTGTGCCTTTATGTGATCATTATGCATGCATGGTTGACATTCTTGGTAGAGCTGGATGAGTTGGTGAGGCTGAGAAGCTTATAAGTAGAATGCCAATGGAGCCCGATTCTGTAGTTTGGAGTGCACTCCTCGGAGCATGTAGGAAGCATCAAAATACACAGTTGGCCAAGTTAGCAGCTGATAGGCTGAAGGAGTTGGCTCCAGAGGGTTCATTAGTTTATGTACAAATGTCAAATATATATAGCTCTGATGGTAACTTTGGTGAAGCGGGCCTAATTAGGAAGGAAATGAAAGGGTCTAGAGTGAAGAAGGAACCTGATTTAAGCTGGATTGAGATCGGAAATCAGATGCATGAGTTCTCCTCTGGAGGCAGACGCCATCCAGATAGGAATCTTATAAGCAGAAAACTAAAAGAACTGATTGAACAGTTAAGGGAAATTGGTTATGTTCCAGATACAAGCTCATCCTTGCATGACGTGGAAGAGGAGCACAAAGAGGAGCAGTTGTACCATCATAGTGAGAAGCTAGCTCTAGTGTTTGCTGTAATGAATGAAAGCAGTTTACATAGTTGTAGGGCTTCTATAAAAATAATGAAGAATATCAGAGTATGTGTCGATTGCCATAACTTCATGAAGTTGGCGTCAAATCATCTTCAGAAGGATATAGTTGTGAGAGACTCAAACCGTTTCCACCACTTTAAAGATGGGATGTGTTCTTGCAATGAATACTGGTAGGCAGTAACAAAAACATATACCTTGACAAGATGCTATGACCAAGGACATGAATATTATCAGGCTTCGTATCTCTATTTGTACCCTCTTACCCGGAGGAGAAGGTTATCTGGAGGAGGAGGAGGATGCCAAACTTCCGTGGCTGGCACTGATAATGTAAGCTCTAAGGTTATGATACTGTTATATGATTTTGCGCCATTATTAGATGAGATAATCCATGTTTTAGTCCCGGTGCCGTGTACAAGACACTGGCGGGATTATTTTTCAAAAACTCTAATCCCCGCCCGTCTCTTTTAAAATCTCAAAGAATTGCGTCCTGTCCCGACCATACCCAGCCCTACTTGTATCCCTGTATAAATAATATAAGGTGCTGATATTCACACACTTCTATCAACTTTTTATCCATAAACTGCCCCTTCAATTTTATTTTCTTTCTTCTTTCTCATTTTCTCTCCCGACGCGCAACGCCTCCTCCACCGACCACAGTCACCCTCCACCTATCTCCGCCGTCCGGCCGAATTGGACCGCCGCACCGGTCTTTCTTCCTCTCTTCCACTACATCCATCATAGTGTAATCAGCTGCCTGGAAGACTAGCTCTCAGTAGTCAACTAACAGTTTTGGGTGGTGGGCTAGATCGGTACAGTTTTAATCTTAAACTGTGGTATTCCAACAATGACGTCAATTTCGTCTCCTCGTCGACGATGGAAATACGATGTGTTTATAAGCTTCAGAGGGGTAGATACCCGTCGTGGTTTCACTGACCATTTGTATCACGCATTAATATCGAAAGGAATTCACACTTTTATAGATTCTGGAGAATTGCAGAAAGGAGAATCCATTAGCGAGCTATTTCCGGCAATTGAGGAGTCACGATTCGCCCTTGTCGTTCTTTCAAAAACTTTCGTGTCCTCGTCTTGGTGCTTGGAGGAGGTCGTGAAGATTATGCAGTGCAGGAAAGAGCTGGGCCAAATAGTTCTTCCGGTCTTCTACTTTGTGGATCCTTCTGATGTGCGGCGCCAACGTGGAAGTTTTCATCTCCGAAAGAAAGTGCAAGTGGAAGTAACGGAGCACGAAGAAGTATATGCATATGGGGCGAATGAGGAAAAGTTGAAGGAGTGGGCAGCTGCTTTGACACAGCTGGCCAATCTTTCTGGCTGGAATACCAAGGATTGCAAGTACTTGATTCTCCTTCCATCATTCCCTCCCCCCCTTCCTGTATATATATATATCTCTCAATTAAAGTTTTAACCTTTCGCTGATGATTAAATTGGTGGATCTAAGTTTCGACAATTTGACTTCTCTACGGTTGAGGGAAAATGATAATCCAGAGCATGTACATGCCTTTTGTAGTCAGATATAACGACCACACTTCGAGTGAAAACTATTTAAAAATTGAGAGATCGATTAGCATTTTGCATTTTCTTTGTCTTACTAAATGCATGCCTAAATCCTAATTGGTAAAGTTTTTCTTTCTATTATTGCCCGAATGTTACTTGCTAACTCAGTATTCATTTTCTTTTCTTCTTCTCAGGACCAACAGAGAATTGATTTATAAGATTGTTGAAGATATTTCTTTTAAGTTAAATCGTGTGCTTCACTCTTCAAGTGTTGACAAGGGCTTCATAGGAATGGATTCCCGCATTGCTGATTTGTTGCACAATTATATACTTCCACAATCTGGTGGTGTACGTATTATAGGGATCCATGGCATGCGAGGAATAGGCAAGACAACACTTGCTCTAGCTATTCATGATAAAATTCGGCAGGATTTTGACCAAAGCTGCTTTCTTTCCAATGTCAGAGAAAGGTCCGCAAAGGATGGCCTAGTTTCTCTACAAGAACAACTTCTGTTCACTATCCTGGGGGTAAAAATTGATATACAGAACGAATATGCAGGAGCTACTATGATCAAAAGGCGGTTATGTAAAAGAAAGGTGCTTGTTGTTATTGATGATGCGGATCACATCACTCACTTAGAGCGATTGGCTGGAAGTTGCGACTGGTTTGGTCCAGGGAGCAGAATTCTTGTTACCACCCCAGATATTCATTTGCTAAAGGCACATGGGGTTCATGCCAGATACGAGGCTACTGGGTTAGAGGGTGGTGAAGCTATTCAACTATTGAGCTTAAAGGCTTTCAAGAAAAGCGTCCCACCAGATGATTATTGGGAGTTGTGCAGCCTTATTTTACAGTATGCTCAGGGGCATCCGTTGGCCCTTGTTGTTTTAGGTTCATTTCTCTGTGGTAGAAGCACCAAGGAATGGGAAAGTGCACTAGATAGGCTAAAGAATACACCACGTAGAGAAATCGTCGATGTGCTTAAGATTAGTTATGATGGACTAGAGGAAAAAGACAAAGAAATATTCCTACATATTGCTTGCTTTTACAAGGGGAAGGATAGGGATCGTGTGACACAAATATTAGACTATTGTGACCTGAACCCTGTCATTGGTTTAAATGATCTTGTTGATAAGTCTCTCATTACTATCTCTGACAACAAAGTGTCGATGCACGATTTGCTACAAGAAATGGGCTGGGAAATAGTTCGTCGACTGTCTCCTAAAGAGCCAGGCAAAAGGAGTAGATTATGGTCACCTGTAGACATCCACCATATGTTGAAGAAACATAAGGTAATAGCTTGATTATCTAGATATAGGCAGGTTTGGTTTATTCAAGTAATATGTTTTGACTCAGCTGTATTTTTGTATTGTAGACTTCACTTTTTGTTCTTGTTTTTATCAATTAGGGAACAAAATATGTCCAAGGCATGGTAATGCAGTTGCCAAAGTCAGAAGTGGCTCAGTGGAATCCAGAAGCCTTTTCAAAATTGTCTCAACTTAGTCTTCTTCATATTCGTAATGTGGACCTTCCAAAAGGCCTTACTTGTCTTTCTACTTCCTTGAAACTCCTGGAATGGACTGGGTGTCCGTTAAGATCTCTCCCACAAAATTTTGAATCAGATGAACTTGTTGAACTTAGCTTGTGCCACAGCAACATTGAACAACTCTGGAAAGGTGCAAAGGTACGACCGTTGGTTGATAGAGTAATGATTGTTCATCAATTTGTATTAGAAAGGCTGTTTATGTTGTGCCGTACTATGTTGCTGATTGCTTTATATATGTTTTGAACAGAATTTTGACAAGTTAAAGTTCATCAAACTACGCCATTCTCAAAAACTTGTCCAGACCCCAGATCTCACAGGTGTTCAAAATCTTGAGACTTTAGATCTTGAAGGATGTAATGCTCTGGTAAAACTTCATGAGTCCCTTGGACAACTCAAAAAGCTTATTGTGTTGAATCTTAAAGACTGCAAGAGTCTCAAGAGTCTGCCAAGAAAGTTTGAAATGAAATCTCTTGAAACTTTTATTCTTTCTAACTGCTCGAAAGTTACAAAGATTCCTGAGTTTTGTGGAAATATGGAGCGTTTATCTGAGCTGTGTCTTGATGAGACTGCCATTGACACACTTCCTATGTCAATTGGATGCCTGAGTGGTCTTGCTTCGCTGAATCTGAGCAACTGCAGAAATCTTGTTTGCCTTCCAAGCACCATTAGTTTATTGAAGTCTCTTGAAAAGCTTAATCTATCGGGATGTTTGAAACTTGGCGAACAAGATAGTGCCAGGGAGAGTGGTGCAATTAGAATGGCTGTAAATCATCTAACAAAACGTGGTTGTGAAGTTGTCGGGAAATATTTGGAATGGTTTTTGCCTTCTAGATTGGTGGAAAAAGCCGACAAAGAACCAATGAGTATGCAGCTGCCTGTATCTGATCTATGTTATTCTACAGAGCACTATGCAAATACATCAAGGAGTATCCTGTTGCCACTATCTCGTCTATGTAATTTAACAGATCTAAACATAAGTAACTGCAATCTTGGTGACGCTGCATTTGCCAACTTTCCATGTTATCCCTCCTTAGTGGCACTAAATCTGAGTGGAAATAATTTTCTGAAGCTTCCTCCAACTATCAGGTCCTGTTTCAACCTTCAGAACATTAACTTGGAGAACTGCAAGACACTTCAAGAGTTGTCAGGCCTTCCACCAAATAGTAAATTGGATGTGAGAGCAGATGGTTGTTCTGCACTGGAAACGCTGTTTGATTTATCCAATTTCAGTAGATTGGAAAAATCATATTTCAATTTCATCAGTTGCTTCAAACTAAATGACAATCAGGCCTTTGAAATGCTGAGGATATTCCTTAATCAGGTACTGACTCTCTCTCTCTCTCTCTCTCTCTCTCTCTCTCTCTCTCTCTCCCCGCTGGCGAAACTGTTGTAAAGGGGAGAATGACCATTTAGTCAAAAAAAGGAGAAAAGTTGCTAAAGCCAATGTTACATGCCCAAACCAATGATTCTCAAGAAAAAGACATTTAAGCACTTAGATCCATCTCTCTCTCTCTCTCTCTCTCTCTCTCTCTCCTGTGTGTTAAATTAAATAATTTTTTTATGACAGGGTATTTCTAGTGAAACGGAAACTTTTCAAATTACAATTCCTGGAAGTGGAATTCCAGAGTGGTTTGATCATCGAAGTTTTGGGAGCTCATTGACTGTAAGCCTACTTCCAGGTGGGAACAAGAGTAGCTTTTTGGGATTTGTTTTGTGTGCTGTTTTTGGACTCCATGGACACAGTCAGGTTGATGAGCTTGATATCCGTCAGTTCAAGCATTTTAAGGGTACTCATCATCTTGTATGTTGTCTGAAGCTCAATGGAAGAGAATTACAAGTACACGGCAAACAGCCTGCATTTCGCTTTAGCGAAGAATTTGGCCAGGTTGAGTCCGATCACCATTGGATATTCTATGTGTCCCGTGATGAATACTTTGGTACAGATTGGTGGAACAGTTGCAGTCAGCTTGAGTTCTTATTTAAAACCAGAGGGCCAGGTCTGAAGGTGAAGGAGTGCGGGGTACGTCTGATATATGAGCAAGATATGCGAGAGTTAAACCAAATATTGACTCGAGTTGAAGGGGAAACAGGTCGTGCTGGTACCAGAACATGCACCCTTGAAGAGCTGTAGGATTTGCAGAGATTTAAGGATCCAATACTGGCCACTTTGAAGAAAAAAAATTAAGAACTTTTTTATCCCAAATGAGTGCAGAATGGTCAGTAATTACTATTCTGGAGCTCTCTTGCCTCATTTTTACAGATAGGTGAGCCTCGATCTCTCTAGTGTCTATATTGTGTGATTTGTGTCTTATTATTTCATTAGCTGTCGTAAGCGGACTCCACACAAATTATTTCGAAATAGCACCATAATATGTCACTTGCATTACTGAAATTACTGACAATTTGGGTAACAAATAAGTATAAGAAAAATAAGACATTGACAATCACTGTCAGTTCATGCATCCTATATTTTGTACCTGGCGCTCATTGTTTCCAATGATAATACAAACTCAGACTCTTTTTCTTTGTTATAAAAAGTATTAGTAGAAACTTAAATCAGGATTTTGTTTTCAAATGTGCTCCAACAAACTCCTCCATAGTTAAGGAAGAAACAACCAATTTATACTCTTTCAATTCTAACATTTTGACAAGAATAATAAGAAGGTGTAATTTATTGCTTTAGGGGTACTTTCTTTCAACTTACATGTAGGACTTCTAGTGATTTTGTCATTTTAAGAGCATGGTTGAGAGTGCATTGGAGCAAATTCCCTATATTTAACTTGAAAGCTCATTTAGCGCCTTAGAGGATCTTTTGGAGTATTTATGATTATAATAATCTGGATTTGCCCATTGCTTCTCTATACGTTAGTTTGATATATAGGAAAAGCATATACAGCTAGTATTCTAGTCCATATGCTATCAGTATTCTAGTCCATATACTAGTTTGAAATTGTACTTGTATACAATGTAGACTGGTATGCTGTTGAAGAGAATTTAAGTAATCCTCCTTTGCACTCTTGACAGATTTTATGACATTTAATTATGTCGCTCCACTTGAAGATGATGGCCAGGCCTTCTATCCAGTAAAACAATAAAGGTATGGATGTAGTCCATACTTGTACCATTGGATGCTAAATTGTCAGAGCTGTAACAATTATGGGATGCTATAGCACATTCTTTGCAATTTACATGTGGTATGTTGTGCCAATTTGTGCTGCCTTTAGCCATTTAGAGTCGACACAGATGAATCCATTCGTAGCACCAACTAGGAAATTATGGGAGAATTGAATTGGTGACAAGCATAGCCTGTTTTTCTTCCGTTGGTGCTCAATGTGATGTATTGTTCTGTACTGGTTTTCTTAATTTTCTCTCATGTATTGTTGCTGTGAGTACAAAGTTGATGTTCATATATGATGAAGATATAGAAAGGACCACCCCCTCGCCTGTTCATATATTTTTCCTTACAAATGTCTTTTGAAGTTTACCTTTGTCTGTAATTCTGGATTATCTTTTAGTGATCCTTTCTGGCAATAAAGACTTTAACATGCCAGGTTGATATTTTCAAAGATATTGAAGATTCAATAAGTTCATGCCTTCTGGGTTTATGCCAAGAATGAATACAGAGATGACAAGATTATGCTTGCCTTTATCTGGTTTGTGCAATTTAACCTTTCTGAACCTAAGATATTAGCTGCTTGCCCTCTTTGTTGCGGCATGCATTAGATCACTTTTAAAGCTTGAAAATATTAACTTAAGGAGTTGCAAGACTTAAAGAGTAACCAGGGCTTCCATCAAGTGGAAGTGTGGTGAAATCATACTAATCAATGGCTTCAAATTAAATGACTTTCAAGGTTGGAATAATATAAAAGATCAAAACCAAATAATCTTCAAATACTGTAATGAGCCTAAAACCATGTAGAAACGAATCAAACTCAAGAACGAGATTATTACATGCTGCATTGATGCTGACTGTCATTGCTTGCTGATGAAGATATTCCGGTCTTCTAGCTTTAGTCTTCTGATCTCTCTCACAAATGCTCCTTCAATGGGATAAGATGCTGAATGCGTTGGTGGAGAAACCGTGGACTAATACTCATGTATATATAGTGATCAAGTAGTGTTTTGCCCATCAAAGAGTCCTAGTTGATTACAAGATTGTTTTGTTAATGACATGAGATTCATATCAGATTATGTATTAGATTCTTACTCAATATGCACATTATATGTTATCTGCAAAGATGACATTCCTTATACATCTCTTATTACTTAGATAATGTTTAATCAATTGCTTAATACTCAAGATATAGAATTATTGTGTAAGTCTAATTCATTCTTTCATAACATGACATTCGCATATATGAGAAGTTTGAACATTCCTTCACAGGTGCTTCGTCTCACTCTGAGTGTATGACATGGCTAGAAAAATCATATAAATCGAAAAGCTCATAACAAGTCCAAAGCATGGTTGTTAATTGCTAAACAGAATATACGGTTATAATTGCAACAAGAAAGACAAACACAAAATTTGAAAACAGGGTGATTAGGGATTTAGTTTGCAGATAGTTTACGTTGGAAGATATATAGTTCTCTCTTATAATGTAGTTCTCAAATTATTAAAACGACGTCGTGGTAGTTGAGAAGAACACTCAGTGGGCTTATAAAACGATGGATCGGGATTGAAGGGCGTCTGTGGTTGTTGACTCTTGGAATATCTCGGATTTAGGGTTCCGTCTCCGATCTCAGCAAAACAACTCACCATGTCCACCAATTCCAAATTCAGCGTTTATATAGGTCACTCACCTCTCCTTCCTTTTTCAATTTCAATTCCTTTCAGCTCCATTTTTTTTCTTTCTGTGGTTGCAATTATTAGCTTGGATTGCTTTGATTAAAGGTTCCAAACAATTCGGTTTCTTCTGGAAAAGCTAACAATTTTACCTCTTTATTAAATTTTATGCAACTTTTGTTTCTATTCCAAGTTGATTGGATTGAAACGGTGTTGGTTCCTATTTCTCTTTAGGATTTTGCTATTTTTAAATGTTTAGCTTTTGAGATAATTGTGGTAGATTTATCATTTATGCTTTTTTTAGCTATGAAATCATCTAGTCTGTAGTTTTGGCTTAAATTTGAGATAAAAGATCAGTTTTTGGAACCACCTCTACTGAGTTCTTGTTGTGCCCAAGTAATTTCTTGTGTCCATGCTAAAGCACTATTTTTTTTACTATATCTGATGGTAAATAACTACTTGGATACAATATGTGAACTTTTCTTTCTTTTGACATCGTTACTACGTTTACTTAACAGGTAATTTGGACGAGCGGGTGAGTGAAAGAGTTTTATATGATATTCTAATTCAGGCTGGGAGGGTCGTTGACCTGCACATTCCTCGAGAAAAGGAAACCGATAGGCCCAGAGGTTATGCTTTTGCAGAATATGAAACTAAGGAGATTGCTGAGTATGCTGTTAAGCTTTTCTCCGGTCTTGTCACTCTCTACAATCGAACACTCAAGTTTGCGGTAATTTTGTGCCTTCCACTTTCTGAGTTCTCCGTAATTGGGCCCCATTACACACTCACTCACTCGTTCACTCACATATATAATTGTTGAATACCTTTGTTCCCTGGATAACTATTGTGTATCAAGTGTTTTAAGCCCTGTTAATTTGTTCACTGGCTGTTAGGCCTGGCTTTTGGTTCTCCGTTTTTATATAGACACTGTGCCTGTTTTCAGTAATTGTCTGAAACATGGAATAATCTGTTATTTCATCAAACTAAGCTGATGATTTATATACGTGCTCTTTTGATTCGTATTAGCTGATGGCGATCTTTCTGTGATTGTTGGCATACTTGTTTTTACAGTTTTTGCACCAAATATTAGTAATGTTCTAGTTGAGTTGACACTTGATTTGTTGTTTCACAGATTTCTGGGCAAGACAAGTCTTCAGCTAATGTTGCTTCCACAGTAATGCCCACAACCAATTTTTCTAACAAATTGAGGTCTCCCCCTGTACCTATGAACAATGTAGAAACCTCACATAATTATATGAGCTTATCAGCAACCTGCAGAGTTTCAGCTTATGAAGAAAATTCTCCCTCAGGTGATTTGTTTATTCTTTTCTTTTCTCTTTATTTGCCCATCACTTCTCAACTCACAGTGTCGTATTATGAACTTGCTGAGACATTCTTTTTTATTCAGTGCTCACTCCCCCTGGTGTAAGTAACCAATCTAGTGGATTACATTTGAATGGCAACAATTTCGAGTATAGTCGAAGAGTTATTGGGGCAACACTGGATACCATTAGTCGCCCTAGGTCACGCCGCTATGATATGAGTAATCCAATCTCCTACCCCTCCTACTAAAATTAAAATAAAGAAGTTCACAGATACCGGACTTTCTCCATGGCTAAGTTTCCTGATAAATTATCGTATGGGTAGTGGGTGCTACATTAAGCTAGTTTGGTCTGTTAGTATGCCAGTTTATAAGTGTACCCAGGTTTGTAAATTAGTTGTACTTGTTGTACTTTATATGTTTAGAGTTGGTAAAATTAGTTGTACTTGTTGTACTTTCTATGTTTAGAGTTGGTAAAGTGTAGTTGCATTGTCTAGTAGTTTATGCTTCTCATTCTGAAGGCTAAACTTTGGAACTCCCTAAAGCAAATTTCTCATATGATCGCTTGTTTATCTGTGCTGTAATCTCTAATTTGATGTAGTTTAATTTTCTTTGCTTAATTTGGTTATATAATGTACTTTTTTATTTTATTTACAAGTTAGAAGTTAAATTAGGCTGTGAGACTGATGCACCTTGTGCCCTAAGAAAGTGGTCAACCTTTGAGAAGTTGTTTGTCTGCTACCTATTATGCAGCTTTCTATGTATACCCATGTCGTTCCAATAACTATTCTCAACGTATAGTTTCTCTTTTTGTTTATTCTTTAAATATAGTTTTTCAATTTTAGTTTTTAGTTTATTGGGTAATTAGAAGTCATACATTTAAAATGATGCCTAAAATTTCAGTGAGCAGTAAGGTTTAAAAGAGTGATGTTCTATAAACATCTGCAGAGCAGAGTCTAGAGATTTTTTTTTATTACTTATGTTATAAAAAAATAAAACAAGTTTGAGAGGGTTTATTAAGACCGAATAGGCATCGATGATAGAAAAGAAGAGGGTTACGGAACAGGTAGCATGGGATTATAAGTTTATAACATTGCAATGTTGACTGCAAAAGGAACTTTTGTGTTATGTCCTCAAGTCGCGACTCTGATTAATGTCACCATATTTAATGGAGTTTGATTATGTTTTAAAATATTATATTACAAATATTGTATAGTTTAGTACAAGGCCATTGTTTTCACTGGACTTTTGAGCCTTGGTCCTTTTCTTCTTCTTCATATTATTTTTTTTTTTTTCCGAATGTTGCCGCCGGAGCTGTTGGCTCGTTGGTGTTTACCTGGGTGACCAAGAATTTTGTGGTCACCCATCATTGGATTCATTGATTCCACATCAAGGGACTCAATTGAATGCCTGAATTTAAAAAATTTCAATTTCAACCCTTGATAATTATATTCAGGACCCTTGTGTTCATGCTCACTGTTGACCAGTTTGGTGACCCATGTGTTCATGGTCACTGGTGACCAGTTGAACATCCTTGTCAATCATCAATACTGTCATTATAAACTTTTTGACTAAAATTAGCTTTGTGGTCATCTAAAACGCTTCAGATGAGTGGAACAGTAATTTTCTTTCCCCTCCTAAGCAGCATATATCTCCTGGCTCTTCTGGAGGTTTGATCTAGTTTCTGTATCTGTAATTAGATTTGGTATTACTTAAGATGGCATCATTGTCATATGTTTGCTTGTGCAGTTGCTCAACGTGCATGCATTCTAATATGATTTTTATTAGACTACTATGTGTCATATGGCTGAGATTAAAATCCGTTTGGAACAATTCACATTTTGTAATTTGCCTGAGCTTATTGTTAAGCTTTATACTAGTGTATTGGGTTGGGAGGTTGTTCTGATGATTTGATGTGGTTGCGGGTGGGACAGGCAGCCTCACCACCCCTATATGAAAGAACTAACAGGATATGGACATCTTCAACTAGTTATAGCCGAAGTAGTCCGTACATTAGTTCTACTGTTCTCTTGTTTTATTTCTAGCTTGGAACTGAGAATCTGTGTTGGGTCACAGGCTACAATAGAAGGAGTTTGATTGTTGATGACCAGTTCAGTTTTTGTGTGAAATCTTCTATGTGTACTGGTGCATGTTGAATGAATGTATCTTTGTGGAAACAATTTTTTTTTTCTCTCTTTTCTTTTCTTTTCTGAAAGTGAAATGGACTGAGGAAGAATTTTTGTACGTCAAATGAAGAAATGAAGCAGTATTTGACTATTTGTGTGTTCATCTACTCACTTGCGAGCAAGAGAACCTGTTATCATCGCTAAACTCTGTCAAACTTGGTGGTGCAGGTTCTGCTTGATGAATCTATATGGCATCAGTAGTAGAAATGTTTGCAAAATGTTCATGTAGTATCTAGTAAGGACTTGAAAAGTAAAGGAATAAAAATTGCTCTTATTACAAATTTACTCCCAAGGTCAGTAACATATCCTTTGGTTTTCTTATATTTGTGGTTGGGCGTCACTGTCATGACCTTTGTGTTGGTGATCACTGGTCAGTTTGACGGTGGAGTTTTTGGTGGCTTCAAGCCTTCAAGCATGGAAATGATGGAATCAGGGTGGGTTCGAAGTAGAAGCTTGTGTCCGGCAGTACACTCTTTTCGCCACATGATAGCCAGGCTGACGCTGTAACAACCCTTTCTATCAAAATGCCATAATAAACGATCATGTTTATTGGCATTTGTCCTGATCAATTATGTCCAGCTCCAGTCACTCTTTCGATGTTGATAGATTGGATGTAGTGCGGATAGACTCTATTTTGGACAAGAATATGATTAATATCAAATCAAAGCTTTGAAATTATGCGGATATGGATACTTTTCAGCATGCCTGCGTTAAGAATTCATCAGCTAATTAATCGTTTGTACCGTTTAATGTTAATAAAACTCGTAAGAGACGCTCAATTTTACCCTGGATTAACAATGTTTAACTTTTAACGTAAGATAGTAACTATATCAACTCCTACTGCGCTCTGTTTTTACTTTTATTCATGCCGCTCTCTCTCTCTCTCTATATATGTAATTTATTACTGGGGATCCAAAACTTCATTCTTCGCCATTGTGCTTTCATGTTGAGTACACTGATGTTTTGTCATGTACTATTATACTATCTCTTGCAATTGCTTAAAACCGCTGCCGGTTATGGTTGGAAGGCTTAACGCAAACTGGTTTTCACCAACCAAATCCGATATGCAAACTCACGAAATCTAATCCGACGCTGGAGAGTCGAAAGGAGACTTCGCTTCAGTAGCTCGATCCAAGTTTTAGATCCGGTTCTTTGTCCAAAACTTGAAAGCTACGCTGCGGTCCGAACTCTGAACCTGGACCTCTACTGAAAGCGCAGGCAATCACCTACACTGCCGAAGACCACATCCCTCTTTCCGAAGGGAGGGGGCTTGCTTGTGTGATGGATAAGTGCAAGAAATTGGAGAAAATTCACTTGGACATGTGTGTTGGGGTACGGGACTGTGACATAATAGGCCTAGCCAAAAATTCAAGTAATCTTCGCTCCATTTACCTACGAGTCCCATCAGATTTCATACTTCCTCTTCTGATGAATAACCCTTTGAGATTAACCGATGAATGCCTAAATGCCTTGTCTAGCAACTGCTCAATGCTTGAATCTGTCGGGATATCTTACTCTGATGGGGAATTCCCTTCCTTTTCCTCATTTACATTAAATGGAATCATCACTTTGATTCAGAAGTGTCCTGTGCGCGAACTTGCTTTTAACCAAGTATATTCCTTCAACGATTCTGGGATGGAAGCTCTTTGCTTTGCTCAGCATCTTGAAACATTGGAGCTTGTCAGGTGCCAAGAGATAAGTGATGAAGGGCTGCAACTTGTGGTCCAGTTTTTTGCGTTTAATCAAATGTTTGGGTGTTTCTGATGAAGGCTTGAGGCCACTGGTTGGTTCATACAAACTGGAAACATTGGCTGTGGAAGATTGTCCCCAAGTTTCTGAAAGAGGAGTATTCAGAGCTGCAAGATCTGTTTCTTTCAGACAAGACTTGTCCTGGATGTACTGAACTAGTTAGTGGACCAGGTATAAATAGTATCGAAGCGTCTTTGGTTTCAATTTTGCAGCATTCAGTAATCCACTGGTTGTAATTAATATAAATGGCTTAATATGTGAAGAGTTGTGTTGGTGAATGTTATCTTATGCTTGTTTGTAATTAAGCCTCATGATTTGCATGTTCAAATAAAGTAAGGTGTTCATGATTCATCTCTACTGTCATGGATAGCTGCTTTATGATTTGTGACTTGTGAAATTTCTGGTTTGAGTTGAGATTTATGCTCGTCCTGCAAACTTGGTGATGGTTGGAGTTCTGCAACCATTCATTAGTAGTCAGGTACTTGAAAAAATAGCTACTGCACAGGCGGACAGCATACAAGAGGCATTTTGAAGTCATCGGTTCTGCCCATTTCATGGCAATCGAATTCATGAATTAGTTTTGTTATTTTGAAAGGAGAGTGACAGTCTATTATAAGATAAAAAGCTTACATATCAGAATAGCTCATCTTAAAGAGCTAGGGCTACGACGAAAATGAGACATCCTTAGAACACCATACTTGGTTCTACAATCACATTGCAATCTAAACAAGACAAGATGAAGAAGAAGAAGGAAACCTAGTGCAGTTTCCTGACCTTATCATGAAAGAATGGGAATGGAATCAAAGTCATGAATTGGGTTTGATTATTTTAATGTTACACTTCACTTCGAAGATAAAATCGAATCCTACGACATTTAGTTCCACCTTAATACTAGACGTCGGCGACCATTTAACGAAAATAGAACTCGCCGTCTGCTTAGAGCAAACACTGACGCTTTAAACAACAAACCCGACTTGCCTTACTAACAAAAGTAGAGGCTTATTACTAGCTCGCAGAAAGTGGAAATTAACTAAATAACATAAAATAAAACATAATAGACCTAGATGTGCGCAAATTTACTAAACAACAAATGGTTCTTGGAAGCGTACACGTTTGAAAGAACTCAACCATCTCACAACGAGTCAATGACACATAGAACTGTAACCCGAATGTGACCCGTTCTTTTCAGTTGTTCTATCTAATCTCAATCCCACAACCCCATTTCCGTTCTCTCTTTGCATCATTTTAGCACAAAAATCCCGATACAGATGCTTGCAACTTCAGACTTCAAAGATTCCTACTGCTTAATTAAACCTTACGCTCTCATATTCGACCCCTTCTTTTCCCACAACCCATCAAATAGATTTCGTTCCTCACTCACCATTTCCTCGATATCACAACCCCATCTCACCCAAATGTCCATATAAAACCAACCAGAAACTCAAAACCCTACGATGAATTCTCTCCAGCTCCTAAACCCCATAATTTTCGCGGGAAAACGAGGCGCCTGCGTATGGGCCAATGGGGCCGCCACGTGCGTGCCTCAAAGTGGACGTGCGCACATTCGATCAAAGGATGCCGCCGCCGCCGGTGCGGAGTCAGGAGGTGATGGAGGCGGAGAAGAGGGTTATGGTGGGGACGTACAAAAGACCACCGGTGGTGATCGCCAGTGGCAAAGGGTGTAAATTATACGATCCTGGAGGGCGGGAATATTTAGATCAATGCTCTTGGACACGGGGATCCGGATTGGATACGGGCCGTTACAGAGCAAGCCCATGTTCTCACCCATGTCAGCAATATCTACTATTCCATCCCTCAGGTTTATATATAGCTTCTTTTTCCCATTCCAATTTATTTGATTATTATTGATTTTTTTTAGACACTTATCAGTACAATATATAGCATATGTTAAGCATGTTAATATGTAGTGAATAGTAATAGTATTACTGAGCAATGGTTGGTTGGATTATGTAGCTTATTGACTATTTAGTGCTGCACAAATTTCACATTGCCTGCAGAGTATAGTGAATCAGGCGGTGATAATGTTGGCTTAGATATATGATTAGAATTAAAGTTAGAGCATTCCAAATGTATGATCTTCTATACTATCTGATTTTATTTTGTAATAGGGTAACCAACAAAAATTGTCACAATTTTGGGCATAAAGGGCTCTGTTTATGAGTGAAGAACATTTGTAATGGGATGTGTAGTGAAATGTGGTAATGTGTAAAGCACATATGCCTCATTTTCTTATATATGCTTGATTGTTCTTATTATTATTATTTGGTCCAAAAACTGGCTGAGGACAATGGAGGTTGTTGCTGCAGTTGGAGCTGGCACAACGGCTGGTGGCGTGCTCCTTTGCTGATCGTGTCTTTTTCTCAAACTCCGGAACTGAAGCAAATGAAGCTGCCATCAAATTTTCAAGGAAGTTTCAAAGATTTTCATAACCTGAGAAGAAAAACCCTGCAACAGAATTTATTTCTTTCACTAACAGCTTTCATGGGAGGACGATGGGGGCTGTGGCTTTGACGAGTAAGGAGCATTACCGATCACCATTTGAGCCTCTCATGCCTGGAGTCACGTTCTTGGAGTATGGAGATGTACAGACTGCAACAAAGCTAATTAAATCGGGGAAAATCGCTGCTGTATTTGTTGAACCTATCCAGGGTGAAGATGGGATAAACAGTGCAACTAAAGAATTTTTGCAAGCTTTGCGTTGTGCTTGTGATGATTCGGGTTCTCTTCTGGTCTTTGATGAGGTAAATAACTCTTTCAGATAGATATTTCATATTTGTCTCTCTATATATTGGTTAAATTGGCGCCTGTCATATTGCATATAGAAGAGTTATGTTTTGGTATGCCTTTTCTTGTTGTAAGAAAGAAAGAAGGGGGTATAAGTTTAAAAAATATCTGCTTGTTAACAAAAGGTTATCAATAAAGTTGTTCCGGCTAAATAACTAATGGTTCGTATGGATATCCAAATCCTTAGGAACACATATACCTACGAGTAAAATGCATGGGGAAAATGGCTACCTTTTGAATGTTACTGGCCAGTATCATCATTATCCATTTAATTTGGGAGATCAGAAGTTCTGAACTGGTTTATGATGAGATTCTGTTTTTCAATTCTGAAGATTGTTTTGGAAATAGACTATGGCTTTGAAGGGATCAAATGTAATAACTTATGACTGCCTAGCTCGAGTTAATTATTTGTCGAAATTTTTGTTCAAGTTTATATGATGATGAGTTTGTGAAGGGTTCTGTGACAAACATCTGGACTGCAAGTGGTCACATTTTCATAATTCAATTCAGATCTCATAAGTAGTTTTTCCCAAGTCAGCATATAGTTTTAGTTGGTCGATTATGGAATTGTCTAACCAAGGTAGAAATAGGAACTAGGATTTGTAAATCTTTTCATGGCAGAAACATTATTTTATACTCCTCTCGAGTATTCTGATGTATCGATCATGTATGTACTTGGGGGAATATTCACAATTGCAATTCTTACATGACTAAATAATATTTTTTGTATTCCTAGGTTCAATGTGGCTTGGGTCGAACTGGTTATCTATGGGCGCATGAA
Source organism: Potentilla sterilis (assembly GCA_963682095.1). Taxonomy (NCBI): domain Eukaryota; kingdom Viridiplantae; phylum Streptophyta; class Magnoliopsida; order Rosales; family Rosaceae; genus Potentilla; species Potentilla sterilis. The sequence goes on from OY821757.1 coordinate 56,277,644, forward strand.
GCTTGTGGTGTATTCCCATATATAATGATTCTGGCCAAGCCTCTAGCAGGAGGACTTCCCATAGGAGCTGTTTTAGTGACTGAAAAGGTTGCTGCTTCAATGAACTATATATGGAGAGCATGGAAGCACTTTCGCTGGGGGACCCCTTATTTGCAATGCCGCCCTTGCCGTCTTGGACAAAATTTCCAAGCCTGAGTTTCTCAGAAGCGTCTCGGAGAAAGGTAAGTACTTCAAAGAAGTGCTGACAAAAAAGCTGGGCACCAATTCGCATGTGAGAGAAGTACGTATACGTACGTGGCTTGGGCTCATTGTTGGGGTAGAGCTGGATGCATCTGCTTCACCGCTTGTGGATGCCTGTCGGGATTCTGGTCTTCTAATAATATCAGCCGGGAAAGGAAATGTTCTCAGGCTTGTGCATGCCGCCATTGATCATCTCTAAGCGAGAATTGGAGGATGCAGCTGAGATTATGTCTAAATGTTTGCCTGCCCTTGATTGATAGCTTTACTTGAATTTGGTGTTGAAGTAGTGGAAGTGTAAGTTTGTCGACGACTGTTATCTGAACCGATGTATTATACTCTAAGGTAGCTTAAGTATGATGCTTTCTGTTCAATTTTTCATTGTATGAGGATAAGATTAGGTCCTAGAAGTAAATAACAATTATGCTACTAGACGAATTGAATTGTACACTTCACTCATTCTTGTGAACGCTGCATTCATTCTTCCTAATAATAATTTGCTTGATAGAAACTTCTACAGTACATATACGTTTTCATATACAGAAACATGGGCTAGATCAGTACGAGCTAGCACAGCAGTTCCAAGCAAAGTCGACTATTTGTTTCCGGCTAATAATTTCCAAATCCTTTTAATCACTTCAAACGCGGCCCTCAGCATATAGGGTGAAAATATTGCAAGAAACAGGTAGCGTTTCTTAATGACTCCCGGTGGGCTTACAGATGAAATTGAAACACCATAAGTGAATGACATACAAGCCAGCGCCAACCAAATCTCCAGATAGAAGGGAAAACTATATACAAGCTGGCCGATCACTATGTTTGACGAAGAAAAAGCTGCTGAATTCGAGAAAAGAAACATTGTGAATGAATTTTTGCTGTAAGAAGCTAAAACCGACTTACCGGCATCATGACTGACGTCATCCTCTTGCCAAACCCCTCCCGGAGGATTCACCCCAACTGCAAAAGTTGCGGCACTGATCAGGGCGGAGACGACTAGTAGAGAATTCCGTATGTCACCCACTGAGTCTCGCTCTGGCACGTACTTACCAATATCACGTTTTCTAAGACGAGATGTATTCTTAGCAGATGGCTCTGCAGCATTAGTAGTAGTGGCTGTAGTCATTTCCATATCAGCCATTCTTAATCAAACACAGGCCGGTAGCTCCGCACTGGTACTGACAACGATGAAGTTAAAAGAACTCAAAAGGATGAAAAACACTCTCTACCTTTCTGTTCATTAAATAGAGATCCTGGTAGAACTCACTGATGTTCTCTTTGAGAATATGATACGTACGTATGTCATCAATCTGGAAAGCATTACTTCATAATTAATTTGTATGTTGTGTGGCTTTAGTTGCACATGTGGTTCATTTCATCATGTCACAATTCTTGGGTGCAAATTGCATGGCAACATATACCTACCTCATATAATTTGTGGCTTTAATTGTTTATCATGTAATCTATGGAGCATGCATATTAATCACAGCAAAGAGATATGTGTTCATGAAATTTGTGGTTACTATAACAAGTAGATAAAAGAAAATAAAATAATAATAATAATAATAATAATAATAATAATAATTAATTTCAGTTTACCTACTTGAAGTTTGACCTAATTATCATTTCAGTTCTTATTCTTTTGATTTCATCAGCTACACCCCTGTGCTTCATAAATTAATCAACCGTTACCAATTTTGTAAATTTCGTCCAAACTGTCAATTGATGAACAGTTACCATATGATTTGTTTTTGTTTATTTTCTATTAATGTTTTCCAAATCTTTTTGGAATTTTTGTTGGAAAGAAGAAATGACAAACAAATATCCCACATTACATTAACTAGTACTATAACTTCACTTGACATTTGCAAAGTATGCTAATGGTCCGACTATAGCACCATTTATGTATGTTGCAGGCTCTGAGTGACTATAATCGTCGCGGTCATCTGCAAACTCATCATTCTTATCTGGACCTCCAACAACAGCTCCAACTAAGATGTTAGGATTTGGATTTGATGAATAGAAGAATGGTTGGAAACCATCTTTGCAATCTATGGGTTTTGGATGACTTTCCAGTGATGGCAAAGAAGACCCTCTGTGGTGAATTCTCTTAGGGTAGTGATCTCCATACCCTACCATATATGACATCTTCAATGGGTTTACCCCTAAAATGTAATCCACCTGAAATTTTCATAAGTCAATTGAAGTGTTGTGTTCTCAAACTGTTAGTCTTAAATGTCTGATCACACTCACACACCACCATATATGTATAAACTCTAGCATACAATATTGATTCATATTCATTGGCAGTTTGAATTCCCTAAGAAAACAAGTAGACTAACCTGTCTCTTGGCAAGGTTTCTCAAAGTGCTGGGAGTGACAACAAGGTTGCCACAGTTAAACGTGTGCTTCTTGGCAGACATGTACTTGGAATAGGTAGTAAGCAAGAATGTAATTGAGGCCACGTATTGTAGGTTAGTTTGAGGCAGCTTAAACATGAGCCCTCCTATACATTTTTAAGTAGTCTCAGAATTTGATTAAATTCTTCAACTAATTAGTAGTACTGGAGTGTTGAAACAGTTAAATCTACCGTTTGTATATTGTGTGCTTGAAGAGGGTGAGTTGGGCAGAATCCCGCACATAAAGTTCTCAGCTTGTTGTTTATATGAGTCAAAATTCTTGTCCTTGTTCAATATTGCCCTCTGAAAAGTAAACCATTGTTTTAAATTACAGAGGTTCATAATTGAACAAAATAAACTTACACTTTAATAGATGAAATTTTACCCTCGAAAGCAGAACATAAGCACCAGCAAATTTGTTGTCCCAGCTGAAGATGTCTGGTGAATCACCAGGTCCCATGGATTTCAAGAAATTTAAGTACAAAGCATCATTTGTTGCTCTAAGAAGCCATGCAGCACCCCACACTAGCTCATCCTGAAATTATTTAATTACCACAGTAAAAAAAATTAATAACTTAAAACATAGTATACTTACCTTCTTTTTAACCCATATAATTTGATTCTTTTTACTGTAATCGATATATATATATATATATATATATATATATATATATATGTATATATATTGTAGGTCTCGTAGAATTACGAACATAATATCCGATCCGTATACTTAAATGTCTTGAATTTAAAGTTTCTTCTCTCGATTTGATGCGATAATAAAAAATAAAAAAAACTAAACGTTTTTTTTTTTTTTAAACAACTGATATACTACAATGAGTATGTTATCTCATTTTGAGTCTTATACTACTATACCAAACGTTATTGGGCAAAAAATGCTTTTGATTTAATAAAAAAAAGTTATATATAATATGAAAATTGTAAAAACATACGGTATGATTTAGGTAGTTTTGAGAACCACTTGAGAAAAGTACTCTCAAAAGCATTTTTAGGTTTTTCTAAAACAGTGAAACATATATAAGCCCTAATAATGTATACTTGTAAAGCCAAGCAAACAAGTAATGTACCTTATATCCTGAATATGAGCAGTAAAATGGACAAACTGCAGAACTGAGTGAATCACTATAGGCACCTTTGTACTGAATCGCAAACTGGAATACCTTCTTGGCTGTGCTCAATAGCAATTTTGAATACTTGCGGTCAACCTTTCGGAAAACCATAGAAGCAGCAGCCAATGCGGCAGCCGTCTCTCCAGCAACATCCGAACCAGGACTACCAGGTGACACCCAATATACGGTTCGAGCCGTGTCCATGTCTTCAGGCCTTTCCCAACACTTGTGGTCTGTGTTAGGGTCCCCGACCCCAACGTAGAGCCTACCGGGCGTGGCTCGAGCACACTTTAGAAGGTAGTCTGTGGACCACCGGATTGCGGCTCGGGCATTCGTTAGTTGGCTCCCCATTTTCTTGCTATATTCGAGTGATCCCCATGATAGCATTGTGGTGGTGAAAGCCATTGGGAAGTTGAACTTGACATTGTCTCCGCCATCATAGTATCCTCCCCGTAAGTCCACCTACCAGAGTTTCACAAAATATTTTCAATATCTTCCAGGCGTTTCGTCCTCAAAGTTAAGGCATCTTTTGTTTTGGAAACTTAAATAATTGAAGAAATAGAAGCATATATAATCACTAACTTTTGCGAGACGACCATCGGAAAGTCCAGAACTGGACCTCCAGGTAATTTTCTGGGCAGCGCTAGAGTCGAGCTTGCCTGACCTCTGTCCCTGGAAGAAGAGGATGGACTTTGCAAGGGCATCTCTGTAATCTGGGTCGCCTGCTTGGACGAAATGGAGATTACCAATACTACTAGAGCCCAGCGACATCAACACAGCTGAGATAAGGAAGAACAAAGACATTGCCATTGACAGTACGTACTGATGATAGCACCAACTTTCTGATGGCGCGCTTTGTTAAAACTCTGACGACTTTGTTGGAGTGATGAAGTGCCTTTAAATAGGGGCGGGAAAGCCCCAGATCCTAATTCTGGCTTTTTGTTCAACCACTCCTTTCTTGTTCGTATTCTCTCTTTGGATTTCGAAAGAAAAAAAAAATGGAATCCAAGATTTTCCAATATTTTAGTTAACGTTTATCATGCAGTCACGAGCTTACACAGAAAACACGAAAGCAAATGTAATATAAAATTTTAATGACCGGCCCGACGATGTCTACAAAAGTACCAATTGTGTGTAATTTACTTCTCTAAAATATGTAGTTCATGCTTGATCGAGTCGATCGATGCTTATAATTTCAAAACAGAAATATGAATCATCTCTTGAAGTTCTCTCTTCTACTCTTAGCTAGGGTTTCCTTTAACAGGTGTCTATAAGAATACACAAAATTCGGTAGCGATAGATTCATAATAAAATGGTACGTAGAGTACTTCAGTCGATCTGTAATGTATGAATTAAGGAAGAGGTCTGCGATTTATGAGCAAGCCATGCATGTCTCAACCCTAAACCCTAATAAAACAGCAATAACAAACCTGCTTGACTCCATCAGTAATTATTTTGCTTAATTTTACAACAAATTTAGGGTAGCTTTTCTTAATTTGGATCAATCTTTTTGTATAAACACAAACCTAATCCCATTTAAGCATAAGCTGATAGATGAATCATTACCAGCTGCTTAATTGGCATATATAGTTGAAGTAATTAACTAAGTTAATCATGTAGGTATTAATGGGACATATTAAGTATTGTGACGGATTGATCATTTTCACAAATTAACCTCAGAGTAGTTAATTAGGTTAATTTGTTCCTTGCCGACGGTTTATGGGTGCATATCCGCAATCAACTTTTTCTGTTTGTTTGGAGCCATGCATGGAAATTATTTGTAGTTAATTAGGAGAATCAATAGTTATGCCCTACTAATCTTCTTTTATAACAACAATTTCAGCCATATATATGATTAAGACCAGTAATCAAAAATATATATAAACCCGTACACCTAAACATAAACATAATTAACTCTCCATTTGGGTTGAATGACATCATTTGAACTTGGAATTAGCAATATGCATCGATCATCAGTTCATCACATTGTATTTATACTATATATATATATGGATTATCACTCCTCTCAAACTCACCTTGATAATTTAATCCAAATGAATTAATGGGATAATTAAACTAATGAGAAGTGGGCTCTTTTTCTTCAGTATTCCTATACAAATCGATCTCAACCGACACACACCATTAACCCTCACGTATAGCGAGCAGCATAAGCTTTGAGTGCGTGCATGCAGAGATGATCAATTAGAGAGGCTGCATTTATAGTTATTAAAACAAACTAACAATTGATCGACATCAGATAGAGTAACGCAAATTATTGTGCTCAAAAGAAGAAAAGATTCCGAACAAAGCCAGGTTAATTGATACAAATGTGCAAGATATCTCAGACAGATCAGAGTTAACCATTCCTTCATCATCACAACAGACAGCTGCTAGCAAAACACTTCTTGTCAAAGTAATTAACTCTGTTAATCTGTTATCATATCTTATTTCACCCTAACAAATATCCAAGCAAAAGAAAAGAGTCCTTGAAACTTAGTACGTACTGCTTTTGAACACAAAACAAAACAAGCTCGGTGGATTTGCTTTTCTCTCAAAATAAAAATAAAAGTAGCTAGGGAAATCAATAAAGAAATTAAGCATGATAAAGGAAAGAAGAGAAGAGAAACTTAGCGGCGGGCTTCTAAAACAAAGGTGAAGACTGAAGAGGAAGAATGTGCAAACTGCAAAGTGATCGGGATGTGCTGCCGTGAAATAAAAAGCAATTAACAAAACAAAAGCTTTTGTTTTGCCAAAAGATAATTAAAGATAAAAACTTTTGGCTCCTTGTGATGATGGCATTAAGTTAGAATAAATTAATGGAATTATTCATGCTAAGCCAAATTGATATGGCTTGTCAAACTATAGTGACCAAATCCTCCAAGTCAATGTGTTCTTAGGAATCATAGCTAAACCAAATTAAGAAGCTAAGTAATTTAAATAAAAAAATAAAATAAAAATAAGCTAAGTGGAGTATTGAATTACTGATCGAAGAGCGGCCATCGAGACGGAGAGAAAGGTTAGGGTTTAAAATTTCTGCGATATATCTGATATACCTCTCGATATTTTTTTTTTTTTTCAGCCGACTGATATATTTTTGAGGGTTAATATCTTATCTTTCACCGTATCTAAGATATTTAATTTCTCCGATAACGTAAAATATCTCCGATATTTGTAAAATTTTCTAATTTTTTTTTTCCGAGATTCAAGAATGTTTAAGATAATAGTAATTGAATAAGTAATCGGTGATCACCTCAAGGGATATAAAAGTGGTAGAAACTGCGATGGATTATGCCTACACACCTCGATGATGAAGATGGCAACCCTTGTCCACAACTGAAAAAATTAACAGAATTAACCCTGAAATATTAAAATACTTTGATATAGAAATATCTAAAATAGTAATTTAAAAAATCTAAAATTTAAAATAAAATAATAAAATATGGTAGTTATCTGAAAATTCTTCTCTCTACTCCTAATTTCTCTCCACATCCTCCACACACACTACCAGGAAAAATACCTTAGGCGACGAAATATAAATAGTTTCCTCGCCTAAGAGTTCTTAGGAGACGAAAAAAATTTCGTCCTCTAAGCTAGAAATTTCGTCGCCTAAGACTATTCTTAGGCGACGAATAATTATTTTCGTCGTCTAAGAGAACACTTTAACGACGAAAGTTAATTTCGTCCTCTATGCATTTTCTTAAGTGACGAAAAAAAAATTCGTCGCCTAAGGTTTTTACTTAGGTGACGAAAAAAACTTTCGTCGCCTAAGATCTTTACTTAGGTGAAGAAAAAATTATTTTTCGTCGCCTAAGAAAACACAAAGACGCCGACAAATATTTGTCGTTAGAGTTATTTTCTAAGACGACGAAAATTATGTTTTCGTCGCCTAAGATTTACACTTAAACGAGAAAACCATTTTTTCGTCGCCTAAGTGTGCATCTTAGGCGAGGAAAGTACCATTTCGTCGCCTAAGTAAATATTAGGTCAACATTATTTAAACTTATCTCTCTCAATGGGGAGCCATAGTATCGGGAGGTAAAAGTTTCCAAATTTTTACATGGATAATTAGGTTTCATCTATATGAGAGTTTAATATTTAGAAGAGTCGACCAAACAAAGTCATCTAAAAGTGCGTAATAGCGTTTTCGTGTGATAAGTTTTATGAAAATCTGGTTGACCATTTGGAGATTTCGCTGGTTATGTTGGATTAGAGTTTCCTCAAGATAATAAAACTTGGCTTATTAATTTTTTTTGTATTAATTAATAAATATATATATATATGTATATTTGGGGTCTGACTCGACCAAATGCACACATGAACTCGTCGCAAAATTTTAAACACATTAAAATTAAGCCGCCAATAGATTTTTAAAAAAAATTACTTTTACTTAGACCACGAAATAATCAATTTCGTCACCTAAGTTCTTACTTAGACGACGAAATAAAAAGTTTCGTCGTCTAAGTAAGAACTTAGGCGACGAAAATAGCTATTTCGTGGTCTAAGTAAAAAACCCTAAACACATTAACATTAAGCCGCAAAAATATTTTTAAAAAAAAATTATTTTCTCTTAGACCACAAAATAATCATTTTCGTCTCCTAAGTTTTTACTTAGGCGAGGAAACTATTTTTTCGTCGCCTAAGTGTGTATCTTAGGCAAAGAAAGTATTATTTCGTCACCTAAGTAAACTTATCACACAAATACGGTATTACGTACCTTTAGATGACCTTGTTTCATCGACTCTTCTAAAAATTAAACTCTCATATAGTTGAGACGTAATTATCCATGTAAAAATTTAGGAACTTTTATCACCCGATACTATGACTCCTCATAGAGAGAGATAAGTTTAAATAAGGTTGACCGCATCGATCGGGACTCTAACTTAGTCGGATTTAAGTGATTTTTTTACCATCACCGTATTTCATCATAAAGATCAAATGCTATTTCACAGCGTTTTTCAAAATTTGACTTCTTTTATATAGTTGTTTCGAAAAGTTGTACACTTAAGTATAATCTACTAATCAAGTTATACCGCATTAGTAAACATATTGTCATTATAATGGCTAAATTCACAAATGAAAATTTTGACCGTCTGATGTGATCGTTATAGTTAAATCTGAGTAGAGTATAAAAATCAACTCGTTTCGTGAACGTTCGATGCTCGATCGAAACGGTCAACCACATTTTCATAAAATTTATCACACGAAAACGCTATTACGTACCTTTAGATGTCCTTGTTTCGTCGATACTTCCAAACATTAAACTCTCATATAGATGAGACGTAATTATCCATGTAAAAATTTGGGAACTTTTACCACCTGATACTATGGCTCCCATAGAGAGAGATAAGTTTAAATAAGATTGACCCAATCGATCGGGGCTCTAAGTTTGTCGAATTTAAGTGATTTTTTTACCATCACTGTATTTCATCATAACGATCAAATGCTATTTGATGTAGAACAGATGGCAGCAAGGATAGAAGAGCAGATGGACCGTTGCAAGAATGGAAGGATCGGTACTGTTCATGTCTGCACTGCGAGCTCAGAATAGGGCGTGTGATACCTTTTCGGAAAGGGAACGACGTCATAAACAATACTCGTTGCTTTACTACGATGTGTGGGCTTTTTCGGCCATCCGACGTCGTTTAGGCCCTTAAAATTAGCTTTTAGTATTTTTCCGAATTTATTTTGGATTTATTTGTTTTGGACTTTTATTTTATTTCACCTATGGTGGATTCCAACGGGATAGTTCCGCTGCATCACTATTTCACAGCGTTTTTCAAAATTTGACTTATTTTATATAGTTGTTTTGAAAATATAATTTTTAACTGAGGCTAATAGATTTTCAGAAAATTCTTTTTACTTAGGCGACGAAAAATATAAATTCGTTGCCTAAGTTTTTACTTAGACGACGAAAACAACATATTCGTGGCCTAAGTTATCACTTAGACGACGAAACTTATTAGTTTCGTGGCCTAAGTGGTAACTTAGGCCACGAATATGTATTTTTTCGTCGTCTAAGTAAATTTCATTTAAAAAAAAATATTCTATTGGCGGTTATTTTTCCGCCTAAAAATTTTGTTAAAATTCGAAATTAACTTAGGAAACGAAACTATTTTTTTCGTCACCTAAGAACTTTTCTTAGGAGACGAAGAGAAATGTTTCGTCGCCTAAGTCAGTTAAATATACTCGATCAGTTAGTTCTGCAATCCCTAAATCTCATTCTCTCGATCCCCAATCCTAAATTCTTCAGTCCTCCGCCTCAGTCGCCGGTCCCGCCTCCTCCTCTGCCAGCTATCCCCACCCTCCGCTTCAGTCCCCTCTCCCGCCTCCGCCTTGTGGCCCCCGCCCCAGCCTCCGCCTCGGTCGCCGCTCCGGCCTCTGCCTCTGCCAGCGCCCCCGCCCCAGTCTCCTCCTCATTGATCGCCCCGTTCACCGGAACCAAGTTAAAAGTGTCGGTTAATTGTGACGTCATTGCTCATCTGGTGAGGCACCTAAACGATTTCTTCCACACTGATTTGTACCAACTTGTTTGATAGAATCAAAGCATGAACAAGTCTTAGTTTCATTTGCATCTATCAGTTTGATCAAGTTATGAGATGATGAGTTTTTGCAATGATGGACATGTATTTTCATTACTTCTATGAGTTTGATGATGAGCAAAATTTGTGATACTTCTGTTATCTGTTTTAGTATGAAGAGTTTGGAGAGGACTGTGTGGGCATGCTTGATGGCATGTTCTCTTTCGTGCTGTTGGATACCCGTGACAACAGCTTCATTGTTGCTCGTGATGCTATCAGAATCACTTCCCTCTACATGGGCTGGAGTCTTGATGGTAATATTTCTGCAGCAAAGCTTTGTTTTTGATGCAATTGCTCCTTTAGGTGCCTCGTATTGGAATTTATACTGTGTTACTTGTACATGTTAATTGCCAAAGAGAAATATGAAATTATAGCTTACATGTTTAGTGTAACTCATGCAGGCTGTGATTAAAAGACTAATGTGCCTTTTGGAGTTCTTCTGTCTGGAGGCTTAGATTCATCTTTGGTTGCCTCTATCACTGCTCGTCACCTGGCCGGCACAAAGGCAGCCAAGCAATTAGGAGCACAACTCCATTCTTTGCTGGGATGCAGATCAAAGCACTGCACATGTATGATTGCCTAAGGGCAAGCAAATCAACATCTGCCTGGGGCTTAGAAGCTCGAGTCCCTTTGCATATTAATTGTTGTTTGGTTTAATATTAAGTATTAAATATTTTAATTTGTATATACAAATTTATTAATATTAAGTATTTGATTTGTATTAATAAATTTTTTAATATATTAATTAATATTTTGTCTAAATTTCGGTTATTTTTTTTTAAATATAAATTCTTACTTAGGCGACGAAACTATCATTTTTCTCGCCTAAGTGATTTACTTAGACGACGAATATATTATTTTCGTCGACTAAGTGATTTACTTAGGCGACGAAAAATACTTTTTTTCGTCGACTAAGTAAATCACTTAGGCGACGAAAAATGATAATTTCGTCGACTAAGTGATTTACTTAGTCGACGAAAAATTATAGTTTCGTCGACTAAGTAAATAACTTAGGTGACGAAAAATTATAGTTTCGTCGACTAAGTAAATCACTTAGGCGAGGAAACTATAATTTTTCGTCGTCTAAGTAAGTCCATAGCCGACGAAAAACATCGTCCTCTAAGAATTTTTTTCGTCACCAATCCTTCTTAGACGACGAATTTTATTCGTCGTCTAAGTACTTTCTTAGGCGACAAAATTTATAATTTTCGTCGTCTACTTGCTTAGGCCACAAACTTTAGACGACGAAACTTAGGTGACGAAAATTTCGTCACCTAAGTGTTTAGGAGACGAAAATTACTCTTAGGTGACGAAAATTTTTCGTCGCCTAAGATTTCCATTGTTGTAGTGACACGTAGGGTGTGGGTTAAGCTAGTATCTATAAGGATACGAGGTTTAGGGTTAGAATTCTATAGATACAAGGATACGGAGACCCTCCTCCTAACCTTAAATCGAAATCCAATACCATCTCACCTATTCGATAACATAATCGCCAACCTCTTAAGTCTCAATCTGCCGAAGACAAGGTAAACCATTTCTCCTGCATATTCAAAAAGATGTCTAACTTTGGGATGAGTTTTGGTTTAGTTTCTTTATCTTTGTAATGTCTTCTTGATCATGAATCAAATCTAAGTACCAAGTAACATGCACTCATGAATCGGTTCTTTTTTTCTTTTGGTTTTAGACCGCCACTTATTATAACAACCGGAAAAGGATGGGGAAGAGAAGGAAAGTTAGAGGCAAGTGCAACCTGGTGGATCGAATCAGCGCATTGCCGGATGACATTCTTGTCATTATTGTTTCTTTATTGGAGATAAACGAAGCAGCAGATACTAGTGTTCTTTCGAAACGATGGGAGAACGTGTGGAAGTACACCATGACACTTAACCTTGAACATACTGACTTCCATGTTGGAGATGCCTTTCCAATTCTTCAATTGCCTAAGAAGAAGGGTCCGGACTGGGAAGAGCCGTAACTACGTGCATTGGGTGAATGGTGTGCTGAAACGTCATAGAGGTCATAACGTTGAACTGTTCAGGGCTTGCTTTTTCCTAGATGGAAGATTTAGGAGATCCATTGATAAGTGGATTAAATTTGCTATGGAAAAAAGAGTCGAGATACTTCAGTTGCAGTTTCTTGCAAGAAGAGTTGGTGATACCCTTTCTAACTATACCTTCCCCAGCGAGCTACTAGGTCTCAATGGAGGTTATGCTTTCACATCCCTCAAAGTTATTTATTTCCAACATGTTGCAGTGACAGGAGAAGTTCTTGAGCACTTCTTGACAAACTGTCCAGGTCTTGAACGATTATCGGTGTATGCTGCCAGAGGTTTGGTCAGTTTAAGAGTTGTTGGTCCATCTATTGCATTGAAGTATTTGGTTATCAAAGAGTGTCCTGACCTTAACCGCATTCAAATTTGTGAAGCAAATGTGGTTTCATTTTCTTAATTATAAGGGTCGTAAGATTGACCTGCTTCTTCGTAATGTGCCATTGCTAATTGAGGTTGATATTGTTAAGCGGGAGCGTCATAATGATTTCTTGGGGCTTGCTTTGAACCCGCTTTCTATCTGTCTTCCCCAGTTGAAGATTCTGAAGCTGGATATGTGTGGACTGCTGGTCAGTAATAGTACATATATGACTTTGCATAATTGTTTTCTTGTGTTTCAAGTTATATATGCAGTTACTCCATCCATACATATTGTTTGGCTTTCAGGTCCAAAATGAGAACTATGCATTTCCAGTGCTAGAAAATCTGGAGCAGTTGGATTTATTTGTTCATCCGCATTATAATAAGGGTCTGCAACATTTAAGTTCTTTCATGGAGGCCTCTCCTTATATGCAGAGACTTGTGTTGAAGGCATATAAGCATGCAGTACATGTGCTAAAACTTGCAGTGAGACTAGCACAAATGGAAAGCACAACTTAAACTTCTACTAATTAAAGTGCACTCTTTGTTTTCCTTGGTACAGTTGGGTTTTTCACCTTATGTCCATGCATTTGGAGGAAGGACGCCTGAGAAAGCTGCCGAGCGTCCCCATCATTACCTCAAGGTGGTAGAAATAATTAATTGGTTATCGCCGCCATAAACATAGTCTAAGACGTACATGTTCAGTACTTGGTAAAAAATGCTGTTGCACTGGTGAAAATTATTGTGGATCCTGTCAAGCGTTGGCTTTATGACCCTAAAATGGATAGGGAAAAACACCAGTCAGTAAGGAAGCGAAAGCAAGAGCTCATGCTATGAAATACATTGGGGGAGAAATTCCTTCCACTATAGAATATGTAGGCCGGCCTATAACAGTCTAGTATTTGCCAGGGAGTATTCATTTACTTGTGCCCTTTTTTGGGATGTTCCTCAATATTGCTTCATTTAAACTCTTATACTTTTCAGGCTTTCCGTAGTCGATCGGTTCAGAATTTGCATGCCTAGCTAGCAAATTCTCCAAATTTGAGTACGTAGCCAGGGACGTAACCAGGATCAAAAATTAGATCAAAAATTAGGTTGGGCTAATTTTAGTTATATAAAAAATTTGCGCACTTGTGAATATTTGTTTGAGGTTTTGAACTCAGTAGGAGGCTCATCCTCACGCCTTCATTAAAAGCATATGAGGGGGACATAAAACCAAAAACCTCATAAACTAAAACTTACAAGCAAAATATATTAGAAAACAACAAGAAATTCTAACTGAATCGAACCCTTCGAGGCCCAAGTTTTTCAAACTCATCAATCACAGAATCATTATCAATACTATTGGCAAACTCTTTCTCAATGTAGAGAACCATCAAATCATCAAGAAAATCATCTTCCATCTTATTTCGAAGGTTGTTCTTTATAATGTTCATAGAAGAAAAAACTTTCTCTGTTGTGGTTGTAGAAACTGGCAGAGTCAACACAAGACAAATCTTCTACTACTGGTATAGATGGGGAAGAATCTAAAGGGACATCATTTACATAATTCTCAGTCGCATGTCTACTCCCACTGCCACTACCACAACCACTTGGAGGAGTCTCACTTGTAAACCATGAAAGAATATTTTTATACCGCTTGGGCTTTCGGTGATCCGTCATTATATTCAAAACCTATATATATATATATATACACAAAATTTTTCAGGTGCGGATTCGCCGTTTCCGGCCACCTCCGACGCGTTCCTCCTCCCGCGACCCACTGGGCTTTGATCGCCCCCTCCCGGCGCTGCTTTCTGTGCCGGCTGGACCTCCATCGCCGGCCGGAATCTGGAAAATTCCAGAAACTTCAAGTTTTCAGGCAGAAACATTGAATTTTCCAAATTTCGGCCGGCTCCGGCCGGCGATAGAGGTCCGGTCGGCACAGAAAGGAGCGCCGGGAGGGGGCGACCAAAGCCCAGTGGGTCGCGGGAGGAGGAACGCGTCGGAGGTGGCCGAAAACGCCCAATCCGCACGGTGCGGACGTCCGTAGCGTAGACGGACTATATATATATATATATATATATATATATATATATATATATATATATATATATAAGTATCATTATTAGAATTATGTATATAAATTAAAGCAATAGAACTTTGATTATAAATTTATGATACATTTCAATATCAATTCTAAAGAAATAACTTAAAGATCAGTAATTAAGTTTTCATATTTTGTCTTAACTCCTAACTCCCAAATATGTATGTCAAATAGAGCTCATCTCCATTTTATATAGGGAACACTGCCCTATTTCGACCAAAATAAAACAAGATCAGAGATTGAAAACTCACAATTTGGAGCCAATCAGCCAAAGCTTCAGCCAAAACTTCAGCCTTCAGGTCTTCATATTTGAAAGCCAAGGACTGAACTTGAGGTTGTGGTCTTGTGGAAGGATTGCATTCGTCTTTCAATCCAACAAAACGCTCATCAATTTAATTTTTTCAATATCAATTTCATCCAAATTTGCTAGAGTGAAGGGAACTTCATACCTTTGAGCCTTGGAGTTTTAGCCAAATCTGCAAGAAAGCATAAAGACTTGAGGTACGGCAAGGCTTGACAAATTTGGGACCTTGGGTGGCTGAATTAAGGGTTAGAACTGATAGAGTGAAGGGGGCAAGGGGCAAGGGCTGAAGAGATGCAAATTGAAGAGGAGAGTTGCTACTGCGACTCTGCGAGAGAGAGTGCGGCTGTTTCTTAAATTTTTTTTTTTGGCTGAGGGCTAGATAAATATATATACCTAGGTGTTTTTTGGCCCAAATCTCGGTTGGGCTGTAGCCCAACTAGCCCACAACGTGGCTACGTCCCTGTATGTAGCATTTCTATGCATCCTCATGCAATCTATACTAGAAGGAACACACATTATTTGATTTCGGAAAACATAGTAGATAGTGAAATCAATTATGAGCATTATGATATGAGAGGGGGTAGTTGTGGAGTAGTATTGCAGGTGGATATATAGTGCTTAAATTTTTTCAATATTTGAGGACTATTTCAGTGAAAAGATTCCCATATGACTGAGAAAATAAGAGAGTTTTACAAGTATGGATAACAATAACAATTTTATTTACTCATATTGTGTATGAAATAAAAAGAAACTTTTAATGAAATAAACCAGGGTTTAAAATCTCTGCGATATATCCGATATATCTCCTGATATCTCCTTTTTTCGGCCGACCGATATATCTTTGAGGGTAAATATCTTATCTTTTACCGTATTTACGATATTTCTCTGATAACGTAAAATATCTCCGATATTTAAGATATTTACTATAAATCTCCGATATTTTAACGAAATATCTATAAAATTTTATAATTTTGTTTTCTCGAGATTCAAGAATGTTTAAGAGAAGAGTAATTAAATAAGTAATCAGTGATCAACTCGAGGGATATAAAAAAAAATGAGTACCCCGGATTCTCCTAAAAGGATATCCGGATGAGAGATGTGACAGACAGTCTTGAGAAATACCGGTGAGGAGTGTTCTCCTCCAGGAATATGTAAGAAAGTAAGAAAAAAGTAATCGCCTCGAGTTCTCGAATAAGTAATCGCCTCGAGTTCTCGAATAAGTAATCGTTTCGATTGCTCGAATAAGTAATCGCATCGAGTTCTCGAATAAGTAATCGCATCGAGTTCTCGAATAAGTAATCGCATCGATTTCTCGAATAAGTAATCACCTCGAGTTTTCAAATAAGTAATCGACCGATTTCTCGAGGCAAAAATAAGGCTTGTTTTAGCCCGAAAATATTACTTAGTTCCACAAAACAATAAAGACATGCAAAAGTAGTGATGAACTATCAATCAACAACTTGTTCTCATATAGTTAATTCTTGATGGAAGTCATAGAACAGAAGAACCGTGATCAATAATTGATAGTTGACGCAACTCACGCAATGAATATTGAATGAATGTAGTAAGAAAATGCTAAGAATGTAAAAAGTTGGCTTGTTTTTAGCCCTACAAAAACATATTGACGTATTGTCATTGAGTTCATTCAAGAAAATAATGAAGACACATGGAAAAGTAGTCAACTAGTGTTCTTTTCTTTAATTATAAGAAGAGGTCAAGAATGCAAAAAGTAGGTTTGTTTTTAGCCCGCCAAAAACATATTGACGTACTGTTATTGAGTTCATTCAACTACATGTTTGAAGACACATGAAAAAGTAGTCAACTAGTGTTCTCATCTTTTGTTCAATTATAAGAAGAGCCCAAAAATGTAAAAAGTAGGCTTGTTTTTAGCCCGACAAAAACATATTGACGTATGGTCATTGAGTTCGTTCAACAAAACAATGAACACACATACATTTAATATTTAAATAAAAAAAAATTATTATGGAGTATCCCCGGTATATCTCCGATATATCCGATATTTTTTTCTTTCAGCCGATCGATATGTCTACCGATAACGATATTTTAATCTTTGATCAAACATAGAGTTGTTTTCCATCACCAGTGACAGTGACCAAACAAAAAGAACTTGACTAAATGGAAAAGAGAGAAGAAAGAAAAACAAAAGGGGCACTCATACGACGTCGTATACTGGTAGCATTCAAAGTAGTCAATACGATGTCGTTTTGTTTTGCCTCTTCAACAAAACAAGAGAATGCGGCCATCTTGCTATTGAAAACGACGTCGCAGCCGATTCAACACATTTCTCAATCTCCAGGTCTCTAAATTCTTCTACTACTATTCAATTCGTCTTTAGTAGAACTACACGAGATCCTGGTTGGTCTGAATTTGTACAATTTGATTCCATAATTTTCTGCTTCTCAAAATTTCAAAATCAAGTTATACTTTTTAATTTGGTTAGATCTTGAAACAGCGTGGATTACATTCTGGGTCTGCTTCTCTGTATCTAAATAACTCATGGATGTTCATATTTAGCTCAAAGGTATGAAACTCCCTTCACTCTAGCAGATTTGGATCTCTGAGAGACAAGACCAGACAGAGACTATCCACAACACAACACAAGTAAAGATCTCGCTTCCGGGCTCGACTCTTCTCTCTCTTCATTCCGGTGTCTTTTTCTGTTATCTCCGAGATGAGTTCGTAATTCCGATCTTATTTTTCTTCTCTTATTTTGTTTTCTTATTGGACTTAATTTCAATTTTAATATTTGTCAGATATTTTTGTAGTATTGATTTCTGTGATTCATGCTCTTTTTTTTGGTTTTGATTATTAGATTGATGAATATAGGATTATATGAGTATAGATCTGGAGCTTCATGCATGTAATTGCCTTTTAGTTTCGTATTAGCGAAAATTGTAGGGATTAAATTAAGGGAGGAAGTGAGAGATCGGCAGAATGGGGTGGATAGTGTTATGGATGGTTGACAAGAGTGAGGTGATTGACCAGAAATCTATGATTGCATAATTTATGGTGGTTTGGTGATGTTTCCTGTTTTGTGTTTTCGGAGACATATAAGAGGAATATAGAGAGATAACATTACGATTTAGATAGTTATAGGTTATTGTTTGTTATTTTCTTACAATCATTTTCGTTGTAGTTTTCAATTTATGAGGTTTTGGTTTTATGTCCCCCTCATATGTTTTTAATATAAAGGCGTGAGGATGAGCCTCCCACTGGGTTCCAAACCTCAAAAAATATTTTGTAAGTGTGCTGTGTGAAAATTAGCCCAACCCACTTTTGATTCCCAGTTCCGTCCCTGATCTGTATAATTCATCGATGTTCATATTTAGATATAGAGCTTTGTTTTTGATAGAGAATAGTGGTTCTAGTAGATTCTGGCTCCTGATATTGTATATGATATCATAATGCAGGTGTGAGTTTTCAGTAGTGTTAGTGAAGCTTGGATTAATATTTATATGCCATGAACCGCCCTCCTACTCAGTTTTACCACACACCATTCACTTTCCCTTCCTCAATTCCTAACCCTAATCGTAACCCCAATTTGTTCCACTCTCGGCCGCAGAATGCACAACCTGAAATTAACACTCCTTCTTTGCCTCCTGACCTTTCGACCACAGTCTCATCACTAAGTAGCCTCATTCGTGACACTTCCCGGACCCTTGAATCACTTTCCAGTCTGCTTCCTGTCCCGAGCCAAGATGACTCTAAAGACAATGATTGCCTCATTCCCTGCCCTGTTAACCCGCATCACCGTGTGCACCCTCACTCCCTTTTTTCGCACTCACTACGCTGCCCTCACCCTCTCCACCACCTTCTCCCATCCCTACATTACCCCAAAACCCTCAAATCCACCGACCAATCCCAAACTGGTAAAAGTTTGCTTCAGATGCATCACGGCCCAGACCTCTGCTTGTCTTTGGAGCATTACTACGAAGAATTTGGATGCAACTTTTTCTACCGTGATTGCCCTGGTGTTGTGAACTCTTCTGCGCTGGATGGTTTTAATAAAACATTCACGCTTCCTTCAGTTTTGTCAGCTGAGTGTGCAGATTTTTCTGGTAGAGAAGGTAGGGAGATGATGGATTGTGACAAGGGATGTAGTAGATTTCTACCATCAGAGTATTGGGCTATAAAAAACGAAGTCCAGGGATGGAATGAGTATCCATCTATGTACTCAAACTGTGTACTGCATGCTATTTTGGGGTTACGTGTGGTTAAAGAGTGTGATTTGGTAATGTGGGTAATAGCGAATTCGCCCAAGTATGGAATTGTGATTGATGTACCCATGAGAGATCATATAGTTTTGCTCATCGCCCTGTGCTTAAGGGCAATTGTAAGGGAAGCTTTAAGTAAGGTGAATTATACAGATTCAGAGAGTGGCCGTTTTGAGTGTCCCACTCTGGTTGAGACATTAGTGTGGCTGGCATCTCAGCTTTCCAAACTCTATGGTGAATTGAATGGAAAATTATTTACCATAAATATTCTCAAGCATTGTATATTAGATGCTGCCTTGGGTTCGTTAGTTATCCCATTGGATAAAAAGGTGACAGACTGTCCTGCTGTAGAAGAATGCTCACAGAATGTTGATGGCAGTTGTGTTAGGGATGATGAAGCTACAGAACCACTAAGCACTGATGATGCATGTAGCATAAACAGAATCATCATCAATAAGGTGGTCCGTGTCCCCCAGGTTGCAGCAGCCATTGCAGCATTGCATGGACGGTCCTTGCTTGAAAATATAATTAAGGGCGAAAGAGCTTCACAAACCCTTCCTAGATATCAACGGTATGACATCATGCTCAGTTTCTTTCAACTCAGCTTCCTGGCAGGTTTTACTTTCAACATGTAACAGCTGCTAAGTTTTAAAATCTAATTGAATTTAAAACCAGAGTAAGAGCAAATAAAATTTAAAAAGGTTAACAAAAATGCTTATTTATTTAGATTTCCAACAATAAATGCCACTTTTTTATATGTAGAGTGCTTGAGCATAATTATGTCTCACAAAGAGCTGATGAGGAGCGGAAAAATCGGAGTCAGTATAGACCTATTATTGACCATGATGGGCTGCCTCGGCAGCAATCAAGTAACCAGGTACCAGTTAATAGCATTTCGGGATACGATTGAAGAAACATAATTTCTCTCCAGTAGTGTTCAAGTGTATTGTTGTAATTGACTGAAGGAGTAAACCTACTGATAGCTGGTTCTTCTCACATTTTTATATGATGTTTTACTATATTGTTATTTTCAGGCAATACTTCTTGAAAGAACCTTCTTTGAATATTAACAATTGGTTTCTCTCTTAGAATCTCTGAAGTTTTTCTTTTTTTGTTCTATGCAAGGAAACAAACAAGACCAAGACTAAAGAAGAGTTATTGGCAGAAGAAAGGGACTACAAACGACGAAGGATGTCATATCGTGGAAAAAAGGTGAAGCGTACAACTTTGCAGGTAAGGATCAAGATCTTATAACATTACATTTAAGAAATCCTTGTTGCCTACATATATCATGACATGTGTCCCATTTGACAACTAAGATACTTCTCATTAGTTCTATTTTGGCTTTTATGACTGTATTTTAATAAAAGTGAAATAGAGTTTAAGTTAGAGCGAAGCAAAAAAAAAAAAAAGAGTCGAATAGCTTAATCCCTTTGCATTTGAGATTAATGCCTGATTGGCAAGTAGAACACTTTCACTGCCAAAAATAGTTTTGGCTTACAGTTTTCTTATGTAGTACACAAAATGGTCCTTCAGTATATTGTTTGTTTGGAATATAGTTTCTTGTCCATTGTTGTGGCACCAAAGGTAGGAGACTAGGACGAACTCCAGAGAAGTCATGAAACATTGACATCAGTTCTTTTCACCCCTTTTCAATTTACTGATAATTTATATTTACCGTTTATCCTTTCTAAAGGTTACCAGGGATATTATAGAGGAATACATGGAGGAAATCAAGCAAGCTGGAGGAATTGGATGCTTTGAGCGAGCAATTGAAGGGCAAGGGAGCATTCCATTCAAACTACCTACTGCTACTGATGATAATCCAACAGAAAGAAATAGTGAGTCAGAAGGAAGTAGCCCAAGTCATTCTAGGAAACAATCACAATCACATGCACGGTATACTATCCATTCTCCAACATCCAGTCATGTTTCTGCCAAAGATCAAGAGAAACCAAGACATAGCCTTCACCGCGAATATCTAGAAGATTCTAGAAATGTCAGTAATAGGCGTGATGCAGAATATTATTCCAGAAGCCCAGAAAGGTCCCAAAGTCGTCGATGGTCACATGGGCAAAGTGAACAAGACCATCGACAAGGGAACAGTACCAAGCATCGTGAAAGAAATCGGTCATCCAAGTATCATGATAGTAGATACAAATATCATGATGATAGATCATCTTCTCTTTCAAACTTGCACCAGAAGTCAAAAGTTACAAGGGATGAGAAGACATATGAGAATTATAGGTCAAACTCTCGAAACAAAAGTACTTTTGACGATAGATATGATCCCTTGGAAGCTAATGACAGATATGAAGAGTATCACTCTTCTAGCAAAAAGTATGCTAGAGATTGAAGATATTCTGTAAATGAGCAAAGTCCGGAGTACAGTTAGGATTCAGAGTGGAATCTGGGGTAAGTTATCCTTTCTTTTCTTCTATGTATTTGTTGTATGCTGTTGTCTGATTTTGAGAGTGACCTTTCCTTTGTGACGTGGTTTATTGACACAATTTTGCAGTACGAAGTCATCAGGTTTCAGCAATATTAACTTCATCTGTATCCTCCTTTGTATCCTTGATTGTTTTTCCTGTCATTCGTTAAGCATTTAGATTTAATTCATTGATCCGAATTTCTTAATCATTCTTGTTCTGAATAGAAGATAATAAAATATTGTTTGTACTGGCATGATAATTTCCACGAATATCATGGTTTTCTTAATTTACTGAAGTCTTCTTCTTTGTATGTACAATTTACCTTCTAGAGATGGAAAAACCGAATCAAATCAGCTATTTCAGCACTGATGTTATTTAGAATCATGATAGTAGAAATATACTAGCGGGATGTGCTAGCTGATCTCTGTGTAACAGAACCTTCTCCAACATGAAAGGAGTATAATACCCGATCCAGCGGATCATGGCATAGCCCCCTAAACCATTATATTAGCTACTTTGCTTACGCCTTTCAATAGTGCAAGCAAATGACATTCAAGATTCTAGCAACTAGTTATTGCCATATTGAGATCAAGTCGAAGTGAAATCTTTTTAAGTTTTATTCTGTTTGTTTTGAGAATAAAATTATAGTCACATACTTGCTCTACTCTTGGAATCAAAGATCAATGTGAAATGATATAAATCCTTACCAACTGCTAGCAAGTTCCTCTGCGCATAAGGGTTGACAGGTCTGTGAATTGTGATTGTTGGATGCAGAGCAGAGTATCGTTATTTTTTCCATTGGGAAAGCTGTAACTGCCCTCTTAGTTTTGTTCCTATTTTGTTTTGATTTATAGATGAAAATTACTTGCTTTTCTCATGGCATACCTCTTTTGGTTGAAGTTTCTGATATCTCATCTCGCTGCATGTAGCTACAAGAACACAGCTTCCGCTAGATTGGTAATAGGGGCTAGTATGAGTGTTGATCTCATGCTCAAAGCTTCTCTGTCCCGCATGGAAGTTCAAGATGAGAAAGCTGGATGCAGCAGACTACTGGTCTTTCAGCTTTTGTGGTATGTAATAATACTTTGCTCAAAGAATGCAAGTTTAGTGCTGTTAATCAGTCCTTATACAGTTATACAAGTCTGAATATAGCGCCTGGCTTCTTCCCTCATTGAAATATGCAAATGGAAGAAATGTATTTCAGAGTATTCTGGGTATTTATACGGATGTTTCGGACATAATATTGGCAGTTTTTTTAGCTCAGTTTCATGTACTGTTGTATTCAAGCGTCTTAGGTTTTGGGTTTATGAGCTTCTTTATCCGATTCTTCTGTCAGGACAAAAGGAATAGCATAGACTAAATCCTCTAGAGCAACCACCCCTCAATTGTTTTACGTGCTCTGTGCTCTCCTTCGGCTCATTACTTCCACGACATGACTACGCAGTAGTAAAAGGAGGGTGACTTATATCGACAAACTTGTTGCATTTTGACCAAACGGGGGTTAACGTTTACAGTTGTACCCATGATTTCGTTGGCAACCCTTGTTTTTCTAAGGGGGTTACATACCCGGAGAAACGAAAGTAAAGAGAAAATCCACAAGTGTGCGGGCTGCAATAAAGAAAAGACACGAGTAAATTTCAAGTGCACCCCTAATGTGTTACATAATTCAATTTAGCACATTCAGTGACGGTAAATAGCAACCACACCCGGTGACTCGATCACTCCTCTCTTGCAGTGACTGACATTGTTGGGTAGTTTTATACCATTTGCCAGTTGAAGCTGGAGTTTGCGTGTCACACTCTCAGATACCCCAAAGAAAAAACAGAGCAGAACAAATACAGAGACTTCTTCTTCTTCTTCTTTTGCTCTGACAAATGATGAAGGAGAAGCTGACAAGTCTCTCTCTGACAAAAACTCATTAGTCTGAACAAGCCAGTTGAGCAATTCTCCTCTGTAGTTTTCTTGGGTTTCTTGACAAATGGCCAGGACAGGTGTCTTGGACGAGAGTGGTAAAGAAGCAGCCATGGAGATAAAGAAGCAGATGGGGAAGCTGGTCCCGACATAGTTGATATAACATATGTTGGCAATCTTTTTATTTAACAAAACACAATCAGTTTAATATATTAAGTCTAATTAAGTGAAGTCTGAAGTTGAAAATCAAGTTGAAGAACCAATACGATCTCTTTGCACTCAGGTAAAATTATGCATATTTATCTCATAAGTTTTTTCACTGAAGATGTGAAGTTATCTTGCCATCCTGTACTTTTTGGTTTTTATTGTTTATCACCCAACCACTTATATTGTTAAAATTATTCATTGATAATGTTTTGGATTCTCTGTTGTAATTCAAAATATCTTCTTAACAATACGTTTGGTATGATAGGTTTTTACTATTCATAAATATCTCAAAAGTCCTAGATCAATATGTGTAGATCTTTAATAAAAGACCTTTTACTTTTGAGATATTTAGGTTGATTTTCTAGACTCTCTAGCATGAAATATCAGTCATCAATAAATGTTTGTCATGCCTCATTAATTGCTAAGATGATTGTGTCCCATTTCCCCTTATTATCTTTCTACTATTATGAATATATTCCTCTTGGCTCAATAGTGTCCTAGCTGATATTTTGATCTTGGATACTATGCCATGATAGTTTTTATTGGCTACTTGTGTGCTCCCATAAAGCCTCACTCATGTTTGTATAAAGGGGCATAAATCTCTTTGCTCCTTACTTGTTCAAAATATAGTCTTACATTTTTTTTTTGTTGGGTTTTATTTCCTTGCATGTCTATTTGCTCTAAGTCTTCCTTTAGTGATTATAAACCTTAGAGCTGGACACAAAACTCTTTTGTAAAAACCCATATCATTTGCATTTGCATACCATGAGATGTGTTGGTGATGCAAGCAACTCCGGAAGTGTTCATAACTGAATCAGCTGAGAAGTAGCTGAATTCAAGGTTGAAGATTCTTATATTTGTGTGTGTAAATACTTGAGAGACAAGTGAGGTAGAACAGTCGAGAGACTAGGATAGTCTAAAACATGATACAAACGTGGTTTGTGATCCACATGTTGCTGCAAACTTGTAAGAAGTGTTGAAGCGCTTATTGTGAACCAGCTCATTAATAGCTGTGTTCAGAGCTGAAACTTCAGTTACCTTCATATTTAAACACTTAGAGACAGGAGAGGTAGAACATGTCGTAGACTAGATAGAGTCTAGGCATGATAGTACCGCGGTCAACTATCCAGGTTGCTACAATCTTGTAAGAAGTGTTCAATTACATATTGGAAATGTTTGTCTCTCGGAGTAAGGGGCACGCAGTTTTTCTCCCTGTTACAAGTTTCTGCGAGTAAAAAATATCTTGATGTTGTTTGTTTATTACTGCACCTGTATACTTTTTAGTCATCGTATTTCTGCTATACAGGATAGCAGCAACCTATTGCTATTCCTAATAGTGAAATCGAACGAAAAAGTTTTGTGCTACCTATTCTGATTCCGTCCTTTCGGACCGTGCTTTCGATCGCTGCAAGATCAACGATCCTGGTAGCGATGAAGAACAAAAACGCTTGGAGAAGATCCCATATGATCCTAATTAAGAAGTATCACATATTGGATCGTCTGGCGTAGCTTCAATGTTTCGGATGATATGAGTTAATTAGGATTACTATTCAAGAGGGAGGTGTATTCATTAGTTTTTTTTTTCTCTGACCTTCACACCAATAAATCTAGGATTTGTTCATATATATGCTGGTTTGGTGATGGTGATTGGTGACTTGTACTTGTGATGTGAAACTTCACCCATCCATTTGAACCATATCAAGTTCATTTCGGTATAATGGGATTGGATTCGGAGCGTTGTTGAAGTACAAAAATTGTCAAACCCCTAGAACTAAACAGACTAGCCCAACCATGAAAGATGCTTATGCTATAAATTTATACACATATATAGCAGCCTAACATTCTTTACCACTGTGAAGACATGCGCATCTTCATATTAGAATAATACTGCATGTTGCATGTTGCATGTTGCATATATACCATGTGATGTCAGTGCTGAAACGAAGAGACCATTCTTCAACTTTTCGACAACAGAAACCAATTAAAAGCTTTAATTTGATTCATAAATTGCTCGATGTGAGCCTGAAAATGCCTGACTTTCCAAAGCGTAATGAAGCATTATCCCACCTATTTGTGGTCGGATAAGTAACGGATAGCACCCATTTGGGGGCAACCATATATAACTATTTACAGTTGGCTGGTATAATTTCTAGTTTTCTACTGAGATTTGCTCCCAGCAAAGTATGCTAATGGTCCTACTATAGCACCATTTATGTATGTTGCAGGCTCTGAATGACTATAATCAGCGCGGTCATCTGGAAACCCATCGTTCTGATTTGGACCTCCAACAACAGCTCCAACTAAGATGTTTGGGTTTGGATTTGATGAATAGAAGAACGGTTGAAAACCACCATCACAACCTATGCTTTGTGGATGACTTGCCAATGAGGGCAATGAAGATCCTCTATGATGGATTCTCTTGGGATAGTATGGTCCATACCCTACCATGTAGGACATCTTCAGAGGGTTTACCCCTAATATGTAATCCACCTGAAATTCCCATCAAGTCAAGCCATGTATCATGCACTAACGGTAGATTCACATTGATGTTCTCATATTGACATGTCTAACATCCCAGCAAGGATAAGTAGATTTACCTGTCTCTTGGCAAGGCTTTTTATAGTGCTTGGAGTGACGACAAGGTTTCCACAGTTAAATGTGTGCTTTGCAGAAGACATGTACTTAGAATAGGTAGTAAGCAAGAATGTTATTGAGGTGACATATTGGAGGTTACTTCCAGGCAGCTTGTATATCAGCCCTCCTACAATTTTAAGGAATTCATTTGTTAATACCATGTATCTCAGAACAATGATTTGTTCAGATTGGATATGTGAATCTTGGCACAGAATTTGATTCAAGTCTACAAGTAATTAGTACTGGAAAGTACAAACAGAGATAATTTACCTTGTGTGTATTGTGTACTTGAAGAGGGTGAGTTTGGCAAAATGCTGCACATAAATCTCTCAGCTTGTTGTTTATATGAGTCAAAATTCTCGTCATTGTTCAACAGTGCCCTCTGAAAAGCAAACCAGATATCAATTTTACATAAGATTGAATAAGTTGAATGATTGGCCTGGTATGAAATTTACCCTTGACAGTAGAACATAAGCACCAGCAAATTTGTTGTCCCAACTGAAGATATCTGGTGAATCACCACCTCCCATGGATTTCAAGAAATTTAAGTAAAAAGCATCATTTGTTGCTCTAAGAAGCCATGCAGCACCCCACACCAACTCATCCTGATGTTTTTTTTTACCAGAGTGATCAAAAGGTTCAATTAGCACCATATATATTGATTATTTTCACTTATGTTATATTCAAACACATATCCTCAAATTCTTCTTGCAATATTCACTTGTCTAAAAGGAAACCCAACAAAGTAGTATATTGTAAAAGCTAAGCCAAAAGATAAAATACCTTGTATCCAGAGTATGAGCAATAAAATGGGCAAACTGCAGAACCAAGTGAATCACTGTAGGAACCTCTGTACTGAATTGCAAATTGAAACACCTTCTTGGCTGTGCTCAATAGCAACCTCGAATATTTGGAGTCTACCTTTCGGAAAACCATAGAAGCAGCCGCAAGTGCAGCTGCGGTCTCTCCTGCAACATCCGAGCCTGGATTGCTTGGAGAGACCCAGTACACAGTTCGGGGCGTGTTCATGTCTTCGGGCCTCTCCCAACACTTGTGGTCTGCATTGGGGTCCCCGACCCCAACATAGAGCCTACCGGGCGTGGCTCTAGCACATTTTAGAAGATATGTTGCCGACCACCGTATTGCCTCCCGGGTACTTGCTAGCTGGGGTCCCAATTTCTTGCCATATTCAAGTGCTCCCCATGAAAGCATTGTAGTGGTGAAGGCCATTGGTAAGTTGAACTTGACATTGTCTCCAGCATCATAGTATCCTCCAGTTAGGTCCACCTGCATGCACAAACAGTTTTAACAACTTCTCATTTTCTATCTACTTCTTTTTGTACTGAAAGCTCACGAGACAATGTTATTCTCATATACACTTACTTTCTCGAGACGACCATCGGAGAGACCAGAACTGGACCTCCAAGTTATTTGTTGGGCAGTGCCGGAGGGGAGCTTGCCGGACCTCTGTCCCTGGAAGAAGAGAATGGACTTTGCAAGAGCATCTCTGTAGTTTGGATTGCCTGCCTGCACTAATTGGACATTACCAATACTGGAGCCAAGGGATATCAACACAGTGATGAAGAGGAACAAGAAAGACAAAGTAGTAGTACTTGACATTGCCATTGGCACTTAATCGCCGATGTGTGTCTCTAGATAAATGATGGTTATTATTGTTAAGATTGTTATGACTTTGTTGTGCTGGTGAGGTCCCTTTAAATAGGGGCGGGAAATCCCCAGTTAGCAACTTACGATGCCGCTAATTCTGGCTTTTAATTTGTTCAACGTTCAACCCTCCTTTCTTAATTTTCCATATATTTAATTTTTCTCTTGGCTTTCGCAATAGAATTACAACTTGAATCCCAACCTTGTAGTTCATGATCATGCATGTGTAAGCTTGAAAGCTAGGATACTATGACAAGTACGAAACCAAACTTATATATAAATAATATCTAAACTTGTATTTGTAGGAAATATTAGATCACTACTCATTCACTTCTCTAAATAAGTGATTCGTGCTTGTACCTTGAAAATGTGAAGCTAGATTTCATACACTTCTGAGCACAATATGTGCTCATTTTGCCCAGGAGTACTACATACATCATTCTCTAAAGAGTCTTGCAGTTATCTTCTACATCTTCTTTAAAACAACTTCAGCAGACTCTCTATTATAACTTCTTAGTTAGTTTGGAGAATATATTTAGTTATTTGTGAAAAATAGCAGTTATATCAGACTCTCTATTATAACTCTATGTTAACTTTTAACTATCTCGCTAGCCAAATTTGGAGAGCGTGATAGCTAAAATTTAAAACATTTAAATTTAATACATTCTTTATATGTAAATTATATATAATTTATATATACTATTAAACTATTGTTTTATTTATTTAATAAATAATTTATATTCAAATCAAGCTAAATTAGAGAGAACTGATGCAGACGTATTTTTAAAGTGGTTAGCTAAAATGACTTTTTAGCTATTTTGGTTAAAATTTAACTAAAATATGGCTAGTATTACTGGAGATGCTCTTAGTAGAGAAACTACGTACGCATAGTAGAAAACATCATACCGTATTATAAGTATTAGTGCAGAATTGGTGCACAAATTATTCGTAGTTAAAACTTAAAAGATTAAGCATCATCATTCTCATTATTTCATGCATGCTAATAATCCTAACTTGCTATACTGACCCTCTTTCCTTTAGCTAGAAAGCCATACACACATGGTGGCATGCTCCATACTCGATACCATACCTGCCTACCAGGCTCATCAACAAATCCAATTAATCAGTAAAGCGATCGAGTTTAAATTTTTTAACTCTAAAATGACTTGGACTTTAAGCAAGAAATTAAACCCATAAAAATTGATGAAATTAAGAATCTACTAGTCTTGAAAAGTTTGTTCATGCGTGTTTGGTTCATGCCCGACCATTGCATACAAATGCCTCGTCAATGGAGAAAGCAATTCCCTGATTTGAGGTCTTCTCTGAACTTTATTTAGGGACTGAGAAAGCAGTAACCCAAATTATTGCCAAAATAACATCCACTATGATTATTTCATGGTTTCTTTTCCAGACAAATGCAGGGCATAATGGAGCCGCTAATGGCGCCTCTTTCTTACCCCCCTTGGATGGCGCTAGCAAATCGGCTCTAATCAATCTGAATATTTTGATTTGAGTTAAGAATTGGGGAGTTGTGTGCTGCTTTTGATTAGATTGGATCTTCCTTATCTACTTTGTTCCTATGCTTTAGGACTAAGTTCTGTTTTTAAATTTGTCTAGTTTACCATTCTCATTAGACTTTTGGGAGGAAGCTTCAATTCGAAGGAAGAACGTACGTAGCATCATTCAAGACCTTACTAGCTTGTTCCTTCACGTACTCATCAACTTGGTACTAATCCAATATATCCAACTAGTTCGATCCTAGACATGTTTAACCAAAACTTTTATGTTAGAGTCAAATTGACCAACCATCTTTTAGCTAGTAGTTTATTTTTTTTAATTTTTAATTTTTTTTTCAGGCAAAAAGAGTACATTTCTATATTTGATTAAAATGATCAAAGTTTCCTACTCTTTCATCCCATATTGTCTAGAAATTCTTATATGCACGACCGTATAGGTACAAGACACAATCTTAGCCATTTAAAATATTTTATATGTAGGGCTCGATCACTACGTATCTATATGAAGTCATCTAATTTCGACCATTCAAACTGTATGTGTAGGTACACGCCGTGTACTGAATATACTCTGCATATTGTCAAGCAAATCCGCCAGGACCCAACAGTTCAATGACTACTGACCAGAAATTTAACAAGATTCACAGTCAAAACAATGCAATGCCAAAACTTAAACGTAGACGCTAAAGGGATCCACTCAAATGTTATCAACCATGCCGTCTGGCTGTTAATGTGTGTATACATGCTAACCAGAAGAAACCCCCATGTTGAAAACTTCTCAAAATCATCTCTAAGGCTATAATCACACTTCTCCGAAACCCTATGCTTGAAGTAACCCTGAACGACCTCCATTGCATCTTCTTCTGATATATTAAGTAGACTCTCCAGGAATTTCTCCAGAGCAGTAGTTGTAGCTTCATTTACTTCCAAATAGTTCGCTGTGTGCTCTACATATCGCAAAATTTATTCCTCACATTTACTTGGTTCAACCGATGAAAATAGCTTGTTGACTCAACTACCTAAACTCAGACTGCATATCACGGCCGAATTCAACACACAAATCCTCAGACGCTGGTTTTGGAACACGGCCAAGTCGAATAGGAAGCTATCGGTTGGACATTTTCAGCTCTTAATCTCAATCTCCATTAATCCAGCTGATTTTATTTAGCTTGCTCTTGCTAATATGTCCTCAAGTTTCAAAGGCTTGAACCATGAATGCAGGCTTTACGGAGAGTTGACTTCAATAGAGGAAAATCTAAAAAGAAGATTTCAGAAGCAATATCCCCAGAGAATGGATCGATTAGATACTCCTCCTAATTAAGCCCCCCAAATCGATCCGTATCAAGATTCCCAAGCCTAGCCTGAAGCAGAAGCTTTGTTGAAGTTTGAAGGTTTTGAAGAATTCAATACGCACAAAAAGGTTTCTGGCGTATAAAAGCCTTAAACTGGGATCGAGTTGAATGTTGAACTTCTTTTCATGCAATCTACGTATCGTGCTTATTTTTCTGATTGAAAATTTGCAATAATTAACAAGCTTCATCTTACTTCATTCCATAACGAATATCATAGACAACTACGTACAATAGCTTCATGTTGAAGGTTCTAGTGGGTTGCTGTGGCCGCCATTCGTACGTGCACCTCTAAACACACTTCTTCCATTCTCAGTCAAATTCAAACTTAGGGATTCTCTTAACAATAATCTACTATCCTTGGCCCTTGCTACTGTTGCAAGATACAATTTCTTTGACCACATTGATATATTTCGATACATCAGTACATGCACCATTTGATCTTCAAGCATACAATGTCACACGCAAGATTGCTCTCGCCAGTCAATTTGTCGCTTCAATTCGACTATTGAGTATGGACATGACTTGCACCAACAAATTGGGCAGAAAATGATGATCCGTAGAGGACATGGTGGGAGAGATTACACACGTATTAAATTGTGTATTTCAACAGCATAACACTGTTATTTAGGCAGGGGTGAATTTTATTTTTCTATGCCTTCTTTTCTTGAAGCTGCTATTACAGCAGAACACTGTTTAATTTTCATCCTCTCTAATAAATTCTTGTCAACTGATTCAAAAAAATTGTGTATTTCAAGTATAATAGTATAAGACTAACGTACGGCTAAGGTTCAAATTGAGTGGCAAAAATTAATCAAATAACTGATTTAACAAATAGGTCGAGCAACAAAGAGTTTTCGGTGAGGAATTCAAAAGCATATGCAAAAACTGAGGAGATGCTCCTGCCCTACCTTAAGTCTCTCATCAAGTGGAGGGAAGGCTAGGAATACATTAAAATTCACATCAATTTGGTTGCAGCTTATAGCATGAGTTGATAAAAACAGTAGTCAAGCTATCCCAAAGCACTAGAGGGAATAGCTATACGTTTACCTGAATTATTTCTTTGACGATTGAAAATCCAACCAAGTGTGTGACAAGAACTCCCTTTGGTATTCTAACTAAGGCTTTACAAGAACATCTGATAATTGATATCGACTGTTCAACACTAGGTTGTCTAACTTTTCTGCAGAATCTGTTTATCTGATACAAACGATGATATAGTTATACTAGAGTTATCTAGCTAGCTATCTAAACCAGTAACAGCAGATATTTGTGTAGTAACAACGGATCCCCAGTGGCCAGTACCAGTTACATTAACGTCAATAACTTAGCAAAGACCCAAGGATTTATGGAGATTTGGGAAGGTTTCGATGGACATTTTACATCCTACAAAGACAGAATACGAGATTGTAGTATCTCAAAACCCTTTCATTGCTCAACAATCTAATAAAATTACAACATTGCAAGCTCACAGAGCACATATTGTGTTCAAACGAAAGTAGCAGACTGTTATAGAGATTTCCATTTAGCCAACTTCAATCTCTTATTGATTTGAAACCCAGTCACCGTCGATGGGCTTGCAACTAAATATACACTATCCAGAAGAATTGAATTAAGACGCCTTAAACTATGCAAAATTTGGTGCCAATCACAAAAAAATATAGGCCAAGCACAACAGACAATTACATAACAAACCTTGCCATCCTCCAGAGCTGTTGCAGCAGTTTGTCTTGCTATGAGTGTGACAAAGAATCCCAAAATCATTTACAAATCAGTCTTCCACTCTCCACAAAGCATGGCAAGACTACTCTACAAATGCCATTCACAAATCTTTTGCCGCGGGCTTTTCATCATTAGTATAGGTACAATCATGTTGAAGAACTTATAGTAGATCCAAAAGGGGTGGCTGTTCAGTTGACGATTTGGTATGGCTGGACCGAGAGACTGAACTAGCACCCCTCCCTCTTCCTCTTCCTCGTCCCACAGTACTTGAAGGAGGGGGAGCAAGTCTAAGTGCTGTCTGGTCATTCTTGCCAGAAGCAAATATTGAACCTAGATCAGCTGAGTTTTTATTTGTATACGCACTTGAAGCCGGAGTCGCCTGATTCTGTTTCATATAACCAAGAGATCCCTGAGAGTTGAAACCTGAGTTGCCCAAACTACCAGTATTGGAAGTTGCATTGCCTGGATTCAGTCTTATTTGCTCAGTGGAACTCTGGGTGTCGAAGTTCCAACTGTTATTGCTATTGCTTTTCAAGTTCATACTATTTGATGTACTTGAGAGTGAACTGGCACCATACATATTCGTAGGAAATCCCATTGCCCCATTGTTGGAAGAACCAGGACCACCTACTGAGCCACTAGGTCGTGGGGGCCAGTTGGCAAAAGGATCAATGTCATCAAAACTTGAAGTGGGTGATACTCCTGGATCTGATTTCTTCTCAGCATCACCAAACTGAGGGGTCACACCAGAAGATGCCCGAGGAGGCCACTCAATATCAACTGGAGGGCATGTTGTGGTTGCTTGCTGACTTGAGACTGTGGTTTGTAAGAATGAATTCGGTTGTAAGGAACTTACTTGAATTGGTTCATTAACTATAACGGGATTAATGGGGGTAACACTATTTGTAGAATTCTGGAGGGTATTGGAAGGCTGCTTTTTAATTGGTCCCCATTCATCGTCCCATGCTGGACGGCTATTTGTAGCACTGGAGACATTTCCGCTTATGTTGCTTGAACCTTGGGACTGTAGCCCATTTGCAGATAAAGATGGCTTTACCTCTGGGATTCCAGAATCCGTCACAGTAACTCCCCGTTTTTCCTCTATCTTCCTGTAATAAAAACAATGCATATAAGAGAATAATATTTCCTAATAGAAAGCAACCAAAGCATGCATGTAGGCATGCCACAAATGGAAAAATGAAATTAACACTGGAGAAGCACAACACATCAAGTTAATACCTCAGAATATCCTTTACAAAAAGCATATACTTAGCAAACTGCTGAACATTTAATTGCTGGGCAGTGAGTAGTGGTATGAGTATTGGGAGGACATGCTCTGCAACAAACTCTGTTCCATGCTGAAAATGATGAATTGTGGAAAATAAGTTGTACTTATATCTGTACACAAGAATATCAGAGTAGAAGCTACCAAAGGATGCGAAAAGCCAAGAATCAATATTGATAACAATTACCTGCTTAAGGATTGAGTTTGACACACCAAGAGTACACATAAGAGTAGGAGCCGACCGGTCAACGGCTGTACATCGCTGAATTGTTTGCAATATATCTAGAATAGCACGCTTATCAAGTGTGGAAATCAGCTCTCCTAAACATAGCAAAGCATTGACTCTCACCTGACCAAAGAAGCAAATTTAATGGCATGTTTTGGACTTACATTAAGGCTAAAACAGAGAAACAAATGCCCAGAAATAACATAATCCCAAATATTCAAGAGGTACCTTCAACTATCATGGTATTACTAGCTATAAGCTTGGCTGAGCCCATGGTACTATAACATCTTACAGCTTAATAACAAATAGCATGACAACGTACCATTTAAAAAAAATAAAAAAAATAAAAAAAGAAGAAGAAGAAAGAAACCAGCTTTTATTAGAAAGAAAAGCAAAATACAAGGATGCGGACAGGGAGTCAGCTCAAAAAGCTAATGAGAGCAGATAGAACTACAGTCTAAGCAGCTCAGCTATTAATAGTTAGGGCCTTGTACTACACAATCACTGATAAGCTGGAGAAAATAATACAAGTATCACAGACGTACAAACAGATAGAGAAAGCAATCCAAGTATCATGGACTCTTTTGATAAGCTAGAGAAAAAAATACAAGTGCCCCAGACTTGCAAACAGATAGGGAAAGCAATCCATGATTTTATTCAAGAACTGAAGGCGTGTACTTAGATAGATGGATAAACAATCCAAGAAGTCATTTCAATATGTTAGGATCAGGAATTCAATATGAAAACCAAACTAGTTAAGGTCCTTAAGCTGTAAAAATGCGGTTAAGCACGAACTGACAAAATGAAGTTACAAACAGACAGAGAAAGCAATCCAACATTTTACTTGAGAACTAAATACCTTTCTAGAAAGATGGGCAATACAAATTACCATTTCCAATATTTTAGGATCAAGAATGAAAAATGACAACAACTGGTTGAGGTGTAATACATGGGATTAAAAGTGGCACCCTGTATCATTGACGGGAGTACCAGAGGAATTAAGAAGAAAGCTCCATAAAACTATCATAAGCCTGAATGTACTTTTTGTGGTCCAGTATTAAGTGGACCAGGAAAATGAGATATTGTGGAAGTCAAAGGCTAATAAATATAAAGTAATGATCAACATATTAGAAAAACATGGACGAACACCTACTCAGATGGTATAAGTACAAAGTTGCACCTAAAACCAAAGGGGCCAGGGGCTCACTGAGGGTCGAGAATCAGCAGGATTCAAAACCGACACCACCCAATTGCCCCATGGTAGCTCCTCCGAGGCCCACCAAAGCAACATGTGAAGTTACATTAAATTTATGACCTATAAGTTCAATATAAGTTGTTGTGCATAACAGAATACAAAGTGATATTCAAGGTCAACCCCACACCAGTGGGCCAAAGATTAGGACATATGACAAAGTCAACAAACACAAACACTTCTCAAATAGAATTCCAAAATGTAGGGGTCAGAAATGTCTTTAGCCTAAAATACTCATATAGCATTTTACAACAGTTATAAGCATAGGCGCCGATGAAAGAAAATCTAATATCAATGAACATCTTAACATGCCTGTGCTACATAAACAAGCAATAACTAAATAAAAAAGCTATAATAAATTATTATACATACCGCAGCAATGGTTGTTTTCAGAGCTAGGCCATGAACACGAGGCAAGATAGCTTGTTTTACTAGCTGGCAAGAATGAAATATAAGACAACCAACATTAGTAGCTCTCCCAAAAATATCCTCAATATTGCTAAATGCTACATCCGTGTTTCTCATTATTCATTTACTAAATACATTTCTGTAAGAACTATAGATTAAGTAAAACTAACAAATGTTCATTATAAAGTTCCAGTACTGATTAACAAAGCTTAAACCTGGACTAAGACAAAATTCTATGTAAAAGCACGTCCAGCAACTTTTTTTATCTTCTTCAAAGTTATGTTAACATTTTATTATATACTTATAAAACATGTACTGGACAGGACTAAACCCCACCCCCACAACAAAATAATGTCTTATTCTCTTGGATCAGCCCACCTAAAGCAGGCTTTCCAAAATAGTGGGCCAGTGTGCTCCCTTATACTGAAGAAAAACAAACTTAAGAGTAGAGGTACTACACTTTCTCCTGATGGCTCCCACTTTTATACTATACCTCTCAAGTCTTAAGTCCCTAGCTATGTCAGACCAAACTCATGCTCAATTTATAACTATAATGTTTAATACGTTAAACTTTTCTAGCTTTCCTTTGTAATAACATCTTTATCACAGCAGCTGTTTCATTAACAAGACACAACTTCTTATAGTTAGAGCTACAAATGTCAGATCATATCCTGCACAAAAGGCAACTTGATAAACTTGTCTAATCAAATGACGAGAACAAAAAATTATACGATCGGCCTCTGATGGGAATTTACATCCCTCATTTATTATTTTTTAGACACAGATACATACAAATGATTAATACACAGACTCAAACACATAAAGAATGACAATGATGGTCACCTGAACATCAAGCTTCTTAGCAAGGGAAGCAGATTTTTTCAAAACCTCCTCCTGTATGCGGGCATCGTTCTCTTCATAAGCTCGAACAATCATGGGAAGGACATGTAATATCAGGTGATCTGGAATAGTCTACAATTATAACGTCACAGAATAAGAAGATAATAAATTAATGCACAAACACCTATTAGCAAGAGATTATTACTGTAGTAGTCCAACTACACTCTAGAACCTGCCAGGATAACTAAAGTTCATCAGCAATTCACTCAATATGGGAGCACTTTTATTTGACACACACTTTTGTTTTAAACTTCTTCCGCAACATTAAGAATAAGAGTGATAAGCAGAGGCAAATTTTATTTCTCTCACTTGAGAGAAAATGACCATTGTCATGTCTTATTAAATTGAAAGCTCAAAAGGTAAAAAGAAAAGATCTGACAAGCTAGATAGGTTGCAAAAAAAGAAGAAAGAATAAAAAAATATGGCTCTAGATAGGTTGCATTCAAAATAGTTTATCTGGCAAATCCCTATCTCTTTTAGATAGAACTCTTATAGCCAACATTAAAAGTCCAAATCAATCGGGATTAAGACCAAGATTGAGTAGACTCCAGTCCTTTCTTATGCCAAAAAATCATAATCTAATTTCATGGACTGACCCGCAAGGGCGCAAACAAGATAGAACTCTATAAGATAGCACTCTTATAGCCAACATCAGAAGTCCTAATCAATCGGGACTGAGACAGAGTAGAGTAGACTCCAAGTCCTCTTTTATGCCAGAAAAGCAGTTTCCAATATCATGGACTGACCAGAAAGGGTACACAAACAAGAGCATAGGGATTGGATTACTGATCACGCAACTGATATTCTAAATTCCACTTACCTTGTTGATTATGAGATCTGCATGCTTCAAAAGCAGCAATAATGTGTCACCCACAGCGGCACTCAGGACAGGAACAAGAGCTGGTAATGTAGATAGCTCGAAATCATGTTTATCCTACGAAAAGGTTTGAAACATTAATTCACTTACTCCTATTAATGAACTAATGATTATGAAAGCTAAAGCCACACAGCATCTGTGAGAGAGAGCAAAACAAGAACACGTTAGGCTTGATACTTAATGAAAACTTAACTATCCCATTACTCCGTCATCACCGGCTTGATACTTAATGAAATCTTAACTATCCCATTACTTCCTCATCATCATCCTCATCATAGCTCTTCAGTCATAATTGAAAGTGTGTACGAAGAAATGGGATTGCAAATGTGGAATATGAGCTATGTATACATGGGAAACATTTAGTAAAAAGAAAAGGATCGCATTATTAAGATCCTTATTATTGGAGTAATTATGTTATCAGACATTGACAAGCATGATCAGTTACAAAGCTCAAAATTAAATTTGTGACAACGAATACTCTTGTTTGCAATAGCTGTTCAATTCCAATTGCAAAGGTGTACTAACTAGTACCTGAGACTCAGCAATCATGAGAACCATAGGCAGGATCATCGGTTGCATTACCAAATTCCTGAGTTCTGCACAAAGAGGAGGCAGTACCTGGACAAAAGATAATATAAAAGATGGTAATATCTCTCATGCTTGGCTCAACAGAACTGTACACAGAAACAATGATCAATAACACTAATGCGTAATGACTATTAGTATCTCTATAACTAATTACACTTGTCTCATAACTGGGATTCATTTAGTTCTCCATTTATTGGAAAAGTAATTAGACACATGCAGCTAAGTGGAGCTTTTTGTCATTTTTCATCTCAAGAAAAATGAAAAATCAAAATATGGTCATTTTTAATTAAGTTGTTGAAACAGTTATTTTACAAATCAAATGTATTAAACATGTCTAATACCGTCGAAATAGATTACATTATTCAATCAAACATCACACAAGAAAGATCTCTAACCTTATAGCGCAATACACGAGCATCAAAATCTTTCCACATATCAGATAGTGCTTTTAGGAACTCAGATTTCTGCATGTTATCCCTTTCCTGCAAGTTAAAAAGATCTATCAACAAGACAGCTATTATTGTCAAACTATGTTTTAACACATAACTCTTGGGATAATCTATTCCAGAAGCATAAAATGATCAAGCTTAAATGAAAAGGCATACCAGCATGTGGTCGAGGAAACGAAGAGCACGCAACCTAGTGTCATCCCGGAAAAAAGGAGAACCTGCAAGAAGTAATAGTATTAACACACTCATTACGAGTCAAACATCAATAGAAGTTCACTTGTATAATAAAACACTACCACAGCATAAATCAAGCATGACAAAAACATTTAAGTAATGATACTACATCAGTTTTTGCAATCGAAGAAGAGCGATTTTTAACAGTTATAAAGCTGTCACTAGTTAATAAGGCATCAAACCCAGAACTACTAGACCTGATACTTTCATCTTGTGGATGATTTATTAATGCCTCAGAGCTTGAGAAATGACGATGGCATTGTACATTATGACTTATTTACAATTTACACTTGAAGATGACTAGTTCATGGACAAGACCATACAATGGTAATAAAACGATCAATGATGTAAACTCCAGTCTTCCATTACGTTCCCTTGTCTCTAATCCTTTCTTACATTGCAAGGCCGTATAATCTTGCAATGAAATTTTCCAGTTAGAATTATATTTTAGTTTCTAAAGTCTTTAGGGTTTGATAACTAATCAATTTCAATTCATACAATTTGGCTACAAAATTTGACATCCTCCTTACTTTTCTGTTACATGGATAGGGAATCGAAACCTGATCTAACTTAATCCTAACCAATTCCCTACCC
The DNA here is from genome assembly GCA_963682095.1 of Potentilla sterilis. NCBI lineage: Eukaryota > Viridiplantae > Streptophyta > Magnoliopsida > Rosales > Rosaceae > Potentilla > Potentilla sterilis. The sequence continues at coordinate 56,317,261 of OY821757.1, forward strand.
TGCCTCACTACTTGAGCTAAGCTCAACTCCTCTTCTGGCATACACATTCATTATTCAACTTCGATTTTACCATACGTTACCTCTCGCTCTCAGTATCCTAAACTTCACTTTCGTCCATTCTACTTTAAACTTTCAGTTAATTCTATATCAAATAGAACTAGAGGAAGTTTATAATTCACTGAGGAAGATCTAACAGAGTAAGGTTGACAGAAATTACCTGTAAAATCAATAGCTGTAGGCCTGAAAGACTCATTTGTAGAGATCATCCTTTGCAAGTCAGGAACTAACTCAGGAGGAATAGAGGAGAAGGCTTCACTAGATAAGTAACTTAAGGTATTCATGTACTGCAGAAACAAACATATGACTAAACATTATTGCTGATACTACAAAATCAAGAACCGATTTGAGAGAACAACTCAGTTGAGATTTGGTTGGGTAGAAATGAAGTCAAGCATGCCAGGACAAGACTTGCTTTCCTAGCCTAAACATTGTCACTCCTCCCTAAAAGAACTAGGCGGTACAAGCTAGAAAGTTCTTTTTTTTTTACTCTTTTAATAGCACTTCCAAAATTATGAGGACAAAGAACGAGATGAGTAAAAGTTATGGAATTTGAAGAATAAGCACGATTCATGTCATAAATCAAAATCACTAGCAATGAAAATAAAACTATATTTAATTTCATATACCGATTACAATACCACCATTTGTACAAAAAGAAGAATAGATATCAAGCGTACCATCTTGACATTATTGTGGCAGTCAAACAAAGGCTTTCGTGCAATCAAGTGATAGGCAAGACATCCAAAGCTAAAAATATCAGCAGAACATCCAGCCGAAGATGCTGTCCTAGCAAGTTCAGGAGCAGTGTAATTCAGCGATGGCTGGAGTGGTAGTACAGAGTCCTCAACATCATACTCCTGCACAATCAATTTCAAACATATGTTTCACAGACCAAACAAAGTGAAAATCATCTTCTGAATGGAATTAACGAAGCTCAACACATATAAACCTAGTTGTATAAAGAAGCCTCATATGGCTCATAAAAGCATTGACCAAAAACTCTTAAAAATTGATAAGGAAAACCAGCACGCTAGAAAATGTCTATTTTCAAAGTTGTAGCAAAAGAAGCTACAAAACTACGTAGATGAACATTACCAAATTCATCAATAAACAAGTAAAAGAGAACCACACATGGCTAACTGCGAATCGTGAATGATATGCTGTATAAGACAAATCTGAACAGAAAGTATGAATTCACAATATTGTCAAAATGGGAAGGTGAGATACAATAACATAGTTTATTTAGAATCTATCAAGGCTTAACTTACTGTGTAGTGAAATTCTTGAACATTAGCCGTATTGCCTGAGGCCTGATCTGTTGAGATAGCAAAACCAAATCCACCAAGCTTCCAAGCTCCGCTTGATGTAATAAACACATTCTGCACATAAATGCATTCACATTATTTGACATTGAAATATTTCAATATGTCTCGAACTTTCAACTTGAGGAACAATAACGATGATTTAGATGACGAGCAAAGATAATCAAACCATCATTAAAGATGAAGTAACAAAATTGCAGTTTTGTTACGTTCCTTATTGAATTTTTTTCACAATAGTCAGACAACAATGAAAGGTGGGTTGGTAGAGCCTAAAGATAAAACCCACCTTGTTTATTAGATAAAAAACTGGCAAAACAGAAGAGTAATATCTAAATGGAGCCTACTTTGATCATCGCCTAATTCCAAGAATTTTACAAGTGATAAACAATATATATAAAAAATAACAAAAGTTCACCTCGGGTGATATAGCACGATGAATAAGCCGGGCATTGTTATGGAGAAAGTCCAAGGACTCCGCTATCTGGAGCAACCCATGCTTCACTTCCAACAAACTCATTTCCTGGATAGTAAAAATCCTTTTCAGCAACTAGGATACAACAAAGTCAATAAACACAGTACCTGACACTAAAATATTGAATGAAAGTTCAACTCTTTATTTGAAGAATATCTTTTGCAACACATTTCTCTCTGATGGCTAAGTCCACATTTGTAATTCCACTTTGTAATTTCAACGTGATGAGCCCAATTGATCTTACAATCTTAATTTTCTCAGTCAAAGACAGTCTTGGGATGATATACATATTGAACTTTAAAATGAACAGCCAACTTGTACACTTCCAATTGGTGAGTGATCATTTTGAGGGACAAAGATAAAGAAACCCTATAAAATTAGGAACTTAAGCAATAAATTTTCATGTACTTCTAATTTTATAAATAGTCCCTAAAGTGTCATCTATACTTCAATGTGTGGAATTAAAATAAAGTATCACTAAAATACAGGGAAATGGGCTATTGAATAAGTCAGTTGCATTTATAAGAATCTAGATATTCCTCGTATCACTGAATCAATCTATAGTGCCTATACATTTATGCAATGAAAGTGATACTCTATAGTCCAACAACCTGAAATGAGAAAAGACTCTCTATTTCATTCATGACCTTAATATAAGATATTAACCATGTCATAATACCTTTAAAAATGCTTTGAATGGGAATTTCCTAATTACCTAGAAGAACGGCAGATGAATACACCAGCGCAAAAAGTAAGACGCTATGAGCTCACTTAACTAGAGCAACACACACTGCTAAAATAAACGCATCAATCAAAACGCATCAAATTAGAATGAGCATCCACTCTCAGATGATCACACTCTAAATCGCTGGTGTTTCACTGATTCACATGAATTGGAAAATGTGCAGCAATTAACTAACATTACAACTACTTAAACTCGAATAAAAACTAATGAATAATAGAGCAAAAACCAACCTACCATTCCTTTAAGGTCCTTGGGGACCTTGACCATATTGTCCAGATTCCCAACGGCATTGGCCACCGAAGCAAACAGTGGCTCAGTCACCATAGCCATGGCATTCTTGTTCTCATCCAAAGCCTGCACCACGTGGACCACTCCAGGGTGTCTCAGCCTCACAAGCCTCGCCGCATCGGCCCTAATGATCTCCAGAAACGCATCCTCCGCCGCCTTGGACAGCCCAGCCCTCACACGCGCCTCCATGAGAGCCTTCTTATCCAGCACCCAAACGCACACAGTCGGATACTGGTGTTGGCCTCCACGCGCCGCCTTGGCGTTGTAGAGCTTCCAGGCGAGGGCGGGGCCGGCGGAGCCGATCTGGTCGAAGAGCTCGTAGTCCTGGAGAGGCCTGGGGCCGGCGACTTCCTGCACCGTCGTCTGGACGGTCTTCTCGATGACGGCGCCGGCCTTGGCCAGGGCTTGCTGGAGAGTCTTCATGTTGAGGGACATCTTCGATTGGATTATTCAATTGGAATTGCAATGTGATTGTTTGGATTATAAATTTACAGAATTGGGAATTCTAATTCTAGGGTTTATGATTTGAATGAGGAAGAGACAAGGAGGAGGGAATTCAGGCTCTCTCTCTCAGACCATTAATCGGTGCTCTTTTGCTTTCTCTTCTCTCCACTTGTCTCAGACACGGTGCCTTCTCTTTTTGGCTTTTTTTTTTTTGTTTTTTTTTTAAGGAGTAAATTATGCTTACTATTTTATACTTTTGTAGTTTTATTAATTCAGTCTTTAGATTGAGTTTATAGAGTTGTTGGCAAATAATTTGGATCAATTCAGTCCTTGATATTTGATCTGTCAGGTTTGCATTTGTCAGGTCAGCAAGTTGATGAAGACAGTTAATGGATTATTAACGAAATGAATCAATTTGATGAGATTTGAGAGTACGAGGACTTTTTAAATTAAATTAAAAGTTTATTAACTAAATTGATGAAACTAAAAAAATACATGATAGTAAGTAGAATTTACCTTTTTTTATTTTATTTTTTTTATATTATTCTAAAAAGAAAACAAATTGAATTGAATTCTCTCCGTGCAGTTTGGTGCTGTTTTCCGTTGGCTTTTCTTATAATTTTTCCTTTTATTCTCTTTGGCTTGATTAATTAATGTTTGGTAATCAGTCGTGGCGGCTAACTTGGATAGTCGGTGGCTTAAGCAGACTTGGGCTACACTGCCGATTCCGCTCAAACGCCCGGTCAAACCCAATCTTCAATACGGACTTGGGGGACTGGGCACCGTTGGGTTGGTAACCCTGCGGGTCTGCGGGACAGCAGAACGAGACATGTTAAGTCCCCATTCAAGATTGCACTTGACCGAGAACTTGGGGGACTTGTTGACAGCAGCCACAGAGGGGCTGCACCAACCCACAGACCCGCAGCTAGCGTGCCCGGGCCCGGACCAAGGCCCGGAACAGGATCCCAAGCACCCGGACCCGAGGCCCAGCAGTCCAAACCATGACCAGGGGCCCGGGGGTCGAGGATACCAGCCGGCCAAACAGGTCACCAGAGCTGCACCTTTGCGTATAAACGGAAGGGAACCAGTCCCACATCGAAGAGTAAGGCCAGACCTCACGCTCGACCGCCTATATAAGGGCCTCAACCACCCTCATTAATAGGTAACTGATCCTTCTCACCACTTGCTATTCCTACTTAAGTTACCTATTTGTCCCATCGGTACTAACTTAGGCATCGGAGAGGAGAAGACCGGCCCGCCCGGTATTCCCCTTAGTTAGCAGGTTAAGCAGGAAGCCAAGATTACGTCCGGATCCACCAGTCTTTGCCAGGCTTACGAGATTCTGACAGAAACATTCACATATCTAATTTAAAGAAGAGAATATTTAATAGCGTGTGTGAATATAGATTTTAGGTGTGTTAATAATCTCACCCATCTAAATACTTGCCATTAAAAACTGATTTTTTCTTCAAGTCTATTCTCTTGGTTTGAAATTGGGCATTTCTGTAGTTGTACATAAGTACTCTATATATACTTTGCCGTAATGAAGCCCAGCCCAAAATATTACAGCGAAAGAGTTTTTGAAAATAAGTTAGGCCCACTTTCAGTTAACCACTCTCATTCCCTTATTCCTCTCTCCCTTCCTTCTCCCGCCACCTATTCCACTAAACCCTAATCTCCCGAACTCACTATTACCAGCTCCTCCATCCCTTTCATCTCCACAACCCAAACCGAAGAAAACTAAAACCATGGAAGCCGATAACTCGGTGGACCTGAAGGTGGAGGAGCCAATTTATTGTTTGTTCATTGAAGCATTGGGAGCAAATGGGTTGAGTATATATTATTGAGGACATTATTATATACAAATCTATTCACAGGTCCATAAATTCTTGGTCAGCTGTCTTAAAGGTTGAGCGGTGTTTCTTACTACCCTTTACTCTTGTCACAAGTGTGTTTGTGGAATTTGTGAAAATTTAAGACTTCTTCTTGCCTTGGATCATTTTTTGACTTTCTCAACACTTGGCTGTGCTCATTTCAGAGAAACATAATTTATGGGCCAGAATCGTTTTTGATTGGCCACAGAGCACAAAGACGTGATGAGGCACTCAAAAGAACTTGTAATTTTCCTATGAAGTTATTTAAGTCTTTCTGGCTGTGTTGTTGAATATCCGACCTCAAAAATATCAAGCAGTATGTCTTCAATCAGGGAACCTAGTTCCCAGCCAGTCGAATCAAGTGGACAACAAGAGTTCTTTGCTAGTCATCATATTCCACAAAGGCCCATTTGGTAAGTGGATGCCTACTGAAACTGCATGCAGTTTTCTGACATAGGTATCTGCATTAGTCTTCACAGGCTGCCAGAAGAACTATGACTGTATAATGCATTTCCCCATTCTTTTTACTGCCTTAAGGCTATAGTACCTGTACTTGTTACATTTTCTACAGAAGTTATCGTTGCTTTGATCATATTTGCAGAGATACATGGCTGATAGTGGAAAGTCATGGCCATTGTTACTTGTTTGTGGAGTTATCGTGCCACTGGTTTTGTCAGTGATTTGGCTGCTTCTTATTCATTCTTTTGTTGCTGCGATGCCTTAGATAACAGTGGCCCTCTTTAATGTTCTCATAATATCAGTCACAATGTTTTACTACTTGAAAGGTCAGGAGCTATTTTATATTCACCATCCATGATTCAATTGGTAGTTTGTTCATCTGATACCATTGGCTCTTCAAATCTACTTCATACATATTTGATCATCTTATCGGGGTCAATGTTTGTCAAACAGTAGATCTTGTATTTTTGAATCGGGGATCTTTTCAAAACGGACCAAAAAGAAGGGAAAGTGGGTGAAAAACTATGTTAAACTTTATTCCTCAAAATGTTTTATTCTAGTTTCCTTGTTAAGCAAGGTTTGTTGACTTTCTTGTGTCTTATTTTTAGCACTAACAGATTGGTTAACACATGGTTATACTGGAGAAAAAAAAAATTCGGTACTCAAGTGTGTTGCTTTGCACAGTTCAGTTGTATACTTGCTTACTTGTATAAGTTGTATGCTTCTGTGTGTTAACAGTTCAACAACAGGCAGTTCTGATTTTTCTTTCTTGTGTTTTTTTTTTTGCTGGATGGATACAGAATAATGCCATCTCTCCAATCATTGGTGAGCATGATCTGTACATTAGCATAATTGGAACTTGGAAGGGTGTGTACCTTCATTAACAAATTCTTCAAACTTTGAAGCTAGTTGATAGCACTGTACCCTTGTTTAGTTTGTATCTTTTACCAACTAAATGGGTCCATTATTTCAGGAGTTACATCATCTCCGTGCTGTTGCAGTTCTCATGACCTTTATTATGGTTTTTGCTGTTCTGACATCAATTTATAGTTCGTCGCATCCTTATGGTCACATCTGTCCTTGAGGCAAGTACGATATCTAACTAATTTCTTTCAAATTGTGAAGACAAATAATGGGAATGTTGATGGTGCATAAAGACATAGAGACCTCTTGGTTTCTCACTTTCTCTGTCTAAAGAAGTGCTAGTTAATTTGAGTTGCACCAAACTTGTGAATATATAAATGTTTGAAAGCTAAAGCCATCAACCAGGCTTGTAATCTGGTGGTATTTCTCTCTTCCATTTATTGAGAATGGACCTAAGTTCCCACCACCACCACCCCCCCCCCCCCCCCCCCCCCCCCCCCTTCAACTATGAAACTAAAAGTGAAGATAAAAATGAAACAAGACTTTTATCGAAAAGTATAATGCAGATGTAAGATATGTTAGAAACTAACATTTGACTTAATTTCTGTATTCCTCTCAAGTTTCCAGTGACGATGCCAATATGAAGAATTCTTCTGAGATGGATGAGGATATGTCTAGCATATTCAAGCATATCGAGAATGGTGGATGAGAGAAAATCTTAAGCGAAAGTGTAGGAAACTTGCCATGTGATACCATGCAGAGAAAAATCCTGAAAAAAGGGGTAAGTTTTTTGCTGTACAGAAAGCTTACGAGCGCCTGCAGGTAAAAATTTGCCTATAGAACTGTTTGTTTGATATTTGTTTGATGAGCATGCTTATATTTGTAGTACTAGTCAGAAGTCTATATTTGCATCTTCTTCATTGAATAGTGAATAGCTTGTGAGGAATGGTCGTATACAACTTCCTGCAAATCTTGTTTCACATTGCATGTGTGTAGTTCAGCCAACTACTCCTGCAAGTGAACCATCTGCCATTATTGTTACAAATTTTATGCGCACCTTCTGGGTTGAGATACTTGTATATTCTAGCCTAGTTTATGCTATTATGAACTGCACTGAGCTTGAGCTAATACCTGCTGCTCTCCAGACTATTGCCCATGCATCTGTGTCTATTGAGTTGCAAGATGCCTTTCCTAAGGCCGGTGTCTTATGGTAAGCCATCTCAGGCCTTTCTTGAATTGCATCAATCTAGAGGGGTTGGACATTTCCATTGAAGGCACACTGAGGGTCAGAAGCCCCATTACCTTCTCCAAATGTACTAACAAGCCTAGCAATTTCCAGGTGCTGGACTTGGGGCCGATACCTTTCTTGTACTCCCAGAAGAGGAACAGATTCACCTCATTGAGTGGTGGAACGGCCTTGATGATGCAATTTCTCGATGGATCGACCAACACACATCATGAAAATGGACTTTGTTCCGGTAGGGCTGGAATGGATGCTGTATCCATATTCAGATATAGATGTATACGGAACAACTCAGATCAATTTCCAGAATAGCACATAAGAGAGGCCATGGACGTTCAGATGGATATCAAGGACACCCTTATCTTCTTCATGGATGTCAAGGTAATTGAACTCCAATACTTCATGGATATCAAAAATCATAACGTGTATGTTTTTTGTTCTTGTACTAACCGGTAAATGTTAGATATCAATGAATGCGAGAATCCGAAGAAATTGCCTTTTGCACTTGCATCAATCATCCTGGAAATTATGAGTAACAGTTTCCTGATCCACGACCATTTCGACCTGTTAAACTTGTCATCATAGGTATTCCTTTGCACCGTACTCTCTACATTCTGAACTATGATGAACTTTTATATGATGCGCATCATGCACAGAGTTTTCTAGAAACGAAAGTGTAGATTATATATATTTATACTTCTAAGGGAGCACCACAAAGTCTACAGTGCAAGGAGGGAGAAAAGAGATATCTCTATTAAATCTTAACCATCTGATTGTCCAATGTGGCGCCTTCCTGTTTGATTCTTTCGTTTTTATTTTAATATTTTCTGAACTACTCTTTCGGTTTAGCGCTACAGTGTTTTCGTTTTATTGTTTTTTTTAGTCTGATATTTTCCAGCCACTGAGTGACTCCTCCTCCTTTGATATTTCTGACTCACTGACTCATCCTTCCGATTTCGTGAGAGAGAAGGATTAAGAAGTTTTCGATAGTGCAATACAATCCCTACTTCTATGAGTTCTATCCGATCCAAGCTCAGAATAGAAGGCGCGAAAGAAATCTGATTTGGAGCTGCCGCTTAGCTGGGGATTGAGGTTCTCATTTCTCTGCTGTTTTGATTCGTTTTGTATATGCTCAATTTTTTGTGCACGTGTTTGTGTTGATAAAATTAATTCATCAGTGTTCTATCAGTAATCTTTTTGAATCTCTTTTCTTTCTTGCAAATGAGGTGTTCCCCGATCGAGCATCCAACAAAAAACAGATCAGATTCATCTAAAAAACAAAGTTTTTGATCGTGCTCTGTGACTTTGTTCTCATCTTTGTTTTTTTTCTTATATCAAGTGCTTTATCTGTTTTGAATGCAGAAAATCTTTTAATGGGTACTGATCATTGATCAATAGGAAAATGGGATTTGTGAGGAAGAGATTAATAAGAGAGTATCAGAAGTTCTTATGATATAAATTATGAAGTTATGAGCAATGTATTTGTGGCAATCTGGTTATAGAGTTGAGAATTTGGGAATTAAGGAGGTGGTGCCATGGTGGCGGTGCTTTTTTTTGAAAGAGGAGAAGCTACTGGGTTTCTTTAATTGGTTTAAATTAATCAACAACATGGCATTTATTTGGGTCCGGTTGGTGTCCAGTTTGGTTATCTGCTGATATTAATTCTTCTGGATATCTCTCATTGTCAATATTTGCTGCATTTTTTATTGTGTTCACTCTTTTCTGGCTTGGGCATATGCAACTTCTTCAAGCATATGTAAAATGGGCAGTTGGAGGACGTCGAAAATGGGGCTGTTACTAGCCGTGAGGAGTTGGAAAAAGTCCGAAAAACCGTTCATTGGGCAGAAGAGAGTTGTTACTCATGAAGAAAGTGACAATGGGAATAATATCAAAAATAAATCAATTGCGATGGTTTTGCTTAGCACAGCTGTTGCTGTTTGTGGCTCTTTCCAATTTGGAATATGCGTAAGTAGTCGTACCATTTCTGCAAACATTGTTTACTCCAATGACGATTTATCTATTTGCGGCAATCTGGTTAAAGAGCTGTTACTGTATCTCTTTCTGAGGCTGCTGATGCTCCACAGATGGGTCAATATGAAGAGATTAATTACTACATTATGGGTGCTGATTAATCGGTAATGGGATTTGTTTGCAAATTAGCTCTTATAATTCAGAATGTCTGTGATGCTACAGAGATCTGCTGATGCTGATGAAGATAAGCATGGAATGGGAAGATTTATCAAGGAGGTTCACCCCATTTCTGATAGATGAGGTGACAAAAATTTGTTCAACTTAAGATGATTTTTTGTTATGGATCCTTTACAGCTTTGGTGGCATTTGAATAATCTCTTCACACATCTTCTTTCAGGAGGACAAAGGAGAGTGTGAAAGTAAGTATGTAAAGAACTCAGCACCGACAGATTTTGTAGATACAACAAGAAGGTGGAAAATGGAAGATGATGCTATGACGGCCAAATACAAGGTAAGTGAGTATATGCAATGGAATGGCTTTCAGGTTTGCTTTTCCTCTGGAACCGAAATTGAAGGCAGTAATTTTTATTCTATATGGTTTGTTGCAGGTTTAAGGTTCAGGACACTATGTAATTTCTTGCATTCTCTTCCGGGATTTTATTACATTCTCATGAGATTTCATTGAGGTGCTATTCAACATTAGCCACTTGCTTAGAAACTAGGTCCTACTAGCCAATCCATTAAAGTCCTACTTGCAGGTACAATTCTCTCCATTTATTGCTTCATCAGCCATCAATCTAGTAGATCGTGTAGTTTTGGTGGAATTCAGCACATGGATTGTACAGTTCACACAAAATATACCAGTTAAACTTTTATTTTTACAAGTTGATCAATCAGGTCTCTTGAAATTTTAGCTTTAATTTGGTTCCTATGTGTGGCCACACTGAGTATTGCTTCTTTCTCAATTCATTCATTGACACAACTCTTTGATTGTATAAAGTAAGCTTCATGAATGTGACCAAATAAAAACTCTATGCAACTTCAATCATGAATAAATAATTTTTGAGAGGCGAACTTAGGTTAGTGATGCTTATACTTTGTTTAGTTTTGTACAAGCCAAGAAAACAAAAATTGTGTATATGTCACTGAATTGGATATTATGTTAGGTTTAGTGAAGTATCATGTTAATCAACTACCAGGACATGTTTATTTATTTATAGATTGTCGCTCCTGGACAAACATTGATATAGTAAGACATCATCTTATTCAGAGTTTGTAATATCCCTGTCTTTAGTTGATGGAGTTTGTAGATTTCCTTCCAGTTTGTAGTAGGACATCGTCTTTAGTATCCCAGTCTTTAGTCGATATAGTAGGACATCATCCATTGGTCCTTTCCTGTGTAAGAAATTTCAAATACTTAATCAAACAAAACGATTAGCGGGGATAAGGATGTTACTTGCAAAACCAATTCATTTTCTTTAGTTAGAAACATGTGTAGAAGGTGAGTAGAGAGTTCCTTCTCTTGAGTCACCAGTAGTCCTCTCTCTGCTTTGATGGAGTTTTAGTGGCATATGCTATGCTAATATGTCCACTGATTTGCCTACATGCATAATTACTTTTACATGCGTATGCGTATGATATGTTCTCTTTTCTAATAAGATCACAGTTAATAAGTAGAGAGTATGATTTTTTTCTTTTACTTTTTCTGTTCACCTCAAAAAATTTGCGAATCTTTACCTTTACAAAAATTTATGTTTATCTAAATAAATTAGGCAATCTACAAAAATTAGGTTTGACAATAAATAATAGGAAAGATGGGGATTGCTCTTACTGTATAACTACTGCTACTATCTTTGTTTTTGTTTTACTGTCTAATGCTTTTTCAATCATGTTTTTTTGGCAGAATTTGTATTTCGGCTATATATCTATGGTACTATTGCACCTGCATTTTTGGACCAATACAGGTGTCTAAATTCCTTCCACAAGTGTTGAAGTCTAAGCAAGAGTGAAGTGAGGCGCCCATTTCTCTTATGCCTTTCTTCAGTAAGCACTTTTTAAACTCCCACTAAGAGCAAGTTCACCGAAGGTTGTTTAGCACGGTTGCCACGTAAATGTAGCCCCAAAAAAGAGAACACAGTGAAAATTCGACTTTCAATCTCTATTGACGCCAAAGACAGCTGAAAACTTCCGTACTCTGTACTGATGACAAGGGAATTGGGAAAGGGGGAATTGGGAAAATGGTGAAGCCACTGCACTTCAAAGGGTCTCTCAGGCATACTATCTCTCTCTGACCCATCTTCTATCTCTATTCAGTTCAGTTCAGTTTAGTAGTTTATGGCATTTTGTGTTCTATTCTATGGCTAGAGAGAGACAAAAAAGCACATATCAAAGGCTTGTGGGTGATTTGTTCCCATGAGCTTAATGTCCGTGCAAAATAGAACTGAATATCATTCTTCTTTGAATATTCTCTTGTATTTTTTTGTGTAAATTTTCAGTCTCGAGGATGCTTTGCTAGAATGATGAAAATGACCCTATTAAAGTTTGAACCTTTTGTTGTTATTGTGAGATTAGTATTTTCTTGAATTGATCAAAATGGGTTTACTGTGTTTGATTTTGAATGTGTTTTGTTATGAGTTTAGTACTAGTAGCTTGTTTGTTGAGGAGTGGAAGTGATAGTTTGTCATGGTTTAAACAGGTGTAATAATGTCGAATCCGAAGGTTTTCTTTTTGTACCAACTGAGATTCTCAGAGATCAGTTTGAACTTCTTAGGATCATAGGATTCACGGCACTGAAGAAGACTACGTTTCACAAGTTATTATCTGAATATATATTGTTTGATGAGGAAATCAAAAGGACGTGCATGCATTATCTGTGGGTGATTATAATGATACAAATGCTGCCAGCCATGCCAGCCGTGGTACAAATGCATGCATTATCTTTGACAAGACAATTCATCTATGGCGAGCAGTTTGCCGATGAGAATTTCAAGCTGAACTGTTAGCGTGATTGATTCCAATCAGAATCCTCATCATCGATAATCATGATCTACAGTTATCTACTGTTATGTTTTAGCAATAATTATATCAATAGTGATATCCTTGTAATTGCAATTCAATGCTGGTTTGTAACAGCCAAAGCACACTGCTATATAATTGTATAGCTTGTAATGTAAAGCACAAGGAAAACCATTTTCTACATGGGTATCAGCCTACGTCTAGGATCCCTTTATCAGTCTTTTCTCCTATTTCTTCTCTGAGTTTCTGCGTTTTATTTCTGGACTTTACCCACTCTTCCACTGCTCAGCTTAATTATAACAACTTCATTTGCACCTCTCAGTCTCCTTCCATGGCATACCTGCCGCAAAAGCATATGGTTCAGACTCAACAACAGTACGTTCCACTTTAATCCACATGGCCTTACGGGTCATCATTTGGTCCATGGGCCCGAAAGCCTGCGGGCGGCCCAAAGCTCAAGTCCGGTCCGGCTCGAATTTAGGCCCAAAAAAGTTTGGACTTAGGGTCGAATTCGGGCCGAGGTCCCAAAACCCGTGGGCCAGAAAAAGTCCGGCTCGGCCTGTAGGCCCAAGCCTGTCAAGCCCATCAAATTTATATATTATAGATTATCTTATCAATATATACCTATGAAACTATCAAATTTATCTTAATATCATTTTTCATATATTAATTTTTTTTAGGTATATAAATTATTTAGTGTATGTAAGTGTTTATATATTGATGATTAAACATTATTAAATTGAAAGAATTTTTTTTAACACAAAAAAAGCTTGACCCGGCCCGGCCCGAAAAGCCCGCCAAAGTCCGTGGACTTAAAAAATTCAAAAAAGTCCGGCCCAGCCCGGCCCGTATATTAAAGCCATAACGAAAAAGTCCGGCCCGGGCCCGTTGGGCTTGGGCTTAGGCTGCCCGGGCCTAGCCTATTGATGACCCCTGCATGGCCTAAATCAACTGCACGGGTATAATTATGCAATTTCCTTTGCTGGTGCTCATTTTTCTAGTGACCCTAATTAGTATCCTGATAGTGCCACTCAACACATGACTGTCATGCTTCTCAATATTTCACGACCATATGATGGTCCACATAATGTGTACATGGCCAATCTCAGACGGGTGACATCTCTTTATCACTTGGCCAATCTCAATTTTCTTTAAAAAAATGTCTTTCGTATTCCTTCTATTCATAAAATAGGAAACTACTCTTAAGGACAAGGTAGGAGTTTGTCATACACCTAAGGACAATGAGACAATATTTAGACACTTATTAGGGCATGTTTGTTTCTCGAGATTGAATTGGATTGGATTGGATTAGAGTATTTAAAAAAATAATACTAATCTGGTGTTTGGTAACCAACATAATTATTTCAATTTTCTTATAAGGGGTATTAAACCCTATATATATAGACCCTCTACTCTTTCTACATCTCCAATGGTCAAAATATGAGGTACCAAAGCCTATATATAGATCACCGTCTCATCCCAAGTCTCAACAATATATAAGAAGCTTTTCAACAAGTTAGACGAGAAACACTCTGCTCATCTCTAATTGTGGGAATCAGGTCCATCTTCTTCTCTTTTTTCTATTCCATTTTAGATTTCTGGGTTGATTTTGAATTTCGTTCTCGATTTCGTTGAAAAATTATGGGTTGATTTCAATTTCGTACATGATTCGGTGAAATTTGAACTCATTGACGGCCCGATTATGCAACTTCTTCTGGTTTGTACTCGATTTTTGGGACGATTTCAATTTCATACTCGATTTGTGGTTTCGTTTTGGTTTGATTTGTATTCTAATGTATTACTTCTTCTGCTGGAATTGAGTGGCTTTCAAATTTAAACGAGTAGAGATGTTGGTTGATATGACTATTCAATAGTTCTTCTATTGGAATCGTTTGTGTTATAATTTGATTTATTATAACTGTATACCCGTTTCTGATGTGAGTTGAATTACTAATGACATCTTATTTTGTATTCAAGGATTCTTAGCTGAGGTAGAAGCGTTTGGAGCATACATTTGGTTGTACGAGTAGAGAGGTATGTGATGGTTTGTGTTTGTAGGGATGAATAATTTCACAAACATTGAATTTTGGATGATTTAATCAGTTGCACTTGTTCAGAAAGCTGTATGAACTTCTTATGTAAGAACGGTGACCTTGTCAAGTTCAAACAGCAGAGACCACAAGTTAATAACAAGAACAAATGAGTTGATATATAGTGTTGGATGCTTAACCAGAATAGTATCTATAAAGATCAGTAGTCACTCCCCTTGTTCATGATCATCTAAAAGCCTTTCTTATTACTACAAACATTCTTTTCCTTCCATGCATTAGTTTTAAACTTGTTGACTATACCTTCCATGAGTTTTTCTACAGCGTAATCTTTCTTCAGCCTAAGTTAAAGTTGGTAATGAAATTAGTCTGTCATATGTACTTATTTGATTCAAAACCCACCCAGGCATGAGGCACCCACGTAATCAAATGGTTCTATGAAAATATCTACTAATTAATGTGAATGACCTTGTAGATAATTTCATGTTTGGGAAATTGATGAGTACTTTACTGTTGTTGTTTGTATCAGTACCGTGTTGTCGTTGTTGATTGTTTGAAAGTGAATATCAATAGTTTACAATAACAGATCGAGTAAATTGCCTTTGTGTTGGTTTGTTTCCTTTTATTTTCATGTTAAACATGTGGATAGATGGACTGAGATTCAAACTCAGATCTTATACGACTAAATGCTCTTATCTGCCAGAGCCAAGAGTCTCTGAACTTGTTTATAGGATGCTGGAATGGCTTTATGATTGTGCATATTCAAGTTACATTGTGCCACTCAGAATCTCTGAACTTGTTTATAGAGAGGCTATGCATTATCAATTGAGATTTTGAACATTACTGCTAGTGTACGCTCTAGTGTAGGTGGTGGAGGGGAGCTTTGAAGGTGTACATGTATAGCTTTTTCTTCCAGTCCTTAACTAAGTTTGATGATTAGACCTAATGCTAATGCAAAGCTTGATTGTCATCGTTTACTATAATTTCTCTCTGCTGCGTTCCCAAGTAAAAATGTTTTAGATTGAGTTTCTCTCCAAGTATAACAAGAGAAGGGTTCTACTTTTTACATGTACTAAGTTAGCAGGGTGAAAAGGCTGAAGCTGCTGAGCTGATGTGTGGGCAAGACTGAATTCGCAGTGAACTAGAAAGCTAGTGCAGCTAAATTATGGTTCTTTCTTTATGTTGACTATATTATCAAGTTTTTCATTATCAGGATCCTAATTGTTCCTATATGCGGGTTAAAATTTTGAAGTCAATTACGTTGGTCGTCATTCCATTCTTTGATAGTGTTGTGTAAATTCAGTAAGGATATAAGCATATAGCACCTTCATGGTGGGGCTGAAGTAGACGTAGGTTGATTGTAAGGGTAGGACTGTCGGAGCATAAACCTAGTGGAATTGACAAATGCTTTACCAGGTTACTTTTCAGCCTTCTTGTACTTGTAAGTTTATGTAACCATCGAAATTCTGGCTGAAGAATTGAACTCTTTTCAAAAGCATTTTGATTCCTCACCAATTTTTTGGAACTTTGCTTGCGCCTTTTTACATGCCAAACACCCAAATCCAATTCCTGACAGCAGAATATTGGCTTTTGCTAATACTGGACTGTTTTTTTTCTTTTCTTTTTCATTTTGTTCTTAATCTGGATGTAACCCTTATTGGCATGGGAATTGACTGCTTCCTCCGTTTGCTGCCCCAGGTGATGATGGTAACTATGCAGCAACTACCTCCACTGATGTTGATTGTTTACAGGTAATGAGTGTATACATCTCAAGCTAAGCAGTACTATTAATTTTAGATCAAAGTACTTGAAACTGATAGAGGGTTTGGTGCTGCATGCAATTTCTAGAAGGATTCATTATGGATACTACGTTGCCGAGGTCAGATTCAGGGGTGCACCTCAACATTATGAGTCTGCAATTCGCGCGTAGGTATGTATGAATGTATCTAGCGACATGCTTCCATTTGCTAGCTGCTTATTCATTGTCATATGTAGCTGATCTGGTTTTTGTGATGTTTGCAGGACAAAGAAGGTTTGATGAAGTTGTTGACATTTACGGATGTGGAAGATGGTGAAGAAGAGAGTTGCCAAAAAGGCAGAGGTGTTTGGGCAACAAGTGACTCTGGACATAACCAACACTACAACAACTGCTCCCACACAGAAGGGAACTGTTGCTGCAACTGGAAAATACAAGGTTGATCCGGCTATGGTTTCTTGTCTCTATGGAGAATGGCATGGGTAATGCCACTCACCAAGCAAGTTCAAGTCGAGTACCTCCTTAGACGCCTAGACTAGACACACACACATAAAATTGTTGGAGTCATTCAGTCTTGTTCATCTGGTATTTCTATGACAGAACATCTCAACTCTTACGCGTAATGGTAGTTTTGTGTCTGGAGAAATACTGAGGTGTATCATATCCAGTCGGATTTAATTATATTTAAAAAATATATATATAGTAAGAATCAATCTTTAGTTATGAATACTGTGCAATTAGCAAATGATCTCAAACATAAAGGATCTCGTTGTAATGTGTTACTATCAATTGTATCTGATAATCTTGAAATGGAAAAGCAAGCATTGCTTCCACTCTCTCTCTCTCTCTCTCTCTCTCTCTCTCTCTCTGAGCATCATATTTTTCACACCAAACATAGGATTGGATTGTTTAATAATAATAGTCCTTAGTTCAAATTATGAAACAAACACAAGATTAATGGATTAGATAAACTTAGCTTGTGTAATCCCTCCTAATTTTAGAAATATAAGCAATTTAATCTAATCCCTTGTGTGGGGTAATTGGAGAATTAGCCCTAGCGGTACTAACTCATGGTTAGTATGGACTTGATTTTGTTCAAAATTAATGCATTGGCTGTTTTGTTCAAAATTTTGTCATTTAGGGTGATCCATGAGGAAGAAGTTTCAATAGATTATAGTAATCGTGGCTGTTTTTTAAAGTTCTAACTCAATTCTTCTGTTTGACAGTTACCATTGAATCAACTGGGGTATTACCACCTGAAGTGCTATTTACTGAGGCTGTGAAAATACTGCAATTAGCAATCTTTGTTGATGATATGCTTATTCTTCCGTAAGTAACTCCGTAGGGCTGTTTTGCTTGTTCTTTCTTAAGTAACTCAGTAGGGCTGTTTTCATAAACGTACATTGACTCCAAGATAAGAAAAAAAAAATTCAATCATTTTCATGTATGATAGTTACTGTTGCCATAGAACAACTATACAAATGTGCAAAAGGGCTGCTACTGGTCATCAACAGATTCATTAGCTTGTTGTCCACTAGTCAATATGAAGCCTCCATCCTCCCCTTCCTCTATCTCCTGAAATATATGTCTTACATTCTCTCGAAATATAGATACAAGTCATATTAACCTTGAATTCAACTGCAGATAAGAATCCTAATGCGCCATTCATAATTGGACATCACTACATTGTACCAATTTAAACCAAAGGCCTCAGACAAGATTTAATGTAATTCCAATTCAAGATCAAGTTTAGCAGCCATCACTCCCACCTTGTATTTTTTTCCTCTTAAAGTCAGAAAATAACTCTGAGCAATTAGTAGATTATCCCGAATTGCTCTCTCACGGGCAAAAGCCCCTTGGTTGTTAGAAATACACTTGGCCAGAAGAGGTCGAAGTCTCTTAACCATGATTTTAGTTATAATTTTATAGACAACATTGCATAAGCTAATAGGCCTATAATAACTGATTAACTTAGGATTCTCCACTTTTAGAATCAGGGTTATATTAGTGTGGTTAATCTCCTTTACAGAACAATTATTGCTAAAAAAACTTTGAATTAAAGGGATAACAACATTTCTAACCTCATGCCAATTTTTCTGAAAGAAAATAACATGAAACCCATCAGAACCATGAGCTTTCATACTCCCAATGGAATTTAAAGCTTCGAAAATTTCCATCTTTGAGACCTGTAGTAAAAGACCAGCATTATCTTCTTCAGAAATAATATGGGATATTATTTTAGTAAAATTTGACACATCTCTATTGTTAGGACAAGAAGTTCCTGTAAATTTTCTTTCTAAACTCATTAATAAACGCATCTCCGATTGATTCTGGTCAGTAATGTCCATGTTGTTTTCGTTTTTAATTCTCCAAATAAAATTCATTTTCCTTGTAACAGAAGTTTGAGCATGAGAGTACTTCGTGTTATCATCCCCCAATTTACGCCAATTGGCTTTAGCTTTTTGAGCCCATAAAATTTCTTCATTCATGAGTAGATCAATAAATTCAAGTCTCAACTCCTTGTTCCTTTCCTGCAAGATAATAGAAAAGGAGTTAGCCATAATTAGTTGATCCTGGATAACAGACAATCTGTCCTGGATCTCCTTGATCCTAATAAACAGATTGCCAAAAACATTTTTGTTCCAATGCTCGCAAGTTCACCAAATCTATTTGCAGTCGTCATAAAATTTCTCATCGGGTTTGAGTCCAACTTGTCTTTCCAGGCAGAGGTAACCAAGGATTTGAAATCATTGTGGGAGAGCCAAAATGCCTCAAACTTAAATCTAGAGGGGAAATACTGCTTAAAGTGATCAAAGGTATGGCAAATTGGGCCATGATCAGAACCTGCAATTAGAAAATTTTCAACAAACAACTTAGGGAACTTGGATAAACATGCAACATTAACACAAGCTCTATCTAGCTAGTTTCTCAAATATAATAGGGAAAAATGGCTGGAAAGGTCACTAAAGTATGCCCCATTCTAAACTTTGCTCACTAATGTATGCCAAATATCACTTTGCTCACTATCGAATTACACTTTCACTCACTTTGATCACTTTTCTTTTCACTTTGCTCACTCATGTATGACACTTTTTATCACTTTGCTTACTCAAAGTATGACACTTTTTCTCACTTTGCTCACTCAAAGTGAGCAAAGTGATATTTGGCATACATTAGTGAGCAAAGTTTAGAATGGGGCATACTTTAGTGACCTTTCTAGCCATTTTCTCATATAATAGTGCTATCTTTGTGGTTATTAGACCAGGTGAAAGGAAGACCAATTGTTGGAGCAAACATAAAACCATTATCATCTAGAAACTTATTGAAATTCTCATATAGACAGTAAAAATCGAATTGCCTCCAGACTTTTCACTCAGGCTGGATATTGCGTTAAAGTCTCCCATAAGGAAGTGAGGCTCATTATATGCTGGTTTCCAGTTTGATAGTTCATTTCAAAGGTCAAGTTGTTTCTCTTTTTGAGGATACATGTAGAGGAAAGTAACATAGCAATTCTCATTAGTAACACTGTTTGTAACTAAACAAAAAATAAATCTACTATGCTGGAAGATTACATTAACATGGATAACAGTTGATTTCCACAAAAGCAAAATACCTCCACATTGGCCAAGTGTAGGAACTACACAGGAGCAAAAGAGGTAAACTTCCTAGCTAAATTAGTCCCACTATCCTCATTAGTTCTAGTATCAACAATACACAGGATATCAATAGCTAGCCTAGAGGTAAAACCCAAAATGTGTGCTTGAAATTCAGTACATCTGGTGTGAACCTGGTTGAGCGTCAACCAAGTTGTTTTTGTGAGTGAATGGGAGCACGTGTCGAACAATGAGAGGCAAAACCCAAAATGTGTGCTTGAAATTTGGTACATCTAGTGTGAACCTGGTTAAGCGTCAACCAGGTTGTTTTTGTGAGTTCACGCTAAACCTGGTTGACATGAAAATCTTCGCTTGAAATTAGACATTGTTGTTTGGAGAAGAACCACCTTCTCCACCAGTGGTTCCCCAATAGCCTAAGTCACCTCATCATCATCATCAATCATGTCAACTATTTCAATATCAATTTTAATCAAATTGCTAAACATCATACTAACAAGATTTCCAACATTTTGGTTTGTGAGGGAGAACATTCCCACAACCAAAGGAAACAAACCGAAATAAAGACAATAGAAAAATAAGAAAAGGTCCAAAGACATACCTGGGTGAAAGATATGATTATGCAACTTACAAAAGCAGCTAAGCAATGGTGCTGTGGGTTAACCATTTTACTGAAATTCAAAAACCATCGCAGATTCCGTTTAATAGTTTGTTGTTCTTGTCAATGGTGATGCTCAGGTAGCGATTCTCTGCTTCAACGTCTTCAATCATGGCCCTAAATTGCTTTTGCGGGATTGAACCGGTCTGACAAAGATGAAAGATTTTTCATACTCCAACTGCCTCTTGTAACTAAAACTCCTATGAGTTCGATTGGGATGAAGATTATGAACCAAGATTTGGATATACATAGATTTGCAGCAGGAAAACGACCATGAAGGTTTCCAAATTGAATGGAATCGGATTAGAAATTGGTTGTGAAAACCTAGATTCCGTCGATTTGGCGCTATACAATTAAGAGATTAAAATGCACGTTCCCTAGGTACTATCATGCTCGACCCAGACAGCGCCAACTTGAATTTGGTAGTGAGAGTATATGGTCACTATATATTCAGGTTTTTCAGACAAGACCAAGTAATTTGGTACCTAATACCCTTTTTGTTGAGAACAAAAGTAATCCATCAAACTCGACTACATAGAAGGGATGCCAAGATCAACTAAGATAGTTCCACAAACGAATAATGAAACTTGATTTACAAAGTGCAAGCATATCAATTAGTCTTTCACGACATAATGTAATAAAAGTGAAAACACTGGTGGTAGGCTGGTAGCCCATGGCCATCACACGATCAAAATGAAGGAGTCTCATGAAGCCTCTTCCACTGCAAAAATTAAATGAAATAACAAAATCATTAAGAAAGCGTCAGTAATGGTTTATGATAATTGATCCAAACAATGATGGCGCCATACTATATACATGTATACCTTTTAGTAACCTACTTGAACCATCCATCATCATCATCTTCATCCTTGCCATCATAAGGATCCCTCTCTGAACAATTAAAACATGGTATAGCATGCGGAATGATCACGTCTCGAAACATGATACTACAAACCCACAACAAATGTCATTATTCACTGAAGAACAATAATATATCTACATCATAAAGATCCTCATACTTGAATAATATTTAGGGCTTGAGACAATAATCACATACCCAATTTCATAATTTTTGGGAGTGTCGCCTATCAGTTTATCCTAACAAAAAAGTTGCATCCATTAAGACGATGATGAAAACTGGACAAGGATCATAATTGGAAAATGCAGGAGGATATCATAATCAAATACAGACTTACAGTTTCTATGTCAAAATTGAGAGGATCGAGATAAGCATATGACTTGAAGAAATGGAAGAAACTTATCAGGCGTTTACCATGCTTATCCACTGTCAGGTTGTGGGGTGGAATCCACTGTATTTTATCCCTACAGACAAAAATAACACAACCTAGCTTAAGAAGAAACTGTAGGAAAAAAAACTACGTATATATGGTGTATGATCATGAAATAAAATTACCCAATCGCCTGCAAAAGAAAAAAGCCGTTGTCATCATCCGCCACCTCATACGTCTTAGTCAAAAATTCATTGCTAAAATAAGGATTTTCTTTGTCAAAGGTGAACGTAAGCTTAAATCCCTTGTAATTAGATGTCCTACTGCACTCGATGTTTTCCAGAAATTTCAAAGCCTCAAAATCTTCTTCTGTAGTCTATTAAAAAGGAACAGACAGTATGAGGATTGATTAGAAAATTAAGAAAAACAGAAGCACAGAAAAACTTTGGCTGGAAAACTTGCACACCAGGTTAGAAAAATATTTGTGGAAACACACAGCCTGACGCCAAAAGTCATGACGAAGAATTTCAGAAGCAGCAATAGGTTTCATCTACAAAATTAACCAAATACACAATTTCAGCTGGGCAGGGAATCCAGAAATTTAAACGTCTGAATCAGAGGCTCTGATCTACAAAAACAAAGCACATATACCTTTACATAGAGAGGGTGCAAATGTTTTGTCTTAAATTTTGATTCCCAGTCGCATCGTTTTTCAAAAAACTGATTCTGCAATATATATATATATATATAGGGAAAAAGACCATTTGCACAAAAAATTTGAAAAACTTGCCCATTTCAATGTTACCTACCCATTCCAATGAATCTTGATAAAAATACCTAATTACCCTATACTAAAACCATATATAAATCTCTCTCTCTCTAATTAGGGTTTCACTTCACCCTCCTCCTCCTCTCCTGTACCACCACCTCACCACCGGAAACCACAACCTATGCCTTCATTTGCTCCACCAACTCGGCCTCCACCGCCGCCCACTTCCTCAGACGAGGCTGATCTGCCTCATGTTCCTCCTCCGTCGGATTGGGGAAGAGCAGCGAAGGGTGTCCATATCTGGACTGCAGCGAGCTTCAGACGATGGGCTTCTTCGTCGAGGTCGAGGTCGAGGTCGAGGGGCGGCGATCCGGGTCCAGAGGCTTCAGATATGTTGTATTGTGGGAGGGAGATGTGTTCTTATAGGCTTTTTCTGGTTATAGGAGGAGGAGGGTGGTGTTGCTTTTCGTTGCAGTGATGAGAGTAGAGCTGATCGAGGTTTGGGATTTGGGTGTGGAGTGAAGATGTGGGGCTGAGATTGATGGAGATGAAGAAGAAGAAGAAGAAGAAGAAGAAGAAGAGGAGAAGGGGAGATAAAACCCTAACCCTAGAAAATGGTCTCCATCACTATATGGCAGCAAAGCAATGAAGGAGCGAGGCTAGCGGCAACGGCGACGGCGACGGAAAGAAAAAAAACTAGGGTTTTTTTTTTTTTTTTTTTTTTTTCTCTTGGTTAGGGTCAGTAATCGATTACTGACCCTCAGTAATCGATTACTGGGGGTCAGTAATCGATTACCGGGGGTCAGTAATCGATTACCGGGGGTCAGTAATCGATTACCGGGGGTCAGTAATCGATTACTAGGGGTCAGTAACCTGATTACTTCATGAAATCTGTAGAGTTTCATTGTATTGTATGTGCAAGTTCTTTATGTTATTGTCAAGTTATCAATGAAATCTTAGTACCAGTATAGTGTGGATGTTTTGTGATCAAAGTTTTACAACTTCATGAACTCTGGTTATGGATTACTGGGGGTCAGTAATCGATTATTGGGGGTCAGTAACATGGTTACTGGAAAATATGGAATCTGTAACCTGATTACTGGGAGTCAGTAATTGATTACTGGGGGTCAGTAATTGATTACTGGGGGTTAGTAACCTGATTACTGACCGATTACTGACTCCCAGTAATCGATTACCGGGGGTCAATAATCGATTATTTACTGTAATCTGTAAATTATTTACTGAGGGTTAGTAACCATCGTCAATAACCTGATTATAAAAAAAAAAAAAAAATTAAAAATCTGGCGAAAAAAAAAAATCCGGCGAAAAAAAAAAATTGGTGCCCAGAATCCGGCGACCGGCCATGGGAGGCCGGAGGAGTTGGGTGATATTTCGGCAAAGTTTGTTTTTTTATCTTCCACTTTCTCAACACATTATAATTCAAAAATATGTTAGATAAGACAAAAGGACAAAAAAGGAAGAAAAAAAATTAAATTTGTACTAGAATTGAAAAAGATTTGTTCAAATGGGCAATAGAGTTGTTACCTTATGTTGAATAGGGGAAAAAAATAAGTTTGTCATTTGAATGGGCAGTTAGGGGGTCAAATTAGCACCAAATAGACATTTTCCCATATATATAAGACATACATTGAGTTGTGACATTCAACTGTTCCAAAACTACTATTAGACATTACATAGCTGATACCTTGTCACGATATTTTTTACGGTTTTTCTTCACCCATTTATTTCTCTCCTGAACAAATTTATCTTCCATCTTGAGGATGTCAGCCTGCATAATTATGAATTTTGATCATCTACACTAACTAATTTAAAAAGTGAATCCAAAATTAGATGATGAATTCTGAAAACAAACAAACTCACATGAATCACTTCCAATTCTTCTTCGGCCAGTTCAAAGGACTGCATTGATCAACAAATTAATTATTAAACCCTAGCCTGATGCTGATCCTGATCCTTTTTACAAAATAAAACTGAAAACGAAACTTACATAGAGATCATGCGCCATCTTTGGGTGGGTTGTTGCTGCAGAAAAAATAAATTAATTAGGGCAGAGTCTGGACAGTAAAAGAGAAAGACGAGAATAAGTTAATCATCCCCAGATCCACAATTTATAGTTAGAAATGACTATTACCCAAATCATTCAAATAACTTGAAGGATAAATCCGCGGGGTGGGCGCGACTGCCTTTTTCCTCTTGCCTTTTGAAGTCGAAGCCATCGTTGTGTCTGTGAGATTTCGATTAATTATGGGCGCGACTTCCCTTTTCCTCTTGCCTTTTGATCTCAAAGCCATCGTCATGTTTGGTTTGTGTTTGTGTTTGTGAGATTTCGATTAATTATGGGTTGAAGCGATTTGCTGAGATTTCTTTCTGGGTTGAGTTTGAGAGTGAGAGAGGACGAGAGGTTAGGATTTCTGGGTCGGGTTTAATCGATTGTGAAACAGAGAGGATTGTTGGGAGACGGGGAGATTGTTTGTTCGAATCAGTCGATTGAGACAGAGAGAGGGTTCAAAGTGTCCAAGACTTTTTAAGGGAACCTTTAGGGTTAGTAAATTATGGACGGTTGAGATCAACACTCTCACCATGAACGGGTGCAGATTAGTCACCTTTCTCTCATTCTTCACCTCAAGATATTTCCAGATTTTTATTTCTCTTTCATGAGTTTCATCACTCCATTTCATCTTAGAGCATCTCCAACCGAGTGGTTAAAAATATAGCTTTTACGCCTTCCAACAACAGTGTGGCTAAGAGCATCTCCAACAGTAGAGTTACTTTTTATAGTTAAATTTAGACAAAAGCTAAATGTAGCAACTCATTAAATAACTTTTCCTCCAGCAGTCAAAGTTATTTTTAAGTTATCTCTCTCTCAACGCATCTGTTTCTCTCTCAATCAGACGTGAATCAAACCCAGCAACACAATCTTCTTCATTCTTCACTCACATTATTGTGAGGGGTTTTGAGTTCGAATTCAAGAGCTTATGAAAAAGATATGAAATTGAGCAAAAAGTAGTGGACTACATTGGAATCAACGACCCAAACACTCTATATATACTCCCTCATAAACTATTTGAGCCCTAGAATTTGATTGTCAGCTTTGTACTTGAAATACCCAAGATGAGGTGGGAGTCGGCCAGTTTTGGTGATGATGAAGAATTGAAGCCCAAGTTCAGTTCAAGTATGGCTGGTGGTGGAAATACGACGTCGAAACTGTCGAACTGAAGGGTTGAAAAATATAACTTTAAAGTTAATTTCTCTCTCCTGAATTTTTAAAAGGGGCAATTATAAAAAAGGGCTATTGAAAGCCCATAATTAGAAAAAAAACCTAAATTTTAAAGGCCTTATAAAAAAGGGCAGCAGTTAACAAATACTCAAAAAAACTGATATAATTACATATCATGCCACTGGAAAAACGGAACGGAAACGGGCAAAAGGTGTTGATTGGTTACATGGTTACGGACGATCAAACACTAAAAACTATTCACTCTCACACTCCAATCTCACTACTAAGAATACTATTCACTCTCTCTCTCTCTGAAAATCAAATACTGTTCACTCTAGGTTAAAACCTCTCTCCTCATTTACTCTCTCTTTCTCCGAATCTCCGACGCGGAATCGAATTCCACCGTCACCGGCTCACGCTCGTTATCAACTCTCACTAGCTTTCTCCACCGTCACCGTTCACGTTGCTTCTCGATTGTCACAGACTAAAAACCACATCACCACCGTCACCGGCTAACCACCGCTTCTCCACCTCACTCACTACCGGATAGTTACAGGTAACTACTGCTTCTCCACCGCTTCTAAAATCTAAGATGATTAGACTGGGTTGAAGAGGAAGAAGGTAGAGGATGGATAATGATTTTAGATTTCGAGGATTGACTGACAAATTGGAAGATGATTTTAGCTTGATTACATATATACAGTGTTTACCAGTGTTTATACAACATTTTGTGAAAGAATAAATGGTTGGAACTATCAAACTAACTATTACATTTTGAATTTTGCTTGAGCGCTAAATATTCCGACTGTTTGAGTGTGTGTGGAAGAATGAAACTGTGTTAGAACTATATCAGTAACTATTCTAGTAACTATCAAACTGTTTTTAATTTATGCCTATGAAACTATCTTGTATAAGTATTGAATAACTGTGTTAGTAACTGTGGAATTTGCTGATACATATATATGCAGAAAAATGGCACCAATACAAACAAGAACTCAAGAAAAACAGGTCACTAGCAGTGATGATGAAAGAGAATACGAGTTCAGATCAAAGAAAATGAACGATCAAAATGTCCAGAAAACAACTGGAAAGCATATTCAGCAAAAGGTAACTATCTATCTTTGTAACTAAAACTTTTATTTTTTATAGAAACTAAGAAATATGATAGTAACTATCATAGTAACTATCATAGTAACTATGAAAAATAACTAGTAACTATCATAGTAACTATAAAAAAAAATAACTAGTAACTATCACAGTATCTACTAACTATCATAGTAACTAGTAACTATGATAGTAACTAACTAAAGTAGATAGTAACTATCATAGTAACTATGAAATTATGGAAACTATTAATGTAACTATTAAGCATCTAACTATGAATTGATTGGACCGCAGAACAAAAAAGAAGAACAACCAGAAGGGGAAGACAAAAAGAAGAAACGGGAAAGGAAATCACCACAATCAGTAAGTAAAAAAACTACTAACTGTATTTCTTATAAGTAACTACCTCAGTAACTATGTTACAACTGAATGAGTGTCTCAGTATATCTGTTTATTAAATGTGCAGCTACGCGAAGGTAGAGTATCGTCACCTGCCAAAAGAAAAAGAAAAACAAATGGTGAAAGCGGCGGGGATGATAATGATGCTGCTGATGGACGAAAAAGAAAGCAAGCATCACAATCAGTAAGTAACTGTCATAGTAACTGTTTTTGTTTTAAGTAACTATCTTAGTAACAGTGGTTATTTGAAAAAACTGT
Organism: Potentilla sterilis; assembly: GCA_963682095.1. Taxonomy (NCBI): domain Eukaryota; kingdom Viridiplantae; phylum Streptophyta; class Magnoliopsida; order Rosales; family Rosaceae; genus Potentilla; species Potentilla sterilis. The sequence goes on from OY821757.1 coordinate 56,345,088, forward strand.
CATAGTAACTTTGTTTATCAAATATGCAGATAAGGGAAGAAAGGGGAACTCAAGGGAAGAAAAGAAAACTAAAGCAAAAGGATGATGATGATGATGATAAAAAATCTAGGCGGGCGCTCACCATGATAGAAACACAAGAAGAACATCAACTGGAAAGTCCTGTAAGTAACTATAAAAAAATAACTAGTAACTATCATAGTAACTATCACAAAATATCTACTAACTACAATAGTTACTAGTAACTATCATAGTAACTATCACAAAAAATCTACTAACTATAATAGTTACCAGTAACTATCACAGTAACTATCAAAAAGGTACTTGTAAATATAATAGTAACTATCAAAGTAGATAGTAACTATCAAATAGGTACTAGTAACTATCATAGTAACTATGAAATTAATTAGTAACTATCGATTTAACTACCATTGTATCTATCAAACTAACTGGTAAAAAATATCAGAACAATTATTATTCAACTGTCATAGTAAATTTGTTGTTTTAATTGTGTTTTAAAATGAGCAGAAACAGAAGCAGAAGCAAAAAGGGCCAACCCTACAGTTCAGAAGCACCATACCAAATTTCAAAGAGTACGGGTGCGAAATACCACAAGAAGTAGTCGAGCTGGTCCAGAGGACTCCCTTTGCCAAGCTGTTTCAAGCACTGCACCAGAACCTTATTTACGGCTCAAAGTCAAAAATCAATTGGGGATGGTGCTAGAAGCTTACGATCACGTAAGAGATGAATTTCAGTTTGCTGGGAAGAAGTTCCGAATAAAATCATCAGATATTTCACAAATTCTAGGGCTGAACCGTACAGGAGTGTACATTCAGAGAAAAGAGACGCCCATTTCTGATTTTGTAATCAGATTATTCGGACAATCAAAGGAAGTCAATAAAAAGATGGTGAATTCAGCCATTACAACAGAATTGCAGAAGAATCCTCAATCTGATGAGGAAAGAGTCAGCAGAAATAGAGATATAGCAAGGCTGATAATCATCGACATTCTGGTCAAGCTTCTCTTTCCAAATGCAAATGGAAGCCTCCACATCGACATGGTCAGAGCTGTGGAGGATTTAGAAGAGACATCCTCATATGCCTGGGCAAAAGAAGTCAAAATCTTCTTGAAAAATGTCTCACAATGTACAAGAAATCAAAACATGCATCCAAGAATACAGGAGGATGTGTTCATGTCATTCTGGTAAGCAGTGCGCGAGTTTTATCTTCCTTTATTCTTTTATGTTATATCATTTTGCTTCTTATAAAAAACTAACATTCCTTCTGCAACCAGTATTAGCTGTGCATGAAGACGAACTTGGTGGAGCCAATTCCAGGGAGGGACAATGAACAACACCAGATCAGGAAATGAGACCTGGAAAAGTTGAAGAAAAAGATGTGGAAGTATCAACTCAAAGACTTGTCAGTAAGTATCATCTCAGTAACTATCTTAGTAGCTATCATTTTTGAATAGCTATCTCTGTAACTACCTTAGTAACTACCTTAGTAACTATCAATTTTGAAAACTATTTGTGTAGTTATCTCTGTAACTACCTTAGTAACTACCTTAGTAACTATCAATTTTGAAAACTATTTGTGTAGTTATCTCTGTAACTACCTTAGTAACTATCAGAATATTTTCCAGTCTGATTCACTTATATGCTTATTCTGTCAGTAAAATGTTATTTTATTTTTTTCAGAAACATTTTGCAAAAAGCAATGAAGACCTGAGCGGGACCAGTGAGGAGGATGAAGATGAACCTCAAGAAGCCGAGCAGGCTGAAAGAGACGAAATCCAACCTGTAATGCCGAACGACGAAATTTCAGAACAGAAGAGGCAAAAAAATTTGAAAATTGAAGAGTTGGAAAAAAAATTAATGGAAAAGGAGAAGAAACTAGAGCAGCTGTCAGAAGAATTAGACGCTGCCAGACTGGAAAATGTGGTGCTCAAACAGACAGCAACGGCACAAGAACAAGAAAACATGAAAATGAAGGCTGATTTAGAGAGCCAACAGAAGATTGTGGCCCCGATGACTCAATTCTCCAACTCAATGGAGATGACACCCCAAGAGACTCATTCAGCTGCCCTGGAAAATGTAGCAGAACAAGAAGGGCAGAAAACTGAAGAGGAGGAAAGCACCAGTCCACAAAAAACAGAAATACAAGAGCTAGAGGCAGATCAGCTGAATGTATTAGAAAAAGTAGAGGAAGAGATGGAAAGAAGGCGTAGGCTGTCTGCAAAAAGAGCAGAGGACGAAGAAGCTGAGAAAAGACAAAAAGAGGAAGAACAACTCGAGGGTAATTATTTTGGTAACTGCATTAATAACTATCAACTATTTTGGTAACTATCTCAGTAACTATCATTCTAGTAACTATCTGTTTCAGAAACTATCAACTATTCTGGTAACTATCTTAGTAACTATCATCCTAGTAACTATCTGTTTTAGTAACAATCTGATTTCGTATCGCTCAGGTGTACAGGAAAAAATTCAAAAATATCATAGAAAAATCCCAACTGCATCACCGCAACAGCAAATTGACACTTCAGCAAAAAATCTCAGGACTCCATCAGTTCCCATTCCTCTTGTAACTGGATCACCCTCTCTGAATGACATGATAGCTGAACCTCACAGGTTCCAGGTCATAGAGTCACCGGTTCCCATGCCTATTTTCAACCAAGCTGAGGCAAGAAAGAAGAAAAAAGTGCATTTCAAATCAAACAAAAGTGTGACGGAATTTAAGATTGACGAAATGCACTCCGGGAATTCCGCAGAGTCGCTGGGAATGTATTCGTATGTTGTGCGGGTAAAAACCAGAAAGAGAACTTCTAAAAAGGACAACATCTACTGGTGGGGTGATGTCAAGGCTGAACGGGAGATAAGAATAAAAAGGCAAGAAGAAAACAGAAGGAAGAGGGAAGAAGAGATGAGAAAGAAGAAAGAGGAGGAAAGTCTGAAAAAGGTGGTTCAACCAGAACAGATGCAATCTGAAAGTGCTGTTCAGACGTCTGAAAATCATGTTCAGACGTCATTTGACGATCTGGCTGGGATCACATTTGATGATGAACCGATAAACCTCATTGATTCACAGGAACCTGTCCAACCCAGCCAAAGGGAAGTTCTGGACTGGGATGACCACATTGTCTACAAACAGTACATGGACGAGAACACAAAGCTCAGGATGCAAGACTACTGGAACAAGGCACCGAGCGGGTAATCTATCCTTCTATCTGTCTGGACAACTTCTTTAGTAACTATGTTAGTAACTATCAACTGAGCATCTATCTTAGTAACTATTATCTTATTCATTTTCATCTGAATATCTGTATTAGTAACTACTGAATATGATAGTAACTATCAAAGTAACTAGGAAAAAATAACTAGTAACTATCAAAGCAAATATGAAAAAATAACTAGTAACTATCGTACTAACTATCAAAAAATAACTAGTAACTATCAATGTAGCTACTAACTATCATAGTAACTAGAAACTATGGTAGTAACTATCATAGTAACTATCAAAGTAACTTGTAACTATCAACTTAATTATTAAATATCATGTGTGCAGAGTGTTCTTCTGGGAAGGCAAAGATGTGGGAACAGAAATTGCTAAGTATGAAATAAATCAGGTGGTGTCCGGAACTGAAGTTGCGAACAACATGATTGATGCATATGCTGCTCTATTACATTCTGAAATGATAGACAGGGACGATCCAGATGATTATAAAATAGAAATTATGCAGACTCACTCTTGGGTAAGATACTTTTTAACAGGGCAATTATACTTTGTAAAAAATTATGAGATAACTAATCATAGGTTTTGTTTGTTTGAAAACAGATGTCCACAGAAGAGCTAGAAGCAAAAACAATGCACCAGTTCCTGTGTGAACCACTGTACGAGAAGCTGGGTAAAGCGGAAATGATTCTGATCCCACTTACTCATACGAGGAATTTTCACCATACTCTACTCGTTTTTGACAAGGAAGCAGGCAGATTTGCACACTTAGACTCCATGAAATCCAGAAAACCAGGAACCGGGCAAAGTTATAATGATGCTAAAAAAATGGTATGTTAGTAACTATCTTAGTAATTATCGTCTGTGGAAATCTTATCGAGCAACCATTTATTGAGTAAATATCATCTTTGTAACTATCTTAGTAACTATCATTCTAGTAACTATCTGTTTTAGTAACTATCAACTATTTCAGTAACTATCTTTGTAATTACCTTTGTAACTATAATCTACGTATCTTTCTTACTAACTATCTTAGTAACTATCATTCTAGTAACTATCTGTTTTAGTGACTAACTGTTTTAGTAACTATCAACTATTTTCGTAACTATCATCATAGTAACTACCTTTGTAACTATAATCTGAGTATCTACCTTACTAACTATCTGTGTAACTATCATTTTAGTAACTATCAACTATTTCAGTAACTATCTTAGTAAATAAGGTCTTCGTAACTATATGTGTAACTATGTAAGTAACTATCTAACTAACTGTGTCTGTAACTATCTGAGTAACTATCTTATATGAACTATCTGACTAACTATGTTATTAACAGGTCACAATGATTGATATATGGATGAGAGATGTCCTTGATCAAGCAGATGATATGCTGGAGCAAGGACATCTCTCATCCATATATCAATCTTTGTAACTATCTTAGTAACTATCATTCTAGTAACTATCTGTTTTAGTAACTATCAACTATTTCAGTAACTATCTTTGTAATTACCTTTGTAACTATAATCTACGTATCTTTCTTACTAACTATCTTAGTAACTATCATTCTAGTAACTATCTGTTTTAGTGACTAACTGTTTTAGTAACTATCAACTATTTTCGTAACTATCATCATAGTAACTACCTTTGTAACTATAATCTGAGTATCTACCTTACTAACTATCTGTGTAACTATCATTTTAGTAACTATCAACTATTTCAGTAACTATCTTAGTAAATAAGGTCTTCGTAACTATATGTGTAACTATGTAAGTAACTATCTAACTAACTGTGTCTGTAACTATCTGAGTAACTATCTTATATGAACTATCTGACTAACTATGTTATTAACAGGTCACAATGATTGATATATGGATGAGAGATGTCCTTGATCAAGCAGATGATATGCTGGAGCAAGGACATCTCTCATCCATGCCGGTACAAAATAGACACCGGCAAAAGCTCCAGCACAGAATTGAAAATGGTAGAAGAGGCTCTTAATGAAGCTGAAATTAAAACTATATGGTGGATTAAGGACAACTACAAGTCCAGCCTGACTCTATGTCCGTTCAAGGGAAAATTGCCTCAACAACCTGATTCGTAAAGTTCTAAACCCAGCATATCTTAATAACCATTAACTTGTAACTGTCTGTAGAACTATGTTAAGTAAATATTTGAGTAATATCGTCTTTGTCAATTCTCTGTGTTTTTATAGTAGTAACTATCTCAGTAACTATCATATCTGTAACTGTCATCTTCATAACTGTCTGACTTTAAGTAATCTTTTTATTTTGACAAAACATCGTCGACTGTGGAATATATGTGATGTACTTCATGAGCATCCTGTTTTCAAAAGGTGATTTCACAAAGAAGTTTGGGAAGAAAGAGGCTGACAAGTTCAGGGCTCACATTCTAAAGCAGTTTGCGGACAATCGGCATAGTTGGAGGCCCTCTTAGATAGATTAAACAGATTTTTCATGCTTTATTTTGAACAGTTAAACAAATTATTGACGATAATTTGTTTAGGGAACAAATTTTGTATCTATTCAGGCTGACAAGTTTAGGGAACAAATTACTATTCAGGGAACAAATTTTGTATCTATTCAGGCTGACAAGTTTAGGGATCATTCTCAGTAACTATCAGACTAACTATCACTTTTTTTCATATACTATCAAACTAAGTATCATCTTAGTTTATATATATTTCATTTACTATCTTAATAACGATAACTTTTTCAGTAACTAACAAATTCAATTCATCTTGTTTCTTTGAAACTGAGTTAGTAACTAGAACAGAAACTATCACATTTTCAGTAACTATCTTAATAACTATCAAAATAGCTATCATTTTACTACATATCTTACTAACTATCATATCAGTAACTATCACACTAACTATCATTTTACTTCAAAATCTTATGAATTATATTACTAACTATCAAAGTAACTATCACTTTACTTCAAAATAATACTAACTATCAAACTAACTATCAAAGTAACTATGAAAAACACAATTGCTGGGCAGAGCAGCAACATATCAAAATATGAAAATTGCAGGACACAAAATTATAAAAAAGGCCTTAACTTTAAGGTGCTTATAACAGTTTTGGAATTGCTCCGTTACTGAAAACGGAGTGGTTACATTATTTCGTTGGGTAGTTACACAGCCCTAACTCAACTACTATTCACTCTCTCCACTACTATTCTCTCACTCTCTCTAATTCTCACTCTCATTCAATTTCTCTCATTCTCTAACTCCGATTCTCTACTTCTATCCTCTCCTTCTCCGACGCCGAATCTCCACTGTTCTCATCTCCACCGTCCTCATTTCCTTCTCCATCGAAGAGTCTCCATCGATCTCCTGTGCTTCTCCGACGGCGAATCTCGACAGCTCGAAGTACAAACAAATCTCAGCTGCTCAGGTAACAGATATTTTACCTTCTTTTATAGATTCAAAAAGAGTTTTGATGAGATTTGAGTTTTGATGATAAATGACATGAGATGATGATGATGATTCAGTATTTGTTGAAGAAAAGGATGAGAAATCTGAGATGTTTAGACTGGGATCCAGAGAATGAAGCGGAAGAAGGTGGAGGATGGATGATGATTTTAGGTTTGGGGGGATTAGATGATACATTCGAAGATGATTTTAGGTTTAAACAGAAATAACCTAAAACAGTATCTACTTTTTTTAAAAAAAAAATTTACATGAGCAATAGAAATTATGAGTTTGTGTGTGTGTGAATAGATGAAACTGTGCTATATGAATGGAACTATAGCAGTAACTATGCTACTAACTATCTTGTTATGGTTGGAACTATCAAAATAACTATTATGTAACTGCTATTTTTTAAAATTTTGCTTGGGCGCTAAAAATTCTGAGTGTAAGGAACTATAACAGAAACTATTCTAGTAACTGTGTTATGTGTAAGGAACTATAACAGAAACTATTCTAGTAACTGTGTTATGTGCAAGGAACTATAACAGAAACTATTCTAGTAACTGTGTTATGTGCAAGGAACTATAACAGAAACTATTCTAGTAACTATCTTGTTTGAGTTTATGTTAATGAAATTATATTGTTTCAGTGTTGCATAACTGTATAATTAGTAATTGTGAAATTTGTCCTTGGAAATATATGTGAACTGTTTGAGTTTATGGTTGTCTCCGGTTATAACTTTTTTCCCTCACATATGCAGAAAATGGCACCAAAACTGAAAAATAGTCCGGCAAAAGAGGTTACTTCAAGTGAGGATGATAGACAACATGAGCTACAAAGAAAAAAAAGGTATGAGGACAATTCAGAAAAGAAGACTGCAAAACAAAAACAGCGAAAGGTAACTATCTATCTTGATAATCGAAATTATATTTTTTCTGTAACTGGAATTGATGCGAGCATAGAAGAAAAAATCAGAAGAGATAGAAGGGAAAGAAAAACAATAACAGAAACTGGAAAGGAAAACAACACAATTAGTCAATAACTGTAGTAGTAACAGTATTTCTTATAAGTAACTATCTCAGTAACTATGTTACAATTGAAAAAGTGTCTTAGTAACTGTGTTTATCGAATGTGCAGATAAGCGAAGATAAGGTAGCGGCAGATGCCAAAAGAAAAAAAAAACAAGATGATGAAAGCGATGATGGTGCTGACGTTAAAAAAAGAAAGCAAGCACGAAAATCAGTAAGTAACTGTCATAGTAACTGTTTTTTTTTTTGAGTAACTATCTTACTAACTGTGTTATAATTGAAAAAACTGCAATAGTAACTTTGCTTATCAAATGTGTAGATAACGGAAGAAAGAGGAGCTAGAGATCAAAAAAGAAAATGGCAACAAGAGGATGATGGTGATGAAACTGAATATGATACATCTAGTAGTGGTAGTGGATCTGATTATCAAACTGATGAAGATGATGATAGAGGTACAAAGAAGATCGTACTGACAGAAAAACAAGAACGTCAATTGCAAAATCCTGTAAGTAACTATCACAGTATCTACTAACTATCGTAGTAACTATCACAGTATCTACCAACTATTATAGTATCTATGAAAGTAACGAGAAACTATCAACTGTCATACTAATTTTGTTTTAATTGTGTTTTCAAATGAGCAGAAGAAAAAGGGGCAGACCCTACAGTTCAGAAGCACCCTGCCAAATTTCAATGAATATGGTGGCCAAATACCAGAGGCAGTAATACAGCTGATTGAGAGGACTCCCTTTGCCAAGTTGTTTCAAGCACTACACCAGAACCTTGTTTACGGTTCAAAGTCAAACAACCAATTGGGGATGGTGTTAGAAGCTTACGATCACGTAAGAGATGAGTTTCAGTTTGCTGGGAAGAAGTTCCGAATAAAATCATCAGATGTTTCACAAATTCTAGGGCTGAACCGTACAGGAGTGCACATTCAGAGAAAAGAGACGCCCATTTCTGATTTTGTGATCAGATTTTTCGGACAATCAAAGGAAGTCAATAAAAAGATGGTGAATACAGCCATAACAGCCGAATTAAATAAGAATCCTCAATTTGATGAGGAAAGAGGAAGCAGAGATGCAAATATAGCAAGGCTGATTATTGTCGACATTCTCATCAAGCTTCTCTTCCCAAATGCAAAGGGAACCCTCCATATAGACATGGTCAGGGCTGTGGAGGATTTAGATGAGACATCTGACTATGCCTGGGCAAAAGAAGTCAAAATCTTCTTGAAAAGATGTCTCACAAAGTACAAGAAATCGGACCGTGCATCCAAGAATACAGGAGGATGTGTTCATGTCATTCTGGTAAGCAGTGCGCGAGTTTTATCTTCCTTTATTCTTTTATGTTATATCATTTTGCTTCTTATAAAAAATTAACATTCCTTCTGCAACCAGTATTGGCTGTGCATGAAGACAAACTTGGTGGAGCCAATTCCAGGGGGGGACAATGAACAACACCAGATCAGGAAATGGGACCTGAAAAAATTGAAGAAAAAAATGTGGAAGTATCAAATCAAAGACTTGTCAGTAAGTATCATCTCAGTAACTATCTTAGTAACTGTCATTTTTGAATAGCTATCTCTGTAACTACCTTAGTAACTATCAATTTTGAAAACTATTTGTGTAGTTATCTCTGTGACTACCTTAGTAACTATCAATTTTGAAAACTATTTGTGTAGTTATCTCTGTGACTACCTTAGTAACTACCTTAGTAACTATCAATTTTGAAAACTATTTGTGTAGTTATTTTTGTAACTACCTCAGTAACTATAAATTTTGTAAACAATCTGTGTAAGTATGTTAGTGACTTTTTGACTAACTATTATCTTTGTAACTATGTCTGACTAACTATGTTAGTAACTAGTAACTATGGTAGTAACTATCAAAGGTGACTATCTATCATCTTTGTAACTAGGTCTGACTAACTATGTTAGTAAATATTTTAGTAACTATCATTTTGGTAACTATGTCAGTAAGTGTGTGAGTAATTCTTATTTTATTTTTTTTCAGAAACATTTCGTAAAAAACAGAGAAGACCTGGAAGGGACAAGTGAGGATGAGGATGAACCTGAAGCAGCTGAGCAGACTGAAATAGAACAAATGCAACCTGGAATCATCAACAAAGAAAATTCAGAACAGCTCAGGCAAAAGCAAATGCAGATTGATCATTTGGAAAACAAATTGCAAGAAAAGGAGAAAAATCTAGCATAGATGACACAAGATTTGGAGGACGCCTTAATGGAGATTCTGGTGATGAAAGAGAGTGCAACGGCACAAGAGCTGGAAAATTTAAAATTAAAGGCTGAGTTGGAGAGGCAAAAGAAAATTATGGCCGCACTGACTCAATTCTCCGACCCAATGGAGATGACACCACCAGAATCTCAATCAGATGGCCTGGAAAAACTGGCGACTGAAGCCGAAAAAGAAGCGCAGGCAACTGAAGTGAAGGAAAGCAGTAAGGAAAATGCAAAAGAAGAAGAAGAAGAAGAAGAAGAAGAAGAAGAAGAACTGCTTGTAGCAGATCAGCTAGACGCTTTAAAAAAAGTTGAGGAAGAATTAGAAAGGAAGAAAAAAGAAGAGGCTGAAAAAAGAAGGGAGGAAGAAAAAAGCAAAGGTAATAAAAATTTGTTATTACCTATCAATTTTGAAAAATATTTGTGAAACAATGTTAGTAACTATCTTAGTAACTATGAATTTTGAATAACTATCTCAGTAACTATCAATTTTGAAAACTATCTGTGTAAGTATGTTAGTAACTATCCTAGTAACTATCTGATTTTGAAAACTATTCTGTGTAACTATGTTAGTAACTATCTTAGTAACTATCATCTTTGTACCTATTTTTGTGCAACTGCCTTAGTAACTATCATCTGAGAAAACTATATGTTTAACTACATTAGTAACTATCTTAGTAACTATCAACAGAACTGAGTAATTATCATCTGAGTATCTGTATTAGTAACTATAACTGTAACTATCATCTAATCTCCCATCGCGCAGGTGATGAGGAAGAAAGAAGAACATATCGTAGAAAAATCCCAAAGGAAGCAAGATGGTCACCCAAGACACCGGTGACGGAAATGCCGGAAATGCCTTCTTTCAACATCTTGCCGGGGATTATATCTCCTTGGGGAGCTTACAGCACACCCAATCAATCACCGCAAGCAGATCTGAGGACTCCACCTACTCCACAAGCCAGAAAACTAACTCTGGGTGACATGATAACTGAACCTCAAAATTTCCAGATCATAGAGTCACCGGTTCCCATGCCTATTTTCAACCAAGCTGAGGCAAAAAAAAAAAAAAAGTGCATTTCAGATCGAACCAAAATGTGACGAATTTTTCGCTTGACGAAATGCACTCCGGGAGTTCAGCAGAATCACTAGGAATATATTCATATGTTGTGCGGATTAAAAACAGAAACAGGGCGTTAAGAAAGGACAACATATATTGGTGGGGTGAAGTCAAAGCTGAACGGGAAATAAAAAGAAAGAGGCAGGAAGAAAACAGAAAAAAGTTTGAAGAGGAGAGGCGGAAGAAGAAAGCGGAGGAAATTTTGAGAAAGGTGGTGCAACCAGAACAGGTTGAAACAGTAACTGCTGTTCTGACGTCATTTGACGATGTGGCTGGGGTGACAGAGGAAGGTGAACCAATATACCTTCTTGGTGATTCAGAAGAACCTTATCAACCAAGCCAACGAGAGGTGATGGACTGGGATGACCACACAGTTTACAAATATCATATGGATGAAAACACGAAGCAAAGGTTTCAAGAATACTGGAACAAGGCACCAAGCGGGTAAGCATAATATTCATTTATCCTACAATCTGTCCTGCTATCTGTCTTGGTATATATCTTATTAACTGTCTGTCCTGGTATCTATCTGGATAATTTCTTAAGTAACTATCTCAGTAACTATCTCAATAACTATCATTCTGAGTAACTATCTGACAAACTATCTACCTCAGTAACTATCATTCTGAGTAACTATCTGACTAACTATCTGTGTGACTATTTTAGTAACTATCTCAGTATCTATAATCTGACTGTAACTGTCTTAGTAACTATCATATGATTTACTATCATGTCTGCAGAGTGTTCTTCTGGGAAGGAAAGGAGGTGGGAACTGAGATTTCGAAACATGAAATTGAACAAGTTGTGTTTGGAGTTGAAGTCGCAAATAACATGATTGATGCATTTGCATCTTTGTTATATAGCGAAATGAAGGACATCAACAATCCATATGCACAAAAAATAGAAATTCTGCTCACTCACTCCTGGGTAAGATACTAATTAACAGGATAATTATATTTTTGTAAAACATTATGAGATAACTAATAATAGGTTTGGTTTGAAAAACAGATGTCCACAGAAGACCTCGAAGCTAAACCAATTCATCAGTTCCTCTGTGAACCTCTCTATGAGAAACTAGCTACAGCTGATGCCATTCTGATACCGCTTACACATAAGCGCAGCTTCCACCATACTCTACTGGTGTTTGACAAAGAAACGTGCAAATTTACACACTTTGATTCCATGCAGGCAAGAAGAAAAGAAACCGGACAAAGTTTTAAAGATGCTCAAAAAATGGTATGTTAGTAACTATAATATTAGTAACTATCAATTTTGAAAACTATCTGTGTAAACTATGCATTAGTAACTGTCTTAGTAACTATCAATTTTGAAACCTATCTGTGTAACTATGTTAGTAACTATCTTTGTAACTATCAATTTTTGCTAGCTATCTGACTAACTATGAAAGTAACTATCTGAATAACTATTATTTTTTGTATCTATCTGACTAACTATGCTATTAATAGGTTACAATGATTAGTCTGTGGATGAAAGCTGTGCTTGAACAATCGGATGACATGCTGGAGCAAGGATGCAGGTACAAAATAGACTGCAACAAGAGCACCAGCACTGACTTGAAGATGGTAGATGAGGCGCTTACAGAAGATGAAGTAAAATCTATAAGGTGGATTAGGGAGAATTATAAGTCAAATTTGACAGTCAGTTCGTACAGCGGAAAATTGCCTCAACAACAATCTGATTCGTAAGTTCTTATTCCAGCATCTTTGTAACTATATCACTAACTATCATCTTTATAACTGTCTGACTTTTATTAATCTATTTATTGTGACAAAACAGCGTCGATTGTGGGATATATGTCATGTATTTCATGAACGTTATCATGTCACAAGGCAATTTCAACAAGAGGTTTGGAAAGAAAGAGGCTGACAAGTTTAGGGCTTACATTCTGAAGCGTTTTGCGGACAATCGGCATAGTTGGAGAGACTGTTAGATCGATAGAACAGATTGTTAGAAAAATTTAGGAAGTTTAAAGTATAAGAATTTTTTTGCTTTGTTTGAACAGATTGTTTATGCTTTATTTGAACAGATTGTTTCATGGAAAGTTAAGCAGATTGTTCCTGAGTAACTATCCAATTTACTATTCAAGGAACAGTTTTGGAAACTAGCCCAGTAACTATCAAGTAACTATCAAGTAAATGACACAGGAACTATCTTAGTAACAATCATCCTTATATCTTAGTAACTATCTGTGTAACTATCAATTTTGAAAGTTATCTGTGTAACTACCTTAGTAACTATCTTAGTAACTATCAATTTTAAAAGGTATCTGTGTAACTATATTAGTAACTACCTAAGTAACTATCAATTTCGTAACTATCTGTGTCACTATTTTACTAACTATATCAGTAACTATCAATTTCGTAACTATCTGTGCACTATCTTAGTAACTGTCATCCTTGTACCTATTCTGTGTAAACTAAGCATTAGTAACTGTCTTAGTAACTATCAATTTTGAAAGCTATCTGTTTAACTACCTTAGTAACTATCATAGTAACTATCAATTTTAAAAGCTATCTGTGTAACTACCTTAATAACTATCATAGTAACTATCAATTTTGAAAGCTATATGTGTAACTATATTAGTAACTACCTCAGTAACTATCAATTTCGTAACTCTATGTGTAACTAAATTAGTAACTATCTTGATAACTATCTGCATAAAACAATGCAGCGTGCCGCTGCACCGCACCACAGCAGCGTTCCGCTGCCGAAATAAACATGAACAGAATTAAAAATGAAACCATTCAATAACAGTAAAACCAAGAAACAATCAATGTAAATTTCAATATAAGTTTCAATGTAACTTTCAAAAAACATTCTTAACTAACCATAATGGTAATTGTAAAAAAACAGCTGTATATGCTGCTACACCTAAAAAAACAGAACGTAGCTATTGTTCTAACTGCCTGAATAGCAATCTACGGAACTATATAATTTCTGTACAACTTGTTCTGTTGTGACCAGCATATTTGTTACACCTGCTGCACTTGACAGTCCTTTTAACTTCATTTTTACTTCTATACCTCTGTAATTTTGGCCTTCTAGATGGTCTTTTTGTTAAAGGTGATTGCACCAACAATGCAGGCTGAGCTAGATCCACCGGCTTTGAAATAGTAGGAACCGGGTTGATTGAGAAAGAATATGTTTCGCGATATTTATCAACCTATAACAGGAATAAAAAGAAGAAGAAAAATAAGGTTATAATGTCAGGTTAATGTAACTATACAAGTAACTTCACTAGTATCTGTCAGAGTAACTATTTTATTTGAAGTAACTACCTTATTAACTACCTCAGTAACTGTTTAAACAATGTAAAATTTAGGAAAAGTGGTGCACCTTGAAAATTGGATGGACATATGAGTACACATTAGAACCGTGTTTCTGAATCACGACAAGGGCATGTGAGCAAGGAAATCCGTGAACTTGCCATTCTCCACATGAACAGTATAATGCTTCCAAGTTTACCATCACAGAATACTTTTGGCACTGAACTTCATAAACGTATGTATCAGATCTACTCACTAACCAGTGTCTACCCAACTCCAAGTTGTCAACCAGCTTCTTTTCCAACTTTGGACACAGCTCAGTAACCCATCCAGCAGATTCTTCCTTCCGAGAAGTAATTAAAGTCATAGACTTAAGACGAATGCCTTCGTTAAATTCAATAATGGGAAGGCTCTTCAACTCCTTCACCCAATTGTTGAAACACTCAGCCAAATTATTTGTCATTTCACCAAACCTTTCACCATTAAAAAAACTAGAAGCCCATGTTTCCAGAGGGAGATCCTTCAAAAACTGATCAACAACCTCACCACCTTCATGCATCAACTTCTCGAAATTAATCTCAAAATATTCACGAGTGCGAGAATAAGCACACTTCATAAACAACAATGGAATTCTTTTGCTCAGATAAGAACCACATGCAAACTTGTTGCTCAGATTAGCCTGAAGATGTCTATAACAAAATCCATGAGGACTATTGGGAAAGACTGCACGAACTGTATTTAGAAGACCAATATTACGATCAGATATGAAAGTAATTTGCCTTGTAGAATATCTCGACAACTCTTCAGACAACATCTTAAGAAAGAAGGTCCAGTTGGCCTCATTTTCAGAATCGACAATAGCATAAGCAACTGGATATAATCCTAAACAAAAGAAAGAAAGAAAATAATGTCAGGTTCATATAAAATAACTCTCAAAGTAAAAGTAACTGCACTAGTATCTATCAAAGTAACTATTTATGCTGAAAGTTCCTGTAACTATAAAAGAATTTCCACTAGTATGTTTCAAAGTAAATGTATAATCTGAAAAATTCATTTAACTATACCAGTAACTACCATACTATCTATCAAAAGTAACTATTTGGTCTTGAGCTTTCTGTAACTGTATAAGAAACTACCATAGTATCTATAAAAAAAAACTGTTGGTCTGAAAGTAATGTAAATGAAAACCAACAGTAATGAAGAAAAGAAAGAACAAAACAATGAAGAAAGTGATGTACCACAATTCGCATCCTTTGTCGAAGCAGCAAGAAGCATGTCTTTGTATTTATTTGTGATGAATGTAGCATCAATACAGAGAATTGGTCTGCAAGACTGAAAACCATTCAACCAAGCAGAATACGTAACAAACATACGCAGGAACCTTTGTGTTTCAGATTCATACTCTACAGCTAGCCTAGAATATGGGTTGCATTCATATGTGTGCTGGCAAAACCATGATAAATTCAAGTAAGACTCAGAATCAACACCAACCACAGCATCCCTTGCAAGTTCTTTGCCATACCAAGCAGTATGATAGGGGACATCTAAGCCGTAGTTTAGCTTTATGTCTTGCAGTATATCAATAGCTTTCTTACTGGGATTCTCACGAACCTGGTCAAGCATCACCTCCCTAATAATCTTGCTGCACATCATCTTACTATTTTGAAGCCGGATGACACAACGACATCTATGTTCGTTCACCAATTCATTGATCACAAAGAAACCATTATACCTGAATAAAAGGTGCAAAACTCAATCAACATATATACTTTTTCATAGTAACTATCAAAGAAAAAAACAGAGAAATATTGAAGTAACTATCTAAATAACTACTAACTACTGAAGAATTAAACAGATAAATATTGAAGTAACTATCTAAGTAATTACTAACTACTAATAACTATCCAACATATATACTTTTTCATAGTAACTACTAACTACTGAAGAAAAAAACAGGTAACTATCAAAGTAACTATCAAAATAAAAGTTTGTCTGAGTTCAAAACTAAGAAATATATAAATAACTATCTAAGTAACTATACAAGTAACTATCATGCTTAAAAATGAAGCACATAATGCAGCGTGCCGCTGCACCGCAATATGGCAGCACAACACTGCCGATATCAACTATACAAAATTAAATTTAACAATACAAAATACGTGCAATCGCTAATGAAAATATACCTGCATAAAGATGCATTCACACACCAATTACAACCTTCAGAATGTTTTTTCTTGCAGAAAGCAACGACGCGTTCAGGTTTATTTCTATCAAAGAAATACTCAAAACCAATCTCCATAGCATACATCCGCAACTTCAGCCTAAACTCTTTTACCCCACCCTCAAACGTCTGACCCTTAGAGTGAATAAGATCTTTCCATCCTTTAGAAAGATACATTTTTGGGTCCTCACGCCTATAACATCCCAAAAATTCATTCTCTTCCACCAAAACACTACTCTCCTCACTAATAGTATTACTAACTGCACTTTCGGAAACAGAAGCAATGGGATCCACACAATGAACATCCACATCAACAAAATCAGATTGATATCGTCCCAAAACTCTAAACATCATGCGCATATCAACCTCATTTTCCAGAAGGTAAACAGTAGGATCTGGATAAACATTGTACTTAAGTTTGAAAACCAATCTTTCCAAGTCGGAAAAACGATCACGTATCTTATGACAAAAATCAACAAAACTACAACTATGATCAAACGAAAGTGCTGCTCCTTCACCAGAATACACGAGCTTAGCAGTATAAAAACTGTCTATTGCACCTACAGGAAAAATCATAACAACATCAATAATTATAATACTATCAGAGGGCATCATAATTATATCTGTTACTATCTTACTAACCATTCTAGTATCTATCATCGCAGTAACTATCTTACTAACTATTGTACTAACTATCAGTTTAGTAACTATCTTACTAACTATGAAAAATAAAAAATACAACAACTATCAGCCTAGTAACTAGCTTACTAACTATCGTAGAAGCTGAAATAATAACTATGAAATTAGTAACTATCGTACTAACTATTACTTAGTAACTATCGTACTAACTATTACTTAGTAACTATCTTACTAACTATGAAAAATAAAAAATGCAGCAACTATCAGCCTAGTAACTAGCTTACTAACTATCGTAGAAGCTGAAATAATAACTATGAAATTGGTAACTATCGTACTAACTATTACTTAGTAACTATCTTACTAACAGTAACTAACTCACTAACTATGAAAAGAAAAATGCAGAATGGAAAAAAAATGATGAGGAAGTTTTCGGAGCAGTATGAGGAAGTTTTCAGAGCAGTAACAGTATGACGAATAACAGATGCAAAGTTTCAAAGGCAAATCGAAAATCGCAGAATGAGCAAATCAACTGAGAAACTACATACGCAAATCTAAACAGCTGCAAAACATTAACATACCTTCAGAGACAAATCGCAATCGCAACGCAAATCTTCAGAGACAAATCGGAATCGCAAATTGAGCAATTAAACAGATGAATTGCAGATTGCCGGAAGAAAACGAATTGCAAATCGGCGGCAAAAAAGGAATTGCAGATTGTCGGCAATGAGGAATTGAAGATCAGAGGCAATGAGGAATTGAAGATCGGAAGCAGAGAGAAAGAGAGAGGCGGCACTGAGAAGAACAAAAGAAAACAGAACTGAAAGAGGGAAAGTAACAGAACGGGAATACAAATTTGATGCTTAAGGGTAAAATCGTCCGTTGGAAAATCAAAAACAGCCCTTTATTATAATTTAGTAAAATTGAAAATAGCCTTCTCTAATAAAAATATTAAAAAGATGCCCTTTTTTATGAAGTGAAAAACAGGGGGCTTTTTGTCTAATTTACAAAGCTAGATGGTCCCTTTCTCTAAAATATGGTTTAAAATATGTTAGTATTATTAGTTATTATATTAATTAGAATTTATTATTTAATGTAATATAATTTAATATTAATTAATATATTAATTTATTTGTTTTCAGATGGCCGATGCATTTAGACAGCTATTCGGAGGCCGTCGTTCCAGATATAGGGGTTCTGGAAGTTCTGGCGGATCCGGAGACTCCGAGAGGACCCTTAGCCAGCCTGAGAGGACCACCAGCCAGCCTCAGAGGATCGATTCATCCCAGCCGCGGAGGAGTGTGAGCAACCGGCACCAGACCCTTTTATCGGCGGGGCGGCCGTCGAGCAGTTCATGTCCCCCTCTCCGGCCAAATCCTCCGAGATGTAGTACGCAGCTATTTCAGGACGACATAGCTCCAGACGTTCATCAGGTCCGTATGTCTGAGGTTCATCGGGAGCCGATGACGAGTCCTGCGCCGTCTGCTGCTGACTCTACTGAGGGGCCTACTCTCCCTAATCAGCTATACCTGCCATACAACATTCCTGCCATACCCGAGGTCGACAAGCGTGGTGTGCCCATATGGCCTGCTAGGCCTCAGTACGTGAGTGTTGCGGAGGCATACCATCATGAGCCATTTGAGATACCTGAGCTCCTGATTTCGGCGAGATTAAAAGGAAAGTCGACAGACGGGTCATCGAGTTCAGGTAACATTTTATTTTATTAATTAAATGTTTTATTAAAATTAACGCACTAATATTTAATTTTATTAACCAATCGTCGTTTATGTGATAGGGACCGCCGCTAGCAATTTAAGCAGGAATACGAGAGGTGTCATATGTTTTGATACGCTCAGGAAAAGTGTTGAGACCAGCGGGAGGATCCAGATCAACGAACCCCCTAATCAGGATGTTCAGGGGAAAAAACGCCGCGATTACGCGGGTTGCGTGGGAGCACTAATTAGGGATAGAGTCCCTATGTTGTGGACACGGTGGGCTGATGTGCCGGAAGAGATCAAGAGGGAGGTCAACAACGCGGCGTCGGTGAGTAATTTAAAAAACTTAATTTCCTTATCGTAATATTTAATAATTTTCGGTATTGTTATAATTTTAAAACTAATAATATATTATCTTTCAGGCATACTTCGAGATTACCGAACACAAGCAGGCTTGGGCGTACGCAATGCAGAACTCGAGGTACGTTGGGAATTCCTCATCTTATAATTTGAAATATTTTATGATATTAATAATATTTCTAATGCACTTTTGTTTTTTCCGTAGGTTCAAAGAGTGGAAGAACGAGCTCCGTACCCACTTTACCGAATACGACAAATATGGTCGTATGGGTACTCCAAGAGAGTTCGAGTTCAGGGAGTACGAGTGGCGTTGGTTGAAGACAGTAGACTTCAACAACCCAGTTATGCAGGTAAATACTAAACTTAACTATAAATGTTTATTTTGTTAATATTTTAATTATTAGTTTAATTATTTTATAATTATTACACTAATATTTTTTTATGCATTTTTCTATTATTTTATTATTTGTTTGAAGGAACGGTCTCGGATAAACTCTGCGAACCGCCGCCGTAACACAACCCCCCATCATGGTGGTTCTAGGCCATTTTCACAATATCAGGAGGAGGCGCTTAGAGATCATCCTTTAAGCAACCCGTACGTAGAGACGTTCAAGAAAGCTTATCCATTAGCGACAGAAGAGCTTGTAAGTCGTTGATTACGATTTTAAAATTTTAATTATTAATTTTATTTAATTATATATTTGTTAGAATATTAATTATTTTTTTTTCCCGTTCAATTAGGAGAGGGTGAACCGGGCCGAAGAAGAAGTGTTGCAGGAAGTAGTTCGGGAGACACAACCGAACATTTCAGAGGAACATCTGCAAGAAGCCCTGAGCCAGGTTGACCGATCGAATGTCCAAACTGCAGCGAGAATATTCGACGCAGCCTTCCCAAAACGGTCAAACGACTACTACTGCCGGGGTTTTGGAAGTTCTGGAATAGGGGTCCTGAAGACCACTAAGGGAGCTCAAAAGAGGGGAGGCGGGGACACCCAACAGATGAAGGGGGAAATGCAGAGATTGGCAGACGAAAATGCAAGATTGACGGCCCAGTTCCAGAGATCACAGGAGCAACAACGCAGAACACAGCAGTATCTTATGGAAATGGAGCGTTGGCATGCTGAATGCGAGAGAATTCGGCGACAGAACTACGCCGGCCAACAAAACTGGTGGTATGCTATGTTCGCGGCACAACAACAAGGCCTTGAACCCCCGCCCCCGTTTGAGCCGTTAGATGAACCTCCAATGCCGAGAGCTCCCGAGTTCATTCAGCAGGATGACGAGCATGATGGACAGCAGGATGGTGGCCAGGATTAGGGTTTAGGGTTTAGGGATGGAACAAATTAAATAATTAATGAAAAACGTGTTTCTTGTTGGATTGTCATTGTGAATTGCAGGTTGCTTGGAATGGTAATTTAGAAATTAATTTAATTTTTTTTCCCCAAAATGTAAGAACAGCCGACGATATTGACATTATTTCGTCGGCTATCACTGCTATAGCCGACGATTTTTACCAACTTTCGTCGGCTATAACTGTTATAACCGACGAAAATGACATTATTTCGTCGGTGGTCTATGTTAAATAGTGACGGTTTCGTCGGCTATAACTAATTAATATTATATATTTCAGAACAAATAACCGACGAAACAGAAGAGATCGTCGGCTATATTTTACGATATCGTCGGCCATATGTGAAAATATCCTACGAATTTCGTCGGGTTTCGGTATTACTGACGCCGTTTTATCGACGAAGAATAGCCGACGAATTCGTCGATAGAAGGTATACCCGACGAAAATTTTGAATAGTAGACGAAATTTTTTTCGTCGGCTATTCTGTCCGATTTGGTAGTGAAGCCTGGGATTGGTTGATTACCTTATAAGGAAAGTAGCTGGACTGTTATATAGGATCCCATGTCCCAGAGCTGGACTTATCTTTCAATGTGGGACGAGGCCCCTTCTGTATAACCAAACACTCTCCTGGGTCATCTCTCGTGGGCTTCCTCTATCGGTTGTCCCGCTCCCTACTGGTCGTCGGGCGGTCGGGCCTTGAGTCCGGGTACGTGGGCTTCCGTCCCGGCCCTTGGTATGGGTCCATGGGCCCCGGTAGCCTGGCTGTTGCTATCGCCAACAATATTATTACACTTTTATGTTTGAATTTGTTTTTTTTAGATGATGATGCTTGATCAGTTTGTTGAGAGAAAGGCAAATGTTGCTGTCATCAGAACAAACACCTGATAATTACCTAGGGATTTGGCAGCGGTTGATTCCCCTGAACTTCATAATTAGTTGGAATAGTTGTTGCTCTTCTTCTTCTGCACAGTGAGAGAGAGAGAGAGAGAGTAAGTAACCGGAAAATTTTAGACACGAGACACATCCTTCGGGTTTCAAATTAAGGAGTATAAAACGTAAAGAGGGAAGTATAGAACAGTAATTCTCTTCCCTTAAATTTATATCATGAAATATATGCACTTAGTCCACATGAACCTTACGTAACAAACGATAACTACGTGCAGTACATGTGACAAGATGAGCTCATGACAGTCATGCAAAGAAGCAAGCGAGCTATATCCCTAGCTAGTAAGAGACAGATCGATGATCGAGAAGGTAACTTAATTAAAGGGAAAGGCGTCAATAAGACAACCGCAAATTTAGAAGAAAAGGCGTCCAAAAGCAAGTCTGAGAGGCTTTTTCTTGCCATAGCCGATAAAATTTGAATATTAGTAAACACCTCCATCCCAATCCTCATCCATTCTTGTGTTTGTGTGTGTGTATCATTGAATGCTATATATGTTGGGCCATTTTTTGGTTGTAAAGATCGAGCTATATATAGGATATACATACTGATGCATGCCTGCAAGTGCGGTAAGAAGATGATAGCGAGTTGTAATGAACGGCTGCGGTTAGCCAGTTATACCATCGGCGTGGTTCTTACGATGATCTCAATTAGTGGTAGCATGGTGGTAGGCGTGGGATCTGGGCAGTCAGCAGCAGCTGCGCAGGTTCCAGCAATGTTTGCGTTCGGGGACTCACTCATTGATGTTGGCAACAACAACTTCTTGAGTTCCTTCGCAAAATCCAATTATTTTCCTTATGGCATCGATTTCAGGGGAGGCCCCTCCGGCAGATTCACCAATGGAAGAACTTCCGTTGATATGCTTGGTGCGTCCCTTTTGCCTAGCTAGCTGCATCCCTCTATATAGTATATAGGTCTGACTATAACTAGTTAAGTATATGCCTATATATACCTACGTGCATGTTTTCTTCAATTAATCAATTAATTGCTACTGTGCAGGAAATTTGCTGGGTCTTCCTTATGCTCCAGCCTTTGCAGATCCTAATGCAAAAGGAAACAGGATACTCAGGGGAGTCAATTATGCTTCAGCCGCTGCTGGAATACTCGATGAGACAGGCCGACACTACGTAAGTCACTACTAGTTCAACTGCTTCCTTAATTGTCTACGAAAAAATTGCTTAGATTCCATCAATTAATAATGATGAACATGCATGCATATGTGTTGATTCAAGGGAGATCGGTATACCCTAAGCCAGCAGGTGTTGAATTTTGAGAGCACCTTGAATCAGTTGAGAACGATGATGGGGGGAACTAACCTGACCCAGTACCTGGCTAAGTCGATTGCTGTTTTGGTGTTTGGGAGCAATGACTACCTCAACAACTACCTAATGCCCTCCCTCTATTCTTCCAGTTACACTTACACTCCTCCTGCCTTTGCCAACCTTCTCCTTAATCGCTATGCCACACAGATTCTGGCTTTGCAGAGTCTTGGATTGAGGAAGTTTGTGCTGGTAGGAATTGGGCCTTTGGGTTGCATTCCTAACCAAAGAGCATCAGGTAAAGCCCCGCCCGGAAGATGTGTTGACAATGTCAATCAGATCATTGGAAGCTTCAATCAAGGGCTCAGGTCGCTCGTCACCCAACTTAATAGCAACCATCCTGGTGCCATCTTTGTGTACAGCAATGCTTATGGCGCTTTCGGTGACATTCTGAATAATCCTGCACCCTATGGTATGTAAATTAAACCTGTTTTGATTTAAGGTTATACATGCATACTCATATTGACGGTGAATTAGCGCCACATGACATGTTATGTTAACAAATTGTTGATTTAAATTTAACTGGCATCGGCATATGCGTGCAGGTTTCAGTGTGATTGATAGGGCTTGCTGTGGAATTGGGAGGAACCAAGGGCAGATAACATGTCTTCCATTTGCACTTCCATGCTCAAATAGAAATCAATATATGTTTTGGGATGCTTTCCACCCAACTGAAGCTGCAAACGCAGTCCTTGCTTGGCGGGTTTTTAACGGGCCACCCTCTGCTTGTTACCCCATCAATGTCCAGCAAATGTCTCTTCTATAATCTGATGATCATCTTGATATATGTGACAAATGCAATATTAGGGTTCGAAGTATAATCGATCATGTATGCATACTTTTGAAGAAAATATCTATATTACTATTTACTATTTCAGCACAAAAGAGAAAATTATAGTTGCAAACTATCATTGAGAAGATACAATCATACAAAACGAGCAAATAACCAAAAAAGAATAAAAGCATCAACTTCATATACTACTCCTAACTTGTCAACTCGTTGTTCTCATGTCCCATAATTAACGACATATTGCATAGGGCATGACTGCCGTTTCTAATATTATTAGAGACATATGATCAAATTTCACCAAAGAAAGTGTTTCTTAATGTGTAATCACATTCTAATGTGATTGCAGTTATATTCTTTTGTTCTATAAAGGAACAGTTTTTTTATTAAATGAATAAAAACATTAATTATAACTCATTGTAATTACCGATAGAAATAGCTTAGGATGGCCCATAAGGTAGCAAGACTTGTACATCATTTGCCACCAATAGACATGTCCTCTTCTACTCATTTCCTACCTATTGGTGGCAAATGATGATGTTGGTGTTTGCACCTGAATTTAGCATTTCATTTGAATTACTAAATTTGTTTTGAGGTCTTGGCTGAAGTTGGAAATGATCGCTCGCCTGTCACCCGTACGATTGAGTTCAACCAACAAGTCGATGTGTACGAACTACAAAAACTGCAGCTATTAATTTGGCTGAAGTCCTTACAACAAAGGTTAAAGAACCTAGCGGTTGAGAGCGTTTTTTCCTCGGCCAACAGTCACTTGACGAAGTTAAATCCAATGTACATCATATCGAAATCTCGCTTGGCCATCAGGCTGTCAGTTGACACTTTCGCAACCGAGACGGAGTGTTTTTTATCAAATTCCTCAGTCCTCTTTCAATTGAGACGATTTCGTGCCAAATAGTTGGAATGGTTAATTTCTATAGTAAATGTTGATACAAATTTACAAGCTTGTTATAGTGGAGTGTGGTACTCTTCCCAATTTACCAATTTGATTAGTAGTCCTGATTGTATGCTTCTATTAGTAGTTTTTATTGTAAATTTAATAAAATAATAAAATTGATTAGGCGGGCATCGCATATAAAATTGAGAGCACACAATGGCCAAAATTGTCCAGAGGCTACTCCACTAGAACAAACCTGACTAACAAAGAAAGAAAGAAAAACTAGAAAAAAAAAAAAAAAAAACTAAAAGTAAAATCTCATCTTCTTTATGATCATTATAACAATAGAACCATTGTCAGAATTTTGAAATTTATAGATAAACCCTCAGAATTTACAATTTTTAGACATATTTATGTCATTCAAGCATAACCGAACGGGCAGAATAATCAAAACTAGACTCTGAGTTAGCATGAAACACACTGCTCGTCAAGGCTCTCAACAGTCGACACAGCATGCTATCACTAATATAGGAATATAACGACTACAATTTGGAATATTGGAAAAATGAGGGTTTAAATGAAAATTTAGGAAAATGAGGGGTTTTTATTATATTTTATTTTTCTGAGAATGAAATGAGGGTTTAAAAGGAAATAGAGGTGAAGTGGGGAGACCGGTCAGCGGTGAATAGTCGCGGCCTGGGTTTTGTCAAGTGAAGAGTGTGTTGAAAGGAGATGGCGCATGGTTGTTTACTGAGGTCGCTGCGTGTTGGTGTAACTGGTTCAGCGTGGCGTTGTTCCTATGCCAAGTTGGCCTCTTCGTCGACTTATGCGCAAGGGAGGAGGGAAGTTGAAGCAGATGAACATGTACAAGATTTCGCTGTGAGCTCCGGAATCAGCAGACCGCTTTCTGAAATCCTCATGCAAATCAACAAGAAAGTCCCTGATACCCTCGTCAAATCCCGCCGTGAAAATGGGTTTACATCCAAATACATTCCCTGGTATTCCTATTACATTCTTTCATTCAATTTCAAAATCCTTTGTATTCTCCAAAAGAAGTTCTCAAATTCGGTTTTTGAGGTGTTGTATTTGCATTACAGGCACATTGTTAATCGAATTATGAACTTGCATGCCCCAGGTAAGCAAAACTGTTCACACTTAAGTTTTCCGATCGTGATTGCCCCTTCTTTATTTTTATCATATATTCTCTTAGAATGGTCTGGTGAGGTCCGAAGCATCACATACTCTGCTGATGCCAAGTCTGTCTCTGTTGTTTATCGTGTCACGCTCTATGGAACTGATGCTGAGGTTTGTATCCTTTCTTTTATTTTCTTCCTCGTAACCTTTTTCTTCTAATGTTGAGGGGCCTTGTTATTCAGTGTCTAAACAATACTAATAATCCAATACATGTTTTTAGGATGGATGGTATTCGCATATGCATCTCCCTGCATGCTAGCTTCATATAAATGAATAAAAGCACATCACTTGCTTTAATTACTGTATTGAGCTGTTGTAAGTACTCAGGAGTCCGGTTAAATCAAGAATTCAGTTGAATTTTAAAGAACCCTTTCTGGTAGGATAGTGTTACTGTTGTGTTCTTCCTCGGAAAACATATTCAGTTGCAGTGTACTCTCTGATTTTGTTGTTATAAAAAAGCAATACACGGATTTTGTACTTTGTAGGAATGAACGAAATACAGATGAATGGATAGTATGCATGTTAATCCTTATGTGATTATGCCCATTTGGTAGCATTTTGATGAATTTTTTTTTATCATCATTAGAAAGCACATAGAGGTTCTTTATTTCTATGTTTACCGCGCGTGCTGTTAGCACAATTGTCTTCTTTGATGTAAGATACAGTATTATGGTGAAAGTTGTAGACATTCCTTTGCTATCCAAGATTGATGAAGAAAACAACAAAGGAACTTTTTAGAAATTCACAAAACCTTTGCTTTTAGTTTTCAATTTCCTTTAAGATAGGATAAAGGGGTTAAAAAAAGAAGAGAAACATAGGAAGGACAATATAATGATCTATAGAACAAGAACTATAGGCTTTCTCTCCCTTCCTCCCTCCTTTCATTATAGTTCTGCATACATCTATACCTCCAAAATAAAAGCCAAATACTAATAATAAAAGTGGTACCAAACAGTCCCTGAGGTTCTAGACTTCTAGTAGTTGAAGTCAGAAGGGGCCCTTCATTCAAAGAAATTAAAATGTTTGCGCTTGCGTAAAATCTGGTTGATGCTCATTTAAATGCACTCAGATTGGCTTGTATAACAAAGGAAGGATCTGACAGTTTCCTTACTGTTTGTTTCCTATTTCTACCAGATTTTTAGGGAGTCTATAGGAACTGCTTCAGTAGATGACACAAGTTATGGTGATCCAGTGCAGAAGGCTGAAGCTGATAGGAGAATTATATGCGACGTTCTTAATATGTTTTTACCCCCATTTATGCAATGATTAACCCTTATTGTTGTATTATAGAGTCGTTTAGTCGAGTCAGAAGTCTTTGGTAGAGTCGGTTTGTGAAATGAGCTAAAACGTCTAAAAACGCTGAATTTGTGAAGAGTTTGAGTTGAACTAGGATTCTTAAGTCAAGAGTTTGATTCAAAGTAGGACTCCTTATGTAAATAAGAGTCTTAATCGGTTTAGGAGTCTACAAT
Organism: Potentilla sterilis; assembly: GCA_963682095.1. Lineage (NCBI taxonomy): Eukaryota > Viridiplantae > Streptophyta > Magnoliopsida > Rosales > Rosaceae > Potentilla > Potentilla sterilis. The sequence continues at coordinate 56,372,313 of OY821757.1, forward strand.
GTCTCGACATTTCTGAAAACGTCGAAAGTTCTAAGAGTTTCAATCAAAGTAGAACTCCTTGTTGAACCAGGAAATCCTGAATGAATCAGGAATCATACTCTTAATAATTCTCCTACATTTTATCTTGTCTTTTTAATATTTCTTCTCTCTTATTTTCATGAATTAATTGAGGAAATTCGGTGGAGAAAACAAAGAAGAAATAGAGCATAAATTATTACCTATTGCCGAATGCAAGAGAAGAGTTGCAATGCAACCAGGACAAGAAGAGAGGCTGAATTAAATCAAGGATAAATGGAAGAGATATTGCAAAGATATTCAGTAATTATCCAAGGGAAATTCAGCAACAAATTCAAGAGAAAGAGAAGAGATAATTCAGAAAAAGAGGAAGAAAAATCGCAAGAAACCCTGATTAAATTCGGCAGAACTCCTGTGCACGTCATCTAGCTTCCACGGACTCTTCAGGACAGCTCACTTTGAACCAGATGACAAGCCACATATGGATGAAAAGCTACGGGAGTCTAGTTTCCAAATCAATTGGAATCACCTCAATAGCTATTTTCTAGAAGGAGATATTCTGTAATCTTCACACGAAGGTCAAATCTGCCAGCATGATAAGTTTGAGAAAAACTAGGTTTTGTAAACCCTAGTTGCTGCCGAATCCTTTTACCTTTGCCTCTATATAAAGAACGGTTTTGACACATAAAAATCATCATCTCGTCTCTCTCTTTCACTTAGCCAAAGCTCTCCCGAAATAAACACCACAATATCAAAGGATACTTCAGCCGAATCCATCATCACCACTACACCTAAATCGCATCACCATCTCCACCGAATCCACATCTTTGCTGAAAGTCTCTTCAAGGTTTCTACAAAGTGTGATTCACTCTTCTCTCATGGCTGAATTTTTTCTTTGTAATTATAATACTTTGTCTATGAAGATTATATGTATTTGTGGATGTTTGTTTGGTTTTATTAATTAAAACCACAACTCGTATAATACTTAGTTTAACTTTTAAACTAATTAAAAGTTTAATTAATAAAGCCCATAATTAGTTTTAATTATGGTGTATATAATTATTAATTACTTTGTCTATCGAAATTAATAATTCAACCATTATTATAATTATTATTAAATAATTATACGAGTTATTTTAATAATTATACGAGTTATTTTTTTTTTTTCCGAATTAACTACTTGTTAATCTGAATTCGGGTTATGTTCATTTTTAATCAGGGTTTGTTAATATTTACGAATTGCATGTGTTCTTGATTATGTTTTGGTTTATTTTCTGAATTTGTATGCAGCACAAGTTCAATGTGTGAGTTCGGCCTTGATCATGGCCGAATCTCATGTGTTAGCTTTACATGCCGAATATCATATGAGATGTTTTATACACGAAGTTGATTCATCTTGTATGCGTTCAAAGGGCTAGAGTAATTCTGAAAATATACATGTTGATGGGGTGAGGTGACGCCATACTTGTCACTTGTTTCCAATTCAACTCATTGTGCTTATGTGTTTCTTAGTTAAATTTCTACACGAAGTCTCTTTAAACTGATAAGCACTATGTTTAGGATTACGCATGAAGCTGGTTCTAAATAATTAAGGAGTTTTACTAATTAGATGAACCACGAAGGGCTCTAATTAAATTGGAACTAAAACTAATCTTGCATGCTTGCCGTTTGTTTTATTATCACCTTGTGCGAAATTGTTAATTGTTTTGTGAATTTTGTGTTAAAGTGTTATGTGAGAAGATGATGATCATATGTATATATTTAGTTTAGGCTTTTAAGTTTCGTAAATTTTCAGTAGGTTTAGATACAAATTTCCAATCCTCTTTTTATTATGTAATACTTCATGAGATTAAATGCCCTTGATTTCTCCGGATAAAACGATCTCTACTTGTCAGTACTACATTCGACACAAGAAGGGTAATATATGTATGAGATTATTTTGCAGGTACAAATATGCTTGAGAATAATTCTCATCAGAAGCAATGGCATTTCGTCGAGCTTGTGCACGCTTTGGGCTTGGTCTTCATCTTTACCACGAAGATTTGTCTTAGTGGGATGTAGTGCCGGTGCTTTGAAGTTGATGAGCTTCTTTGCAGTTTTTGGTGGATTGATGATGCTTGTGGCTTATCACCTTTTGTTGTTGAGGGTAGATTTTTAACTGATGCGACCTATTTTTCTTGAAATGGAACTCTGGTGGTGTATATAACTGCCACTCTTAAGCCTCAATCCATGTAAGTAAGCTATCATTTTAGAGTAATTTGCGGTGAAATAGTTGTATTTTGGGTTTATGTTCATGTTCTAGTCATACATTCAACAAATTTAATCTCCTATCCAATTTTAAATTACGAATGGAATTGTGGAGGATTTCCTTCTGCGTAAAAGGACCAATATGTCTAGCATCATATTTTCTGCCTGGATTTGTTTGTGATCTTCTGCTTGTAATGCACCTCATAAATTAGAATTATTTTATGTATTTTATAGACTTTGTGAAAAGACGGTGACTGTGGAGTTTGCTGCTCTGTGCGTCCAGCGTTATGATATGTAGGAGTTTCAGTGCAATGTAGCTGGATTTCTTGAGACTTTATTTGTTAGTTGATTCATCGTTATAGCGATGAGTGTAGTCTGCAGCAGGTGATGAATTGCTACAAAAGTACAAAATGAGAGGTGGTGGTGTCTTGTGTATGAAGGCGTTCTGGTGACTGAAATACACATAGAAGAATTGAAGCTAGGGATGGTAATGTTGAGCACGCCAAGCGCTTATTTGTGGTAGGATAAAGGCAGGCCCAATCAATCATATCAGGAGACTATAGCCCAAATAAGAAAAAAGAGTTTTAGACTGCTAGCTAGGGTGGTACTGAGAATGAGGCATCATGAATCATGAGCAGTGATTGATGGATGATGCTATCATTTTTCCTTAAAATGTCAGTCAATTGTATCCAGCCACGGCCTCCAGAAGAGAGAAGAGAGAAGAGGAACCAATTCAACCCCACACAAATGTGTTTGGTGAGCTGGAATACTTACTTGTGTAGTCCATACATTGTACCCTTATTGGTGGGAATGTGCGTGGGATCTCTTTAAAAGTAAAGCCGTGCCTCAAAGCCTCAGACAAGCATGCATTTGTGTCCTTTCATCTGTCCTCACTAGCTAAAAATGTCACACTCAACCCCACGCAAATACTCTCCACTCCAAATTTAACTTATTACATTGTAACCGTCCATCTCTTACAATTGAATCCAATTTTTATTTTATTTTTTCCTTTTTTTTTATTTTTTTTTTTTTTCTGGTAATGAAAGCTAGGCCTAGCTAGCTTCCATAGTTGCCTGCAGGCACAGCCAGATGGTATCAATATGGGAATTAGGAAAAAGAATGAAATGACTTGGTTTGGTCAAAGCAAATTGGAATGGAAGACAGCTGCCCCAGTTGCATTTCTGCAGTTGACAGCCTAGCAAGCCCTGGCCCTGGCCCTGGCCAGATAATACTTTGCCCCTTTTCCTCTTCCCTATTCCACTCATCTGAGTCATGCATCTCTACCTCTCCCTCTACTTCTACTTCTACTTCTACTTCTACTTCTACGCCTGCACTCGTCTACTACCCTATAAATTCGACATCGCAGTACGTACTCCTGACTCCTCCATTATACAGGCATACCCTTTTGCTCATATTATTCTCAGGCATATCTTGCTTATTGCTTATCTGCCATGCCCCAATTCCGGCCATTTATATCTCTGACCCGTCAATCCATCATCCCACTAATTCACTGTCGAGAATGATCAATGTGGTCAGTGGTCACAATTAACCAAAATTCAATATATATATATATATATATATATATATATATATATATATATATATAACAGGAATTATTCAACCCCTACAATATTAGCCACTCACAACAACCATGAGAAAAATAAAAATGTATATATAGCTGAATACTGATATATATTAGAGGAGGATAAGAAATTAATTAAAGAATATATAGAAGATCGTAAGGTAGATGAGCAGGGCTGAATCAGCTTGATAGTGATGTTGCGCCTAACTAATATGATCCTTTAAGTTGTTTAGTCACAGTACTATAGCTATTAGCATGCAGCTAGCAGCTTCTCAGTTATAATTTAAGTCATCTACGTACGTACTATATATCCAAATTAACTACCGTTGGAGAGCACTGGCCGGGTGGTTAAACTTTACAGTAACTAATATACTAAAAGGGTCTAATAGACAGACGCCTCAGCTCAGTGGTGCAACACATGCATGTTAGGATCGATGGAGTTGTTATATGTGTAAATATTACTGAATGCATAGAAAGACTACTCTGGGATTCGGTAAAGCTAGCAGGCACACAGCTGCAGCAGCCGCATGCAGGCTAGCTTCGATCTATTTGGACCGAGACTAAACGGGAAGGGACGGCCCAGCTTTGACCAAGTTCCCGCCTTATTTCCCTCCAACTCCCCCGTTCCGTTCCGTTTCTGCCACTGGCAGCAGCATTACCGTCCATCTCCCTCTTAAAATAATCAAAACGACGACAACGATGAGGGACATAATAATACAAACAGAAAGCCATTCTGAGTCTCATCATTACGCGTGGCCGACTCACCCTGCATCAATGGACTGTACGTGCAGGAGACGAGGGTAAATGAGGCGCGTGAGTGAAGGGTGTCTTGCTCCACAATAATTTGGGCAGGTGGGGGCTGCTTTGTCTATATAATTCATGTCCGTATTATGAGAGGCCCTTTCCTTTCTTTTTCTCCAATTGCTGCTTTTTCGCTTTTCTTCTTCTTCCTCCCTCCTCCTCATCCCTATTATTTCTCTCTGACCTAATTGTCTCCTCTCTCTCTCTCTCTCTCTCATCCATCTACACCATCTAAATCCTATACGAGATCCCTCCCTAAGTTTAGTGGGGCTTCTTCTTCCTCTTTCCTGTTCTAACACACTTGCACACACCGCCACCTAGATCTAGGTTCGCTCCATATATTAATCAGTACAAGATCGATCGACATATATATCTATATCCACATACTGACTTTGGTTTGGAGCTACAAGTCTCGCCGCCAAGTGATAGCGAGCGAGGATCGGAGAAGCGATAGATCGGCTCAATCTGACAGGTAGCTATCGCAAACATGAGTCCCGCAGTAGCAGCACCACCGGCAACAATAGCAGCAACTAATTTGGGAGGAGGAGGAGCTGCAGCTGGTCAGTTTGGGGACACGACCTACACCAAGGTGTTTGTTGGAGGATTGGCTTGGGAGACCCAGAAGGAGACCATGAAGAAATACTTTGAGCAGTTTGGTGACATCTTGGAGGCTGTTGTCATCACTGACAAGGCCACTGGCAGATCCAAGGGCTACGGCTTTGTACGTATATCCATCTCTTCCATCTCTTCTTTACTTCTTCATTTCGATCTTGTTATCACATGCAATTTTTTGTGGTTGAAATATTATGTCCATGGCTTAATTACTCATGATTGTTATCTAGCTAGATCGTAGCTTGATGAAACAGATACATGTTTAATTGTGATAATAACTAGGTTAAATTGTACCAGTGGCTAAGCTTAATGATGTGCCTTATATACATATGACGGAATATGTACGTGCTAACGTGCATGTAGGTAACCTTTCGCGAAGCGGAAGCAGCGATGAGAGCTTGTGTTGATGCTGCCCCAGTGATAGATGGAAGGAGAGCCAACTGCAATCTTGCTTCTCTTGGTGTTCAGAGATCCAAGCCTTCTACTCCAAAACATGGTACGTAAGTACGTTTATGAGTACTAATTATTACTTCGTGGCCACTTATTTTCTTCATACATACCCGGCCAACTAATTTTCTCTTTTTTCTTTTTCATCTCTTATTTTGTCAGATCTATCCATGTTTCATGACAGCTTGATTTCATGTTACTATACATACATATATATATATATATATATATATATATATATAATCCCATTCAAAAATCCATAAAAAATACATACATATATAATTATGAAAGATGATTTTATGGATTTCCCATTTTCCCACTTCTTAATAAGTGGTTTGTGGAAATTTTATTATTTCTGCCTCATTGAACCTTATTATTTTTGCAAATATATACGTATTATCTTTTGAATGAGAGCAATCAAACTCATTTCCGCATGTAAAACTGTAAAAGGCACTTAAAGGTTGTTTCTATTTAAAATCGCAGTTATTTAAACAACTAGTTTTAACAATATACTGTTAAAGCACTTTATTTAAACAATTACAAGAGTAACAACTTGGGGGACGTACTGATTAGTTGGATTAACTGATGTTGATTTGGCAACGGTTTTTTTTTTTTTTTGGTTAAACCTCCACGAAGTGATTTGGCAACGGTTGTTGGAATCATTCTTCCCAATGTGTGAAGTTTGGAAATGTGCTGATGCTCTCATCAATCTTACACATGCATTAGTTAGTTAATGTCAGTAGGTAGCTGAGCATAGCTACAGCAATTATGTAGTATTATGGTTGGCGGAAATTAACAATTAAATAATTATTTGGACAGGTGGTGGAGGAGGAGCTAGGAACTTTAGGGTAATGGCGGGATCAATATTCCAAGCCGCAGGTGGAGTTGGAGTTGGAGTTGGAGTGGGATCAGGTTTTGCAGCATCTTCTGCAGCAACCGCATTCCCAGCTCATCATCATTATGCCGCCATTCAACAAGGCATTCCAGCTGCTGCTGCTGCTGCTTACAATCTTTATGCCACCGCAGGGTACGTACGACTATTTTACTAACTATATATATCCATTTCAAATCTTCACTTATCATCATTATATTGTGCAAGCTACCTAGCTAATGTTTTTGTAACCTCATTATCAGTATCAATTGATATATCTCTGCTAATTCATATATATATCCATGCAAATACAATATGGCGGGGAATTCATTGCTCAACATATCTGCAGCTAACTAAAGAAGATTTTAATTTTTCATTTCTTTGAACACGCTTTATGCCATTTCAGGTACTCTCCATACTCGCCAGAATACACTTACCCTACGGTACGTAATCTGTACGTACAAGCTTCTTTGTACCTTAATTTAAATATGTTAAATTTTTTTTCTTCCAAATATGTAAATGGGGATCATATCCATTTAGCCATGTCTCATTATTTTGAATCCATACAGAAATTGAACTAGCCAGGGTATATAATTAAATTTGGCAATGGCACGATTTTGTGTCCGGCCTGCAAATACTTAAACGTGAATTATGTGGCATATTTTTATATAAATTCAGAACTACTACGGTCTGTACGGGGGTGGAGCAACAAGCCAGTATCCAGTGTACGGAGCAGGTGGGATGCTGACGGGAGGAGCTGCAGCAGCGGCTTTTTACCCGTATCTTCAATACGGTGAAGCAGCGAATGGAGGTGCGACTGCCTATACTACTTCTGGGGGACAGAATGTTGGCTATGGTGGCATCCAATACCCACACCATCATCATAATCTCTATCAGTATTCAGCTGCTGCACTAGGAGGCTACCAGCACTATGCTCCTTCCATGTCTCTTGCACCCTCACCCGCCTTGCAATCACCAGGTATATCAGTAATAATATTTTTCTTGTTTAGTTGATTTATATATGGCCGGAAAGGCTAGATAGCGAGGCGCATACTAATATCTTTGACAGTGTGTTTTGCTGTGCCACAGGCGTAACCATGGCTCTTCCTGCTGCACCATTAATACCAATTCCAGCTCATCGCTAGTAGCACTACTACTACTACGTACTACTACTTCTACTCATGATCATCATAAGCTCCAAATGCATTTGGCCCCGGCCTCCTTCATCAACATCAACTAGCTCATCTGATCGATCCTCAACCGATCATCAGCTGCATGCTTCTCAATTTTCATCATCATCCCCCCGATCATCCTTTGGCCTAACCATGGTTCATCATCACATCCATTTCTCTCTCGCCGCCTAACACAAGTTAGCTCAAGCTGCTTTGGCGTTTGGGCTATCTCATTGCATGCATGCACACATGATATATAGAAAGCCTCGCATAGCGGCTTTCTACAATCATATCATTCATTGTCCAATAGAAACATGCATGCATGAGTAGAATGCATGCATCTTCTTAAAACAAGGGTACACGGGTTCCCTTGATGAATCACGACATATCAAACTGAATCATACATTTTTCTAACCAACAACTCAAGGCTATATTTGGTTTTAGCTTTTAAGTTGGAACTAACATTTTTCTTTTTCTTTTTTCTTCTTCTTCTAATTACTTCTCGGCCTTGGAGTGGCCGAGAGGCGAGGAAAGCAAAAACTAACGCACCCTCATCACGCATATAAGTTTTTAGCCCAGGAAGGCTGATTTCAAAGGCATAAAATGGTTTGCAAATATTGTAAATTCAACACAAATAGCAAACCCCACTTTCAATGTCAGTTTAAATTAGTGAGGATAGAAATTAAAAAACACATGGGGATGCATGGAATTGCATGCCCCAATATTTTGGCTGTTAACATCTAGTCTTAGGATTTTGGAACTAGCTAGTTAGGAGCAGTCATATCTCATTAAAGCTTTAATTACCAACTTAATTTTCTGGTTTTGGCAGTTTTTTAATGAAATGTGTCTAACCATCGTCCCCTTTGGGTTAGGGGAGCAAAATCACTGACCCTTTTTTGTTAGTTTCTTGTAAATGCAAGAATGTGGCTAAACTATGGGAGTTTTAGCCCCATTTCACTGATTTAAGTAGGAAGGATAGTGTTTTCTATAGTTAGCAGTTTTTATCTTCTAGCCCAGCTAGTATATTTCATCATCCTTTTGATAACTCCATTAATGGATGTGGAGCTCATCAAAAGCATCTGCATGTAACCCTGGGGAGATATTTTGGTTCCCTTGGGTTCTTCTCTACTAAAGCACGCACCAACCATGGTTAGGACTTAGGTCAACCTCATAATCATCAGAATCATCGATCATCATTTCTCTCTCTCTCTCAATCAGTTCAACTGATCATCAGTACTGTTTAATATGTATAATCCTATGGTTTGGATTGTAATTAGAGATCGCATTACGTACAAGTAAGAATGTTCATTTTCTGGCAATGCTGCTTGAGAATTGATATGCTACTTAACTACCAAGTACTCTGCTGTTTATTTCAGGTTTTTTATTTTTTATTTTTTTTATGCTTACTTCTGATGCTATTAATCTGAGACTGCTATTTCTTCTCTTATTCTCTTAATATCATTTATTCAAATTAATTCTTCTTCAGGTAGTGAATTTCATCGATCACTTCCACCATGAAAATTAGTGGTAAGTGTGGAATTTAATGTGCGATATAGACTCATTCTTTGTTGACTACGAACCAGTTAACACTACTGCAGGGCGCGATTGAAGCGACGACTTTTGGTCGTCGCCTGGACTAAAAAGTCGTCGCCTCGGATATGTGCCGACGAAACTCGTCGCTTCACTGTCGTCGCTTCACAGTCGTCGTTTCGATTGTGAGGCGACGAATAATGTATAAAATATCGTCGCCTCAGAATATCAAACGACGACCCCGAAATTCGTCGCTCAATTCGAAGCGACGACTTCAAACTTCGTCGTTCAGTTCGAAGCGACGACTTCAAACTTCGTCGTTCATTTCGAAGCGACGACTACAAACACTTCGTCGTATATTTTACAGCGACGAATATTGTCTGTCGCTTGACTGTTTGAGGCGACGAAATTTGTTTCAGAATGCGTCGCTTCGTCTGACGTTTCACAGAAGAAAATGTTGGAATACAACATGGAAGCGACGAAGTTTGCTTGTCGCTTCAGTTGTGATGCGACAAATATGGTTCAATATTCGTCGCTTCGTTCTGAGTTACAGATTCAAAACAAATGTTTCTGGTCAGTTTTGCACTCATTCCAGGTTCGATCAAATAACAAAAAACCTGCATTCAAATCACATACACCACACATCCAACATTACACACACACATTACATTAGCAAACGTTTAAAAGTTTATTTAAATCTAGAATATGTTACATAATTACGATGCCGATAATCCTCGAGATTGTTCTAGAATATCCATCAAGCTACAAAGCTATTTTAGACTGAAAAAAATTGTCCTACTCAATGTGTTCACCGGAGATACCTAAACAACCACTAGCGCATGAGGATTTGTCAGGGACTGGAGTTGTTGGTACCGCAACGGCTTGGGCTTGGGCCGCCATCAAAATCTGGAGGTGACCCTCCATCTCTCTCATACGTTGTTGCATCTCGGTGTTCTGTTGGATGGCGGTTGCTAGTTGGGTCCTCAACTCCTCATCTTGTTTGGACACGCGTGCACCGCCTCTTTCTTTTGGCGGGCGTCTTAACGCTCCCCCTAACCCTGCAACAATGGTAAAAGAGAAGTCAAACCAAAAACCATTTCGCTTCTAAACAATGAAACTTGCAAAAGATTTGGGTGAAAAAATAAAGTACCTCGGACCCTCGTCCCCGGCTTCCCACCCAACTCCTTCTCCCCTATCGCCATCTGGTCGGCCACGCTAACGCCGCCCGTCACCTGACTGCCGCCCGCTTCATCACTGACTCGGCTCGCACATAGCTCGTCCATCTTCCTCTTCACCGCTGCCTGCAAGTAAAAACAATTTGAGACTCCGGTTATGATACATTGTAATTAAAAAAAACCGAAATCACAAGCCGATGGAGAAGTGACTCACCACTTTCTCTTGCGCATTCTGCGACTTCTGATACACATCGCATACCGTCTGCAGTATAGGCGCAGGATGCCCTTTCTTCTCGTTCGCAGCGACCCGGTAGCTGTACGGAGTGGTGCCGGAGTGGTGGTTGATTGCATACCCCTTCTCCTTGTCCTTGTTCCGGTTAGCCGCATTCCGGGCACACATCCTCTGCAAAACACAGTTGATCATATAATTAATATATCATATTAGGGAGAACTAATTAACTAAGCGTGTAGCTATAAAGAAATATAGCTTAACCTTGTAAGCGTCGTCCTCAAAGTGGGCTTTGAGGTACTCCCACTGCTCCGGTCGGTGGATGAACTCCCAAGGTATCGCCTTTGATACTTCGACGTAGTGCGTGTGGCAGTCGTACTTCCAGTCCTTGTAGATCTTGGCAGCGGTCTCGTCGATGTATCTCCACAGGCCTGTCTCGGTGGCAGGGAGGTCATACCACATCTAGTAGACAACAATTGTTCAAAAATGCATTAGAAATTGAACATCATATTTCAACTTTAGAAATATTGAGAAAAAAAATCCGGCCTTTTACCTCCATATAGTGGGTAAGTGTATCTCGGTGCTCCTCAGCCAGCTCTGCATATGACGGCGCCAGCATTGGCACTTTGGTCCGGACGGCGCAGCCGATGTCTCGAGACATCAATGTCCTCCACTTCAACTCTGCAGGACCCTTATGCTCTTCCGCATACACAACCTTCAGAGGTTGGTTATTGTTTAGCCCCTTCAAGTATGCCGTCTTTGTCCCCGTGATGATGCCAAGCTTCTCATTCTCCACTTCAACTCTTTCCCCCGTTGACATATTAACAATCTCTGCCAATATAATGCACAAATGAAACAATATGCAATAGTAACATAATCCTGCAACTCCAATTGGCATCACATTAAAGGAGGTACTAAGCGCTGAATTTCAGCAACTAATTAAAGGAGCTACTAGTTGAGTTAGGTTCAAGCTGTAAAAGATTGTCACCTAATGCAGTTTATAGCTCATAACAGAACACGTACCATTACATATATATATATATATATATATATATATATATATGTATAACAAAATATATATATAACAAAATATATGTAACTTATGAACTCTGATGTAATGATATAAAACCTTTGCTATAGATGTACAGTACGTACCATTACATATATATATATATATATATATATATATATAACAAAATATATGTATATATATCATATCCTTTATATATATACAGTATATTGTTAGACGAAAAACGTCCAGCCAAAACTTTCCAAGTTTACACAAGCATCCTTCACAGTTCACACTTTAAAAAAGTTTGTAGGAAGTAATTTAATTTGCGAATAATATATAATATCAAGCATTTCTTAACCTAAGTTTCTTCTCTTTCGATCAAAAAGAGAGAGCACATCTTGTATTATGTTCTGCCTTCAAGCATCCATCATCTTTGAGCCTTCTAACTATGTTATTCTCAATTAGTACTGATTTTAAGGTTCTAGTGGATGATCAAAGATGAAGAACAGTGAAATGGAATTGCAATATGCTACAATGTCAAAATTAATCAACTAATGCAATGTTCAAGCCAATTTTTATGTATATTGATGCCTTTCTTCACGCTTGCCATGTTCGGGAAAAAGAATATATTGACTACAAGTCTACAATGTGAAAAGACTTCATAGTAAAATACTGAGTGACAGATATAGGCAAAGTACATCTCTGGCTCTAATTGCAAAATCCAAATATAGCTGCTCGAATAACCTGATATTGATATATGCTTGACAGATATAGGTACGTAATTGACTTCTCTTTCTACTCCAACAAATTGAAAAAAAAGAAGAAGGGGGGAGTGGTTCACCAGACTGCAGGAAGGTTTCAACTTTCAACCTAACTGACTAATCATGTCCTTAATGTCAATAAACATGAACAAAAAAAAGGAAGGACAGTAGTGATCATATACTCGAAAGCCTATTCGGAAAGCATTGATATATGCTTGTCCAATGATCCATAATCTTTCATTGGAATTATGTAGACGTATTGTAATCTGAACATTAAGTACCTTTAGCTTCTTTATCTTCAAAATGGTTGAAAGGAAAAAACGGAAAAAAAAAAAAAGATGATCCTATGAAGAGTCTAATTATTGTGTCTATCTAACAAAGAAACCAACTAGTTCAAAACTTCAAATGGACATATACTGAACCTTTATAAAGTAATGTGGAAATTCTGATTCATGTTTAATTGTTTATACACCCTTTACATAAGTTGTTTTAATATCAATGCATTAGCCATTCAGCTTCATTATTTAAACAAATCCATGTATCTGCAGAGGCTTTGAGTTCTAAATCGACATTGAAAAAGAGTGCCTGTCAAAATTCTTGAACTTCTACAGTTATACGGGAATCAAAAGCTATATCAAAGACCATTCCATAGAATTCGATATAGTCATTCAAGAGTTGAGACAGAAGAATCAATAACCAAAACATAATACATCAAGATGAACATTTACCCGGCTGCTTCGGACCCCTCTTGGTCCGAATGCGTAACGGAGGACCGGCCTCGGTGTGCCCTTCCACGGCGGCAGCCCCGGCTCCAGCGGTGGCGCCAGCGCCAGCTCCGCTTCCGCCAGCTCCGGCTCCGTCAGCGCCGCTTCCAGCAGGGCCCGACCCCAACGCGTCTGTCTCGTCCAAAGACGGGGCCGGTACCAAGGTCCCCACCGCCGCTCCCGTCATCTGTGCATTTGCCGTATCCGACTCCGTCGCCGCCGCCATCTTCGCCGCCGCGGCCGCCTCTCTGGCGAGAGCTTCTGCCGCCATCCTCTCCCTCCTCGCCTCGAGCTCCTTCTTCCTCTTCTGGGCACTACAACCAGGTGCCATTGATGATTTGGGGAATTGGGAGAGGATGTGAAGGTCCGGATTTGGGGGTTATGGTTTGAAGGACCGGATTTGGGGTTAGGGTTTGCAGGTCCGGATTTGGGGGTTTGAAGGTCCGGATTTGGGGGTTTGAAGGTCCCAATTTGGGGGATTGGGGATACGGGTTAGGGTTTCGGTTTAGGGGAAATGAGAGAGAGAGAGCGGGAAAAATTTGGGAGAGATTGTTGAAATCAAGCTAATGAGGAAGACGAGTGTGAAACTCAGTATATCAGATATGAAGCGACGAATTTTGACATAACGCGTCGCTTCACTTTAAATGAGCAAAACTCGTCGCTTCATGTCTTTCATGCGACGAATTTGTCTTCAAAATTCGTCGCTTCATATAAATTGATACGCACTTATATATATATATATATATATATATATATATATATATATATTTTTATTTATTTAATAATAGAATTTTTTAGACATGAATATCAAATTACAACACCACGTGGTTTACATCGCTCCCGTCATTATTTGTTATTACAGCTGTTAACATATTTATTAGTACTCTTCCTCGTCGTCGTCCCCGCTATCATCGTCTTCATCTTCCTCGTCATCATCGAATTCATTGTCTTCATCTTCCTCGTCGTCATCAAATTCATCGTCTCCATATTCCGATGCCTCACCGTTTGATTCTTCATTCTGTTCGTGTACTTCTAAATCGAGTTGGAGATTAGATGTATCAATATGGTAAAATTGCATTGAACTAAGTGTGTCCTCTTGGTAAGGCTCTGGAATTTGATTCCCTGAAGGAGGCCTTCCACCTTCTGTTGCTAGGACTTCGGCACTGTATACATTTCGGTGCGACATTTGTTGCACCACCTTCCAAGTACCACCTGCCATAGGATCGTCCAAGTAGAAAACTTGTTTTGTCTTGACAGCAAGACAGAATGGTGAATTCTCATAGTAACTAGTATTTGTATCCACTGAGATCAGACCATGATCTACCTTGATGGTGTCAATGTCTTCTGCGGTCTCATCGTCAGTGGTGTTGTGCCATATAACTTTGAACAATACGACCGAGAGATTGTCTGGATAACATACCTCGACGACGTAGTCAAGATGGCCATAGAAGTGTTGGGACATGTTGCCAGCTTTCGTGGTTAACATCACCCCGCTATTTTGAGTCACGAGCCTTCGATCTCTATCGAACGAAACATACTTGACACCGTTCACATAGCACGCCTTATAAATCCGAGTGAATTGCGGACCTCGAGCCAATGACCATATTCCCTTGTTATAATTAACGTCTTCAGCATCACGACGACGGGTTACCTGCAAAAAAAATGGTGTTAGTGTTATACCATTTAGGGTTTAGGAATAAAAAAAAAAACCGCCCAAACTTTCCGTACATATCTTAAGAACCATCGGTGGAAACTCCGCCTCATGAGACGCTCGTCATACTCGTCACCATGTTTCTCTATGTACATCTGCAAATGAGTGTACATGTACTCTTGAGCCTCGTCTGTATCGGTCAAAATTTGCCAATGAGCCTCAGCCGTTTGCTGCTCTGTTAACCTGATATTGTTGGTAGTATCCATAATACACGGCTGCACTAACTGCGAAACGCAGCTAATATTCCATATTGGGGGATAGGGTTGTTCTACATCTTCCAATTGCAAATAAGACTTACAGTACGTCACCGACTCCCATGATATGTATCTTTCTGCAATACTCCCCTCCGGATAACGTGTATTACTCATTGACTGTTTATAATCACCTAATTGCCTATAAAATGATGAATATAATTAGTGCATATACCTTTCGTAACTGTAAATTTAGTTTGAACAAATGAAACATTTTTTGTTAGTGCGTATACCTTTCTGTCGGATACATCCATGTAAAATGTACTGGGCCTGTAAGCATAACTTGTTCGGGAAGGTGAACCATGAGATGAACCATAGAGGTGAAGAAATGTGGAGGAAAAATCAACTCTAAATTGCACAGAATGATCACTATCTCATCTTTCATTTGTGCAACCTCAGCCTTCTTCAATTCCCTAGCACATAATTTCTGAAACCAATTTGACAATGCTATCAATGGCTTCACGACGTTATTTGGCAAAAATCCTCGGATAACCACTGGAAGAAGACGTTGAAGCAGGACATGGCAATCATGCGTCTTCAATCCATAGAACTTTTTCTCGGATAGTTTCACCTTATTTCTCAGACTTCCCGCATAGCCAAGTGGATACCTAACACCGCGAAACCATTCTAATACTTCTTCACGGAGATGCTCTTCAACTAAAAAGGGTGCATGAGGAACCTTTCCCGTCCTCTTTTGAGCTTCCGAACACCACTGCCTTTTGCGGATTTTCCTTTTCTCCAACGCTTCGCGGGCCCTTGGACCATCCTTGGTCTTCCCTTCAATTGCAAGAATGGTGGCAAGGATATTATCACCCACGTTCTTTTCAATGTGCATGACATCTAAACAGTACCTGTGTAACAAAGATGACCAATAGGGAAGGATCCAGAAAACGCTCTCGTGGGTGAAACATTGTCTGTTGTTTGGATTATAAGGGACATGAAAATCAGGATGCTGGCTAAGAGTGGCGTAATGGTGTGACCTAATTTCCTCCAAGATTTCATCTCCGTCCATATGAGCTGGTCTTTTTCGCCACTCTAGCTTTCCGTTAAATGTCAAACTTGATCGCATTGGTGAATTCTCGTCAAGCCATTTTCGATGCCCTTCATAAACGATTCTCCCACAAATATGCTCCGCCGTAAGCTCATGTAGACAAATTGGACATGCCTTGTACCATTTTACTGTTGAGCCTGCAAGCATCCCTAAACCAGGAAAGTCACTTATCGTACACATCAGCGCTACCTTCATCATGAATACGTCATTGTCGACTCTGTCAAAAGTAGGGACTCCATTTTCCCACAAATCTTTGAGCTCGTCGATCAGTGGACGAATGAGTACACTAAGGCACTTTCCTGGAGATTTAGGGCCAGGAATCAAGACGGCAAGCATATTATATTCCTTCCTCATACACATATTTGGGGGTAGATTAAATGGCATCACAACCACCGGCCATGTACTATGTTGGGTTGTCATTGTTCCAAATGGACTAAAACCATCAGTTGCCAGTCCAAGCCGCACATTTCTTCCTTTAATGTCGTCGAAACTGGGAAATGTCCTGTTAAAATGTTGCCATGATTCTCCATCAGATGGGTGCCGGAGGGTACTTTCATCTACTCGCCTCTCCTTGTGCCATCGCATATGCTTTGCTGTGTGTGGAGACATAAATAGGCGTTTCAACCTTGGAGTGACAGGGAAATACCAGATTACTTTTTTTGGAATGGCATCCGTATCTGGCTTGTATCTTTCAGCACCACATACTGGACAAGTCCGACGGTACTTATCTTCATCCCCTCTGAATAGGTAACAGTTGAACTCACAAACATGAATTTTTTCATATCCAAGGGAAAGATCCTTTAGGATTTTTGTAATTCTCGAATAACTGACAGGGAAATGTTGCTTTTTAAAAAACTTATGCAACCATCTGCACAATTTATCAAGACTGGTATCCGACCATCCGTGTTCAACTTTAATTTCCATTGCATGTAATATGGCACTTAATACAGTTTCTTCACTCCCTTCATATAATGGGGTTTGAGACTCCTTTACAAGCCTTTCATACTTAGCATAATCATCATCTACCATGTCATTGAACTGAACTTCAGCGTTTTCTTCAACGACATTATGCGGTGCATCTGCATGGTATCCAGGATAGTATGGAAATACATCTTGTATAATCTCCACAGGCGGGATTGCTGAAGGACCGACAACACTGGAAGCCTGGGCTCTGTCTTGAAGCCACTGTCTCCGTTTACTAATCATTGCCGGTTGAGCAGAAACTTCCCCGTGTAGGTGCCAAACTGTGTAAGTCGGATCCAAACCATGGTGCAAGCAGTGATGATAAATCTCTATGAGTTTCTTATAATAAGGACCATTTCTGCAAACTGCGCACGGACAGGGGAGAAATTCGATTCCAGCAGTGCGAGCGGAAACAAAATTGATGAAGTTAACTAAGCCTGTGCTGTAATCAGGGTGTGTAAAGTGAAGATTCATCCAAGATTTGTCGGGGACATCATCCATGTTTCCTGTCATAACATAAACAGACAATATGCATAAGGTTAGCACACAACATTTATAATACAATCAAAACCTGTCCCAACACTTCTTCTCCTTATGCCTCCGGGTTGGGTCCTATCCCCTTCAGGCGAACACGAGTTTGTTCATCATTTTGTTATTCATGTGGTTTCAGCTACAGTTTTGGGAAATTTCGGCAGCATCTCCCTACAGTTCCTCAAGTGCACAAAAATCTAAACAACCTAATTTGCACTCGAGGAACATTGTAGAGAGACAATGTCGAAACTATATCCCAAAACGTAAACTAAAACCACATGAATAACAAAAGGATCAACAAACTCGTGTTCGCCTAAAGTGTCCAAAAATGGGACAATTCGAGAATCAACAACCCATCTCGATCAACTAGATGCGTTGTTGATTTTCAAACGGGAGTTCTAAGCTGATAAACACCACAATTATATATAATACGAAACAATAAATTTACACACGGCACCACACTCCCTCACTAAGCCACTCGCATGTTTCAGAAACCCTAACTACCAAAATCTACACACAACACAAACAAATTACACCGTAAAATTCTAATTTCACTACATTTCACTCTTTCACAAAATGTCATTTTCACTATATTTGGATTTAACTAAATTTTACGGTTTCACTAAATTAAGCGGAAATTCAATTTCATTAACTTTTCCAATTTCACTAAATTTCCCCATTTCACCCAATTTCTCTAAAATTCAATTTCACTAAATATAACAAT
This sequence comes from Potentilla sterilis, assembly GCA_963682095.1. Taxonomy (NCBI): domain Eukaryota; kingdom Viridiplantae; phylum Streptophyta; class Magnoliopsida; order Rosales; family Rosaceae; genus Potentilla; species Potentilla sterilis. Next base: position 56,390,762 of record OY821757.1, read on the forward strand.
TTCACAAATTAACTAACATAATCTCAATTTCACCAAAATCAACACTAACTCCATCATATATTCAAACACCCAACACTAAAAACAACATAAAACACATTATAAATCAAATCCAACTCAAGATTTCAAACACTAAATTCAACCAATCAAACCAAAATATGGTGATTCCAGTGAAGATGATAGATTATACTAACCTACAAAGCAATTGGAAGAGAACACCCAAGCTTCCGGACCCCGAAATTGACGAAATCAGCAGTTTTGGAGATTTTTCGCAGCTGCTACAGTGTTTTGCTGCATTTCTTCGACCTACTGTCTTCTGTCTAAACTGAGGGCTTTATAGCAGATATAAAAATTTGAAGCGACGAAGATTGTACCAAATCCGTCGCTTCATGTTTTAAGGTGCGATGACATTTAAAAGCTCGTCGCTTGGTTTCATATCGCAGCGACGAATATTGACAATTATCAAATGTCGTCGCTTCACTAATTTTGAGCGACCACTTTTGATCAAAATTCGTCGCTCACTACTTCTGAAGCGACAGGCGCAATATCGGTCGCTTCACTGTGTTGAGGCGACGAAGATTAAAGTTCGCTTTTCAATCTGCGTCGCTTCATAACTGATTTCCAGTAGTGTAAGCAGTAGCCAGGTTTTGTTGTCTTGAAATCGGGGACTAATTAATGATGGTCGATGTAGAGTTTTTCTCTCATGTTGGGGGAGAAGTTGTGCATGTAAGTAATAGCCGAAGGCAAGAAGTAATATACAAGCGCATACTTGACGAGTATAATAGAAGACTGGTCTTACTAAACGAATAAATTACGAGGAAAAGCCTAATTGACAGCAGCTCACTTCTTGTTTTTTAGCCAAAAGAAGAAATTAAAACCTTAATAAGCTCCGTTCTTGTAATCGGTTGACGAGCAAATTTACGTGAAATTGGTCAAATTTCTGATTTATGTGGATGATCATGAAATTTTACTCACAAACACTTAAGAACTTGAGACTCTCAAGCAATTTGTTCATCATAACATTTCCGTGTCAAAGAGCTCGGCTTCTAAATTGCTTTCTTCAATTGTTCATCAGCCCGCACGTACTGTTGCACACTAGCTAGCGGTGATCACTGATGCAGGAGCATATGGAAGTTAATCAAGTGATTTTAATATCAGTTGAAGTCAAGGAGGAATTAACTCGGCACCATAATAATTATGATTCTTTACATTTAATTGCATAGATTTAGGAGTATTTTTACTATTAATTAGGTAGATTTAATATTCTTTAGGTTATTTTTCCATTTATTATCTTTCCATATTTTAGTTAGACTCTTATGCTATTTAAGCAAGAGTTTGTCATCTTTGTAAAGAGAGTTTTTTTTTTTTTTTTTTTGAGAGGAATGAATAAATTCAGAGGCTATGAGCCATTCAACCAAATTATGTCTGGTCAAGCAGGAGTCGAAACTTCATGCCCTTACAAACTAAAACAGTTCAAAAGTAAACACAATGCAAAGAAATAAAATGAAACCAAGTTCGACTAAAAGCAAAAAGTCCAAAACAAGCGGACATTAAATTATAAGGCAATTAACCATCAAGAGAGAAAAGGAGGACTCCACCTAATCCATCGGGCCTAAGACCATCGCTCTTTGGATTCCCCACGGACCTCCCTTCTTGATCCGGGTCAAGTCACGTTCGTTGGTGAACGTGAAAAGGTACCTGGTACCTATCTCCCCGTGCCGTGACCTCCACCGGAGACTGAGTCTTCTACATGGAACGCACAGCACCTCGGAAGGAATCAAAAGCCATGGCTTTGCTGGTATTGAGGCGACCAATTAACAAGGTAGAAACGGGAGGAAACATACCCGTTTTCCGGGCTCCGAAGGTCCCCCAAGTCCACCGGTTCTTCCTCGGTTCCAAGCGAGAGTTTGGAAGCCAAACGCGCTGTCATGGAAGCAACCAATGCCTTCACTGCCGCCATTGATACGCACCAAACAGCTTCTGTTTTCTCAGAAACCCTAACCCTAGTAGGCAAGAAGGAAGAGGTAAAGAGAGAGAAAAAAAAAAAAAAAGTCGATGTCTTTGTAAAGGGAGCTTGTTTGATATTATAATGAAAATATAGCCGTTTTTCAGCCGCTTGTTATGTTATGTGTTGTGTTCTTCTTATTTCTGGTGACGTGTGCTATCACCTTTAGGCCTATGTTTTAGGACCCGTCCCCCATCAATTTGGTATCAGAGCTCTGGGCCGGGGGAGAGCGTGGGGGATTCCATGGCTTGAAACAGGCTTGATCGGGGAGGTTCTTTAATGGAGGGTCGTTATAGCAACGACATGGAGGAAATCAAGATGATGATTCAACAACTTACAGAACGTATCAATCGCATCGAAACTCAGCGCCAAAGGGTTAAGAGTCGCGACGGGGAGAGAGACGTTCATCAACGTGTCACTCGCATCGAAACTTCATGTGAAGACAGTGAGGTTTCTAACGGGGAGAGAGACGTTGGCCCTTTTCAACTCGGTACTCCGTTGTTTGAGTCGGACGACAAGGGAGAACCAGTTAGTTTTGACTATGAAGGTTCGAAATCTATTTTTACTTTTTCAGTTAATGAAAATCTAGAAAATGAAAAAAAATATGTTGTGGACTTTAATAGGCCACCAATATATGATGAATGTTTTTGTGGGGCTTGTGGTGGCAATTGTGGGAAGGAGGAAGAAAAGGTGAACAACAGCAAAATGGGAAGAGAGGCTGATATTCAGAACAATTTTCGTTCAAACATGAATGTTGGCATTGAATGGGAATATGAAACTAGAGATGCAAGGAAAGTTGGCCTTACTGATCTTGTTTCTTTAAGTAACCTTACTGTGCCTATTGATTGTTTATTTCATGAAAATAAAGGTACTGCAAAGGAAGAATTGGATGTACAAGTTGCAGTCCCTTTCTCAAGTTTAAGTGCGGAAGAAGCAACACCATTATTTGCAAATGTGAACTCATTTTTAGTGGGGTTTGGCCATGACGTTCTTGGGGTCGAAGTTTTCCATTTGAAGCTGTCCGACAATCTAGTAAATCTCGTCTATCATATAAAGAATTGTGAAAAAAGTTTTGGATTGACGGATTCAATTTTGGAGAGTGAATATTTGAGGTCAAGATGTGGCAAGTATTCTAAATATTTATTTATTTGGCAAGGACGATTTCAATTACAAGGTAAAGGATCAATTATGATTTGGATGCAATGGAAGATTCTGCTAGGATTCTCACTTAATTCATGGCTTGAATTCGAGGACGAATTATTTCCAACTAGGGGAGTCTGATGCAGGAGCATATGGAAGCTAATAAAGTGATTTTAATATTAGTTGAAGTCAAGGAGGAATTAACTCGGCACCATAATAGTTATGATTCTTTACATTTAATTGCATAGATTTAGGAGTATTTTTACTATTAATTAGGTAGATTTAATATTCTTTAGGTTATTTTTCCATTTATTATCTTTCCATATTTTAGTTAGACTCTTATGCTATTTAAGCAAGAGTTTGTCATCTTTGTAAAGGGAGCTTGTTTGATATTATAATGAAAATATAACCGCTTGTTATGAGTTGTGTTCTTCTTATTTCTGGTGACGTGTGCAATCACCTTTAGGCCTATGTTTTAGGACCCGTGGGGATCAGGGTACCGAACACGGGCCTCCAACAGTCACTCAATAGACACCAGAAATAAGGAGCAGCGAACTCATAAAATAGGGCAAATCCATGCCACAAATAAACTGATTTTATTCATAAAACATAAGCTTCCTAACAAATATTACAATACGTTTACAAAACTTAGAGAATAAGTAGACTTAAGCTTATATGGAAAGCTAACTAAATGTTATTCTTAAATTAAATGTAAAAAGATACCCTAAGAATATCTAACTAATGAAATATCAAAGATTACAACCTATAATTAAATTACAATTAATATATTTGAAGTTGCCTTATATGCTCCTGCATCAGACTCCCCTGGTTGGAAAAAATTCGTCCTCGAATTTAAGCTTTTAATTGATAAAATTTCCCATAAAATCTTCCATCGTTGTAGATCTTCTTTTGGCATACCAATTGCAAATTGAATTCTTCCTTGCCAAATAAATAAATATTTCAAATACCTTCCTCTTGTATGAACTTAAGAAATCTGCTCAACACAATTAATTTCTCCAGCTTGAAATTCTTCTTACCATTCTTGATTCCATTGACAATATCGATTAAATCTATGGGAATCTCCAAAAGGAATGAATCAACTCCAAGAAAATCAACATATTTATGTACAATATTTTCTGACAAAATGGACGTACTTGCTTATTTATCGTTGTCTGCATCTGTGACTACCTTCCTACCATATATGAGATCATCCTCCATTGAGGGAATTGGCATATTTTGGAATGTACCACTGCTCACCGAGGATTCCTTCATAAACTCCATTCCATTTGAATCATGATCATGAAGAGAACTAACTGATGATGTGGTAAATAGTTTATGCATGACAAACAACTTTTCACCTTCTCCGCATTGGTCTCTAATGCATATATTTTTGCTAGACTCATCACAATCTCTAGCAATTGAAACACCAAGGTCCTCAATGCCACCATCACAAACTTCACAATCTTCATAATCATCATATGTCGCTGGTTCATCAAAATGTATGAAACCATTTTTTTTTTCTGAAAATAATTCTTCAACAAAGAGAAAATTAAAAATAGTGAACTTACAACCAGGGTAGTTGAAAGTATTATGTCCCTCTTCATTGGACTCACACAACGGAGCACACTTATGAACAGGGTGAACGCATATCTCCCCGTCGGAACCATCACCTTCTTGGTAGAAAGTTTCGATGCGATCAATACGCTGATGATAGGTGGTAATGTTTCCATCCCCGTCGGAACTCTTACGACCCCTTCGTCGAGTTTCGATGCGATTGATACGTACCTCAAGTTGCTTAAGCATCCTTTTGATTTCAGCCATGTCATTGTTGACGTCACGACCCTCCGTTCTGAAACATCCTCTTCTTCGCCCGATCAGAGACATCGAATCCACTAAGCTCTCCCAGAGCTCTAATACCAACTGATGGGGATCAGGGTACCAAACACGGGCATCCAACAGTCACTCAACAGACACCATAAATAAGGAGCAGCGAACTCATAAAATAGGGCAAATCCATGCCACAAATAAACTGATTTTATTCATAAAACATAAGCTTCCTAATAAATATTACAATACCTATATATATAGGGTTTACAAAACTTAGAGAATAAGTAGACTTAAGCTTATATGGAAAGCTAACTAAATGTTATTCTTAAATTAAATGTAAAAAGATACCCTAAGAATATCTAATTAATGAAATATAAAAAATTACAACCTATAATTAAATTACAAATAATATATTTGAAGTTGTCTTATATGCTCCTGCATCAATCACCATATCTTCATGAGCATTTTCTTCCTCTTCGTCTTGTATCATATATTGCGTGTAGTCCTTGCGGTTAAAAATCCACTAAAGAACTGGATTTCAATATATGAAATTGAAGCTAGAATGAATTTAAGGTCGAGATGGTTTGTTCAATCCATTGAAAGAGGCACAATACTCTATAACCCCCGCATGTAAGGCCTAGCCTGTCACAATTGAGTTACTGCTATTCTGCTAGGAGCCCTAGCTATAAACCCTAAAACCGCCTGTGATATCTAGAGTGGAGGTCCGCTTTAAAATTAAAGTGCGGAGTTTTTTATTTGACTCGCATTTCGGTCACATTTCCACATTTGTACAGATTTCAGAACTATATCCCTCGTGGAGCCATGAATGAAGAACATGCTGGTATGGTGAAAGGATTTGCTGCCGTTGAAGGAAAAACTAGTTTAGCCCACAACGATAAGCTACCTCTATCCAAATCGCTAAAGACTAGTAAAATGGTGCCGCTCCGCCTCAAGTCAACATAAACCCCATTGTCCCCGAAACCTTAGCATATCTAGGGTTAAGGTTTGCGGAAGACACCACCTTTGTCTCCATTGTGGTTTTTGGACTATCACAGCCCTGGTCCGAGTGCTCCAGAAACGTACACTCCCTACAGAAGCCTACAAACCTTTCATGTTTGAAATTGAGCATGCCAGAAACCCAAACGCAAATTCAAAATCCATAATCAGAGATACTTAATTGTTCTCATTGATCTTATGTCGGAAGTCGAAACCACACCTCCCTCTGTGACCTTCGCTTAATCTTGATCTTGTCTAGATGGATCACCTCCCCCAAATACAACTCACCATTGCTTCGTAGGACATCAACACCAACATGAGATTGAGCCTTCCATCAAAACTGGAATTGCAGAAATCAGAACCCTAACTAAATCTACAAGTCCATTAAAGGTGCTAGGGGAAGGAGGGACTTACCGTAGAACCAAGCCTATAGAGAATCTAATCCCTCTCCTTGTGAATTGCAGAACAAACATTTCCCATGCTCGCACACATACAATTGGTTCTTCAAGTTTTAGACGGAGAACAGCTAAAGAGCATCCTATGAAAGCCCCTGACATCTGGCCTGCGGTTGAAATACAGTGGTTAATCGAAAAAGTCACCACTCCTCCACCAAAGGACACCTTCCTTCTCGAAGACTGTAAGTTTCCATTTTCAGCTCACGAGGGTAAGATGCAAAGAAAAACAAACACTAGGAAATGAGCATATATTTGGAACTCGTATAAATAAAACATTGAAAGAAGATTCAAATATATACAATTTAAAACTAGGCCCTAGATCCATATGGTAGTAGGTTGTGAATTTAAGTTGTTTATTTGATCTACAAAAAAAAAAAAAAGACGAAGAAGAAGAAGTCCTCCGAGAGTAAAGGCACATGGGAATCCCATCAAATAGGATTATATATATAACATCCTGAGTTCAGATATACCATTCATCATTGTAATGTCTGCAAACAAATGTGATATAAATGTGCGATAGCATTTCAGATGTCATAAAAGGACAATTTTATGACACCTTATATATCATCTCCACATACATCTCTGTTTTCCTACAGAACTACTATGCTCAACTGCAAATCCAGGTTACCCATATGCAGCCGAACTTAGAAAGTCCTCGAGTATTTCTTAATTTCAAACAAGATTGATGTAATCGACACTAGATCCTTGTTAAGATTTCCATGCAGCGCACCGTCAACCTTCTTTATGCAATCGGAGAGCCTAGTATAATAAAGCAGTAGCTGAGTCAATGCAGCCCTCAAGATTTCCATGCCACACAAGAAGTTGCTAAAAGATGTTATGACATCCTTGTGCATCAGCTCAATTGCAGCTTTCCATCTACTTGCAAAGTCCTTCACAAGTGGCTCAACCTCCGTGCCAGTTATAGGATTCTCAACATTAGCATCTGGGTCCTCCGCTGATAAGAGACAAGTATCTTGTTATTATTGTAGATGAGTACATTTCATAAGCAAGAATAGTGAGATGTCATCCTTTATTTCATTTAGAGAGAGAGAGAGAGAGAGAGAGAGAGAGAGAGAGAGAGAGTTGTCACAGCTAACTAAGAACTTACAAGCCCGGGTTTTGACAAACTTGATTAAATCACTAAAATGTTCTAGTAATAGTTCTTCCTGCAAGGGAGAGGTAAAACATTAAATAAGGAAGCAGATCACAGCTATAATATATAAAAAGAAAGGTTAACCTCCCATTGAAGTTCTTACACTTCTCCCACAATTATATTTATACTAATTCATAGTATCAGCCCACACCAGGAAACTACCTGTGCAACCCAATTTGTCTACAAGTAAGGCTTAGGGTATTCCAACCACACTGTCAGTGTTATAAGTTCCCAATTAGGAACATTAGCCTCTACATCAAAATATATGCTTTAAAAAAAAATTAAATAAATATAAAGGTTAAGCTCAGTTATGACTTATGACACCTATTTCCAATTCATTTTCAGTAGGATTCTCTAATTAATAACACATGATAGCCCCTGCACCTTATGCATACTAGTAACAAAAATATTAGGGTTAAAAGGACTAGATAAAGCAAAAAAAAACAAAATTGAAGCCATGAAATATGAATGTAAACACCGTCGAACATAATGTGATCTCTGTAGCATTGTCCAAGTTATAAATGCCACATTGACTGACTCATCATGAGACTAAAAGTGGAACAACAAAATGTGGTCTCTTCAGCATCTCTCGTAACTCAAAAGTCCCAACCGCTTACAAGATTGCATTCTCCAGTTTGCAACGTAACATTTTCTGAAAGATAAATAGACCAGACACTTACCACAAATAATGCTGTGTTGCTTTTTAGCAGTTCCTCAAAGTGGATTTGAATTTTACCACCTTCCGGACCAGCTTCCTAGTATTGAAATGACAAACATTGTATAAATCGACAGCCAAAGACAGTACTGCAACTAATACGATTGAACAGTCGCAGATTTTAAAAAACTTTGTGCTGACTGCTGATTGAGTTGCTTGATTTATTTTCATTGTTTTTCAACCCAAAAAAAAGAAGGAAAGAAGAAACAAGAAATTACCTTCAGCACTGCAATAGTCATATCGTAGTTGTTTATCAGAAACACAGTTTGCAGTTTTGGTCTTGGAAATGCTTTTGCAAGCTTGATAAGCAAGTCATCAACAGCCATTCTCAGTCTTTCCAAATTTAATTCAAGCTGCAATTCATAAAATGGTACTTATGCAAATGAGGATAAGTAGGTTAAGTAATTAAAAATCCTAATGCGCAACCTAAGAATTCCTCTCTTAAGTTCATTTTCTATATCTAACCTGCCCATCTCCATATTCAACATTGAGGTGGATAAGTGAAGCTGTGAATTCAGCATATCGCCTCATGACATAGTGAGGATGAACATCATCTTCCCACAATGTCTTTACATTCGCATTACGCAGGCTGTTGAGATGCAGGTCAAACACCATCTTAAAACGAGGCCAAAGGGATATATTGACCTGTAATTATACATAAACAAATTATGATATATATATACATATATATATATATATATATATAAATGTAAAAGTCCGTCAAGCATACAAAGAAACATGAGCTGATGATACCATCATAGGATGTTAAATTTAAAAAGACGAAGAAGAAGAAGATTAATAATAGAAATTAAAAGTTCAACTGAAAGCTGTCTCCCTTATCTTAGTTCAAGTCCAATAGTAGTGTTCCTGATTAACTGTATTTTCAAGAGCTCATGTTTACATCACCATCCATACATACATCATAAGGACGGCGCGCGCGTGCGCACACACACATACACGCGCGTGCACGCACACACACTCACGCACATCAAGACTAATCTGCAGGCAAATGTAAAAGCCTACCTTGTCTAAGTATGAATCCAAGCATGGGATACGCCGCCGAGACATAATGAGCTGCAAAGGCAAAATAACAAATTACCTTTCAACTACAAAGTTCAACACTTATGAATTTATGGAAAGTGAAATTTCCAAGCTGTTGCCGTCAAAACCATTCTCTTCACCAATGACAAGAAGGAATATATGTATTATTTTTTTTTATTTTTTTTTTTGAAAAAAAAGTACATATGTATATAGAAAGATGGAGAAAGGAATTCGACTAATGAGTAGAAAGATCAACCTTTTAGATCCTCCCGTAGATCATTCCAACTAAAAATTGGCCAAATTAATGCCACTCAGGCCATCATCATCATTTAGTTTATCTAATTATATTCGTCTACTAAGTCCACATATACATAACCAGACTTCAAATTCGACTGATTTTATTACCCTTTAAATGACCCAAAGATGTGTGGTTCTCATCATCCACAGTTCTCATAATTGAATTCAATTATGATTCTTTTATGACATTGCAGTGATATGTCATGCATGCTAGGCTTCAATTTTGGTGCAATTACAATTCTTTTTACTACAATTTTGACTCACTTGGGACCATTGGTATAATCACTAAATAGAGGGTTGTGCACACACCACACATTATCGAGTTTTAGAAACTGATAACTAGATGATTATCTATACATGGCAACTACTTCAAAAGACCAGTTCTGATGTAGGTAACTCAAGTACATAACGTACAAGGTTATTAGGTAGGAAAATTACCTGGTGCTGGTGTATAATGCGGATCATAAGCATAACACCAATAGCATCATAACAATTTGGAAGTATTGAATTGAAGTGTTCATCAATTACAGCAAATGGACCTGGTGTCAAAAAAGCATACAAAAGTTATCAAAGAAAGCCTCTTTTCATTTTCTTCCCTAAAGCACGAGGAGAAAAGTGAAAGTAATAATCTTATTCGCTAAAGTCACCAGTAGATGAGCACAAGACATGCTGAAAAAGACAAATGAGCCTTGTGCTCTTTGTATTGGAATCAGTACGCAATTTGGAATAACTGATCCTTGGCCATAAGATTCAAAGATTATCTGTCAGATTTACCTGCAAAAATTTCATAAAATATGGATTCTTCGCAGAAGAAATCATCACAGAAATGGTACCTGCAATAGAAAAGGAAATGGTTGTGAAAAAAATATCAATGAGGAAAATCTTTCATTATCATGTCCATAAGAAAACGTACTCAGAAGTAGCAGTGTCCATAAGAAGCTTGTGCAAGCTCCTAAAGAGCACCTCATATGGATACTTGATGGAGCTGGCTTCAGCTATATGTGGAATTAATGCAGGTTCTTCAATTTCCTGACGAAAAACAGAAGTACAAACAATGAAATATGTTCTATGCAAGATAAATAGACAAAACTGCACTGTTACAAGATATCATCCGTTCTTTACAAAAGCTTCCATTTTCTACGTTCATACTAAATCAATGATCTAAAGCCACAGTTTACAACCAGCATACTTGGTGAAAACTTTTTCATCTGTAGAGGTAATTTCTCATAATACCTATTTGCTTAACATTTCAAGGTTGCTACTAATTCAAATGTCTCTTCCAAATTGTTCATAAACGAAATCAAAATAAAAAAGTAGAAAACCATAATATATTCCTATTGAAACTGAAGCAGATGAAGGCCTCAGTTTTGTTAGTGGCAGCCGCAGCATAATCTATATATTGAACACATCCCCACTTCAATAGGACACTATCAATAAAAGCTAAAATGTAAAACAGAACAGAGGAAAACAAATAATAGCGGTCCACAAATTCAAAAAGCTATGGAACGTATCACATTCTAAGCTCCTAAAAAGCTCCAATCTATAGTTATTCAATAACAATTCTACTTCAAGGCTCCTATCTGTAATTATTATCTTCATAGCTTCAAGGAGTCGTAGAGATGAGCTTATCCCAACACTAGCGCACTACTTCTCCCTTGCTTCTTACTTTTTTTCTTTTGTAATAGAAAAGGAGAACATAAAAGCGGTGGTCCCAATATGTAAATCTGAACTTGAAAATAAAGAGGCAAGATCACATGAAATTGTCATCATTTGAAATAGGCAAAATTGTAAAAATACAAAGCAAACTTGGCTGAAATTGTCAATTTACACCCCCAACTTGCAATTGGGTCAATTTAGCTCCTAAACTTGGCAAAAATTGCAACCCCTCCAGTAAGTTTAACATTTTCCATCCAATTTTGTGTCAAATGCCATGCACATGAGGGGCAGTGTTGTCATTTATATTTATTTATTTTGAATAAAAAATAAATGAAAAAAAAAATCTTTAAAAGGAAAAGTCATTTTTTAAACAGGTTATTTATTTATATATTTTGAAATTTTTTGACCTATATAAAAATATAAATAAACATTAACCTTAATGGAGTGGGTGCAAATCGGCAATTCTTGACAAGTTTGCGAGGTAAATTGACAAAATTGCAAGTTAGGGCTGTAAACTGACAATTATGGCCAAGTTTGGGGTGCAAATCGGCAATTTTGCCTTTTAAAATATAATCTACATTAGTTAACGAGGATTATACACCTATAACAGGCTTTTATTCTAACTCTTACACAGCTAAGCTGGAACACCAAGAATTACAAATTGTTACCGAGGATAATACAGATTCTTCCCAATATTTTTTGAATTTAGATCAGATTATTGATTAGTTGCAGAAAGAAAAAGAAAAAGAAAAGTACCTTTAAAATTTTAATCCTCTCTCCGAGAGCAAAAACAGCTGAGCGGTTCTTCAGTGGTTCTCTTCCTCTTGAAAATAGACTTGTGTTTCTCGTCTCGACGCCAATTAAGTCACTAGATGTGGCAATATCCAACTGTAGTTTCTCAAGTGCCTGAATATAAGCACGGAAATGTGCACTTAGAACCTGCAAAAAGAAAATAAAAACTTTAATAATCTACTTATACTATCCTTCATATCATACTTAGAAGGGCTCTAGAAAGTAACATTGGAAGAAGTAAAGAAATAGAATACGAAAAATATAATGAAATAAAGAAGGGTCATATTCTATTTGTACAGTAACTGAGATCAATCTTGGCCATTCCCGCCCCTCACCTAGATTCTGCTTTTTGGTCTTTCAACTAAACAATTGAATTTTACCCTTTCAACTATGTCTGAAGTCGTACCAAGTTTTTTTTTAATGGCAGACACACAAACAAATAAAAAAGTAAGAAGAAACAATATTTAATTCGCTAATCGAATAAGTTATAGTAGTGCTAAGGCCACAAGCACTGTACTATGCACAATGAATGAGCTTAGAAACCAATTTGTTTTTCTCTATCATCGGTATATTCCATATAGAAAGGCCTTTCATGAAATCCTTAGAATAAACATAACCAGATTGCATCTTTAAAATAATAATGGAACATGACTAGAGTAATGTATAAAACCAGCAAAACCTTATGAAAACATGACATCAAAATTCACGTCTGTGGAGGCACTAAAAGTATCACTATGATGGATCTCCATTAAATGATGATCAAAATTGGATTTCACACATCATACCTACGAACAAGGAAACGTAGTTTGTGCATACTACTTAAACAAAGATGCAGCCAAAAAAGGAATTTAGTCTCCCGCAAGTAGTAACTCGGATACAATTTCTTCAAAACATCAAAACATGATGAATTTGAATCAGATGAAGGAATGAAACTGTCTGCTTTAGAGTGTTTTAAGCTGACTAAGAAGGGGGGAGATTTCACCTAGTAGGATAAAAGCAGTACGCATATATTTCTAAAGGTTGCAAGTGCCCACTCTAAATTTAGAGCTCTTTATTTTGACAAAATAATAAGTTAATAAGACACACAGTTGAAAGAAGAATTAAACAAGTAACCGTCCAGAAAAGGAGAGGAAACAGAAAATATTTTAAGCTAGAAAAAAAAATCCCAGATCCTCTACATCATAATTTACAGATAGGTCATAGATCATCAGTTCATATTGTTGACCTTGTTCATTGTGTCGATGTATGCTCCACGAACCTCAATGTATACCTCCTTTCCATGTTCCTTGAGGAACAAAATAACATACCTGCATTAAAATACTTGAATCAACAAAATGTAAAATTTGGAAAAGAAAAAAAAAGGAAAAAAAAGAAAAAGAAAAAAAAAAGGGGAACAAATCAACCAACAAAAGGAAAGGAGCCAAATCCCAAAATCACTCCAGAATATAAAGTCACATTAGTAAGAAAGGGTGTGATTGCCATGTAGTGTTAACTATTTAAGACTATAGAACTCACATTGGAAAAAAAAATAAAAAATATCAGGAATTGTTTTGAAGTAATTTAAAAGGTCTGAATGTAAAATGAGTTAATAGACGGAAATTACTGGTACATTATTGAAAAAATTACAGGTATACAGAGTAACAATTTGATCTCCAAGCACATGCTTTCAATAGAGAAAGGTGACATTCATTAGCACTCCCAACTTATAAAAAGGACATAAGAATTTGATACTAGAATAGATGTCATCCAGTTACTTCTGCTCAGAGACATATCAAAACAATCATATAGTCTCATTTACGGTTACATATTAAACAATCATTTAGACAGACATTTGAGACCAATTTCAAATGAATTGAAATTTGCATTTTTAAGTTTTAACAGTTCCAAACACGCTGTTTATGTTCAGAGAGATTGATGAAAATAGTTCAGTCTATGGTACACTGAAGATACATATACCTTCCTTATTTTTATGATTGCTTCCTCTCCTCTTTCTAATTATGTACTCGTTATTATGCAATTTTTTAAAAACCAAAGTTAAGTATGTATATATTGACCAAACTAAACAAAATAAAACAACTCAATACATATTCCTCAAACATCTATCCCCATGTTATAAAGACTCACAGAATCTGCAACCTCAGCTGTCAATGGAATATTTCAATGACCAGAGAAACCAACTAGACTATCAATTGTGACTGCTATACAGGCTCTACTTATTTGAATGCTAAAGGAGCATTCTGTTGAAGGATCCGGATGTTATGATATTAATAAAAACCAATTAGATCCGGATGTTATGATATTAATGAAAACCCCCAATTAGAATATTAATTGGGAACACTAAACAAGTTACTCACTTGTACTTTAAGAGAACATTCTGTTGAAGGATCTGGATATTTGTTTTAGGTTTTCTCAATGCATATAGCTTCTGAACAATGAAGTCAAACACCTGCAAAAGATAGATACAGACAGATTAGAAGCCATAGAGTATTCAAGAAAGCAAAGCATATTAACTGAAAACGAAGAGCATGCCAACAAAAATGAGTTTCAAGACGTGGCCATTGAATATAACGCACAATAAGTTATGATGGCAATTAGTAATCCATAAGAGCTGAATGGAAATCATCCACATATCATGTCGCTGCCATTCACTCCAAATCTACCACAAAGCTGAAGAGTCTGACATACAATACGGCCAAACATATTCTATCCACTTCAAACTTTGGCATTGAGTGCCATTTCAACTCATAACTATAAACAAACATACTGAGAAAACTTGGGGTCTTGGGAGTACCAAGTCCCTCCCCTAAATTATTGCAAGTTACTAGACACACTCGTTATTGTAGATTTTGGTCCATAGAGCAGTCAAAACTAACACGGTAATTCCTAACTTGTCAACTAGGCTCATACATAGAACAAGTTAAAGGGCATTTATTTTGTTACTGGCACAGACCAGTTGTATATGATGTGTCATGTACATCATATACAAGCACATAGAGAAATTAAGTGATCAACATGAGACCGTCTATTGCTAACTCTGATTACAACCTTGGAAACTGCTTTCTGTCTAAGTTTATCGAGCTCCGGTTGAACATCCTTTAGAGCTTTTGCAGATTTAACCATAAGATCCGCTTCAACAAACTTCAGCTTCTTGCTAAGAATCTCTAGAGTTCTCAAATATTCATCATTCACCTGGATAACAATTCCACAATGAGTTTGTCAACAGCAAAGAAAAGAAGATAACATTATGAGATGAAAATTCAATGAGCAATAAGGAGAGCAACATGTTACTGTCTAAGTTTCACTTAAGATATATAGCATGATAACATTCTTAATCTACGGAATTAGAATAAAACCTTTGATTAAAACAATTTATCACTACAAAAAATAAATGACAAAATTGATTTTATTTAGGAAATGAGAAGAATTAAGGAAAAACAATAAAATTGTAATGGATGTTAGAATGGAGTAACATCTGCTTATTGCATTAAAGAAGTAGGATCTATCTCTAAAAAAAAGGTTAAACTTCAACATGCAAAGCTAGAAAAGATTAATGCTAGTTCAATCAAATAATTTCCAACCTCCGGTGTATAAGGAAAAAATTAAAACAATAAGGTAGAAGGCAAACCTCGCCATCATTAATTATATCTACCATCCTTGGAGGGACTATAATGTCTTCGACAAATTTTGCCAATTTTGACTCTGCCACCTATTACCAATCATTCAAGGTGTATCAATATGTGCAGCCAAAAAAAAGATAAATAGAAGCAAAAAGAAGTATTAAAAAAAATATATATATAAGAACTAGTAGAAAAGGGGACAAAACATATTTAGAAACCTTTCGGACAACCAAACTATCCAGCCTAACAAGAAAGCTTTAAATGGTTTGGGAGAGAGTAATGTCTTAAATAAGGTTGAGATTTGGGAGAGTAAGATCCTGTCAGGTTTAGGCAATCCGTCTTAGTGGAATCATAAATTACACTTTATCTTCTATATAGATTTAATAGCATCTCTATCTTAATTTCTATCTTCTGTAGGTGGTTTGCTAGCAGTCTAATAGCTTAACTTTCGTGGACCTCTCTAATAAAAATTAATTTAAAAAAAAAAAAAAAAACCAAGTCTCTTGTTTGCTCAACATTCGTGGACCTCTCTAATATCTTCTGTAGGTGGTTTGCTATCAGTCTAATAGCTGCTACTGTCAACCCTGAGGCAAACTGCTACCGTTAACAATGAGGCAAGCCACTACTGCTCTACTGCTACTGTGGCTCGTGGTGATTGAAACTCGAAATTTCAAAGTTTCTCAAAATATATGCAACACTATACTCAAATGAAAGCCCATGAGATAAAAACAATTTTGTAGTTTGAACATTCTCCAAATTGTCGACGGTTTGGCCGGAAAACTTGAAATTGTCGGAAATAACTTTAAAAGGAGGATAGAGAAACTTGTCAATTAGTGGAGTGGCAACATGGTAATTTTGGCGAAAATCAATGGCATTTTAGGTATTTCAGCTTCAATTATTCAATCAGTTTTTGGTCCACTCAATTTTGGGCCAGGCTTGTGTCTTTTTTTGTTTAAAAATTATTGAAAGTGAGTTTTTTGTGTTTGTAAATTTGGTCGGGTGCTACTGTGTAATTTACTTTAAATAAAACAATACATGAACAAACCTTCCAACGTTTTTGTTGCATACAAAATGGGGAAAGACTAGTCGACACCTAAAAACTATTCTCAGCCTCAAGAGTACCAATGAAATGGAATTTAATAGAGTCTACAGACAAAAGATACCTTCCGATTCTTCAACTTTAAACCCATATCCATGGACTTCTCCTGGAGAATTTTTATGTCGGAACTTATCGAACCTATCTCTTCCTGGACAAGAGTTACTCGAGTATTAGTGACAACTGATAATAGATTTAATATGTCAACAAGGAACACTCCTTTTGAGTGTAGGGGAGACAAATAATGAGCTTAAGTACAGTCCGTGTGCAGGTGAAAGAAGGTAATGGTGGAAAAATAATGAAGCAAGGACCAAGGAACCTGAAATCCACTGAGAAGAGTTTCCATCTGTGACAAGATGCTGTCACAATCACGAATTTGATCATGAAGAGATACCAGATTATCACTTTCTTTAATATAATCCTGCAATATTGGACAAAATGAGATCCTATAGTTCATTATAATGGTTCCCAGAACCCTTCCCCTAATAAATAAGGACTGGTGTTGGGAAAATTAATTAACAAAAGGAAATACAGCTCGTATGTTAGTATGTTGCAATACATAAATGGCTCATAACCTACTCATGCAACGTTACAAGAAATATTCATGTTGAAACAAAATTAACACAACATCATTTCACATCGACTAATATTTCAAGTCAGAGGTGTGATTCCAAAAACTTTATGCCTTAGAAATATTCAGATCTCTAACCAACTAATATCTCTGGAACAGAAGTTTAATAGCTGACCCAAGTATAGTAGACAAGCCAATCCATTTCATCCCTGCTTTTGAGTGAGTTAGAGATAATCTTCATAAAAGTCACTGAACAGCGCCTTTAAAACTATTCAAAGTGTGGGTCAAAAGTTTTTGGATACTTCAGTGAGACGGGATCCCTTTCCAACCTCTCATTCGGAAACAAGTAGCTATATCTAGATGGATTTACACAATACAGCATCCTGGAAAATTGTTCCAGTCCAGCAAAACATACATCTTTGTAGACCTCCTAACAAATGCACAATGAATTGAGAACCCAGACAATAATAGTTCATTACGACTAAACCTGCTTGGAAAGTCAATATCAAAATCCCTAGTTAAAGTTAACATATTTTGCAGCTGGAAGAGTAGGAACAATAGTCCAAAAGGAGACCCAAAGAAGAAAACAAAAAATTAAGTAAAAGACACCCACTCATGTCACTAACCGAAACCTGATTCCCTAAAACTAACACCTCAAAGATTATTCTTTTACAGGCATAAATCTTGCAACAGTAATGAAGAATTCTGGAATACCAAAAAAGGTAAAGATTTTGGAGGAACAAAATACCTGAATTGAGTCCAGTTCAACTTGTCGTATGTTGTTCTCAACCCCTTTGGTATAATCCCGTAGTTGCGTACCTTTGGACAAAATTTTCGCAACTACCTGCATTAGATAATAGATAGTTGAGTGAGTTAAGACATAGATAGTATATTTGCAGCTTCCTTATGATGAATAGTAGCAAAATTTGTGTAGTTTAGTAAATTCCCAAGGTCAATACGAGATAGGAAATTAGGCTAAAATTACTGAAGGCATGAGTACAGGCAAGTGCGGAACCTAGAATATTTTCTAAAATAAAAGCAGAAATGCAGTTGTCAGTCCCTTCACTTCCGAGAATTCCATTAGCATAAATGAACATGTCTACGACTGGGCGATCAATTTTTACATCATGCTGGATAACAATAACATAATGCATGGGAATGCAGAAAAACGGTTTTTCACATGCCTCCAGCCCTCCTCTTCCCATGACCACCTCAGAAAATTATACCTAGTCGAAAAGAAATACAACTAACCCGAGTACGGGAGCTTCAAAGAAAAGCATAGAAAGTGAGTGATATATGTTACTTACGTCATCATGTTTACATTCTTCTAATTCTTGTTGCAGTCCATCCAACGATAGGTCATCACTGAGGAGGAAAAGTCACAATTTAATCACTTGTGAAACGCTGTATAATGTATCTGGCAATGCCAGAGAAGTATGTATTCCAGTTGTAATCAACTTTATGTGCATAACGTGTTGAACATTTAATCAAGCATTCTGCTCATGCAATCTAACTTACAAACCCAAAGTTTATATACACAAATAATAAGAAAATTTGTGTCGTTAGTCAGTAGCCAAACTTTGTGGTGTAATTTAATCAGGTAGAGAAGAGAAGATACCTGGTAGCATCCTCCTCAACAGTCAAGTCCCCAAAATCAAAGGCAAAAACAGGTTTCTGGGCATCATTATTGCCATCATAAGAGTGCCCCTGCGTCCATGGAATAGGGAGAAGAAACAAAATCAGCGCAATTCTTGTTTGATTAAATTGACCAAATTATAATCACTGAATTCTTTCTAGCACAAATAAACACCGAAATAAAGAGGAGAGAGACCTTTGAGTCGTTGGTTGCAAGATGAACCATGTCCGCCACCTACATTGAAATTTCAAAACGAAATCCGCGCAAGCAGATCTATGGGTATCGAACAATTACAAGCAGTAATCAGTGAATCGCAGACCTAACAAGTTACTTACCATCCAAAATCGCAGACCTAAGGAATTACTGTGCCTTCTCTCGTCGCCTTAATGGATCTGCGACTACTTTGTGATCTCTTCCTCACTCCGTTTCTCTCTTTATATACTTATGGATGACTATTGGATTGTTCTTTTTCTTTTTTATCGGATTGTATTTTTGGAGTTTCTATTCACATCTCTAAAAATAGCATTTATACTTCTTTACGTAATAGAATTCCAATTTACTTTTACAAAATAGTAAATTGCTATTTACACTTTTTTAATTTTCCGAAATACCCGTTAACTAATCAAATCAATAACATTTCTTTTAAAAGATTCTATTCGCGTCGTTCAATATTTTAATATTTCACAATCATATTTTACTTTCAATGTTTGAAGAATAAAACAAAACATCCAATTTGAGTCGTAGATATGTGAGAAGAGATTTGGGGGAGCCATAGCCAATTTTTATATGCAAGTACGTGACTTGTTGCATAAAACACATTTTCCTTCTTTTATATATATAGTTCTACTTATCTATCATATATATACTTTTAGTTCACATTGTAAATTCTATAAATGGCTATTTGTTGTAGGAAAATGGGAATTGGTCTACTCATTTCATTGATAATCCCCTTTATATAGGGTGAGTATTACAACGGTAATAGTAAATACATTAATGACAATAATGACTACATAATTATCTCCCGTCAGTTACATTGACGAAGACACATAATGTGTTTTTCCTTCAACACTCCCCCTTGTGCCGAGTCAGAGATAAAATGGTGCATGTGGTGTTGCCTCATTAAAAACCTTGCCAAGTAACAAAAACCCAATGGGAGAAAATAAAATTTTAGTCTAAGGACAAAAAGAGCACAACGCACCTATTACATTTGGAAACAACATGTATGTGCTAGACTCCCCCTGATGTCTGCACCTCCCCCTGATTTTTACATTAATCATGGGATTCTCCCTGATTCTTTCATTTGATCAAGGGAGCTTTAGTAACATTAGCACAGTTATGTGTTTTCACATGTTTTTCCAAATATGACTTTGAGCAATGATTTAGTAACTAAATCTTGCCACATCGTCCTCATATCCAACTTGATTTACTTTGATCTTGAGGATAAGGTTGTTCATGAACCAAACACATAGGTTCATATTGAACATCAGGTTCACTCGTGGTATGACCTTCATATAACAAAATAGTCATAACTTCGTCTAGAGTATGGGTGAACCATTAAGAGATTTGAAATTGATCTGTAATAACAGATTTTCTTATCTCACCTTTAATGCGTTTTTCTGTACGCATAGTTAGCTATGATGTGGATAATTTCTTTATCATGTCACATTCTATGTAGAGATTGAATAAGCCCAAATCTTTCATATCTTTAAGTATTTGAAAGAACCATTTGCGTTGCGTGGGCGCAGAGCTAAACATAGCTTTACAAATTTTCATCGAATGAGAGGTCGAGTCTTACGTATTTGTATTAAAGTACAATTATGCGTTATTGCACTTGTATAGGGAATTTCATTTCCCAACACTTCTTCGTCATCTTTCTTTAGATGAAAAACGGATCTATTGTTAGAGTAAAGACTTCGACTGATCATGGGAGTATACGTAGGCCTCACTTTATTCTTTAGAGTGCCTAAGCCGATTGATGGATGGTCACCATCATTACAGTCCTTGAGTTCCATTTCAAGACTGTGTATTCCCAAGATCTTTTTCATTCTTAACTTAGGATTTATAATACATAGAGTATCTCTTAATTGATTGAGAGTCTGTGTAAATCCATAATGAGCACGCAAAGGCATAATTCACCAATCTCTTCCCAATCAAGTAGTCACTTTAGTGAACGTTTCAATTTCTTTTGCAAACGCACTTATGTGATTTAGAGCAACTTGATTTGGGTGGATGAAGTCCGTTTAGGATCCTCATGTATATCTCTTATTTTAGATCCCCATAGAGATATGTGTTTTGACAACTTTCATAAGCTGCATGTTCAGTTTTTCGGAAACTACTAAACTGACAAGGTAGTGGAGTGCAATGACATCCATTACGAGAGATTGTCTCCTCGTAGTCCATTACGAGAGAATATCTCCTCGTAGTCGATTCCAGTGCGTTTTTGAGAGACCTTGCGCCATAAGGTGAGTCTGCATACTCTTATTCTCATTACACATTCTAACAAAGATATATTTGATAGGGTTTACATTTGCGGTGTCGGCATCACCTGCCCAAAGACCTATCTCTTTGTTTATACTGGATCGCTTCTTTCCATTAGGCCAGTTTACTACGTTGACATTTTTCAACGAAGTATGGTTTGATATTAGACTCATTATTCCACGTCCTCATGTACACTAGTGTAATGTGTTTGTAGAGATCTCTATACTTTAAGGATTGGTTCTAACATTTGAGGCGTCCCCCAATGATAACCACAATCCAGAAATATTCTCATGAGACAGATTTGAGTATCACTGATCAATGGATCAGGTTGTGCCAAACTTGCTTTCTTCCTTTAGGCAAGTATTTATCGAACCTAAGGTGGCCTCCCCCTCTTCCTTGGAGAGCCACGGCCTGTGACACCATTTATGCCACTTATGGCGTCACCATGCCACCATCCATGGTGGCAGTGCAATACCCAATTCCTCTTGGGTGGTACCATGTCCTTTTGATAAAACACAATCCTTGCAGGTATATTTGCAGCATGTTTATATGATCTAGTCACTTTAATGTATAAGATATCTACACACCTTACTTTGTGTGATTTTTGGGGATCGAGATGAGACACAGTGGGGACAAACCACGACAATTCCTGTCGTTCCACTTGAACATGCTTGTTCTTATCTCCCCCTAACGACGGGAAGACTGTCTCATCCAAGTGACACACCGCAAATCTAGCGGTGAGGAGATCGACTGTCAAGGTTTCGACATAGCGGACTATAGCTGGAAGTTCATATCCAGCATAAATATTTATTCATCTCAAGTAACCCATCATTGTGCGCTGTGGCGGCGCAATTTTAGCACATAAAACATTTAATGGAGCTCAAGAATTGTAGATCCGTGTCAATCCAAAAGAGCTCAAGGATTACAAGTTCGTTTGAAATCCTTTAAAATCCTCACACATAGTCACTAGCTATGGTGTAAATTGGTTCAATGATGATGGTCATAGATGAAAAAATAACGCTGCATGCAAAAATTGCATAACCCAAACCGGAAGTATTGGTGTGCTTTACCAATATTAAGACTATTACTGTAGTCGTTTTCCGTGAGACCAATTGGGTTTTTATATAGGAATATGATGTCCATTACAAATCTCATATAATAAGAAATAAAATCATCACACCTACGGAAATTAACCCGGCCTAGGTGCTTTGACTTTCTAGCATAAGCAGCATAAATTTTAATTGTGGATGGTGTCATGACACGTGACCAGCGTGTCGACACAACAACCAACACCATAAAATATCTAAGGTGTCCGCAAGTTGGTTGAATCAATCCACTGAATCCTCTTTGAATTTAATATAAGAATATAATGAGAACACATGTTTCCTTTGCATATGATGGTGTCAATCATAATTTTACGAGTAGGCTTTGAATGATGTACTTTTATTCATAAAATCACGATGGATATCAGAAGCATAATAGGGTATAAGTGCATGTACTTTGTGCATCAATCATAATACCACCTTAGGGGGGCGGTGGAATCTAGGGTTTGAACATACGTCTTCAACCCTACATGGATTGTATCGAAATAATATTTGAGGATAAAATGTTCTTTGATCGTCCTTAGTTTCGTGTGTGAAACATATTCTTCTGGTGTTTGCTTCTATTCATCCAAAATATGGGTGTCCATAGTAATTTCTTTAATGTTCGGATCACCAGATCAAAGCCAATGTATGTCAGATTTCCAAAAATATCATTTTCTTTTGACTTTGGGTTCAATTAGCGGTTACATATAACCCACTAAGTTGACATATAAACTTCGCTAATACTTGTTTACATCCGCAGTCATTAGAGGTAATGCAAAGGAGCTCAGATGAAATTCTCATCTATGTCTTATTACATGAACATCGTGGCAGAAATTTCTTTAAAATGTGGAACAAATTCAATTTTCTTTTATCGCATAAATTGTCAATTTGACATATGCTCAATATATACATCGAAACGTAACTCAAGTTCTTTAGAGTAAATCGATGGGGATTGTAATAAAAAGGTATTGTAATCCCAGTTAGGCAAGTGCATTATGAATCCAAAGGAACAGATATTTAGATCCTTATCACTTTCATTATAGTACTACAGTTCTTCAGTACTATTGTGCTATTTTTGTGATATATTAGTACTATTGTCCTTCAGTACTATTATTCTAGGGATCACATGGTGCGTTTCTTTGCCCACAGTTTGTTGTGTCATGCCTATATTATGTCTTTGCACACAGTTCTTTGTGTCATGCCTATATTATGATATGTTGTTTTACTTTATGCAATACTTTGCAAAGTTAGATGTAGAAAATTGAATCATGTATATTATGAATAAAATTTGAATAATCTCAATTCCTTTAGAGAAAATTCAAAAAATTAACATGCCAACGATTACATTTAGTCTTGTCCAATTTAGAGAGAGAAACTTTAAGACCAAGAGTCTAATTTAGGACCTAAAGTCGTATTTAGGCGTAATAGCCTTTATAAGGATATCTTAAAAATTTTAAAGTACACTAATCAAAGTCTATCTTGGATTGAGCCATATCCTTTTTGCTATTTTAATAGCTGCAATGATGAGATTTGTCATTTAACATATTCTTCCCAGATGTTATGTTTTTAGTTGTAAACTCATTTTTCAATGTTATTGTTGGATATTGAAGATACTTTTCCAAAATCCGCGTACTCATATGATTCTTCATATTTATTGAAAGTCGTAGTTAATTCTTTGCTAGCTTATAATGTACGTATCAATAGTTCATTGAATTACAACAATGGCAGAGTGCTTCACTGCACATGACATGTCCCCTATGTCATCTTTTAAATGTTACATTGTTTCCACTTACTTGTGGATGATTATATGAATTTTACGTCCATGGTAATTACTCTTTGTTTTAGGGTCGTTGCATTACTTTGCCCAATTTGTTCAAGAATATATATTTTTCTAAGACCTTACATCGTCATTGCCTTTTGATTTAGGGTTGTTGCATTACTTTGCAAAATTTGTTCCAAGAAATATCTTTTTCTCAGACCTTACATCGTCATTACCTTTTGTTTTCTCAGATCTTTCATCGTCATTACCCTTTGTTTTAGGGTTATTGCATTACTTTGCATAATTTATTTCAAGAAATTTCTTTTTTCTCAGACCTTACATTGTCATTCAAGATATTGTAATTATTTCGGCTATTTACATAAAGCAGTTTGCATAAATGTACCATGCTCAAGCCTTAGTTGGCTCAATAGGGGAATTTGGTACTCAAGTTCTTCAGAGTCCAATGTGTCAAAGTCAAACTGTGATGGTTAAACCATCTGTAAAATATAGGAAGAATAAAATGTATTAGCTTCGCGGTCTAAATGACATTCACGACAACTAATATAAACCAAGATACATTATGGTAAATCCGATGCTTTGTGAAATTTCGTTATCACAATAAAATTTTGGTTTCTCCGTTTTCATTGCATGCGAAGCTAATGAAATTCCATTATTGTTGCTTTTTACACAATTAATAAGATATCCATCTTGAAAAATTTTCAATAAATAAAAATTGGATTGCAAGACCGAAATTTGTAATGGTCATATTTTTCTTGCTTCGTGAAAATGCTTTTTCACAGTAGTAGGTTTGTCCATTTTTCTTTATATTACAATGCTCATAAAATTACATTATCATAGCAATGCTCAAACTAAATAACATGTTAAATAAAACAATTATTTAACAGTAATAAAATAGACATATAATGATGCTAAAATTTCATAAGTATATGTCATAATATGATAAGATCAATTTGAGCATTATATCATTAACGTTTTAATGAAAATGATAACTTTAATTAGATCTTACTTGTTAATTTGTCAAATAAACTGCGTGTGAGGCGGTTGCTTGATCTCAGTTCCATTTTGATCGTCGCATCGTAATTTATACGTCACATGTAAAAACAACAATATTCATATGATTAGTCACTTTAATCATATCTATCTCACATTTACCATATAAATTAAACAATTTCATATTTACTATTAAATTCGTAAAACAGTAAATAATCACACAGTAAATATAAATTATTATACGGTAATTTCAAAAATTACCTTTAAATTTTTACCCCCAAAAAAAAATTGTTTTTTTTTCTTCGTGGGTCGGGTCACGCAGATCCGGGTCAGGCCCAACGGGTCCGGGTCGAGACCAGGCCCAAAGGAAAAACCGGGTCGATATTTTTTTTTTCTGCTGCAGATCGCAGCGGCGTCGAGGGGAGGCGTCGATCGGCGCAGGCCCAATCTCGGAATCGCCCGATCGGGGTAGACAATCCGGGTCGAGGCTTCGCGCTGGACATCGAGGATCAAGGTCCGATTCCGGGTAAGGTCCAATCGAAGGTAAGTGGTGGCGACGCAGCAACCGGGTGGACATGGGTGCACATAGCAGATTTGCCACTGGCTTGACCCCGTTTGGAGAAGGCGACGTCGTTCTGGGCTCGCCGGCTTTGGGCGTTGGAGGAACAGCAACAGCGTCCGTCGTCGATGTGATCGGGAAGAGGGTTGCTGCGGCGGCGGCCGGGAGGGGGAAAACTAGGGTTTTTTCGGTCTTTGCCGACAAATCTGTCGTCGCAAAACTGGATCAGAGAGTTGTTCTATCTTTTCCGACGAACAAGTTGTCGGCAGGGGAGAAAAAAAATTCAGGGTGTTGATTTTTTTTAGATCGAAACCAAAGAGTTTTTTTTTTCTGTTTGGCTATTAGGCTCTAGGTTAGGCCAAGTGCTGATAACGTGTTGTAGGAAAATGGGAATTGGTCTACTCATTTCATTGATAATCCCCTTTATATAGGGTGAGTATTACAACGGTAATAGTAAATACATTAATGACAATAATGACTACATAATTATCTCCCGTCAGTTACATTGACGAAGGCACATAATGTGTTTTTCCTTCAACACTATTTAATTTATACAATGATGCGTGATGTATATCAAGTATGGAAATCTGGTGT
Source organism: Potentilla sterilis (assembly GCA_963682095.1). Classification (NCBI taxonomy): domain Eukaryota; kingdom Viridiplantae; phylum Streptophyta; class Magnoliopsida; order Rosales; family Rosaceae; genus Potentilla; species Potentilla sterilis. The sequence continues at coordinate 56,417,242 of OY821757.1, forward strand.
TTGATGGTAACAGTATATGTTGGAAGGTTTGAGCCATGAATTTAGGATCTGGTAATTAAACCCTCATTACATGTCTTACATAAGTTGTGGCAGAATAAATAATAATGCACTTGCTCTGTGATAATAATATGCTAGCTATTGTACATTGAAGTTAAATTTTTGAACAAAGAGAGCGGCATGAATTAAGCCAAATTATACCATGTATCGTAATTATTTTTGGAAAGAAATTGAAGTATTTAAGACATTTCAGAATAATGAATAATCTGATTGTGTAACAAGATTTTCTTTTTCTTTTTTCTTTTACTCTTATGTGGTTTTATTGGTAATTATACATGAGTTGACAAAGTCAACTAAAACTTGAAAAAATAAAGAGGTCCAAGTGTCAATTTATGAGCTATGAATAGAAGTTCCCTTGTGTTTTTCTTTTATTTGATTTTTTTTTTTTTTAAAAAAGAGCTTTTCCAATAAGCTTAGATAATTTCTTTTGATATTTATAAAAGACAAAACAAAAAAAATTATGAGTAATAGAATCTCTTCAAATAAGCTATACCTATTCTTCTAAAAAAAAAAATTGATATATATACATACTGTGTGTGTAATTTGGTCTAATGGCATAAGTTTTGTTACTCTTCTTTTGTCTGTAGAACTTGCAACCAGCTGGAGAATCTCAAAATCAACAGGCCACATAGGGACCAGCGTCTAATGGCATAAATCATTCATTTTGTAAGTTTAGTTGTTTATTTGATTTCAAAGAAAATAAGAGATGGAATGAAACTTGTTTATTTGCTTCTACTTCATGACCTGGCAATTTTTTTTCATAAATCATTCATTATACGGTTGCTGCTATACTTCCTTTGTATCATGTCCTAAACTGTGTATGAAAATGGATTCTTTTACTACCCCGAGACCCGTCGACAGCCAATTTACATAGAAAAGAATTCTTTGGAGTTGTTAGAGGAAATACGCAGCATGGATTGAGAGGTATTGTTCATATATAAATATTCTCTAGTTTAATGTATGCATCTGAATGTGTGCTTTTAGAGAAATTGAATTTTGCTTTATTGCAGCGGTTGATTTTGTCTTTATGTATTTGCTCCAGGTGTGCCATGAAGAGAATCAGATAGCTGTTAAACAAGAGTGCTAAATGAATATGACTCTCTAAGCTTAAGGCAAGGAAGCTATAGAAGAGAAGGGTTGCTGGGATTTAATGGGGAAATGAAACTGATGCAGGTGGCCATATAGCATGCTTGCGCTCCAGATATGATCCACAACATTGTTGTATGATAATTTTGATGTTTATAACAGATTACATCCAATTAGATAGGTTCCCTGAAAGGCTCTAGATGAATTAATGCAATTGGAATTGTGGCTTGACCATTTCTTAAATTCTGGCGTTGTGTTTATAATGCTTTCATTATCACAAATACAAAGATACTTGCGGTGAGCTTGGTACGAAAATTGAATCTTGGTCAACTGAAAATCTTGAGGAGAAGACACCTGTGTAGGAACTTGTGGGACTTTAGTCCCACATTGAAGAAGTGGAAAGGGTTTTTACATTTATAAGAACTCACCCATTTAGTCTATTAAATGGGTGAAGTGTGAGAGAGTGGGCTTATGGGCTTTTCTATTGAATTTTCAATAGAATTGCACATAAATTAAATATATATTTAATAGTCAAAAGATGGGCCTTGGGAATATAATAAATTAAATATATGTTGATTAAAATAATTATTTTATTCGAAAATATTTATTTTAATTTTGAAAATTGAATTTAATTATATCTGATGAACAGTTACAACTGTTGGGAACAGTTATAACTGTTCAGTCAGACATATCCTTTCGTTTGACTATTATATATACGTTGTATGTGTTGTTGTTCCGACAACATATTTTTTCTCCTTCTTCTTCTTCTTCTGTTCTTCAGAGAAACACAAAGAAATTCGCCAGAAACAAGTTCTTGTGCAAGAACTTGTTTTAGATTGTTGAATCCTCTAGATAGACGTCTGAAACTACAGCACAAGTGGGGACGAATTTCTGTCTAAGGACACTGCTACGCAGGCCTCAATCTGATCAAGTCAGTAAATTCTAAATTCAATTTCGTTATTGGTTTTGCTTGTTTGATTGTTGTTAGTAGAATTTATAGTATTTGATTATAAATAAAAACTGTTTGTATGCCCTATATTGATTGGTTCTAACAACCTGATGAGCTTTATGAATTGTCTGGATACAAGGCGAGCATTGCATCCTTAGGTTATGACTTGTGTCTAGAAATGACTTATCTTTATAATTTAATGATGCAGCTATTAGAGACTAGCTTTGGGCAAGAGTATCAGATGTGGGGGATCATGTAAGGGCGTTGTTCTGTCAGTAATCATCATCTGAAGTGAAAGAGGGGAAGTTGCAGACACCGTGCATTCCATATTCATGATCATGAATCTTACAAAAAAGAATCTGAATCCCAGACTTGCAATGTCGAGTAGAGGCCGTAAGCATATGGTGTGAAATACAAAAGGGAACAGTTTCCATGACACCATTAGTTTCTTTGCAATACAAATTGAAATCATGATTGAAAGGAGAAGCATGGCCCCCAATTTGCCAAAAGCTTGTATTTCTTGTTGATCCTATTGTGAACAACGCAAATGAATTCCTTGAAAATGTGATTTCTAAACCAGAAAAAGTCTATTCATTCCGTTAGGAGGTTCGCCATAAGGGAATTAATTCAAAAGATGCCAAGGATACGAGGAGGCGAAAAACCCTTAGCATAAATATTTGTAGTCTCATGTCAAACCCTACGAGCAAGGAACAAAATATCAAATGTACTCTTGCAGGTTGGTGCACTCTTAGTCCTAGTGCACGCCGCTCACTAGCTACAAATCAGTTCTCATACGAGGAAGCTTCATAATTTGGACACTGAGCACTCCGGTGCTCACGAGAGTGACATATCCTACAATACATGAGGGGAGGTAGAGGGCCATCTCTCACAACATTTGGACAATCATTACTCCAGTGCTCACCAAACGTATTACATCTCCAACAGACCTTAAGGGAATGACGTCCTGGATACCTAGTGTCATAATGACTACACTGGCCATCATTGAGAAGATCGCAAAATGGACAATACATTTTTTTTGGTGCCATCAGTCTTGCCTCGGAAGCTTGAAATATTGGACAGTCATGTTCAAAGTTGCCACACTCATGCGAAACAACCTCAATACCATGTGATTCATGTGGGGGTTTAGCAGCTTCAAACATTGAAACCAAATCCTCTGACGGTTCTGAAGCCTGCCAACCTGTTTGCAGTTCAATCAATTTAGCCAAATGACTCCAAAAATTCATGTGAAACTTTTGGAGAAAGTGAGCATAAAAAGAGAGGGAGTGAAATTGGATCGTAAAAAAGTTGTATCATATTCATTGATATGTGCCCTTATATAGGGAATTACGGAGTACTTTTTAGCTATGTACAAGAAAAACATAATCCTATTCTAACTAGATTACCTATCACTAAATGGAATCAGGATTGCTTATCCTAGCAGCATTAGGCGAAAGCTGAGTTGAACGTAAACGTATGACATAAATACCAATTCATATTGAACATGGATTAATCAACAAGAAGCTCAAGTATTTAACTTGCATATAAGGTTTGTTGTATTTAACTTGAATTACATCTAATTAGTATTGTGATAGAATCATTTGTTAGGATTTTTTGCAATTTAACACCAAACCCATTCCCAAACAACTAATTGACAAGTTTCAATACACGACTCTGAAAATTAAAAAAGTCGGCCCATATTTCCCGAATCCCCAAATCTTAAGTATCATTTTGTTGTAATCAAAAATATAGGTCAGCCTAATAGTAGACCCAGATCACGTCAAGTTGAGAGATTTAGTGATATCAAATCAAAATTTTATCAAATGACAAAGGAACTTACGATTGCCATCATTAGAACCTTCACCCACAACATTTGGATGAAACATTTTACCAAACTTTTTCCTAGTAAAAGTGGCTACACTTGACATCATTGCATATACCACAAATCGGACGATTTACTTCTGACAATATTGAAACCGAAATCTTCCGCCGACCTGTGTACAATATGATCAATTTAGCCCGACTACAAAATTCATGTGAAACTTTCCAAAAAAAAAAAACAAAATCCTCCAGAACATCTCCACAAAACGATTTAGATAATTCCCTCCTGAACCCTAAAACAATTTAGATCTGATATGGTTGCAAGGAATCAATTAGGCAAACGAAGCAATCGCGACCGACCCTAAAACTAAATCCTCCTCAAAATCTCCTCAAAACAATGATATAACAATAATTAGAAACATACCGTCAGTGTTTTGGTTTGGATAGTCAGGAGGGAAAGACATAATCACCGGTGCGAGGGAGGGAACACAGAATTAGAGATTGGGGTTTGTTCACATTCACCTCGATATTGACTCTTATAAATCCTCTTGAAATACAACAAGAGAGAACGAAAGAGAAGAAAGCAAGGGGAGAAAGATAGAGGGGGAGCCTGTCGGCGGCTTGACAAGAAGACCCGATAAGCATAAACCGATGAAATTTACTTCTCCGTAATCGGAATCAATCATTCAGGAATGATTGATTCCCTTTGCGCACAGTAATGTGCGTTTACTTCCCATCCGGAATGAAAAGCTGCGTGGGTCCCACTCAACTGTTCAGGAATCACTCCTCCATTCTCATTCCGGAGGAGGCACATGGTATTCATTCCGTTTCCTGATATCAAAAGCCTCCTTGTTCCAAAAACACCCCTTGCATAAACAACCTCTTCTTCTTTCGCGCAGCCTCTTCTCTGCTTCACCCTAACCCTGCGCGCAGCCTCCTTCACTCTAACCAAACGCATATCTGTGTGGTTTGGGTTTCAAAGCTGTTACCTTTTCTGAGCTCCCGTCAAACTCTACAACAAGGTGTGTGTGTTTCATATTTCTCAGTGCTTTTTCATATGCTATATTGGCTGGTTTGCTTTGCTGTTGTGTATTGTGGTTGTTTGATATTAGTGGGTGTTTGATCATTGAGGAAATTTGAGAGCTTCGGGCTTTGGAAGTGAAATTTGGCCAAAAGGGGAGGTGTTCTTATCTGGGTTTCCAGTACTTGCTGGAATTTGATAATTATTAGATAAAAAGGTTTAATCTTTTGTTTGTTTGTAGATCCAATCAGTTATCTTTAGATCCAACTTGTAGAAACTGTTAATTATTTTTTCATCAGCCCCCTGGAAATCTTCCCTTCAACTTGCAGAAATTGTTTACCCCTTAATCAAACCCGACTGTTTCTGTACTCATACGGCTTCAAATATACAAGGTTTGAATTTACAGCTACTTCTTTACTCCCACTATCCATGTCCAGCTTCTATGGATCGTGTCATCAATTTGTTTGGTGAAATGTGAACTGGTGTTGAATTTTTCAAAGGATAATAACTTAAGCTGTCAGTGGGGGTTGGCTGGGGGGGGACAAAGAACAAATGCAGATCAAACTTTTTAAGAAATATAAGAGGGGATATGGAGAAAAAGTGAGACATTCGTGTAAAAGACATAAGTAGCTGTAATATCATTGTTAATCTAATCATAAGAACTTTTATTTTAGAAAATTTCCAGAAAAGGAACTTGATTTTGCTAATGTTAAGTTAAGAATATATGTTCAAAGGCCCAGCTTGAAAATTTCCATCAAACACTAATCCACTTTTCAGAGCAATCTACCCTGATTTACGCTTTGATTATGTTTGACTGATGTAAGGTTTAGCCTTAACTGTGTTATTTTGACTGGTGTAACCAGTTAACATCAATGTCTTGCTGCACCTGTTGTGTATGTGTTTTTGTGGGTACTGGATTCTTGTGTTTTATGTTACATATCTCAAGATTAGTTGGGTCATGAGATGTCCATCTCATCATGTCATTTGATAATTTACTATTGATTTGCGTAGGATAAGTGATTAAAGTATTTGTCATAGTTGTAGATTCTTTCTAGACCAGGGGTCCATTGATTTTGATGGTTTAGGGCCTGTTATTTGGTGGCAAGACGTAGATGAAGCAGTTTAAGCTCACATACTTGCTAGCAAAGGCAAGCTATTTGATTCACAGTTTCTTGTATTCGTGCTGAGACGAATTTGGTAGAACATGTAAATTCTTAATTGCAGGTGGAACTTAAACCAATTAGTATCTAACAATTAGTATCTAATTCGAAAGGAGACTTACTTTTTGGTTACGAGCTTGCACTGTCGTACTTGATTCTTGTGAAATACCAGGTTGCTTTTCTCTTCTATTTTCCTTACTTACTTTTTGGCTACTAGCTTGCACTGTCGTACTTGATTCTTGTGAAATACCAGGTTGCTTTTCTCTTCGATTTTCCTTTTATACCAAATCGGCAAATCATGAAACAGTCTAAGCTCTTTGTAGCTCTTTACCAGCTCTTTGTGAATAACTCATGACCTTTCATTTTGGAATTATTGTAAAAGACTAAACAAAATGGTTTGTTTGATTTCTATATCTTACTCACTTGGCATCATTCTGTAATCCTACTAAGTATTAGTTTTGTTGAAATGATCACATTGGCTGCAATTACACCTAACCTAGTTTTGTTTATCACATATGGTTTAACCAGCCTTCCAACAAGCGCCATAACCGTGAGAAAATCACACTTGCGCATCCGTAAGGTTCATGTTCCAATGAGCAGCAGCAAACCCGGCTACTTTGAGAGTGGTTTTGTTGCACATTGGAGCATACTTGTACACCACTATATGAAAGTTGCATTGAAACCTTTTCTATTTGAATTTCTATTTGAAGAGGCATTGCAACCTTTTCATTTGCTCGACAAGGTGCATATAGCATGTTCAACAGAATACGTGACTATAATTTTGTGTTCATATTTACTAATAGCAAGATTGTTTTTTAAAATTACCATTAACAGGTTTCCATTCAAAATTAACAGAATCCGTTAATTCATAAATTATGAAATTACCCTAAAAAATACCCCCTTCAGAAATTATGTACTTCTAATGATACTGAGCCTCATAAAATCCACATATGCCGTCCTCAGTCGCGCTTCTAATGCTACTGAGCCTCAGAAAATCCACCTCCGCCGCGCTTCTAATGCTACTGAGCCTCAGAAAATCCACATCCACTGCGCTTCCAATACCACTAAACATGAGAAATCAACCTCAGACACCTCCCCGCGCTTCTAATGACACTGAGCCTCAGTAATCAAGATCTGTCGTCCTCCACCGCGCTTCCAATGCAACTGAGCCTCAGAAATCAACCTCCGCCGCGCTTCTAATGACACTGAGCCTCAAAAATCAAGATTCATCGTCCTCCGCCGCGCCTTTAATGCAACTGAACCTCAGAAATCAACCTCCATATACTTCATCTGATTTTCGCCGGCCAGATCTGATCTCTTGCCACGGGATCGAAAGAGTATTGATTCCTCACCAGTGGGCACAGAAGAACACCTCGATCTCTCTCTCTCATCGACGCAGATCTGAAACTTCTCTCTTTCAACTTCGACGACGCCGACGAGGCCTCGATGCTAATGACGACGGCATGCCTCCGATCTCCTCCCTCAAATGATGTCGTTCCAGATCTTCTATACCACCGGTGTAATTTATGGATTTCCATGGTTAATTATGTCATTAAATCGTGAACGGATTAACAGCCCGTCACTGTTAATTCCATGCTGATGGTATAAAAAAAATAATGTCTTACTATTAGTAAATATTAACACAAAATTGTAATTGTTGGTAATTTCTTAACGAATTATTCTACTATCCCACTTTGAAAAGAACAAAATAATATAGCTAATAAAATCCGAAGCAAAGGGGTTCGCGATAGAAAATCCAGGGCACAACAGTCCTTTCACAGTCAAACCCCACGTGTCGTGCTCTAAGTGGACAGACACACTTTTCCCCTCTGCCGAGTTATCACGCACGACATGACCTCCACCATGATGATATTTAAAGAGAGAGAGAGAGAGAGGAGTGGAGGTGGGTGAGGTTTCAGAGCCACCGTTTCTTCTTCTTCATTTTCCCTAGGACTAAAACATCCATCGACCCCATTCTCCTCTTGCCCTGAAATTTCTGCAACAACCATGGTCAATATCTGTCTTCTCTCCCTGAGCATTTGCTTTTAGTTTTCTCTGTGGTTAATTTGTTGTTGGTTTTGGATTATGGTCTGTCATATCTGTTTTATGGTCCCTGATATGATATGGGTATATCTGAATTTCGGTTTTGTCTTGGTTTTTCCGGAACATTTAATTTCTACTTTATATATGTCAAAAAAATATTAAGTGGATGATCATTTGTTCTCATGAGTACATCTCTTTTGTTTCTAGATGAGAAGAAAATAAAAATATACACTTGAAAAATACATTTTCGAGAGGGTCAATAGGCCCAAAAGAAAGTCTAAAGTAATTGGGCCTGAATACTCCATGTGAGTGAACAAGAAAACCCGACTCTTGCTCAACAGTCAACTCTATAAGCTACAGAACTCTGAGGATTCGGAGCAGTGATCTTCGATCTGGGTTTGACAAAGAGATGGCTAAAAGATTAAGCTCGACCCTCTTCGTCAGCAGTACTCACTCCCACTCTCATAGTTATATATTTCGGGTTTCTTATAAAACCATGGTTTGATCCTTTGCTCTGTGGCTCAGGATTATCTTCATACATCACTAAGGAAAAACTCAGGCAGATGTTTTCACCTTTTGGAGATGTCACAGAAGGTATTTCTAATTCCCATAACTCTTATTCCCAAATAATTTGTTTCTTCATCTTAATTTTTGCAAATTTGTGACCAATGTTTTCCTTTTCGTTTATTTCCAATTCAGCTAGGTTAGTTATAGACGGTGAAACTCGAAGGCCCAAAGGTTTTGGTTTTGTGACATACAAGTCTGAGGTTGAAGCACAGAAGGCTTTGAAGGTCATGGATGGCAGGGTAATTTTCTCATATTTCTATCACTCGGAAGAAAAAGAACCCAAATAACTAAGTATATACTATGAACAAATACAATGCATTTTTGTTTTAAACTCTGAAAGTTCTGGATTGTGTTACTGTAAATGACTTTGATCTTGCTTGTGATTAGCCATTGTTAATGTTTGTGTAGATGGTTGATGGGAGGTTGATTTTTGTTGAAGTTGCAAAGCCTGAAAGGCTTCCAGATGATATTAGCTCTCGATAGTCAGTATGTTGTAAGATACATGTTTGCAACTTGTTTCTAATGTGTTGTATGATTTACCGCAGCTGTGATCTTTAAACTCTTCGTTCACTTTAATCTTCTGTAATAGAACTCTGATTTCACAGCGGCAACATTTCCTCAGTTTTTAGTCTTTCTTTTAAAGTCATGGTTGAACTTCTGACATTTTTTTACCACTGAAGTTGATCGAGCTTTTGTTCATGTACAGAACATTGTACCTATAACTAGACTGCCTCCGCATCACAGAATTGGTGCAACACCTTTGCATGTACAGTACATTGTTGTTTCTCTACTGTATTCGAGTCCTGATGCCTTTGATGTTTGGTTGGATACATCTCCCTTTAATGCCTCTCGAGTCGCTCACTTTGCAATTGCAATCAACGTTGATACTTTCAGTAGGACTGGAAATATTTGAAAGCTTCTCTTTATTTTCTTACTTTAATTTGATCGCTAATTATTGGTTTCCGTTTCTCTTGCTTATAGTTTATGGGAGAGGTTCTTCACTAATGTTCTAGCCCCTTACTGGGGATTACTCTTGCAGTGTTTGCTATGTGCCTTATTACATCACTAATATGGTATTGCAATAAACCTCACTTTTTTTCTTTCCAGCTGATACATCTAAACGATTCATGAATTGACATAGTCCATATGCTATATGTTTCTTTTTGTTGTAACTGAAGAGGGTACAAACAGAGGAAGCAGACCCGTTAATGAAAATGGGGTTTTCTGAAGTGTCAGATAATCTTTCTCTCCTATTTTTCTTGTTCAGTCTCAGTCAACATTCTTCTATCACCTATCTCTACCTTGTCTGCTGGTGTTGTGTATAAATTGCTTACTTTCCAACATTTTAGACCGAAACTACGTAGGTCTAATCCTGAGCCCTAAATTATAAATTGCCACATTCTTATTCCATTTATAACCAGGTAAGGGGGTGCACATCAGGTCACATTCAATTCACACCTCTAATACAAGAAGCAACACAACTCACTGAAGGCGAAAGATATGAACATTAGAGTAAGCACAACTCATTAAAGGCCACATGCTTACTCTCAACACAAGGTGTAGCAATTTTTCTAATATCATTGACCAATTTAAAAGGAACTGAAGATTTATTTCAAGGTGTAAAAATATATATATGCCAAAGGATACAATTTGAGACCTTATCGATATCCAATACATCAACCTTGTCAAATAAGGCCAAAACCTGCACACCACTTAAGGTATAGAGTATGTGCGGGTCATGTCCAACGTTACCACCAAAACCACCTGCATAAACAACACTATATCAACATTCTCCTTACAACTCCAAATCGCCAAGGAAACAATGAAGAGTACAATTTAGTATAGTTGGGATAAGAATTAAGCTGAAGACCTGATTCATGCTGGCACTGGAGAACCTCCGAAACAACTTCATTCACATCGACAGTGTCAAGCTTTCCAAGAAGGTCAAGAGTGGTCAAACCCCAGTATGCCCCATTCAATCTTATATGCTCCATCAGAACTGATTCATGGGAATCCTTATCCTGAGATAGCATCACCTTGTTGTTAACATTATGTATTATCTAACAAAACCAAAACATCTGTATGTGTAGTTGGACTAAATTTTTTTACCTTTGCTTTCAATAGAATGAATTGAACATGTTTCCTAGCTGCCAGCTCCACCATCTGCAAAAAATTCAACATTAGGCCAAAGACTAAAGGAGAACACTAATGGGATCAGAAACGGGAAAAGGAAACATTACAAGAAAATAAAGGAAATTAAAAGATAAACTTATTGATATTCATTCTTGGATAACTCTTAGAATGGAGGCAAGATCCTTTATATAGCTCTACTTGCTATAGCCCAAAATACCCGTTCTGATAAGGTAACACGACCCGAGTCCACTTACCCACTTGTAGAGTCCAAGCAGCCCATTTAGATGAATTAACACACTAACACAATACCATAGGTAGGTATAGCATAAGAGTCCTAACATTCCTCCCCCATTAGAATAAGGCATGAGGACATGCCTTAAACAGACAAGTAAAAGAGAACCAGCCCCTGAGACTTCTTTAAAAACCATTCTGCTCTCTTGCATTGCTTGAATCACCATAACTGCTTCCTTACAAGAAGTATTCAATCCACGATATAAACCAGTATTACCAACAATTGTCAATGGGTTCTTGTAGACAACAGCCAGGCTATTGAATTATGGTTCTCCTCCTTTCTTTGCAGCCTTATAATCACTAGTGTAGTGGGGGACGATTGTAGTCCAAAGGGTTGAAGAAGAAACAAGAAGCACCAGCAGCACTTCCTGAGGTCAATAAATCAGCAAGCCACTTCGTATAACCATTCAGGTTGTGCTTGAAATTGAAAAGCCTCGTGAAGTCATCCTTGAATACAAAGTTCAAGGTCTCAGTGGAGAAGTAACAAGTAATGTTGGCAGGGTGTTCTCTCCCCAATAAACTAAATCTGTATTCCTTGATTGTTCTGAAGCACTCACCAATGCCCCTTGAAGAGTAAGACAACCCACCAGCCTTGATCATTTCATCCTGGTGCCGAATCAGACGTTTGACACACTCAATGGGAGCAGCAAAGGTCTTAGATACACCAGGAATATGAAGTACAGCTACTGCAGATAGATATGAGTGGCCTCTTGTCATCCTCGAGGGTGGCACGTGTTGATGAATTTGAAACCCCCGCACTACTGAAGGAGAGCACAATATTTTCCACACGACTATCAAAAATGGCAATTATGAGGCTGAGGTAATGCATTGACGGATTGATTGCCTTCCGGCTCAAAGTATCTATTGAAAAGAAAAGTTGATATAACAGCTGGTGTTCGGAAGTCACATTGGCACCAGCAATATATGTCTCCCCAGTATCAGTACTGACTCTATAAACTTCACCACAACACACTACAACGAAGTACTTCTCGACTCCAATCAAAATATCTATTCCATTAGGGAAAATCCTTGTCGTCTTCACTTTTCTGGCATATCAGTCTTTGAGTTTTAAGACTAAGAATTGACACCATTGTGCTCTCTATGGTTATACTTATAGTGCAACTGAAAAAATCTTGCACAATAAAACAACCAACAACATCCAACTGCTCCTAATCATTATATTGAAAAAACAGCCTAGGTTTATCTTTCCTGAATCCAAATTCTCATATACTAGGGGTTCCCAGCAGTTTCTAGGCACAATCGCCTCCATTTATAGGGTAACCATATAGGGGTCCCCTTGCTTATAATATTGATAAATAGGGTTATGGTTGTTGCAATAAGAAACCAAAGTCTAATGCGACAGACAGCAAGGCCCTACTAAGTGCAAGAAAATAGCACAATGACGCTAATTGAGACTGGTTATTTTAGTTTTTACATAGAAATCCAAAAAGATGGTTGCTTTTGTTGGCTCAGATTTTGTGCCATTCGAATGGTTACCAGCAAACATTCGAATTTGTTCACTAATTCGAATGGCACTCTTACCCGACTAAGTGCCATTCGAATTTGTTCACTAATTTCGGCCTGTATAAAAAGATGGTTGCTTATGTTGGCTCAGATTTTGTGTTTGGGTTGATGGTAAGAGTTTGTTACTGGTATGTATTCGTTTGATGCTGTTATTTTACAAGTTGTTGTTTACATTAGGATGGCACTGAAATGTGATCATAATTGTAACAGCAAAGACCCGCGTTTTATGTTATTTATTCCATTGGGAGTTAAGATTGAAGTATTCACCACTGGAATTTACAATGTTCTGTACATGAACAAAAGCTCGATCAACTTCAGTGGTAAAAACATGTCAGAAGTTCAACCATGACTTTAAAAGAAAGACTAAAAACTTTCATCAGCTACTTATGTAAATTCCGGAAAAACTTTCACCATCTTTTTATACAGAACCGAAATTAGTGAACAAATTCGAATGATCATGCACCATATTGATATAATATTTTTTTGACATATATAAAGTAGAAATTAAATGTTCCGGAAAAACCAAGACAAAACCCAAATTTAGATATACCCATATCATATCAGGGACCATAAAACAGATATGACAGACCATAATCCAAAACCAACAACAAATTAACCACAGAGAAAACTAAAAGCAAATGCTCAGGGAGAGAAGACAGATACTGACCATGGTTGTTGCAGAAATTTCAGGGCAAGAGGAGAATGGGGTCGATGGATGTTTTAGTCCTAGGGAAAATGAAGAAGAAGAAACAGTGGCTCTGAAACCTCACCCACCTCCACTCCTCTCTCTCTTTAAATATCATCATGGTGGAGGTCATGTCGTGCGTGATAACTCGGCAGAGGGGAAAAGTGTGTCTGTCCACTTAGAGCACGACACGTGGGGTTTGACTGTGAAAGGACTGTTGTGCCTTGGATTTTCTATCGCGAACCCCTTTGCTTCGGATTTTATTAGCTATATTATTTTGTTCTTTTCAAAGTGGGATAGTAGAATAATTCGTTAAGAAATTACCAATAATTACAATTTTGTGTTAATATTTACTAATAGTAAGACATTATTTTTTTTATACCATCAGCATGGAATTAACAGTGACGGGCTGTTAATCCGTTCACGATTTAATGACATAATTAACCATGGAAATCCATAAATTACACCGGTGGTATAGAAGATCTGGAACGACATCATTTGAGGGAGGAGATCGGAGGCATGCCGTCGTCATTAGCATCGAGGCCTCGTCGGCGTCGTCGAAGTTGAAAGAGAGAAGTTTCAGATCTGCGTCGATGAGAGAGAGAGATCGAGGTGTTCTTCTGTGCCCACTGGTGAGGAATCAATACTCTTTCGATCCCGTGGCAAGAGATCAGATCTGGCCGGCGAAAATCAGATGAAGTATATGGAGGTTGATTTCTGAGGTTCAGTTGCATTAAAGGCGCGGCGGAGGACGATGAATCTTGATTTTTGAGGCTCAGTGTCATTAGAAGCGCGGCGGAGGTTGATTTCTGAGGCTCAGTTGCATTGGAAGCGCGGTGGAGGACGACAGATCTTGATTACTGAGGCTCAGTGTCATTAGAAGCGCGGGGGAGGTGTCTGAGGTTGATTTCTCATGTTTAGTGGTATTGGAAGCGCAGTGGATGTGGATTTTCTGAGGGTCAGTAGCATTAGAAGCGCGGCGGAGGTGGATTTTCTGAGGCTCAGTAGCATTAGAAGCGCGACGGAGGACGGCATATGTGGATTTTATGAGGCTCAGTATCATTAGAAGTACATAATTTCTGAAGGGGGTATTTTTTAGGGTAATTTCATAATTTATGAATTAACGGATTCTGTTAATTTTGAATGGAAACCTGTTAGTGGTAATTTTAAAAAACAATCTTGCTATTAGTAAATATGAACACAAAATTATAGTCACGTATTCTGTTGAACATGCTATATGCACCTTGTCGAGCAAATGAAAAGGTTGCAATGCCTCTTCAAATAGAAATTCAAATAGAAAAGGTTTCAATGCAACTTTCATATAGTGGTGTACAAGTATGCTCCAATGTGCAACAAAACCACTCTCAAAGTAGCCGGGTTTGCTGCTGCTCATTGGAACATGAACCTTACGGATGCGCAAGTGTGATTTTCTCACGGTTATGGCGCTTGTTGGAAGGCTGGTTAAACCATATGTGATAAACAAAACTAGGTTAGGTGTAATTGCAGCCAATGTGATCATTTCAACAAAACTAATACTTAGTAGGATTACAGAATGATGCCAAGTGAGTAAGATATAGAAATCAAACAAACCATTTTGTTTAGTCTTTTACAATAATTCCAAAATGAAAGGTCATGAGTTATTCACAAAGAGCTGGTAAAGAGCTACAAAGAGCTTAGACTGTTTCATGATTTGCCGATTTGGTATAAAAGGAAAATCGAAGAGAAAAGCAACCTGGTATTTCACAAGAATCAAGTACGACAGTGCAAGCTAGTAGCCAAAAAGTAAGTAAGGAAAATAGAAGAGAAAAGCAACCTGGTATTTCACAAGAATCAAGTACGACAGTGCAAGCTCGTAACCAAAAAGTAAGTCTCCTTTCGAATTAGATACTAATTGTTAGATACTAATTGGTTTAAGTTCCACCTGCAATTAAGAATTTACATGTTCTACCAAATTCGTCTCAGCACGAATACAAGAAACTGTGAATCAAATAGCTTGCCTTTGCTAGCAAGTATGTGAGCTTAAACTGCTTCATCTACGTCTTGCCACCAAATAACAGGCCCTAAACCATCAAAATCAATGGACCCCTGGTCTAGAAAGAATCTACAACTATGACAAATACTTTAATCACTTATCCTACGCAAATCAATAGTAAATTATCAAATGACATGATGAGATGGACATCTCATGACCCAACTAATCTTGAGATATGTAACATAAAACACAAGAATCCAGTACCCACAAAAACACATACACAACAGGTGCAGCAAGACATTGATGTTAACTGGTTACACCAGTCAAAATAACACAGTTAAGGCTAAACCTTACATCAGTCAAACATAATCAAAGCGTAAATCAGGGTAGATTGCTCTGAAAAGTGGATTAGTGTTTGATGGAAATTTTCAAGCTGGGCCTTTGAACATATATTCTTAACTTAACATTAGCAAAATCAAGTTCCTTTTCTGGAAATTTTCTAAAATAAAAGTTCTTATGA
This sequence comes from Potentilla sterilis, assembly GCA_963682095.1. Classification (NCBI taxonomy): domain Eukaryota; kingdom Viridiplantae; phylum Streptophyta; class Magnoliopsida; order Rosales; family Rosaceae; genus Potentilla; species Potentilla sterilis. The sequence continues at coordinate 56,433,068 of OY821757.1, forward strand.
TTAGATTAACAATGATATTACAGCTACTTATGTCTTTTACACGAATGTCTCACTTTTTCTCCATATCCCCTCTTATATTTCTTAAAAAGTTTGATCTGCATTTGTTCTTTGTCCCCCCCCAGCCAACCCCCACTGACAGCTTAAGTTATTATCCTTTGAAAAATTCAACACCAGTTCACATTTCACCAAACAAATTGATGACACGATCCATAGAAGCTGGACATGGATAGTGGGAGTAAAGAAGTAGCTGTAAATTCAAACCTTGTATATTTGAAGCCGTATGAGTACAGAAACAGTCGGGTTTGATTAAGGGGTAAACAATTTCTGCAAGTTGAAGGGAAGATTTCCAGGGGGCTGATGAAAAAATAATTAACAGTTTCTACAAGTTGGATCTAAAGATAACTGATTGGATCTACAAACAAACAAAAGATTAAACCTTTTTATCTAATAATTATCAAATTCCAGCAAGTACTGGAAACCCAGATAAGAACACCTCCCCTTTTGGCCAAATTTCACTTCCAAAGCCCGAAGCTCTCAAATTTCCTCAATGATCAAACACCCACTAATATCAAACAACCACAATACACAACAGCAAAGCAAACCAGCCAATATAGCATATGAAAAAGCACTGAGAAATATGAAACACACACACCTTGTTGTAGAGTTTGACGGGAGCTCAGAAAAGGTAACAGCTTTGAAACCCAAACCACACAGATATGCGTTTGGTTAGAGTGAAGGAGGCTGCGCGCAGGGTTAGGGTGAAGCAGAGAAGAGGCTGCGCGAAAGAAGAAGAGGTTGTTTATGCAAGGGGTGTTTTTGGAACAAGGAGGCTTTTGATATCAGGAAACGGAATGAATACCATGTGCCTCCTCCGGAATGAGAATGGAGGAGTGATTCCTGAACAGTTGAGTGGGACCCACGCAGCTTTCCATTCCGGATGGGAAGTAAACGCACATTACTGTGCGCAAAGGGAATCAATCATTCCTGAATGATTGATTCCGATTACGGAGAAGTAAACGCGCCCTTAAGGAATTAGTGCTGGACGCGGGCCGGGCCTAGCCCAAAATTTACAAAACCCAGACCTAAAATTCGACACTCTCGGGTCGAGCCGAGCTGAGCTTTTTCGAAAATGAGGACCGGCCCGAGTCTGACCACGTCGGGCCGAGCCGGGCTTTTGGACTTTTTCGGGCCCAAAACTCCATCTCCAACTCCAACCCCCACTCCAACACCACCACCCTCTGCGACACCTCCAAGCCCTTCCGCCACCTCCTCTCCAATTGCTCCAACGACATCGCTCTCTCCTTCACCGCCCTCAAGTCCCTCTCAACTCTCCAATCCCTCCACTTCCTCAACTGCCCCATCGCCCCCATTCTCCTCCCTTCCGATCTCGTCTCCTCCCTCCGCCTCCTTCGTCATCATGAACAAAATCGACTCATGCAGTTTACAATTTCTCACAATAAACATAAAATCAAATCCATTTCTAAACTCCAATCCAATTATCAAACGAATAGTTCAATCTCAATTGTAATGTGAGGACTACATTTCCAAACCTAGCTGAAAAGAACTAGAAAGCAGTGTGAATCTGAGTAGAGAGGAGTGTGAGAACTACCTTGGGCTCGACGGCGATGACGGAGATGAGATCGGAGAGGAGATCGAAGCAGAGGAGTGTGAGAACTACCTTGGGCTCGACAGCGATGGCGGAGATGAGATCGGAGAGGAGATCGAAGCAGAGGAGGGGCTCTGGTGGCTTCTGGACGGCGGAGGCGACTATGGACTCCAATTGCGCAACCAAGACGCCGAACTGAGAGAGCGGGAGGAGGTTATCTTTGAGGTTCTTCTTCGCCATTAATACAATGATCAGAGGATTACAGAGTAGTGAAGAGAGGAAGAGGCGGAGGAGGAGGAGGTTGGGATTTGATATATATATATTTTTTAATATATATATTAAAACATCGGGCCGGGTCGAGCTTTCAGGTCCAAAAAAAATCAAACCCGAGCTCGGACTGGTTTTCACAATGTCAGCCCGATCCTTCATCGGGTCGGTCCTTAAAATTTTAGGACTCGGCCCGTTCCGGGCTTTTTTAAGGTTTTAAAGGATAATTTAGGTGGACCCCATGATGAAAACTGACACCGATATTAAACCATGACTTTCAAAATAAAAATACAAAAGAATATACAGTAGAACCTCGATAAATTAATAACTTCGGGACTAGTAAAAATTATTAATTTAGTGAGTTATTAATTTATCAAACTATAATAAATATTTTTTCAATTTTTCAGAAAAAAAAATTATATCTTAATTTCGTCTACATTATTAATTATACGTTCGATATATTACTTATTTAATTTATTACGTGTACATTATTAAATGTACTATTTTATTCGATGTACTATATTATTCGACGTATCATGTTGTTTAAGATGACATCATTTTCAAAAGGAAACAAGTAACAATTGAGTAATTTTTTATGAAGTCCTCGTAAATGTAAAATTATATATATACAATAAGTGATTATTAATTTATATACTTATCGGGGTCTATCTGAACTCTCTAATTTCTATTATCTTATAAATTTAGCGAAATATTAATTTAGCACGTTGGTCCCGAGTTGGGATCGACAAAAATTATTATTTTAGCGAGCTTATTAATTAATGGAGTATTATTTTTTCGGGGTTCTACTGTATGTGGACAGTTTTTTTTTAGAATAAATAAATTAAGAGCTTATTACCCAAAACTACAATTTTTGGTTAATATTTACCAGTAGCAAGATTGGTTTTTAAAATTACCACTAGCAAGTTTCCATCCAAAACTAACAGAATCCGTTAACTCATAAATTACAAAACTACCATCAGAAATCAATACCACTGAGTCTCAGAAATCAATATCACTGAGCCTCAGAAACCAACCTCCCCCGTCCTCCGCCGCGTTTCCAATACCACTGAGCCTCAGAAACTCCGCCGTCCTCCGCCGCGCTTCTAATATCACTGAACCTCAAAACTCCGCATTCCTCCGCCGCGCTTCCAATACCACTGAGCCTCAGAACTTCGTCGTCCTCCGCCGCGTTTCTAATGTCACTGAGCCTTAGAAATCAACCTCTGCCGCGCTTCCAATGCCACTGAGCCTCATAAAATCAACATGACGATTCCCAACTCCACATAAACCCCGTGAACCCTAATCTACCCCCTCCCAAATCCCTGGATGGATCTTCTCCGAGCCTACTCCGACGACCAAAACCCTAATTCCCCCACCTCCTCCTCCTCCTCCGACTCTTCCCCTACGCGGCTCCTCCCACCCAAAACCCTAATTCCCCCACAAAAATTCCATAAACTTCAACAAAATTCCAAAATCTCAAAGAAAAAGATCGCTGGAACCTCAGATCTAGTAGGGCTTGGGGGAGGAGTGGTTGAGGTGGTGGAGGTCGTCGTTGGCGGAGGGAGGCTCGGCCGGGTCGCCCGATCCGATCACCAAAACCCTAGCTCTAGAGGATGATCGATTTTGATTGTAGAATTGAAGATCACGAGCGGCTGATCCGATTGTCGGTGCTAGTAGAGGAAGATCCACGCGGGGGAGAGGCCGATTAAATTGAGGAGGGTGAAGGGGTGGGAGATGAGCGAGTATGCGAGCACCGCGGAGAGGACGAGGTAGTTGACGCAGAAGTAGGCGGCGTTCTTCCTCACACGCAAGGCTGCGTCGGAGAAGGAGACCGACAGGGAGAAGGAGACCGGCAGGGAGAAGGCGGTGCGGTCGACGAGCTCGAGCTAGGGGCAGCGGTTGGTGAGCGCGTTGCGGGAGAACACCGAGAGGCGTGTGAGGATGGATAGGAACGACGGAAGCAGAAATGAAGGTGGTTCGTTGGGGGTGGATTGTTGCGAGGTCATCGGGATCGAGGAGGATCCCGGCCAGCCCACTCTAAACCTCCTCCGCCTCCACCTCTAACCCTAATCTAAGATCTGAGATATGAGAAATATGTTAATATATATATATATATATATATATATATGGCATGACTTGTAATTTATGCATTTTCAGGGTTAATTATGTCATTAAACAGTGGACTGGTTAACAACCCATTACTGTAAATTCTCTGCTGATGGTATAAAAAAATTAGGTTTTGCTATTGGTAAATATCACCACAAAAATTGTAGTTTTTGATAATTATGTAATAAATTAATTGGTGTTTAAGGAATGTTTATTCTGTAACTTCTGTGATGTGTCTTGACTTAATTAGACTAGATATGTAGATAGGAAATCCCATATTTATCGGGATACTTGATGAGACCGATTTCGAACCGGATCAGTGCAGTTCTTTGTGGTCGGTTTATTTTCGAACCGGATCAGAGCGGTTCAGTGACTGCACATGTTTATCCGATTCGTGTTTGCCGATTTTGGACCCAGTTAGGTTTTTGCCCACCCGTACTATCCATATTCACATGCCAATGATCAATATACGTTGGCAAAATTGAAAAATCGGCAGATGATGAGAGAATTTTTTATTTCTTTTTTATGAGAGGTTGTGATGAGACATTTCAACCAGTTTGCATATCAAGGTCTGATAGGACTTTGAATTATTTACTTACAAGTTATCTATACGTCCAACACATTTTCCGATTAGATTGGAGATAACTAGTCAAATCCACCCTCTATATCCGGGTAAACAATCGCAGCCTGTGTTTGGCTGAACTGATACCGGTCATCATTCCTTAGTTTGATGGGTTTCTAACGAAGCCAAACTCTAAATCCATTATTGATTTCATCTTCCAAAGTTTCAGATAACCAACCATACTGTACACAAATCAAAGGGGTAGCAACTTAAAATCAGACTTCTAAAATAACATAAGCAACTTTGTAGGCATACAAAAAATCTATCCCTAGTGTCCACATATACACCAATGCCTAAAAAATATTAACGAGTCATAATCCATTCAAATGTACCCTAGAGCTCAGCAAGCAAGCTGCTCAACTCATTTTGTCCACTTATCGATCTCCCTTGTAGTAGCTCTGACCAGTTTCTTGGTATTATCAACAAGCTCGTCAACAAGAGCGCCTATGTCATCCCTGTTAACATTGAAGCACACAAGATCAATGCCCACATAATATCCAATCACAATGGTTGAAACACAAAATTATAGCCAGAAACCGATCTGCTTAAGTCAATGACATAATGTTGTTCTTTAAAGGTAATTGATTAACAGGCCTCCTAGCAGTGTCTCCTAATATCATCATAGTCATATGAATTTCACATTCGTTGGGATAGATGAATATAACACTTACTGAGAGGTGGGATTTGCAGAACGATTGCCAACATTTTCACCATAAAAGAGACTGTCAACATTGGAGTACTTTCGGATGTCATCACGAGCGACGCCCTTCCCAGCGCCATAGCCGAATCCTAAGCCAACTCCACATCCAGCACCAACGCCAAACGCAACTTGCATGCCAGGAATCCCAGGGCCAATTCCTACGCCTAAAGTCAACAGCCATGTCAGCTATAATTTCATATGCATCAACTATAAGCGTAGAGACAATCACTACACTGAATGCTTAGCAATGGCGGGGGCCTGAATTCAGAGCCAATAGACTAAGTGCTTAACGATTTAAGTTTCAACTGATCATAGATGATATATATTGAGGGGAAATCAGAGAGAGTGAGGAAAGGAAAACGTAATAGGTACCGACCGCCGAGGAGGCCGATGCCGAATCCGACACCACAGCCAACGCCGAAGCCAAAGGCGGGACCCAACTTGCCGAGTTGCTGGGTTTTCAGGACCGGAAGCTTCCACAACAAACCCTTGGCGTCGTCTCCAACCCTCGCCATCTCGTGTGCGTCTCTCACAGCCAACCCTTGATGTCTTCGGTTTTCAAGGGAGGAAACTAGGTTGGGCTTGGGCCACAAGGATGACCCAAAGTTAAACTGTTTTTTTTGAAGAAGCAGATAGATAAATAGGTGTACAGTGTAAAAAGCTATAGAGCAGAACGAGTCATTCTAAAAAAAAAAGAGTATGAGTCATACTAGTCTGTGGGCGAACGCAAACCTGGTGCTGGTGAGGGCGCCGAGAGTGAGCCAATTATTCAAGTACAAGAACAAGGTATATTTCACTTCCACCACCAACTACGCTTCCGCCTGGCGCTGCTTCTGCGTGGCCCATCATCATTCAATCCAGGACGATCTCCACTCCTTGTTGCAGGTCTCCCTTATTCGCCTTCCTTTTTCTCTTTCTTTTTCTTTTTCAGATGCCAACCTACTCTCATTTCTCTTGCAGATTCTTCCTCATGATTTACATGACCATCTGCTCAATGAATCCAGGAGATCTCAACTCTTAGAGGTCTCTCTATTACTTTTCTCATTCATTTCCATGTTATCAACTCAAGCCACAACTTCTCTTTACTGCTGTATTTTATTTTATTTTATTTTTTTACGTACGTACAAGGATTATATATGATGCCTACTCATGTACTGGATTTAGGTGATATTGGATTTAGGTCGGTTTCCGGAAGCACGCTATCTTGGTGAACGTGGTGGCCAATATCTGAGGAGTACTGTGGTAAATTAAAGCGACATTTAGAGATAAAATTTAATTGAAATGATAGGTAAATAAGAATTAAGTTGGATTTAATGATGTATTCAGAATGTCTCTTTCCTAGGTATCACTGCAAGAGTTGGAGCATGCTCAAGATGCAGTTGGAGATTTTGGAGCGGACAATAGAGCTGGCATTGAGGGTACGTTGCATAGAATATCCGCTATTAGGAGTAGGAATGGAATGATAGTCGGATTGACTTGCCGAGTCGGAAGGGCAATCAGTGGTCACATTGACATGGTTAATGATCTGCTTCAATATGGGAAGAGCATCTTGTTTGTTGGAAAGTATGTCATCTGATTGCTATTAAAATGCTTTTCCTAGCAATTGAGATGACACATTTACATTTTTATATCAAACCACTCCTTTGCCTCTTTCACTGCGCTGAATGTCTATGGCTTGTTTATAACGATTTTAGCTGAAAAAAATTAAGAAGATAACTTTAATAGTGTAAGTTCCCTCACTATGTACTGTTAGAAATCACATTATGTGATCTTATGATACCAATATATTTCTGGCGTCTACTGATGCCCATGTCAAATTTGATGACTCCCTTGGAATACTTTATTTACAGAGATTGTCATTATCAATGTCATTGCTACTTACTATAGAAGATCACATTTCAAGCTGTAATATATATGAGCACGTAACATATCCCAACTAGTTGATGTAATTCTTAATGATGATGTCCTTCAACTTGTGTAGGCCTGGGGTCGGCAAGACCACCATTTTGCGAGAAATTGCTTGTGTTTTGTCGGATAAATTTCACAAAAGAGTGGTAAGTTGTTTATTTGTTTAGTCTCTAATAACTCTCTCTCTCTCTCTCTCTCTCCCTAGTATTTCAGACTCTCAGTTAATAGTTCAACACTTGTTGACCACTGGAACAGGTTATAGTAGATACAAGCAATGAAATAGCAGGGGATGGAAATATTCCACATTCAGCAATAGGAGGTGCACGAAGAATGCAGGTAGCAGAACCATCCATGCAACACAAAGTTATGATAGAGGCCGTGGAGAATCACATGCCTGAGGTCATCATTGTTGATGAGATTGGCACGGAAAGCGAAGCTCTTGCATGTCGATCAATTGCTCAGAGAGGGGTCATGCTTATTGCTACTGCTCATGGACAGCAGCTTGAAAATATAATGAAGAATCCTACTCTATCTGACCTGGTTTGTTCTGACCTCTGTAAGAAAGTAAATGTTGAATTATCCCTTCAAGTTCTCCTTAATCTTTACATCAGAGACATCATTGTGGATTTCCCTCTGCTTGCAAATCTTAATTGTGTTGATGGCATAACGTACATTCCAGATAGTAGCTATGAATATCAGAGTCCTTTTAGTAAGTTAGAGTAATGAGGAAAACTGTTGATAGGCCAGTTAATTTGTCCGGATGTTTCATAGTTTTGGTAGTTCAGCAAGTTAATATCATCTCTTTCCTGAGAAGTTTTGATCTGGATTTTGCCAGTTTTGCACCGAGATGGAATCTGTGGATAAGTAGGAAAATAAAATCTGCATCATCAAGGTGCGTTTGAAGATAATGTAGTTAGGCAGAGAAGGATGAATGGAAGATAATATATAAAGTCATTTGTGATTTACTTAAATTGTTAATCTACTTTGATGGACTTGTGGTCATATGCTCCCCTTCTTAATAGTATGGCCTGCAAGTTGATTAAATTTGTTGCCAAAATATTATTAAGATTGCCAAAAACGTTGATGAGAGGAACTTGTACTCGAAAATTCTGTAGCTATCAACACAGTTTTACCCTTCTCTGTTGCCTTTCCTCTAGTGTATATGGCTAAATGTTTGGTGGTGCCTTTCCAATTGTTATTTCTGTTTTCAGATTGGAGGAGTAGAAACTGTAACTTTAGGGGATGAAGAAGCTAAAGCTAGAAAATGCCAGAAAACCATTCTTGAGAGGCAAGCGCCTCCAACATTTGAATTCGTGATTGAGATGAGACAGAGACACTATTGGGTTACACATCAGGTGTGTCAATATATTTTTCTGTTTGTTTCAAAATATTAACCTTGACCTTATTTTGCTCTCCTCCATCTCCCAATAGTATGAAAGAAGAAGTAAAATCAAAACTGGAAACATTTGTACTTGATTTCCCCTCTCAGCATAGTACGGATATAGTAAAAATAAACCCGGAACTTATACTTGGTATCTGCACTGCTGAAACAGCTCACTCACGTGCAGTTGCAGAAGTCAGTGCCTATCTATCCTCTAGACATGTTAGTCTTTTATCTCTCTGTTTGATGAATTACTTTATAATGGGTTAAGAAGTTACCGTACACGTCATCTTCAATATAAACCTATCTGTTGAGCCCTATACCTGTTTCCTAATTTATGTAACCAAGCAAAAAACGCCGGGTCATGTAATGTTCGCACACCTACTGGTTAGTATCTTATATTCTTTTACAGAAACATCATATTAGTTAGAGGCTTAGAGTAATGGTCATACTCCAAGGTTTCCCCTAGTGATCTTACTGTTAGTTTTCTTATTGCACACGTGCTATATTGTTAGCAATTTAGATAAAAAAATATTATTCAGTAGGATAAAGGCTTCAATCATGTTAGTAAATGACATTATATTAACCTCTGAGTTTTTGCCCAATATCTTAGGCGATTAAAATACTAACTGATAAGGTCCTTGTATCTGTCTGGCTGTCTCTCTCCAAGTCTCCATATGTGTGAGAGAGGGAGGGACATTAGGTTAACCTTTGAGCTTTTGTCCAATGTCTTAAGCGAGTAGATACTAACTGATAAGGTCCTTGTCTCTGTCTGAGAGATCCAGCTTCAAAATGTTGACAGCTTTGGATCCTGTAGTAACTTGCATGCATGTGCGCTAGTGTTTTTTTTTCCCTTCCATTCTGCAGTAACTTATATACAAATTGTGTCTTTTTTCCTTTCCGTTCTTATCTGCAGACAGAAAAGAGTGTAGATATCCTGCTTCGTGGCAAAAGTCCACAGGTTGAGGTAAGTAATTGTATGTTTTGAAACTTTATGGATCTCTTTTGAAGCTGTTTTTTCTTGTAAATTATACTTAAAGCTTTCCTCTTAGGTTTCAGATGACTTAAGTTATTGCGTGGTAAATTAGTTATATATAAATCTCAAATTAAGCTGCATAATTGATTATATAAATTTCTCTTTGTTCTTAGTTCTGTCTGAATTTGCTGATCCCAAGACTGTTTGAAGTTCAGTATTTCTAATATGTGATCGATTCTATGTAATATGGTATATAAGTAGATATCACCAAAAATTTAGTAGTTGACGAAGCCCAAGATATACCGATGCTTAAGGGCTCGTTGTTTGATTTATTTTTCTTGGCCCCTTTTTAATTAGTAAATTGACTGGAGAAATGTTGGTAGATCATTCAATGCTATAATTTTCCATGTCTGCATATTGGTTAAACCAAAATTATTCTTGTTAATAACTTCTTTAGTACCTTGATTTTCCTGGCCGGTAGCTCATCTTCTGCAAGCATGCCGGACTAACCCTTTGATCTATTGAGAATTTCATTTTCTGTTGTGGACCCCAATCATTATACACAGATATTTTTTTTTATGGATTTCACCGCTACAGTTCTATTTAGCTAGTGATTTTAATCAATATATATTGCTTTGGACAAACACCAGGACTAAGTAATCACTAGTTGTAATTCAAATTCGGTATAGTTATGAAAGGGATGCATATTGAACACAATGAAGAAGTTTCCATCTTGTATTCTGGTGTCAGCTAAGAGATATTCAGCTGCTTTTTCTTCGCATACTTAATATTTACTTTTTTATGCCATCATTTCTTTTTTCTCTCAATCTGTCTAGCATGTAGCGAATTGGTAAAATTCTGAACATTTTGGTTTGCAGGTCAGGAAAAGGGATGACAACTTGAAGGTTGTTATTGTAAGATCAAAGGCATATGATAAATGTGATGCTTAATTATCACCAGCCCTTTATGGGTTCATTTTCCTAAGGTTGATACAACAGCTGTTTATTCTTTTTTGCTGTTTGGCATTATGTGATGCTTAATTATCGGCATGCCTTTATGGGCTTCAACTCACTAAAGTTGATACAACATCTCTTTAATTAGTTTGATATTTAGCATTATCTGTTATGCATGTAGTACTTTCAGAGCTGTCATTTTCTTACCCAGATTCTACAAAACTTAACTTGGGGAAACCCTTGTATTGCTTTTCGTAAGGTAATAATAGTTGGCATTACCCAAAGAGAAATATGGGAAGGAAAAGAAGGAAGAAGCCAGAAGGCAGATGGTGTGCTTTTAGCGTGCAGTCAAGCTGCAGTTGGAGGGAATTATTGATGGATAGAGAAGCTTTCGACGGTACACGATTTCATATAGAAATTATAATTGTCATTTCTATTTATTGTCAAAGCCTACTTATAAACTTGTAGTTCATGATAGTTTACTGTTAGGTATCTCATAGTATCTGTCAGTTCAAAAAAAAAAAAAATACATCTGATAGTATCTGTATGTGTAATATATTGTTTTAAATTCAAGAATGTGGCAACGAAGTTATTTTAACACTAGCCTCATACTTGCACATGTGATTGGTGAAAATTCTTCAGTTGTTACCCACTTATTTGAAAAGAAAATATTTGTAATCTTGGTTTTTTTAGATGGTTTCATTAGACAAAAAGGTATTGTGCCCTAATTGAAATTTAGTGAAAATTTTGTGCGCCTGGTTTTATGGTATAGATAGATAGATAAATTTGAATAATCCGCCATAATAACATGCATGCATGCTATTCTTGCTACCCGCGCATCTTAACCATCGTGCATTTACTTTGTTCTAGTGTGTTAGAGTCGGGTCAGATCTGCGGTTCACAATACAGGCAGGCTATTGGCCATGACTTAATTCCCTTGGACATAGTGATGAGACTGAATTAAAATTAGTTCTGTCCTGCATGGTTGGATGCTAGTAGCACCTTTCAAGCTTTAATGGACAATACCGATAATAACTTCCATGCAATACAATTTCATTTTTCAGATAAAAACGCATGAGCCAACCTGGGCAGGCTTTGGACCCTTTGGTTGGCCGGCATATGCATATATTACATTCTGTGCAATATATCTCTCTCTCTGTGTCTTCTTCGGTCTCTCCAACCGAACCTCTTTTAGTATGCAAACTAGTTTCGTCACCTTTCATTTCCATGGCAGTTTGAAGTTTTTAATCATTAAAGATGTGGGGGAGTTTAACTTCGCTCAATTTCCAATTTTTTAATCAATTGCCGGCCACAAAATATCAACCTGACATTGTTCTCTTCATCCTTTTGTCCTCAATGTACGACATTATTCTCAACTCAATTTGCTCCATTAAAATCCACTACTATTGTTTCTTTAGCTCCATAGCAACTTTCATAACCAAGAAACCAAGCTAATGGCACTATCCTTGAGAAACCAATTCACTCGGTTCTTTACATTTATGTGCATCCTTTTGCCTTCTTTAGCTGAACCTACAGAAGAAATCGCTTCGTGTTTGACTCTTTACAATATCAACTTTACTACATTCCCCAACACAGAAAATGACTCTGATCCTTACTTTAAGTTGCTCAACTTTTCTATTCAGAATCTACGGTTTGCTGAGCTCACAGTTCCTAAGCCAATAGCCATTATTCTCCCTGAGAGTGTTGAACAGTTAATAAACTCTGTGCTCTGCTCTAGAGAAGTGTTCTTGGCAATCAGAGTGAGGTGTGGTGGACACAGCTATGAAGGGACATCATCTGTTGCTGCTGATGGAGCTCCATTTGTTATCATTGACATGATGAATTTGAACAGGGTTTCTGTGGATTTGGAAACCGAAATGGCATGGGTGGAAGGAGGTGCAACATTAGGTGAGACATACCATGCAATTGCTAAAGCAAGCAGTGTTCACGGTTTCTCAGCTGGGTCATGCCCTACTGTAGGTGCCGGTGGCCATATTGCGGGCGGTGGATTCGGACTACTTTCTAGGAAATATGGACTTGCAGCGGATAATGTGGTGGATGCACTTCTTGTTGATGCTGACGGACGGTTGTTAGACCGACAAGGCATGGGAGAGAATGTGTTTTGGGCTATTCGAGGAGGTGGTGGGGGTGTTTGGGGGATAGTCTTTGCATGGAAAATCAAATTGTCCAGAGTGCCACAAACAGTAACAGTTTTTGTGGCGTCAAGAGCAGGAAACAAAAGTCATGTAGCAAGTCTGGTAGATAAGTGGCAACATGTTGCACCTTACTTAGAAGATGACTTCTATATATCCTGTTTTCTTGGTGCTGGGTTGCCAGAAGCCAAGACCAGTGGTACTACTGGGATTTCAGCAACATTTAAAGGTTTTTATCTGGGTCCAAGAAGCACTGCTATGTCCACCCTAGATCAAGTTTTTCCTGACTTGGGTATTGGAAAAGAAGACTGCAAGGAAATGAGTTGGATTGAGTCGATCGTATTCTTCTCCGGCCTCGGTAATGGAAGTTCTGTCTCGGACTTGAGAAACCGGTACGTACAAGACAAAGGTTTTTTCAAAGCGAAATCAGACTATGTGCGGACCGCGATTGGTTACACGGGCATAAGGGCTGCAGTGGAGATACTTGAGGAAGAGCCAAAAGGGTACGTCATCCTAGACCCTTACGGTGGGATTATGCATCGTATAAGCAGTGAATCCATTGCTTTTCCTCACAGAAAAGGTAATCTCTTTACAATTCAGTACCTGGTGGAGTGGAAAGAAGACGAAAATTACAAGAGAGACGAGTACATAGGTTGGATAAGAAGACTATATAATTCTATGACCGAATATGTGTCATGGGGTCCAAGGACTGCTTATATTAACTACATTGACCTTGACCTCGGAGTGATGCGTTTGGTTGATACCAGAGTTTCAACCAAGGATAAGGATGCCGTGGAGATTGCCAGGGTTTGGGGTGAGAAGTACTTCTTGAACAACTATGATAGATTGGTGAGAGCGAAAACAACTATTGATCCAAGTAACGTTTTCAGTAATCAACAAGGGATTCCTCCACTTTCATATCTGAGTCGGCCTATTAGTACAGCTGCGAGTTAGACTTAAGAAGCATGTAATCAACTCTCCTTGACAGCAAAAAAAGAAAATATTCACACCTTTGTTTTTTGCCAATTTTTTATATGAGAATAAATTAGGTTTTTTTTTTTTTTTTTCTTTTGGTATTTCTATTCAGACTTCTAAAATTGACCGTTTGGACCTCTCTCTTTTTGTAAGTTGTAGATGACTTTGTTAACTCATTCGAAATTACCAAACCCAGAGCAACATCGTCGCCGCCAAGAGAAGAAAGTAGAAGAATCCACCTTACGTCGTCAGTCAACTATGAAAACAGAAACGGTCAAAGACCCACCACGAGACCGAGATGAGAAGAAAAAGGAGTCAACCCAATCTTGAAACCTCAACCTAGCCGATCTTCTTCATCTATTTTTTTTTTATTTTAAAAAAGAGGGTACTGGGAAGAGACTACAAACAGGCTCTCAGGTGTTTAACCTGATCATTTTGTGCCGAGGTCTCAGCAGTGCCGCGCCAAAGAAGCAGCGACACCCCCTCTTCGACCAATTGAGCACTCCGTAAAAGATTGGACCTCCACGCAAGGCTTTTTAAATAAGTAACTCAGCAGCGCAGTTGTTTTATTGTGTTGAGACGACGACGTAATGTAAATATTGTTTATAATAACATTGCCGTACCAGTAAAATGGAAAAAATATTACGTTTCTAAACCCCTCAAGATCCAAATCATGGTTCCCCCTGCTTTTGACAATAACTCTAAAATAAAGATGAGGTATGAATAATGAATGGATGAGAGTGCACCAAAGAATACCTACAACACTGCGAGGAATCGTGGACACCAGGAAATGGTTTGGAAACAAGAAAATATAAATTAGACATGGTAGTACCGCAATGCCACAACTCACTCGGAGAGAGCAAACGGATAAGGATTTGTAAGATCAGATGGCATCACTGTGCGTAAATAATAGCTTTATATTAAACGCCCACACCCAAACTATACACAAATGCAACTTTCTGACTGCAACAACGAACGCAAGAAGAAGATCGGTGACAATAGCAGCAGAATCTTCTTCTTCTATGGCTACTGAAAAGTTAGGTATCAAGATTGAAAAGAATCCTCCCGAGTCCACGCTCACCCAACTCGGCGTCAGGAATTGGCCAAAGTACGTATCTTTCTGTCTCTCAGTATTCATATATATGTTTTTTTTTTCTTTGGCCGTCGCTCGTTGTGTATATCGCTCTCGGATAAGATATGAGTAGATTGTTTCTCTTGTATATAGTAGAGGTCACTACATCGTTCATCTTTGTTCCTCTATTGCTTTTTTTTTTGTTTGGTTCCTCTGTTGGTTTTCTTACTTTCTAGAGATCGATTTCTGAAAAGGGGAACATAGAAAATTTTGATTCTACTTGCTGGCCGGTTTTTAGTTTCAAAGATTTTAGAACGTATTGACGGACAAATAGGGGATGCATTCTCATCATCAATACTATAGAAAATAAGAAATATATCAGTCTTTAGGGGACTTGCAAATCCATATATGGATGATTTCGAATCTATTATATTCATTCAATATAAATAATGTTGGAATGTATATTGTAATTGGAACTTCTAGCTCTTTCTGATCCCTATCAAATGAAACGTACGTTGCTTTCATAGGGAGAAGAAAGCAGTAATGATATTGGGGTTTAATTTGACAGGTGGAGTTGCCCTCCAAGCAAGTTTCCATGGACGTACAGTGACAGAGAGACTTGCTATCTGCTGGAAGGAAAAGTGAAGGTTACTCCTGCTGGATCAAAAGAGTCGGTTGAGATTGGTCCGGGTGACTTGGTTGAATTTCCTAAAGGAATGAGCTGCACATGGGATGTATCAGTGGGTGTAGACAAGCACTATAACTTTGGCTAGATCAAGTGAGGTTAGATCGACCTACCTATACATCCCATTAGCTTTGTTTTTCACTCCAACCTAGCCATATATCACATATTATACTGTACTTGGAAGTTGGAACGCAACTGGGAGGCTCATCTCCATGTCCTGTACGTGGTTTTATTTGAATAAGAGGCTTTCATTGGGGAATGTACTACCTGGATCCCATGTTTATTAGAAATAATATTGGTAGTGCATGCTGATGAAACTAGCTGAGAGAAGTGTGTGCACAGATTTGCTTGCAATATTTCTATATATATGCGCCGAGTGTCGAGAACTCCTTCCTCATCGATCTCCTTCAATATCTGTAAATTTGTAGCGCGAGGGATGTGCAATTATCACCATTGTTGTCTTTCTGGGTTATCTAAGCACGTCAATTAAGCTTTGAAAATGGTGGAGTCATCTCATAATTAGTTCATGAAACGTGCAGGTAAAGAGGGGAACTAATCAATTGATTGCCCAATAACTTGATCAAAATGCCATATGTTTGTTTGAGAGTTTCGCTCCATCGATCAAAATATTCAATGGAAAAGAGAAGCTGCCTAGTGAGGTTCAAGGATTTGAGATGAAAATTTGGGAGATGGGTTTACATTGAATATTAACGGGGCTATAAAGATTTTTAATCTCTGCAGCGAATATATGGTCATTTCTCAACTTTAGACCAATTGTTGAGCTGCATGCAAGTGATTTAAATATATAAAAGCAGATAAATATCAGAAGAAAGTCGGATCCTAATGAGATTCAATCTTCTAAACAGATATAATCTAATCCAAAACGGATTAATATTAGGAATTTTGATAAAGATACAATCCCCAAAGGGTTAAAATATGATGAAATATTGGACATTCTTGACTACAATATATGTCTAGAATGTATAAGCAGATATGATGGTAGTATTCTAATCCAAACCGGATTAACAGTAGGAATCTAGGATACAGTCCGTAATGGATCAATTTGCAATGAGTTTCTTACCATATACTCCCAGTTTGAATAGTTTGTTTCGGAAAATCCCTAATAAATTGCACAGAGAATTGAATCTGACAAGCCCTTATAGATCTCTTTAATCTGACGTTGACATTTGAACGGGCAACAACCCGTACCCTTAAGCAGGCAAGTGTTCTCTATCCAATTTAAAAATTAAAAATAAAACTTGAAAAACTTGTATTTCAAGCAGAAAAAAAAATCGATAACAATCCATGTTAAGTACGTACGTCTTTAACTTGTAATGGAATTACGAAACCTGGGAGTAACAAACTCACTGAAATCCTATATCCTTGAGTATATATCAGGGCCCTTCCAATGAGGGATCCTTTATTATGACTTATATGAGGGATTGCGAATTACACCAACTTTTCGATCATCATTTTTAATCTTAACCATTCAATCTCTTCATATATATGAGTAGATCATTTCTGGAAAATTTCATCCCAATTGGTGATCGTTAAGGCTTCGAACTAGCTTAAATCAATAGACGGCTCAAATCTGGCAGATTTGAACCATTCATGCACATCGCAGTTTTGAGCACCTCAACGATCACCAATTGGGATGAAATTTTCCAGAAATGATCTACTCATATATATGAAGAGATTGAATGGTTAAGATTGAAAATGATGATCGAAAAGTTGGTGTAATTCTCAATCTCTCATATAAGTCATAATAAGGGATCCCTCATTGGAAGGGCCCTGTATATATATATATATAGGAATATATAATGACTGAAAGAGAAGTTGAAACTCACAAAGACAAGTAATGATCCACCAATTAATATATTTAAGAAAACAGAAGATCGGAAGATCGATAATTACCGTAAATGTCATAAATCAATTATCTTATCTGTTTCATTTGGGATATGATAGGTATTGGTTGTACCAATTTGAGGCGAAATCAATCATATCGAGATATAGATAGTGAGTAGACATCTTATCCTAATTATACGCGATGCATTACCAGTTAGTTATCTTGCTGCCAAAGTATGAAACAGCTCTATATAAAGGCCCTTGTTGATTAACTTACTCACCAGCCAGCCTACATTTTAGATCTCGATCTCGATCTCGATCTCGATCTCGATTAGAAGAAGGTTTTTGTAACGACCAGATCAGAAAAAAAAGAAGATGGCGGATTCAATGATTGTTGCTTTCGGGGAGATGTTGATCGACTTCGTCCCCGACACCGCTGGAGTTTCGTTGGCGGAGTCCAACGGATTCCTCAAAGCCCCCGGTGGTGCACCTGCCAATGTGGCTTGTGCTATCACCAAGCTTGGTGGAAAATCGGCATTCGTCGGAAAGGTAATTCCTTTCGGATCCCATATATGATATGATGGCCGGATCTCTTTCTTAATTAACTATTTCATTGATATGATATGATATATGACATGAACGTATATATAGGTGGGAGATGACGAGTTTGGCCACATGCTGATCAATATACTGAAGAAGAATGGAGTGAACACCGAGGGAGTGTGCGTGGATACGCATGCTCGAACCGCACTGGCGTTTGTAACCTTGAGAAAGGACGGTGAGAGGGAGTTCATGTTCTACAGGAACCCTAGTGCTGACATGTTGCTCAAGGATTCAGAGCTCAACATGGGTCTAATTAAGAAGGCCAAGATCTTCCATTATGGATCCATAAGCCTTATCACTGAGCCATGTAAATCGGCTCATATGGCAGCCATGAAAGCCGCCAAGGATGCTGGAGTACTGCTCTCCTATGATCCCAACGTCAGGTTGCCCCTCTGGCCTTCTGCTGATGCTGCTAGAGATGGCATCAAGAGCATCTGGAATCAGGCTGATTTCATTAAGGTACGTACCCATACTTTTACATAAAGTACTCGCACGTACGTACGTCTTCATTTGTCATAAATCAATTTATATCTTCCACTTAATCTATATGGATCATATATATTCCATAAATTTTATTATATACCAGATCGACCTGATCAGTATTGCATGTTATTGCAGCTTAAAATTTTTTATATTTAATATTTCTAGCGAAAAAGAATTGATCATAAACTATGTGCTTTGTAGTACATTATTTCTTACCATGAGTGATTTATATGTTTTAACCAAATCTAGTACTAATCTATATATAGGTGAGCGATGATGAGGTGCAATTCCTAACTCAAGGAGATCCTAACAAAGAAGAAGTGGTTCTCTCCCTCTGGCACGATAACCTTAAACTGCTTGTCGTCACTGATGGTGAGAAGGGTTGCAGATACTTTACCAAGGTACTTTTACTGACCTACAACCCTTGCTACGTAATTCTATGCATTCATCTTAATTACATTTATACAACATATACAGAAATTCAAAGGTAATGTGACTGGTTTTGCGGTTAAGACTGTTGATACAACTGGTGCGGGCGATGCTTTTGTCGGTTCATTTCTTCTTTCCATGGCTAAAAATATGTCCATTTTTGAGGTAAGATTTTAGTACGTTAAACTTTCATTTTCCGATTTTTCCCTTTCTTTTTTTTAAAATTATTTAAAAGATATTCACGTTATAATTATATTCTTTTTTTTTTTTTTTCCATATAGGATGAAGCAAAATTGAAGGAGGCTCTGTCTTTTGCAAATGCTTGTGGAGCTATCTGTACTACTCAAAAGGGTGCAATTCCTGCCCTTCCAGCCGAATCCGATGCCCTCGAACTCATTAAGTCAAAAGCCAAATAGACAACTTCATTTTTCCCTTTCGGCATAGGGTTTATATCATGAGACTATGTACCAAGTTCCCTTTTTTATGGTTTTTTTTTTGGTTCTTATCCCTTTGGCCATCTAGTTGATGTTTGGTTTATGGATAATAAAAGAAATTATTCTAAGGTTTTCTATTTTTTTCTTCTTTTAATTCTGATTTCTGATTCTCTTTTCTTGATGGGGCATGTTTACATATTCTAAAACATAACATACACGTTCCAAATAACACATTGTTCCCCGTGTGTGTAAACTTCATGGTTTTACCTTACATGCGATTGATACAGGGTGGGCGGTCGGGTAAGGTAACCAGGGGGTTTAATGGAAAGTCATGACCAGGGTTGTGAATTGGCACACATTTGACGTTTGTAAACCGGTGAAAGATGTGGATCATCGTGGTTCATTTCTTGAAACCTCAAGTAGAAGCATTGCAGGAACCGTTATTAGGTCCTCTGTTTTTTCATTGTAATAATTTCCAATGCCACAACCATTAGATGGAGGTCGGCGTCGGTTATTATCAAGTTTTTCTCACAATTTTCAAGTCTTCTCCCACTTTATCTAAATTCTAAATTTTCCAAGAGTCTTCGCCCCAATCTACTTACCATCTCTAGCCCTAGTCGAGATTGGGCATAAGACTAAATAGTTGAACATTCATATGCTCAATCTATTTAAGGTAAACTCAACCATTAAAATTTAGATCAAGATATCTTATTAAAATTCTAAAATTTAGTCATGTCATATTTGATGGTTAGTAACATTGCACCATATTTGGGGATCAGAGAAATGTCAGCCTCAGAATCGGTGGCAGTGACAAGGTTGTAAATGGCCTGGAGTTGCGAGACTTAGAAGATGCCAAGTTTGGCTCGGCCGCGTTCTGTGCTTATCATAGTTTTTGGGCGCTCTATGTAAGAAGGTTGCAGAGAGAATTTGGGACTGTAATCCCATGTAACAGTCCCGTCATGCCAAATGTCGTATGTCTGAGATTGGACTTTGTAAAACAGTCCAATTCCCGGGTAGCAAACTTGCCCTAAATAGAGTCGTGATGAGTGAACACAAAATTCTCTGTATTTACAAAAAACATCACAATTCTTTAATCAGCCCCAATGGGGACAATCGTTATGTGTATCAGTACAACGTTCACATCTTTATTCCAAAAAAATTGCAGCCTAGATACTTGTAGTATTCTAAATAATCATCCATGCTACATCTTTTGTCTTCTTTCTTTCTTCCTTTGTGGTTAATTTGAATCAGAAGCTATATCATTCTATAATAGGGTATTTACAACAGAGTATGAATGTTAATTTTACAAATAATGAGAAAGAAATTTAACAAATTATAACAACTACGATCGTAATATAGTTACATGCTCATAGCTCTGGAATGATCCGATTCCCTCTCTGACTCCCCTTCAGCTGCCTCAACGTACTCCTGCACAAGGTATAATGTTTCTATCAAACATACCTTCTGTTCATTTCTGGTTTGCCCTTTAAGAAGAAGAATGTTAGTGGTTTTGACAATATGCTAGTTCCAGATGCCCTAGAGGCTTCTTTTTTCCTAGCTCGTTTCAGTCTATTCATATAAAAATAAATAAACAAATAAAAATAGAAAAAGGCAAGAAAACTGTAATCACTTGCAAGATCATACCACTGATTCTTTCAACTTCATTTCACACAGGTATCTTTCCAATGCACCATCCCCTCGAATAATCTTCCCTCCACATCCAGGGGAATATCCTGAACCCACAGACTCCTCATCAACCACTACAGCATCTATTCTATCTTCTCCTGTTTTAACATCCGGAATCTGAGACAAAATCACATCACGATAATTAGTAATGATAACATATTACATTATTTTCATTCTAAATCATGCAGATAAGCAATGGATTCAGCCCACCTCATACATGGCTTCAGTTAGAATACTTTCCAATATCGCTCTTAGTCCCCTGGCACCAGTATTCTTAGCCATCGCTTTATTTGCCATGAGTCTTAGTGCTTTGTCCGTGAAATGCAGCTTCACCTACAATGGTTAAAACTATATCATAATCTTCATTGTTAGAAGAACATTCCACAGGTTGTCGTCAAGTTCGTGCCTGGAAAAAGTAATTGAATAGTTGATGCTTTTTTAAGTTTGCAAACATTGTAATGAGAACATTTTGATGGAGATCCCACCATCTTGGCTTATCTCCCATCCTCAATATGATATCTTTCATGAAATCATAAGATTCCGGTTTTAACTCTAGTACATTAAATGTGTGTAAAGAAAAAAAGAATATGTAAAGTGCTTACATTGTTCATGCTAAATAGTTTCTTGTACTGCTTACCAAGGGCATTTTTGGGTTCCGTGAGTACCTGCAAAGAAAGAGAAAACTAAATGTCAAGCAAAACTCAAAAAAATTATCATGCAGTCAAACCTATTACGGCTGCATGCTAAGAGCAACTAAAGATGAGCCGATATTGAATTGAAAATCAATGACTCATGCATGCATAGCACTTAATTCGACATTTCACAAAATATTTATAGAAGGTCTGAGTTGACATAAGATGCCACTTCACTCAGTGCATGGAGACAATTAATTCCGTAGAATCTGACAAAAGATTTATTCTGTTACAAGTTATAAGCAAGTTTTTCTTGATAAAGTATCTTGTAAGTAGGAGCAGAAGCACCTGCAGGGCAGTGATTCCAAACACAAATGCTTTCGTTGTTTGTTTGTTACCTGAACAAGTTGGTCTTCACTTAATGCAGATAAACTAACTAGTATTGCGAAACGTCCAATAAACTCTGGTATGAGTCCATATGCAATGAGATCAGCACTTTCAACCTGGAAATTTGAAATACAATTTTCAGACTATTCAGTACAATTTCTTTTTACTTTGTATCAAGCTGATAAATTATGCACTTGTCCGAAAAAAAAAAGCAGATCTATATAGTAAACAAAAATAGAAAAGGTAAAATTAGTGTTCCATTTCAACAACTTTGAAAGGTCTGAATCATACCGATTCAAGTAAAGATGATGTCACTATTGCGTTGGTTACACCACCAGCTCTCATATTGGCACGAACAGGAGCACCAAACCCAATAGAAGAATCTTGTCGTCTGGTCAGAAATACAAATAGTTTCATACGTTAATCAAAAAAGAAAAAAGAATCTGCGTAGTAAAATTGACATACCTCTCTGAAATGGTTTTTTCAAGATCTACAAATGCTCCACCACAAATAAAAAGGATATCTTTCGTATCTATCTGCACATCATTACATGAGTAATAAAATCATGATACTGTAATAGTGAATAATTAGTAGGATAGATAGAATATATGATATAATAGGAATAAAAGCTGCATTGATGACGAGTCTGATTTTGAAATCTCAACATTGAAGTGGAAGCACAAAATTCATACAGTACAAAGCTGTCCATAATCGGTACAGACCGGTCTTATTAAAGAGTGGGGGGAAGCTTAAAATGAAATAACCTTAGTAAGATCACTATATGACTAACACTCTACAGGGACCCTCGGCCTCCAGGACCTATTGCTTGTCATACTTGGCTAGGCAACCCCGGGGATCCCCAGCATGGCACACTTGACAAAAAAGAAAGTACTCCCCTCGGGGCTCAATGGATGCGGGGGGTCATTAGGTAGTCTTAGAGAGGGTAGACCTGCCAGCTGCAGTCAGACCCCACATACCATTCTATCAGGCCATTAAACATGAACTCCCATCATCCCAACATACGTGAAATGATGAACAGATGTCATCATTCCTTGATTCTACATCAAAGAAGGGAGAAAGCTTTCCTTCACAATTCCCTTTTCAAGAACTAGTATTCTACATTTACAGTATGCAACTTCTCTCCTTCTGTTCTACATAAATTAATTACTCCTAATCACCTTTGCTAACTTAAGGCATCCAGGGTCTTTTGCTGATACTACACCAGTTGCCTTGGGTGAAGCAGCCAGTAACCGGCCAGCCAAGCTCACACAAGCCATCAAATCACCCAGATCAGCTCTGCATCCAGAACTGAGCTTAGTATATCGGTCTGAGATGACGTTTAGGCCAAAACACAAAGATTTCAAGCTATGCACATTAGGAATATTTTTAGATACGAAAACTAAATGAACTAGCTAAACCTAAGTTCTAATAATAGCCCAAAGGGATATTTAACATGTGGTATGACCAAATTTTCTAATAATATTACAGAAATTTAAAACCAAAAAATGGCACCTGTATGTTATCACCCCGTGGATGCTTCCTCGCATTCTTCTCAGGAACGTTCACTATCTAAACAAAGAAGAAAATATTAGGTGGTGTTCGGTGACGTTTTCATACCCATATTTTCATTTTTGAAAATGAAATTAGTATGAAAACGTGTTCGATAAGATGTTTCTCAAAATGTTGAAAATACAAATTGAAAATATTTTCAACTTTTACAAAGAAAAAGTGAAAACATCAGTATGACTTTTTCACTTTTCAATTTTTAATTTTATTTTTTAAATTTGTTTTCGAAAACGTTACCAAACAGGCCCTTAGTCTACAGTGAGTAACCACAACCAACATTCTATTTCTTCCAAGCATCCATTTAAAGGGGCGTTCAATAACGTTTTCATACCCATATTTTTATTTTAAAAAAATGAAAATATGGTGAAAACGTGTTCGGTAAGATTTTTTTTCAAAACGCAGAAAATGAAACAAAGGAAAAATGAAAACATTAAAAGCGTTTTCACATAACTGATTGCAAAAGTTCAGCGGGAAGAAAACAGTAAAACCAATATAAAACAATTCACTCACAGTTCCTTCAAGCATTTTAAGTAAAGCCTGCTGAACACCCTCTCCAGAAACATCTCTGCTAATGTTTAAGCTCTCAGCCTGAAAACCAATATAGAAACTGAGAATATGATGATGCCTACAAACTAGGTAAAAATAAATAAAAATACAGCACCTTCTTAGTTATCTTGTCAACTTCATCAATGTAAACAATCCCTTGTTGAGCTGCTTGTACATTGAAGTCAGCTGCCTATTTACAAGATCAATTATGTGAGTTCACTGATATAACTAGTAATGACAGCACAGCTGCACAGGTTAGAACCTTGAGTGGAGCTTAAACAAACATCAAAAGTGTTGACTAAGTTGTTAACTAATAAATCAGGAACAAAATTCACATCAAGCTTACACATGGAAAATGCTTTTGGTGAAGCAGAAAGTTGCATTGCTGTGTATCACCTAAGGATTTACTATAACTAGACTGAGTCTTGTTCACCTGGTCAGTTGATTATTTCCTCAGTTGAGGTCAACAGCCCTTGTCCATAGGTGGAAGTTGATAAGGCAGTTGGAATCAGTTTAGTTGTCTTATTATTTCCAACATTGGATTTAGATCTAATGGCAGCTGAACTAAGGAATGAGTAGGTAAACGAGACTGTAGACCTTTTAAAAAAATACAGATGATGCATGATATGAATGAAGGATTAGATCCTTAATAATCTCCGGCTCTTTTGCAATTAATAGACCAATTTTGCCTTCACAAGTTGGATTGACCTATTCAATGCAAGGGAAAAAAAATAAAAAAGGATCACAAATTTGAGTGAACATATAATTAGGGTATAGGGTTAAGAGTCTTCCTTCTTGTCAGTAACACATACAAGAATAACCACTCTTGCAGTTTGCAAACAGCATAATAATGGTAAGAAAATTTATGTAGAGAAAGGAACGTATCATACACATTCTAAGATAAATGATGAGAATACATAGAACATAAACAAAATACATGTATCTGTGCACATATTCCTCTAGAAAGATGTGGGAAAGAAGGTAACATACGGATGAAAGAGAAACAACTGTACTGCCAGTTACTTGTGAGCAGAAGAGTAAAAAACTAGACATACCGCCAATAGTTTTTGCAATATTGATTCGACATCTTCCCCAACATAACCAGCCTGCAAAATAGCAGTATATGCCTCTTTTAGTTTACAACTAACTGATGCATCACGGTTGATTATGATTTATGAGAAGCGATTTTTTTTCTTTATGAAATGCCAACTTTGCTATTCACTGCAATTAGTGGAAGATGACAAGCGTGTCATTATAATTTAATTTTTTTACAAACTAGTTCAAATATTAGGCAGTTACCAACCTTGACCAAAATGGTACAGCTTGTATTCAAGACTTCATGCAACTATTTTCAATTCATAAGAGTTGTCAATAAATCACTATACAACGAACTCACCTGAGTTAAATTTGTTGCATCAGTAATGACGAATGGCACATTCACAAATCGAGCTAGTGTTTTTGCTAGCAAGGTCTTCCCTGTTTTACAATATCATAGTTAGATGAGATGGTTAACATCCTAAGGAATCTAGTGGACGTATCCATAAGAAAATAAAAATTCTAGAGTGAGTAAACGATATGTGAATGAGCACGCTTGCATCCGAACTCTCTCTTATATGCATGCTTTTGCCAATGTAAATCCATGATTTTAACTGCTCAAACATTTAATGAACTTTTAAAAATCATCTCTGGAAAAAAATGAATGCAAACAAAAAACCGTTTACTCATTCGATTGCATCAAACAAATTAACAGTTCTGGTTTAAGTTGGCAGTCTTATGATCAACAGTCCATTTGTTTGATACAGTCGACTGAGTAAACGATTTATGCTTACATTAATTTTTTGCACAGATGATCTTTTTTAAAAAATTATTTAGGGGAGTAAAATCATGAGTTACAATCTACACTCCTTTTTCGGATAAAACTTTTGTAAAGATACAAAACACATGTATTACAAACAAAATTTTAGTTACTAAAAAAGAAAAGGAGTGTGGATTGTAAAATGGGGATTGCAAATTTCAGTTCCTTCAATTTAACTTTCTTACGGTTAAAATCAGGATTCAATTGACAAAAGCATGCAAATAAGAGAATTCAGGTGCACACATACATACTGGTTCAAATGCAAGTATTTTCCTTATTCCCGGCTAAGGATAGAAACAAGTGGAATACGTAAGTTGATAAAAGTGCTTTGGAAGTATTTAATACCAGATCCAGTTGGGCCCATCAAGAGCACATTGCTCTTTTCTAGCTCTACATTTTCTTCTTTATCTAGCGTGTTTGGACTTGCGGATTCTGCTGCTGACCTAGAATCAAACTCCATTGGTTCAGCTATAGTATCTAAATCCATAAAACATCAATTTCTACCAGCATAAATTGTGTTTAGATAAAAAAAAGAAAATTTTAGATAAAAAGTAAAGAGCATGAATGTGATTAGATGGAAAAAGGAAAAGTGAAAACCAACCCTTTGGGCAATGAGGCGTGATAAATTCGTTTGTAGTGGTTATAAACGGCTACAGAAAGCACCTGCAAGGCAAGTAGCAAAATGTGAGTAGCATGGACAGAAGAGCATGAAAATGAAGCAAAGATAAAGAGTAGAGAAGTGAAATGGAATGGGAGACCTTTTTGGCTCTTTGTTGGCCAATAACGAACTTATCAAGACCCTTGCAGATCTCCTTAGGCGTAGGCAGATCCTTCCCCAAATTGGAGCCGCCCCAGGCAGTCTTATTGTCTCCGGTAGCACGAATGACATTAACTCCGGGAGCAAAAGGTGGGCCAGGGGGCATATGCACAGCAAGTCCATTGGCAGGGGGAGGTGGCTCCGACGCCCCATTGGCATGAGCATATGATCTCAAAGTGTCCCAGAAGGATGCCCCCAGGTGGCCATTAGTTTCGGCATTGGCATTGGAATTGGTTTTGATTTTATTGGCGCTACGATTGGAACCGGTGTTGGAGAGCCTCCCAATCTCTATGAAAGTGCCTTGGAGGGGAGCAATCTGGTGAGGTCGGAAGTAGTAGGCGGTCTTGCAATTGGGGCAGAGATTGAGGGCCTGATACTGAAGCTCAGAGGTAGAGCCATTCTCATCCGCGGCCGGAGGAGGAGAAGCTAAGTTAGGTAAGCGGCGATCGGAGAAGATAAGGTCCATGCGGTTGAATGAGCAGCGCGGGCAGTTGGCCTCTGCCTTGATTTTACGGGTGGTGCGGGCATCGCCGGAGCCGCCGTGATCCCACTTGTAGCGCGCCTGCACTCCGATGAGAGACTCTCTAGGGCGATGAATATTCAAGTGGTTCAGGTGCGTGGAGATTGCGGATACTTGAGTTAACCGCTGCTGGAGCTGTGCTATATGCTTTAGCTTCTTCCATCTCAACATGCCGGACATTATCGAGGAATTGATCGAGATTGGGATCCCCAGTGCTCTATACTATTATAATAATCAAACTGTGAGGCAGGAGCATACTAATTAGCAAGCATTTGAAAAAGGAAAGATAAAGTGGGGAGTGTTTGTAGGAACAAAAACTGAAATACTTCCAAATCCAAAATCCACAATCCACACACTCTCCTCATTCTTTTTCTGTCCAGTCTAATTTTTGCCAACTTTGACACTTTGACTGTGTTGGCGTTGCGTTGTTAAAAACTTTGACATCTACTTGACGTATTCGGCTATCAATCCATCCCTCTTCTTCGGCCATTGCCGCTACATCCAGCCATGTCCGCCCTACATATCATCGACTCTTCTTCTACATAATTGCTTTTGCTTTTTCGTCGGAGAGAACTCTTCCATATCATTTATCACTCAACTGTTTTTTCAAGGAGAACAGAAAATTAGCCAAAATAACAAAAAACAACAGATATACCACCTACACATACTATTTGAATGGTTAAGATTAGATGATTTCATATAAATACATGATGGGTCATGTGTATAAAGTATTTTAAATGGCTAAAATTACGACGTGTACTTACACGGCCGTGCATATACAGTTAAACCTCGATAATTTAATACTCGATTAATTAATAACCTCGTCAAGTTAATAATTTTTCTCAGTCCCGACTCAGGGACAACGTGCTAAATTAATATTTCGCTAAATTTATAAGATAATAGACTTTCGAGAATTACTTAAGACCCCATCGAATATATAAATTAATAATAGCTTAAAAAACACATAATAATTTATTTAAGACATATAAATTACTCATTTATGAAGACTTCTTAAAATATGACTCAATTGTAACTTGTTGCTTCTTGAAGTTGATGTCACCTTAAATAGAGCTTGATTAACTAAATGTTCATAAAAGTAATATATTGAACAATGAATTTTTGTGTTGAAAACCCTAAAACGATAAGTATTTTGATAAATTAACAAATTATCAATTTATCAATTAATTAATACCTCGTTAAATTAATAAATTTTGTCAGTCCCAACATTATTAATTTATAGAGGCTTAACTGTATAATGGCTTAATATCATTTGACATTCCCCTTAAAAAGGAAAGTTCTCTTTTTCCGTAAGTGAGAGGTTGCGAGATCAATTTACGAAAGACTAGTTGTAACATTTGAGCTATTTATCTGAAAAAAAAAAAAAAAATCTAATAAGCTTTTTAGACCAACTTTTTTTATCACACATCGACAACTTTAATATTCATTTTTTGGGTCCCTATAAGTAGATACCCTCTGAAAACTTTAGCTAAATTTCAAATCATACTATTTCCCTAATGTTTTGATAGTCTGAGGCCCAGTTTGGGATTGCTGTGCTGTGAGCAGAATTGCTTTTGAATTTGCTGTGAGTAGAATCAGCTGAGGTGTTTGGTAAACTGTTTTTAAAAATGCTGTGAGAACTAAAAAACAATTTCGTGTGTTTGGTGAGTTATAAGTAAAAATTGTTTTGGATGGGTATAATGACAAAAATAGGCATTGTTATAAATTGATATTAAAATAAATAATTGTTTCTTTTGTATATAATTATAAAGTTAATCCACAATATTACATAAGATTTCTTAACACCATAGTAAATGATTGATTATGATTTAATTAGATTAGTATATCACAATCTAAGAAAAAATAAATTGTTTCTGTTCAAACTCGTAGGCCTGATAGAAACTGGTGGATCTTGGTGTGATTCCCTCCTGCAAACCCTGCTAACTAAAGGGAATATCGGACTGGCCGGTCTTCTTCTCTCCGATGCCTAAGTTAGTACCGTTGGGACAAATAGATAACTTAAGCGGGAACAATAAGTAGTTGGAGAGTTGGGTGGGGTTACCTATTAATGAGGGTAGTTGAGGCCCTTATATAGGCGGTCGAGCGTGAGGTCTGGTCTTACTCTTCGATGTGGGACTGATTCCCTTCTGTTCGTACACAAAGGGGCAGCTTTGGTGGTCTGTTCGGCAGGCTGGCGTCCCCAGTTCCCGGGCCCCTGCCATAAGGTAGACTACTGGACCTCGGGTCCGGGTGCAAGCGATCCTGCTCCGGGCCCCACTCCGGGCCCGGGTGTACTGGATGAGGGTCTGTGGGCCTGGGTAGCCCCTCTGTGGCTACTGTCAACAAGTTTCCCAAGTTCCCGGTCAAGTGCAATCTTGAATGGGGACTTAATATGTCTTGCTCTCCCGGCCCGCAGACCCGCAGGGTTACCGACCCAACGGTGCCCAGTCCCCTAAGTCCGTGTTGAAGATTGGGCTTGGCCGGGCGTTCGAGCAGAAAGGCTGTTCTGATGGTGCTTGGTGATGTGAGTACCTGTTGATGATGACGTGCGATAGTTATGAGTATGTGTTTTAATGATGGTGGTGTTGTGCTTAAGTTTCGCCATGCCATGCATATGGAACGGTGTGAATCCGGACGAGTGCATGGGATGATAATGTGGCGTTGAAATCTGCCATGCCATGCGTATGAAACGGGGTGAACCCGGACGAGTGCATGGGATGATAATGTGGCGTTGAAATCCGCCATGCCATGTGTATGGAACGGGGTGAACCCGGACGAGTACATGGGATGATAATGTGGCGTTGAAATCCGCCATGCCATGCTCCGCAAGGACTCGACCGGTGGACTGCCATGTCGGAACGAGTCCCCCAGTGAAAATTGCTACCAATAGTGGCATAGGTCGGGGAATACCCCGGTGGGGTGTTTAGTCCATGTTATAGCACCAATCAACATCCGCTTAATCGTCCCAGCTTGTGTTGGAATAAGCGTGGGTTATTGTGCAGGGTTGCTAGCCTGCGGGGAGACCTGTTGGGTGCGAGCCAATAGGTCCACCAGTGGGATGTTACGGTCGTGTTTAAGCACCGGTCAACATCCGCTAGTTCTTCTCAGCCGGAACGTTATAGGCATGAGGCTGTGTGCAGAGTTTCTAACCTGCGGGGAGATTTGTTCTGTGTTAGAGAAACAATCTGCCCGGTGGGGTGGCCCGGCCATTTGTGCCCCATATTTTTCACAGCTTGGTGTGATGCAGGGTTTCTAGCCTGCTGGAAGAATTTGCATGTGTTAGAGGTAAAATCTCCCGGGTTTATAAAGCCCATGTGTTTGAAGCCTTGAGTTGTTGCTGGCTTGTCCGTGCCCGTAGGCGCGAAAGAAAGTGACTAAACCGATGGAATGCCTCTGAGCCGGTGGGATGCTACATAACCGATGGAATGCCTGTGAACTGGTGGAATGCTTCACAACCGATGGAATGCCTGTGAACCGGTGGAATGCTTGTGAACCGGTAATGTCACATAACCGATGGGATGCCTTTTCTTGAATTGAGGTTGGCGCTTGGGGAAGTGGTGGGGGGCTGGACGCCTCGGTTCTCACCCCTATCTCCCTTAACTGCCGCTT